>OV656813.1:16255000-17505000 GCA_927399485.1 Calamotropha paludella | reverse complement strand
TTAATCACTATCTTTATCATCTCGAATCGAGAGCGAGTAATTTGAGGCCGTTTTTTTATTTTAATGAAAAGTTATCGCACTATGTAATGCTAGAAAAAAGATATTAATAATAAACCGTTCAAGGAGGGGAGAAACTGATCGACTATTATCGACGAGTAAGGAAGGGTGCGTGCGGCTTTAAAACCACCCGAAATCCGAAATAGCTTTATCTCTTGAGTGATACACATACATGAAATCTTATTAAAGGTATCGTATTTATTTACTTTTAAACTTAGGCAGTAAGTTCTTAATTAATTTTATATAGTCTATTCATTGTATGTACTTAGTTATCATAAAAAAACTTCACTTTTACAAATAGGTTTTTTTTTAATGGGTTCGCTCTTGATCCAAATCAAGCCCGGGCGCCAGGTCAAGATCCACGATGGTACGAGCCAACCCAGAAGGTGCCTTTTCACCCTAGCTTTGAAAATGTACTGGTTATAAGTACTCGGAAATATAGACGAAGGAAGGGGGTTCCACTCCTTTAGTGTGCGCATTTTAAAGGATGTTGAGAAGCGCTTAGTGCGACAGGTAGGAATAGCAACCAAGAAAGGTAGTGCCGTAGTGCGTCTAGATGTCCGATGGAAAAAAGGAAATGGCGGTATGGCAAATGCAACTCCTGAGTGTATACTCAGTAGTTGCATTTGCCATACCGCCATCCATATTTTTTCCAAAGTACATTCTGTAGAAGACCGATAGACGGGCAAATTTGCGGCGATGAGCTAAGGTGTGAAGCTTGCTCTTCACTAATTTGTTGTCACTAATAAGACTTTCAACTCTACGCTGAATCGTGTCCAGTGGAGCAAGTTGGTATTTTACTGAAGTGGCTGTAATATTCCATGCAAAATGGGACTTGAGCTTTATAGAGAGTCAAAAGTTGTCCCGACGTTAAATATTGCTTGACCTTATTTAGGTCGCACATAATTTTAGCTGCAGTTTAAACTTTGGGCTCGATGGTGGTGCCGAAGCCAAGATGCTAAGAAGCCCGAGGCTGCCAGTAACAGGTTCAGATGTACCCCGGAAAATAGGATTCAGGTTGAAGGAACTCCTTTTTGCCGTGAATAGACACGCTCGTATTTTGGTGGCTTTGAAATGAACGAGGTTACTGCCACCCGACTGAGAAACGTAAGCCACGTTTCTCCACATATTTAAAAACAATATACTTTCCAAAAACAGTTTACCGATTGCTTCTAGTTGCTATCGATCGTAAGATAGGTGGCACCTACGCATTTATAAAGATAAACTACTTTATAAGGTGACTGATCATTCTGACGTCAAAATGACCAATCATCTATCCAGTGAATAGAAAATGCACATATGAATCTCATTTTTGTTTAGCCAATAAATAGCTACCAGTTGCTATCTTCATTCGAATCGATTTCGATGATTTAGCTTCTAAAGATAAAAAGTTCTGGTCAAATGTCAAATAGTTCGAACCTAGTAAACGCCTGTTTGATTAAATACTTAAATAAATTAAACAGAACACAACACAAAAATGGTCTTTCACGTAGGCGCTTTTTAATAGACTTAACAGTGAAATATATACGACTACTAATTTTAGTTTGAAACCTGCTTTAAAGAAGCTCTATATAATTATGGAATAGTGGGCTTTGATTGCGGATCATTGGATTGGTCATAAATTTAATTTCTCATCTTTACTAACACTTTGGATGTACATCAATGTTGAATATAAGTAGTTACCGGTCATCCTGGCGCTCACGGATTTTCATACAAATTTAACTCCATATTTGTATGATAGTAATGACATACTTCCTACCCGTTCTTGCACAGGTAAGAGTAGGACGACTAATAGGTGTAGTGTACAGATAATACTTCCACTTTATATATTCCAGATTTATACTTCCCATAATAGGAAAGCGCCGTGTGGTGTTCGGCATAGGAGAATAGCACCAAACGTTCACACTCAAAAGTGTCGTAAAAAGCTAACTAATGATACTCGAGGTAATCACCGTATACCTCCCACAAAATAGGCAGCAGAGTTTTTTGAATTATGGTCATTTACTGTGATCCTCAACCCGCCTACCAAGCGTGGCAGTTATGGCAAAAATCTTCCCATATTTCGGGGAGTCTTCCGGTCAGCAGTGGATATATATCAGCAGAGTTTTTCCATATCTATTTTTCCGTGTTTTTGTATAACTTTATTGTATAGTCTTGAAATCTTCTGTTATAGAGCCAACTTTTCTTACTAGACATCAAATTCTATCTATTAGACTTTAAGTTGAAATCGATTGTGGTTTTATAGATTCCCAAGTACTTTTCTACCGAAGTGATTGTTGTGTTGTGACCTTCTCTGGTAAATCACGTGATGTGACACATACAAATAAACGTGTTTTAAATACACATTAGTACAGGTTTCATAGCGAATTATCACTAGATTTTGAAACATAATTATTAATATTGAAAAATACATTTATATGGCTCTTTTTGCCCCACAGAACTGGTTAAGAAAATAATACTTTTTTCACCAAACTTTACGTAGTTATTACTTTTACAAAAGTGCCGACTTTTTATAGTTTTGTGGGAGACTGGAGTCCGAAATATAGGTATTGATATTTTCGGGTCTCCATGTCCAACCTGTTCTTAGATAAAGAGTTAAAGATTTTATATAACATGTCAGTAGGTCAAGTACGTATGAACAATAAATATAAAATAAACAAAACTAATATAGTAGCCTCGTCTGTTACCAGCGGTGGCTTATTAAATTGCACTTTAAAAAATTGCCGGCAGTCGATGATCAAATTCCTGGCGGAGGCCCACCGTGGCGCGCACGGATTCGTGATGGATGAGAATGGCAACCCAGTGGAGCGCGCGTCTGTGCGGGTGCGCGGCCGCGATGTAGCCTACCCTACCACCAAGTACGGAGAGTTCTGGCGCATCTTGCTACCTGGCACCTACCGCCTTGATGTGAGTAGAAATATAGTGACCCGTCTTTTTTGTTTTTGTTATTATTCCGAGTTATATTTATCTTCAGACGTAATAATTTGCTGTCTTTATATCTGTCAGAAAAATAAGAAAGAAAGGAAGAATTGTTAATTTCATGTCAAAGTGACGTGTCTGTGAGACACGGAATAATCCTTAATCCTTAGTTCCTTAATCTAAGAATGTGGGTTCATAACTATCAATTTAGAGAAAAGCCATGCAAACTTTAAAAAAATAATGAGATTCCTACTTTCGATTCAACTATTTCAAGATTGTCCAGTGATAAATGTAAAAGCAGTAATTTTTCTGTAGTAGCGTTTAAGTCGAGTTTCAACAAGCGTGTTTAATAAACTAGCAAAAAAGTGCTTGATCCCTAAAAACTTTTAATGTGTGTAGGAAGTACCCTGTTCCAATTCAGACCTATGTTCCAAATCAATCTTAAATCTCTAATTTAATTAGTCATCATTAAATCAGCTTCTAAAGATGGAGAGCGCAGGATTTCAACTAAGAGATTTTTTTATATGTCAAAACCCGTTATGTATTACTAGTTGTACTTGGTATTCGTTGCAAAGCCATAGTGCAAAAGTTGCAATGCCATAATGAAAAAAAAACAAAAAAAGAACACTGTATCAAAGTTCGTTCACAATCTGATCTATGGATTTGGAATGCGATTGGAATAAACATACAGACATCGATTTTTATTTATATAGAAGATGATAATTGGCCGCCGTTTAATCGTTGAGTTAAATTGCCTATATCTAATCTTCCTCAAGAAATTATTTATCAACTTCAATCAATCGATCGATATTCAAATCCAAGTACTTTAAGAGATTAATGCCTTTAACAGACGTAACTTCTTTATTATTAAATAAATATAGATAACGCATATTGTAAAGATTTAGATGTGAAGAATGATAAATGGCAGATAAGCGATAATTCGAATTTCGCTTTAGTTTTATTGGTGAAAACTTAGTTTTTTCAATGATAAAATATTTTACTTAATTCATAGAGAATTCTGAAACCATGGTTAGTTTGATGTATCATCTTCGGTGTTGCACTAAGGATAGCGGTGTTTTATTTATTAAGTTTTCGAATGTGAAAATGTTACCATCACGTATAAGTAAAGATTTCAAAGTTAGACCTTATCTTTGTAGTCATAAAGTCTATAATTCAAGATATTAATTCAAACGCGATAGTAATAGAAAAAGCAAGTGTGCTGATGATTATACTAATGTTGCAGCAGTATCTGATCCCCTGCGACAACGAAAGCTTCTACCTACTTCTTCACCAAAAGTATACACCTCCCAGTTGTGATAATTTTCAGCCAGTCATACTATATTTATTTATATCAAAGATGTATAGGAAGGTATCTAATCATTTAAATTCCTGTCTGTCAACTCAAGTGTTGATTATGACTCAATATTTAATACTCCAAGAAAACAAGTAAACAACTCTGTACGTGCAATATAATCTTATGTATTTTAGATAGGTATGCGAATTCTTTATATCATGACAAAATTGTGTGACAGGTATCGGCAGACGGTTATTTGCCACAGGAGGTGGAGTTCATCGTTGTAGACAGACACCCGACTCTACTGAATGTTACATTACATTCTGCCAAGGTAAATTTGCACCTGTGTGTAATTTTGTGTACATTGTATATATTTGTAAAGAAACAGTTTGAAGGAAGTTGTTTAAATTTATTTTATCATATCGAAATCTAGAAAGCATAGTTGTACGTGGGGCACACCAAAAATTTCCGGAATAAATAAAACTAAATATTAATAGTGGTCAAATATTAATTTATTGTTTCTCAATATATTTTGCGTTCGCTTTTTCATATAAATAAAGTTATTTTAAAAACATTTGTGCCACTCCTGCGTTACTACGAGGTCACTTCCTCGGAAACTGGCTCCTTTCTGGCAGCATTGAGTTATAATGTACATTATTTGGCAGGAATTATTACTCATTGTTTGGCAGGGTCTATTGGTGATAAAAGTCGTTGATTATGTTATAGGCTCTTAATTTTTGAAAACAAAAGAGACACACGTTTTCAGATCAGAGGCCCTACCATCACATCTTATAGCGATTCAAGTTTAGCTGTTAAAAAGAGATGCCACTATAGACCGCGTATACCAGTGTCACACTCTGACAATCGAACTTGAATCGCGCTAAAAGATAATGGTAGGCCCTCAGGACTTTATACAGTACAGAATGGCTCATAGGTCTACATTTTCTTATAAAGAATACTAACAATGTTAAAGTCATTATTAATATTCTCGTTAACCCATAGGTAGTGGCTTAAACTTGGTCTGCTTGGCTTATAGCTGATATCTCAACTGCCGGGTTCAACCGGTTTACGGCCGCCATTACCTTACCTTTTTTTAATTTTCAATTCATTTATCTGGCTGCTCGTTTGAGAACCGGCACTTGCGTGGTGCAAGAACCAATGATATGCAATACAGAACTTATGATTATTTTTATAGGGTTAAAACTTCCGGCCTACAAATTTTCGTGTGCCGATATACGGCTCAACGATTCTCGATAGCAATAGTAGCCACATGTCCAGTGTTATTTAAAAAAGAACCGTCATTCGCTTAGAGGCACTTTGCACGCGCGCCACTTTGGTTGATTTCGGCTCATCGTGAAATACCTATACTAAGACAATTATTCCATATTTCATTTGAGTAGGATTGATTGTTTATATCTAACGATACCTGTTAACGGTCACTGAGATTGACACAACAGTGCTTGAATTCTGAAAACCAGCTTTAAATAGTGGTCTTGCAAGAATCAAGGATTATGCATCGCCTAAGCATGAAGCCGAACCACGCTCTACTAAATTGCCAAATCATACTTAAAATCGTACAAAATTACTGCAAAAATTTTCATGAGTTAAAGGTAGACACACACATTTTGAAATGACCACAATATAAATCAACTTACAATCAGATTACATAAACTGTATTATACAAAGTGCTCAATTTTTAAATGTTTACAACATGTTTACTTTTTGAACATTGATTATGTAAGCGGCCAATTCCGGAAAATTTTAGTGTGACCTGCTTGATTAATCCGAAAACTACACTTAAAAAAGATGCGACTGTTCATAAGTATTAAAAAGTTTTAAATACTAGCAAAATACATCATAAAAAATAGTTCATATTCCCATAACTCAACTTCGTCCAAACTTTTATGGTGATGGTATTGATTTTTTTATAATATTATTGTTAATTATTCTTAACAAATGAAAAACCAACAGAAATAATTATCTCGGCTTACCCAAACGTAATTAAGCATATTAGCTAAAGATATCCCTTACCTACATGGTTTGGTTTATTAAAAACGTTACCTAACGAACGAATCTGTAAGTAAATATGTGCCAACAGTTTTTTGTTTAACTCAGGCATAATAATAGCGGATAGTAGATGAAAGTGGTGCATGGTAAAACGCGCACTTGAAAAAAATTGCTGTCATGCGCATATATGCGAGATTTGGATCAGGAAATGCTGGTTAAGCGCCCCAGCAATTGAGCTGCATTAATTGTTTTCCTGTCAAACACGCGATTGCTTGCCTGCTTATCAGTTGTTGTTTTATATTTAGTATTAGACACACGAAATCTTTCCACGTCTCGGTGGTTGAGCTATGTCATGGGTCTTTAGGGGTACGTGCCGAGCCGCGCTACAACACGGAAGCCTTATCGCGGCACCAGCATTCCTACCAGTCCCGTTCGTCCTACCAAGCCCACCGCATCTGCCACAACTGTCAGCAGAATTACAACCGGACAAATCCATTTTCCCCAAGATTAAAGCACAAATAAACCTAATTTACCCTCGATATATTAGAACAATCCAATGAATTTTCGCTTCTTAGTTACTTATAGTCTATTATTATTGGCATTAAAGTGTAATTATATCATTTGTTTGTAAATATTACAGTACTTAATTTTTTTGAGGACCTATTTTATTAAAAAAATATTTTATTTAATCAGGCCATTAGGACTATTCTACTACTTATATATTTCCCAAGAAACTTACTCTATTTAGGGGATCATGTTATAACTTTAATAAATATAGTTACAATTAATATGATATTGACAATTTCTAAGGTAATTATTAAAAAATACTTCTTTTGAAGTATAATTTATGAAACTAAAATGTTTGTTATTTAGTTATTTAGTTTATTTACCTTTGTGGTTGCGTTGTTAAAATAATTGTTCAAAAGACCATAGATTTAATAAAATAAGCCCTCAATAATACTCGTGGATACCTAGCGATCGTCCTTGACATACAAAACTACAAAGGAATTACCATATGTCCAAAAATTACGCAAATGTATTTGAAATTGTATTGTTCCTTTGTATACCTCACTTGGATACACAAAAGATCAGTAATAATATTTTACTATTATGTATAAATTACCTAAACTAGGACGTCGCCCATGCCAACCACTTTGATATAGCTACTTAACCGCTTTACTGACTGTGATGTTGTCTAAAATGTCATAATATTACAATCAATTGCAGTGTAGCATAACAAAAATGCAAATTTGATGTTAGATAATTATGTACTATCTAAATTTTTGTATTAAATGTATGAAAATTCATATTTTCAAAATGGACAAATTGTGACAAGACGATGCGCCATATGGGACCACATATCATTTAATAGTTATTGTGTAGTTGGACATGCAACATCCACATTTCCATAATAGTCAATCAAAGCTATGAGAAATAAATAACGATCATCTTAAAAACTGTAAAAACTAAGTCTGGATTGCGAGAAACATCGGTAGATTGTATTTAAACCTTGTCCCAATAAGTACAAGCATACTTTTGTAGTATATTTTATTAGTAATAAATTGCTGGTAGAATGTTAATTATTGTATTAATTGTCATGTATAAATGATTTACACAGACTTTTTTCTACTGAAAACTACAACGAATCGAATTCGGGTAAGTTGAACAATGGTGTAATTATGTAAATAAATTTTATTGGGTGAATGTGAATTATACGTGCATGTTCTTTATTTGTATATAAAAATATTGTGTAACATTAATAACCTCGTCAATGAGTGGTACTAACAATGTCGCTAATACAATAATATTCAATGCATAAAAGTGATATGTAAGCATGATATGTAGTAAACACTAGAATTCTATGCAGAGTTAATTGAGTATCTAAGGTGGGTGGACCATGGAAGGCCATGCTGCTTCGAAGGCCAATTATTAAAATTTCGTAGTTATTGCCATGTGATGACAAATTCCTTCTATTTACACAAACACCCATCGAACTGGAAATCACAGACGTGGCGGCGAATCGCTCGCGCTACTATTTTGGCACTAGGGTCTCTCGCTTCATTGATATCGGGAATCGACGACGTTAAAATAAGGTGGGTGTTCCATGGAATGCCACCCTAACAAATAAACAGTTATTATTCGTTCATTTACTGGATAAATGAAACTAACAAATATTTAAGTAATACTTTGTTTTAATGAGTAACATATAAATCACTTCTTGTTATTGTAGATTTAATCGCTATTTATTAACTTTTAGTGTTAAATGACTGATTTATTATAATGGCTTTCTAAGGAGCCTTGTTCCTAGCAAGGCCATTTGTAAGAGTTCAATGAAATTTAAGTTCAATCAATATTGATTAAATCTGCAATTTAAAAAAGTGGTTTATATGTTACGTAATAAAATAAAGTATAACTTAAATATTTGTTAGTTTCCTTTATCCAGTTAATAAACGAATAATACCTGTTTATTTGTTAGAGTGGCCTTCCATGGTACACCCACCTTATATATAATTCGCACACGGAATAGGGCCTCTACTCATTAAAAATCAACTATAATATTGCTCACATCCTCTTTTTCCTCGGCCCACGTTCTGCCATCAGACAGGCATTTTTGCAAATAAAATATTTTTATAGATGATATTAACTTTTGTTCGTTCGTATGTTGCAGCGCATCGACGGTGGACCGTATTACCGGCCGGTGGTACCGCCACCTCCGCGGCAGCCACCTGTGCCCTCCGGCGGCATCATTGCCTCTCTGACCAATTCTTTTAACAGCTTCGTCTCCAATATCTTCGGCTGAAATCTAATTAAAACCTTAACAATCATTGCTAATAAATGTTAATTAATTTAACCATATATCATCAAATACAATAATGACGCAGGTATTTAACCACCTGAATATATTGTATGGTTGAATAAGGTGGAAGGTCGTATTAGTAATTATTTACGTCGTCATTCTAAGTACATACAATTGGCATTTAATTTTAATTCTTAAAACATTTCTTTGGTATACGATAAAATAAGGCAACCTAGAAACTGCATATTGAGACATAACATCATTTTTGTTCATAAACACGTACGACCGATACTACCGACATAACAAAAGCGATCAAGCTTGAGTTTAAACTGATATCTTAGTCGATGGGATACGATCGCTTTGATATATGCCTATGCTGCTAAATAAATAATAAGTCAATTATGTATAGACGAAACCAAGGAATTCAGATTATTGGAAAATAAAACTTAAAGAAGTTAGGTATTAGCAATGTGAAGGATCTCGAAAAAGTTCTTGATTTTTGTGAACGTATTAATTATACGATGTCTATATTAAGGATATGCTTTGTTTACATTGTAAATAATATACCTGAATTAGTATTAAATATTTATTTTTACAATAAGAATTAGCAATAAATTTAAAACACATTTTAATCGATATTATTATTTTCATATAACCTACTTAACACTTATAAGTGAACTAAATCTATCTTATCCAATTATGGGAGTAGCCTTTAGCTAAATTAAACTACTATGTGAACTTTTATAATAGTAGAATTAGTAGGAAAAACCTAGCTCAATTTATTCGTTAATTCATGACCACTAAAACCACGGTATTATTCAATTATTTATTAACCGTAGATATTAGGAGTATAGTATTTTACTACATATGCTTAGTCAATACATTTTTCCTTATATCCTTAATGATTTTTATTCTTCCTTAAAGTTTTCTTTCCTTAAAGTCTTCTTTAAAGTTTTTTAAAGTTTCTATGTAGGCTATATGCCTACATAGAAACTTTAAAAAACTTTAAATTTCCTAAAGCATCACATTTAACTGTGTTTTTTACTTTTATTTTGGTTGTTATTTAATGAAAATATATGTATTAAGTAATTAATATATTTTTGTTGTTCAAATACTCATTAAACTGTTAGATTTTTGTCTCAGGACTCGAACCCACATATCCCTCGCTATAGGGGCGAGTACTCTTCCAATTGAAATTAACAGAACCATCGATTTTTTTTGTCCATCTCTTATAAATGACAAAAAATTTAATATTTACATAGCTGTTTTTTCTGCGTCGATGTTTTGGAAACAAGAGTTTAAGATTTACCTAAAACACATTTGACGGGTCTGTTAAGGTCTCGGTAGCTCAATTCGAAGGGTACTAGCTCCGATAGCGATGAGATGTGGGTTCGAGTTCCGCCTGAAACTTAAGAAAAATTTAATTATTTCTTGTATTAATTTCTTTAGATGCAATATTTTGTTTCCACTGCAGATGTCTCCAATACGACTTTCACAGATTTTTGGGCCACAACAAACTAAAACCAAACTAGAACCAAAATCTGACCAATATAATTGTTACAAAACCATCCAATTGATTTAAGGAGTTTAGCGTGTTATATAGCAGATATGCTTATTAACAATAAAAATATTTAATTTTTCATATGTGGAAGTAATAAAAATTATTATTATTATTTATTATTAATATTATGTTTATATAGGCGGAATCAGTTTTTTCCCTTTGTCTCAGTCAAAGAAATGTCACTTTGACGACGACTGACGATGTACGACCTTATTTACTTTTGTAACACAAGGAGGAAAAAAAAGATACCTACTGCTTAAAAATCCTCGTTTTTTACCATTAAAAATGAAAAATAAGTGAAACAACATTAAAAACAACAGGTCACTTTACTTTTTACTATATATTTAAATGCATCAATAAATACAGGGAGATAGAAAAATGAAATAAGTATTGTCAATTCAGTCAAAGTACCTAACCTTAAAATTAATGCTCAAGCGCAACTCTTGACATTCAGTAAAAAAAAACTAGTTTTTCCTTACAAGTACTCGCATTCTTTTCAATTCTGATAAAGATAATATAACCAATACATAATCTTTATTTCATTTGAGCACGTTATATCAAGGATCGTTAAGTCGGGCCATAATACTTTTCGATGCCTAATTCGAGCTGATATTTTTCAGTTTTTTTTTGAAATTTAATATTATATTTTCTTATGTTTTTATATTGATATACACTTTTAATATTTAAGTGTACAATATTAATACATTTGCAGCGATGTTTTTAATGATTTAACTAAATTATAGGTCATTTATACACTAAGAGGTAGAAAAATTAAACAACAGCGTTACCTTGTTGATAAATTAAGTTTTAGTTTTAAATGCGCATAATCAGTCTCACTAATTTAGTAGTTTTAATCGTTGCAACTAATATGAACTTCCTACAAAGTGGAATCACAGAAATTTCAGTTTAATCAAATTTTATTAATACTTTAGATCACTGCGTTATCAAAGTCTTATTTAAAAACTTAAACTTTTTAAATTATTCAACATAACGAAAAAAAAATAAAACAAAGTGGTTACATAAGCTCCATCTTCTCTTATACAATAAGACACTTGCGAAGATTCGCCACTTTGACCAATAAAAAGCCTATAATTATTCATTAAACACCTCAAAAATTGGGGACAGAATAGTAACGCAGTAGTAACTTAAGTAACACAGGTATAGTTTTATATATTTTTTATGCATTTTTAATGCGATCTTATAAGATAAATTATTATAATAGAAAAATACTAGAAAAAATCCCGCCTGAGAATTTACTTGTGACCCGAGTCGATTTTTTTATTTACCCGAGTATTTTTCTATTATAATAACACAGGTATATCTTACCAGTACTTGAACCATTAAAAACATTTAATGGTTCATCGAAATCATAATAGACCCATTTACTATGATTGTAGGTTTAGGAACAATACCCAATATATTATCGTAATAGCAGTCTTCATTTTTTACTGAGATAGACCTTCCGCTTGAAAAATTAGTTTCAAAGCTCTCTTTTCTTTTATGGTTTTTAAGCTTTGTATTTGTCTTCGGCCTCTGGACCTACGTGAAACTGGAGTTCCCGAACGTGGAGTAGAAGCCGGCGTTATATCCATAATTTGTTGGGCAGATTTTTGACATTCTCTTCGTTTCTTATAAGCAATTTTCCATTAACGTTTAACAGCTTCATGTTCTCGCTCTGTCATATCTATCACAAGTTTTTTTCACGCTCATGCGTGAAATATATCATTATCTCTCAAGATGTTTCCTTTTAGCTTCAGCATATTTTCCAGAGTTCTGCTTTAACCTTAGTCTATAGAGACGTTGTTTTCTAAACGTGACATGCCCATTTTAAAGTGTAGTTATTTTTGTCTGACTTTTGTATCTTTAAGAAAAAAGCAAAAATGCTTATTTTGGTTTTAAAACGAATTTACTATGTCGCAAAAACAACAGCTTTACCAATCCAACTACTGTGTTACTTTTTTTAGTAAGTCAGTGTAGAAGCAACGCAGTTGTAAATATTTGATTGTGTAGTAATTGAGCATTAAGTGTAACACATAAATGCAAATATTTTGTGACTATGCAAACATTTAACTGAATGACTGTGTCAATGATTAGTAATAATTCAAATATTGTAAGTGATTTACCTTTTGACGGCGGTAACTCAGCGGACGCACAATAAACACACGCATCTCTCCCAGAAACTATGAAGCGTCTGTCGCAGCTACCGAACTCACCCCGCACATCGGCTATCATTCGTTTGAATAATAACAACATGTAAAATAAAATAATGTGTATCAAATTTTAATTGTATAAATTTAAGATTTATATTCATATGGTAACGCAAGGTAGTTACAATTTTGTTCTTTGTTGAGGACAGTGTTGAAAATATTTTTAAATTGATTAAGCAGTTTGGAGAAAAATGACCTGATGGGATAGCAATAAGATTTTAAACTTACATTTTTAGTAAGAATATTAAACGACAGCGTCGACTAGGAGAATTTTTAAGAAATTCTTCTTTATAACACAAGACCCTGCTCAAGGACAGTTATATTTTGTATGAAAATCAACTGCATTACTAAGAACGAAAACATTGTAACCAGAATTTTAGAATAAAGGATAAACATTTTTGGTTGTATTTTGTTTTGTTATACAAGAAAATAGTGCTTTAATTGTGAAGTGGTTATAAGCTTTTATATAAAATGTTTTAAATCTGTCAAAAAAATTTATTCTTCCGAAGGGACCGCTTTTTAGGCGTCGAATAGTACTTTGCCCCAGTCCATAATTAGTGAAATAAATAATGCAACGACAGCGTAAAGTAGGCACTGTATGGAAACTTAAATCTTAATAAGACCTGACGTCTGATTTACCCAACATGTTCGTGCCATGTAAACAAAACACTTGATACCATTATCAGCAAATAAGTAGTAAGAATTATGTACATACCTACAAGGTAAATAATAAAACATCGGTTTTAAATTATGATTCATTCTATACGTGCTATGTTACGGAAAGGTACTGGAAATATGTTGTTCCTGATACTTCTAATAGGTATCTATTTAATGGGGTTCGTTAAAAGTTCCATTGTGGTAACAACTACCGGGCCGGTTTTGGGCAAGCTGGTGGAAGATGACCAAGGCGTGTCATACTATGCATATCAAGGTATACCCTACGCAGAAAGCCCATCAGGAATCTATCGATTCAAGGTATGATGTATTTTTTTTAATAAACACTAATGGGAAAAAAACAGTCTTATAAAGGTTTTATTTGAGGGAGATACACCCTAGTTCAGACGGATCAGTGCAAACTTTAAAATTGACTTTTACGATGTACCGCTCTAAAACATAATCACTGCGTGACCTTTAAACTACGAATTGTATCTTATCAATAAAGAGTTTTATCACAATGAATATGACGTTACCTATGTACCTATAACGTAGCACTGTCTTTCGTCTTAAAACATTTTTTAAAGATTCTATAGAATCTTTTTTCCGTACCATAAAAGTATATTGCATTCATTTTATGCCCTTTATTATTACGCTTCTCTATATATTCCAAAGTCTTTAAAGGCAAAAGAATAATACTTAAACTAGGTCTGCAATACATGCTGCTGTTTGCAAATACTGAGCGAAGCAATTAGATTTTTGAAGGATGATTATTCCTCTATGATATGTCCGATTTCAAAACCTTTTTTTGCATATAAGTCACGACCACGATGTGAGTTTTTGCGCCAAATTTCATCAATGCAGTCTCGCTGAGACTGGCTGTTTGGCTGTTTGGCTGTGATCAACTTTTGAATTTTTCTTTCGGTGATTATTCCTCCATGGTAAAGTCTATATTTTTTTTACATAGCCTATGTCCGTCAGATTATAATCATGTATGTTCATGCCAAAATTCGTTCGAATCGGTTGAACTGTTAAGTAGCAGGAGGGGGACAAGCGAAATTCGTGAGTTGCCTAAGAGAGACCTTCACTCGTACAGAGCTTCGCTCAATAATTATTTTGGAACTAACGTTCAACATTCCGAAATAATGCAGCAACGGTTTTCACTTGTTTCAAAAGTGTAAATAAGTATTATGTTATTAGAAATCCAAATACGGTAATCCAACCTACGATTTTAACGTATAATGCAGACATCTGTCCGTTTGTAAGCTCCAACAGCTTGCTTTGTTATATGTCAAAAATAATCCACAATTTGATAATGTGTCAATGCGTTGCTATTTTTCTCTGAGTTGCAAAGCAATAAACTAGATAGGAAAATAAGTAGATCATATGATATTATATTATAGCCTCCTGTACCAAAAAGACCGTGGAAGAAAATCTTGGACGTCACCGAAAAAGGACCAATTTGTCCACAAGCAGAGGGAACATACACAAGGGAAGAAATGAGTGAAGACTGTTTAACAATCAACATTTGTGTGCCTGCAACGAACGTAATAAAATTACGTCCAGTATATTTTTATATACATGGAGGCAGTTTCAAGTCTAACACAGGGAATATAGACATATATGGTCCACAGTTTTTTCTACAAAGAGATATTATTTATGTCTCTGTGAATTACAGGTTTGTATAATAAACAGGGTCTACAAAAGAATGGAATAACTGATTTAATGTGATTTCGTATATCCATTATACAACGAACTCGTAGTGTAACTATAAATTGACAAACACGATACCTTCTTAATACAAGTTTAAATATTTTATTTGTTGTTTTTCCGCAGCAGGACGATTTGTTCTCAAAAGAAGGTTCATACCTACGAGCCAAATAATTCAAAATGTATAAACTCGTAAATGTTAAGAAAGAATCAATATTTCGTATATTACCTATTTTATTTCACTGAACGCCTCATGTTTCGTGCTAACCAGCGCAAATCTATTACTTACGTTGTACATTTGTTAATCTAGAACAAGAATAGTTATTTAGGTTTTGATTGCATAACCAAAACTAAATCGTTTAGCTGCGGAAATCAAACATTTCAATTCAGCATGCATTGGTTTGGTTTTAGTTTTACCTGTTTTGGTTTTAGACTCGGAGCATTAGGATATCTTTCACTTGAAACAGTAAACGCACCTGGTAATGCAGGAATAAAAGACGTTATATTGGCTTTAAAATGGACAAAAGAAAACATTAAAAACTTCGGAGGAAGTACAGTAACTATTGGCGGCCAAAGCTCTGGCGCAGCAATGGTTCATTATTTATTACTGACGGAAAAGACTTCTGGACTTTTTAAACGTGCAATAATGGAGAGTGGTAGTGCTCTAAGTTTCAGATTTTTCTCACAATACCCTAAGATGCACGCTTTAGCACTAGCCGACGAACTGGGATTTGCTACCAATGACATCCAAAACTTAACAAACAATTTTATTAACGCTGATGCATTCGATATTGTACAAGCTCAAGAGAATATTTATAAAAATAACCGAAATATGATGAGACCATTTGCACCATTCATGCCTTCATTAGAAAAGGCTTCATCGCATGCAGTTTTGGTGAAAAATCCTAAGGAGATTATTCAACTGGGTATACCTCAGAATGTGCCAATATTAACTGGTATTACTTCGCGAGAGGGCGTCTTTATGTGGCCCTCAGTAATGAAGAAACCAATTCAAGTACTGCAAGAAAATTTCACTCTTTGCATTCCGTACAATATAGAATACCCATTACACTCAAAAGAATATAAAGATCTAGTGAAGTCTATAAGTGACTTGTACTTTGGCGGACCTGATTTGAGTAATTGGACTTTGACCAATTTCTTCGACTTATTGTCAGATACACAGTACGCCGTTACTATTGATTTATGGTTAAGAGCACATAATCAAAAAACTCTTAGTAAGCCAGTATACTACTATAAGTTTGACTTCGAAGGAGATCTTAATTATGCCAAAATATATAACAACATCCCATTTCCTGGAACGGCCCACGCAGATGATTTAGGTTACCTATTTATAACTAAGCCCACTCAACCCAAGCTCAAGAATATCGATTCTAAAACCCAAAAGGCTCTTAGAAACATTTTGACATATTTTACTAATTTCATAAAAGTTGGGTAAGTAAGAGCTAATTAGATATAAGAATATTAATATGAGTATCAAAAATACCTTCTTAAAAAAAGATAAATGATTAACAAATCATGATAACGACTGTTTGATGCAACGGTAGCGATCCTGCATTTAGCACCGACGGTCCTGGGTTCGAGACCCGAAAGATGATTTATACATATTTCTAAAATATTACTTATTTAAGTATCATATATCTGTCCGTTACCCTAGTATCCATAGCACAAGTGCTAATTTAATTGGTGTGAATGTAATAAATATTTTTTATATTTATTATTATTTAATAATTTCATTCTAACGTAATATTGGTTAATATGGCATGCCGGAATTAAATTGTTTATCAGAGTTGTTGTTAAAAAAACACTTACGATTTCTTCAATATTTTGATTTCAGAAACCCCACTCCAGCATTTTACGGACGTGAAGTATTATGGCCTGTATCAGGCAAAAGACGATTTTACTTGTTACTCAATGACAATCCCAAGAGCAAATTCCAACCACCTTTCGAAGACCGATTCGACTTTTGGAACAATGTCTACATACAATACAATAATTATCTGAAAAAGGGTGGAGTTCGTGAGCCCAGACTTGCGCCTAAATTTCCTATATAAGTGTTGAATTGAATATTATAATTTTTACAAATAAAAAAAATACACCTATAAGCTTATTTTTTGAACAGGTGTTTAATTTCAAGTTTATAAATACTTTATCTACTTCCATTCGATAGGTAATTTTCTAAGCTTGAGTTTTAGTTTTCTTGTGTTTTTAAACACCATTCATTAGTATAGTATAGTATTACTAGTTGACCCGGCCACGCGTTGCTTTGTTATAAATAAAAATTAATATCTTTAAAAAAATAATGAAACACCTGTTTTTTTTTTAATCACTCAGTAGGTAGGTACTAAAATATAAAATTCTTTGATTAGAACGTTATTAATTAATCGATAACACTTTTAATAACAAATAAATAGAAACTTAGTTGGAGTATAGTTAAGTGTAGGTATTCAAGACATCTAGGACTTAGAATTTCTTTGTCTAACTGAAAAATACAAAATTAAGAGAACTATTAACCACAGAAACTAAAACAAACACAGGGACCGCATACGCATTTCGAAAATCGGTATAGCAAACCAATAAATTCATCGATACGACAGTTTAATATTTTTCCTAGTCCTAATCATTAACAAAAAACAAGAGAAAAAGTGTTTATCTTTAAAAAAAGGCTCCTGTAAAGGAGTCAAAACGTCAGGTTTTAATATAAAATAAATTATGCGCAGAACCGAAAAAAGTTGTTTCATTCAAAGATGAAAAGCGTAAACGTAGTGTCCGTGATAGTATAATGTTAAAAATAGATAAAGTGTTTCAAATTAATTAGAGTGAGTGGAATCAATTTTCAATAATCTTCTTGTGCAAGTGTTTGTGAAACGAAATCTTTGCCGCCTCCAGGCCGCCCAGCAGCTTCTTTAATCTTAAGACAATTAAAAAATAAAATTAGCTGTAACATGAGATACCTCCTATGTTAATAATAAAATGCGCGGTAGAGCTAGCGCAACCTTTTACATTTTTGATAAATCAGTCGTTCGGCGAAGGATATGTTCCTGACAAATTAAAAATTTCAATAATCAAACCTATTCTGAAATTAGGCGACACCTTAGAAAACAATTATAGACCCATAGCCTTGTTATTGGCTTTCTCAAAAATATTTAAATATGCTGTGACTATCAGATTAAGTTCCTTTTGCGAAAATTCTTTTTTTTTATGATAACCAATATGGATTTAGAAAAAATAAAATCGCTCTATACTATAGCCGTATTTAAATATATTCAGAAAGTTCTCGATATCATAAGCAATAAAAGCTACGCGATTAGTATATTATTAGATTTAAGTAAAGCGTATGATCGTTTACTGCCAAATATACTACTATAAAAGCTATACGACTTGGGAGTAAGGGGTAGGGCGCACAACTAGCTGGTCTGTTATTTTTTTAAAGACCGTGTGCAATACGTAGAAGTCCAGCACTTATGTTCTGATAGCAATCAAATTACTAACATTCAGTCCGAGCCAGTAATAGTTCAAAAATCATTACCACAAGGAAGTATTACTGGATGCTTCCTCTTTCTTGTCTACATTAATGACTTCTAGGCAAGTAATTAATGTAGATGCCTAGGGTGCTAAAAGAAGACAGTGTACTATTCGCTGATGATATGTCTGTGGTTTTTCCTATTTGCAACAATCTATACCTGAATGATAAGCTTCATATAATCATAACGAAATTGTTATCTTGGCTCAATGATCGAAAGTTAATTATTATTTAAAAAAAAACTAAATTAATGGTATTTCAACCATATCAATAAGGACCACTTAAAATTAATTTTACTATAAATGGAATCTATGTATATTGAACACGTGGACAGTTCTACATTATTAGGTATTAAAATAAATAGCAATCTTAATTGGAAGAACCATATTGAAAACATAGCTGGCAAATTTTCTTATGCCTCATCTCATACAAGACATTGGCTTGAATTTGACTTGGTACTCGGAAACGTGGAAGTAGTCCAAAGGAACGAACGTTATCGAACCCGTTCCAATAATTCACTGAAACCCAAGTCAGCTTAGAGTTGTACATAGGGCGGCTTAATCGCTATTGCACGAGGGCGCTCAAACAGATAGCGGCCGGCCGGCGGGCCTGGTAGCGGTAAAGCAGCTGTTTGACCCACAATCCTTTTTTCTGCTTTAGTCTTGTACCCCTGTAATTTAGTTTCACTCCATACGTTTCTTACCCAGTAATAATAACAAGCTATAATTGTAACAGAGGGAAAGAATTGAGTAACCGCATGTAATACTGTGGTGTAACTCTATTGTTTTTGTCACACATAAGGAAGAAACAAACAGTACCACATTCAGTGTAGGCGCACACTAGGCGACACGCGACAGCGACAGCTGGGCGACTAGACGCGACGACAGGCTGCGGCCAACAATTTCATATATTTTGTTCAAAGCTTCGCACACTTGGCGTCAGAGTCGCGGAGTCGCGACGACAAGCTAGGGGAGTCGCGCGCGCTCGCTAATTGTCGCCGCGTCTAGTGGCGGACAAGCAAGACGACAAATGCAAACGACAACGCCGCGACGAGACGCTGCGAAAAGACGCGGCGACTTGACGAAATCTATTATTTTCACAATACTTAGTAAAGTGCACTAATTGAGTAGCGGGTAAGTTATGCGGAAGCATGCTATCAGTAATTTGTAGGTGTTTTAGAAACTTCGGGAAAAGCTAAACTGCACATTGAAATCTGCATTTTAGTACTTCAAAAATAGGATTGATATAAGGTTTTTTTTACATTTTCGAGAATTCAATATTTTCAGTTTACAATTTTAATGAAAATAACAGAAAATTTTAATTACCGATGGTTAGTTATGCCGCCTTTGGATAAATTAGTCCTTCAACTGTCTTTTTTTATACTCTCAAACTGCGCAATATGGCATTTTTATATATTTTTTTTCGCTTTAAGTTGCCGATCCCGACTGAGAAAGCGGACGGTCTAAGTGACGGATGTTCTCAGTGGGTACCGCCCACTTGCGACTTCTCCTCTTTCTCTGTTTTGTATTCTGTCCTTTTCTTTCCTTTTCATAATTATGGTCCATAATAAATAACAGCTTACTTCTTTGTTCTAGTACCGCTTTTGGGTACAAAAGGGTACTAGAACAACTTGGGTTCTTTTATATACGGATCTTTACAAAAGCTGTAATGCTATATATTTATATTTTGCTATGATTATATCATGCTTCGAAACCTATCTTCGTACACAACTGGTTTGATTTGGTTTGATGAAAACGCGCCTTCTAAACCTTTAATAGGTAATAATAATAATATGTCGTTTTCATTACAATTTTATTAGGTACGGTCAATATGGTGTTGCCTTCCAAAATAGTTTTCAAAATCATATCAAACACTTTTTTTATTTACAACGCTATTTGTATATTCAAATAATTAACTTTCACAAAGTTAAGCAATAATTATAATGAAATTAAAATGACAATTCTATTAAATTATTTACAAACAATATGCTATTTGCATTTTTATTGCAATGTATATCTCTTATAATACTACTTATCGATATCTATTATGTACATGTAATCAGGTGCATTACTAATTGAGTAGCGACAATGACAGGACGCAAGCTTTCAGTAATTTGCAGGTGTTTAAATAACTTCTAGAAAAACAAAACTGCACATTTAAATCAACACTTTAACATCTCAAAAAGATCGATATACTTATTTTTTTTCATTTCCAAGAACTCAATAAAATCAGTTTACAATTTTAATGAAAATATGAATAAACGATGGTACGTTATGCCTCATTTGGATAAATAAGTCCATCGACTATCATTTTTACACCCTAAAACGGCAAATAATGGCATTTTCGATTTTGTTGCTATATTGTTGCGCGTAGAGTTTGCGATCCCGACTGAGTAGAGTAAGCAGAAGATCTAAGTGCGCGAAGGTAGGCATAATATAGGTTACGCGAGTACCGCCCACTTGCGACTTCTACTCTTTTTAACTCTTCTGTGTTTGTACCCTGTGCCGTCCCTTATTGTTAAACAATAAAAAGAAGTTCACCGCGCGACTTAAGAAAACTTTTGAGTAATATAGACACCTACTTCGAAATATATTAATATAAAAATTTACAATAAAGAAGAATAAAGAAGAGAAGCGCTTTATAATTGGGTTAAAATCAATATAAGCAAGGCTGTATGGTTTCTAGATTCCTTTGCCTTCTCTTCTAAGATACAAAGGGAGAATTAGATTAAAAGAAAGAGAAGAGCACTTGCCCACTGAGCAAGGAATCACCACTGAGCAAGGAATCACTACCAGGGGGGGTCAACTTCCTTAGGAGCCAATGCAAACATATGGAACGATTTGCAAATAGAGATGGGTTTACGTGAAAGAAAGAGATAGAGCAATGTATCTGACAATAAGAATAATGACAAGACCACGGCCTCCATACAGCCAAATCCTTAGTTATTTGACGACCGTTTGGTGCAATGGTAGCGATCCTGCCTTTCGCACCGACGGTCCGGGTTCGAATCCCGGTAGGGGCAGATGTTTGTATGATGAATACGAGCATTTGTACCTGAGTCATGGATATTTATATATATTTATATGAATATAACATATCTATGTATTATATATGTATGTTTATCCGTTACCCTAGCATCCATAACACAAGCCTTACAGTGCTTACTTTGGGCTGGGCTAATTGGTGTGAATGTGTGTTTATTATTTATTATTAATTATTTAGTTATAGTTTCTTCATAACGTTAGTCAAATGCTGCAGAATTAAGTCTGCCCGATAGGTGTTCAATATATGAGGCCTCATTGTAATCCACTTGCAATCCAAAGGCTCTTTTGAGTATGGCCTATTCGGAAAAAAATGTTACTTTTAACTTTTTGGCTGTATATGATCACCTCTTTGCTTTCCCTAAAATTAAAGGAATAAAAAAAAGGAAATAAAATGGCTACCTGTTTTTACCCAATTGTTATCATCATTGTTTTTCTTTAAATCCCTGACTGTGTATTGGCCTCTTACGCGAAATTGGCAGAATTGTGCGAAAAGCGCAACAGAGCTATTAATCCAAAAGAAGAAGTAGAACTTTTTTGCAATGGTTGCGAAAAAAAATGCTGTAAGTGCGGCATAACTTCTAAAGAAGATACTCCCTAAAACTTTCATAGATTTCCTCGCCCGTCAATGCATGGGTCACTCAAGTAAGTACCTATCTATACTACATAATTTTATGATACTGCCAAATCAACTCACCCCACCTCCCATTGAACAACAATGGGCTGTCGCTGGTGTGTTTGTGCGTGTAGTTTCAAACCCTATAGTTAGTGTTTAACTATAATTTGTCATAAAATTGAGATTCCCAGGTATACAGGTATTTTTGACATTACTGGCAATCACAAAAATTGGGTTGAATAAAAATATGATGCATAATACTTGTTTTGTTTTAGGGCTAAAGTATGGGCCACATCCTGTTTTCTTAATCAAGATTTGTCCACTGAAGAATCATTGTCAAGGCTATCTGCACAGCATAAGGTGCTCTGCAGCAAGCATTTCGATGCAACATCATATACCAGCGGCAATATGAAAAGTTTGCATAAATTTGCTATACCAACTGGAGCTGAAAATATACTGTCCCAGTTACCAGAGGAACAATTAAAAGCAAACCACCAAGTAGAAGTAACACGGGTAAGATTTTGAATCATTCCTTAAATCCCTAATACAGGATAGCACAATCATTTTTGTACTGGAGTTGTTATTAGTTAGTTGATTTAATTCATAAGTTTGGATTCTTTTCAGAGTCCTTACCTCAAGAAGCTATTGGCACAGGAATTATAGCTTCCAACATGGACAAGCTCTTTGGTGCTGTCAATGAAAATACAGCAGATAGAAAAAGAGGGAACCATTTCTTACAAATTTATCCGAAAATAGTTTGCATTTGAAGATTTTCAAAAAAATGAAATTGTTTTTTAATGAAATGTAATGTATGCCTAAAACGTTTCTGCAGATTAAAGAACTTAGAGTTTGTTGAGGAAGCCTCCAAAAAAACTCTCATGAACAAAATTAATTTATTAAAACACGTGTAAATTTTAAAATCTTGTTTTATTTCTTTTTTCAATATTGCAGTTTTTGTTTTGCAGCTAATTTTGACTGTACCTAGCTTGGTATGTACCCCTATATGTAGTTTTTATTTCGCAACCAATTTTATGTAAAATTGGTTGCGAAATAGAAACTACATTAATTTTTGTACCTAACCAAGAAATTAAATAGTATTTAAAATTCGCGCCCTATTTTAGTTCTGGTGGAACAAACTGGAGCGCTAGTGAGCTTCCATGTTTGCAATTTTTTTGTATGAAGTTGACGTTCTTGGACCTAGATGTATTCTATGATCACTACGTTTTACACTTGCCTTGCGGTGTTATGTTATTGTTGTTGTTGATTATCGTGGTTAATCATTAATAAAGAAGATTTCTACTTTCGCCCGTCCGAAATCTACTGACGAGACTGACGCCCGAGATTCTTGAAAAAAGAGTTTTTTATATCGGCATTTTATATATTTGTTTTAAAAATGACATTAGGTGAATCTCAGAAAAATCTCCCATGGTAAGTTATAATTTCTTTATTATTTCTTTAGTTTTTTGTAATACATAAATAATTAGGGAATATTTGTTTTTGTTTTGTTCATTTTGTCTAAATTTTAATGTTTGCGTTTAATGGGAGGGGAAAGTTAGGTTATAATAATAAAAAAGAAGGTATTGGCGCCCTTTTTAGTTCAACATATAAAATTACTTTGTAGTTTGCTTAAATTGTAATTATGCTTTTTACAGGGTAGAGAAATATCGCCCTTCCAAATTGGAAGACTTAGTGTCACATGATGATATTATAAAAACAAGTAAGCTACAACATTAATTTACTAAACATAAAATTAATTTTTTTTTTCTTAAAATATGTAGATTTAATATAAATTACATAAAAAAAAAATATCAGAGCTTTGGAACAGTAGCTTAATTAAATTGGTTTGGAGTACTTTTCAATCTTTTTTCTCATTCCTTTTATTATTATTTTTTGTATTGAACAGCTTCATTAATCATACCATGTATAGAAGAACATGGTAAGTTTGAAATGTTCAATACAAAATATTAAAATCACACTAAGGCTTTAAATAATTCTTTTCAGTAAATCAATTTATGAAGGAAAACCAACTTCCACATCTGTTATTTTATGGTCCTCCTGGGACTGGTAAAACTTCTACAATTCTGGCATGTGCAAAGCAGATGTATACCCCACAACAATTCAACTCTATGGTTTGTTATATTTTAATACTTAGTTATATAATAATATTTCTTACATACACTCCAGATTTGCTTAGCCCAAAGTAAGCACTGCAATGTGTTATGGAAACTAGGGTAACAGGTTAACATACATGAGACAGAGATATGAAATATGTATAAAAATATATACAAAAACCCATGACTTAGGTACAAATATTCATATTCATCACAAACATTTGCCCCTTTCTGGACTCGAAACCAGGACCAGACCACGAAAGGCAAGATCGTTATCATTGCACCAAATGGTTGTCTTTAGATAAATAGGTAATATTAACAGGAATATATACAAATTAGAGATGAAATGGGTAGAAGTTTAGGTGGATACTGGATATAGGATATTCGGCCAACCTTGTAGCCAGATATTCGGCGGCCGAATATCCGGTTGAACAGTGCTATTATGCAATGCACGAAGCACGCTTTCGTAGGCGGCGCACAAACAATTGGGTGGTATTGAATGCAGAGCAGACACATACTTGATCTTTGAAGTTATAATTTTTTGTGCTCTTATTATCTGAAGTATTTATAATTTAAAAAGAGCTTAATTTCTATCTTAAGTCAATGCGAATTGGTTGCAACTGTGAACCTTCTTGGTGGGCATCTAATTAATTATAATTATAATAATTATAATAATAATAATAATAATTTATTTATGTATAATAATGGTTTACAACACAAAATAACGTTAACAACTACATTAGTCAAAGACTGTGTCGCAGTTGTTAGCGCCCACCTACGAACCTATACAATTAACAATAATTATACATCAAAAGAAAATAAATTGACTGAATCTAAACGGTATACAATTCAAAAATGAATGTGTGTGTGTGTGTGTGTGTTTCGGTTTGTCTTCAATTGGTTATAACAGAGACTCAACATCTTCATATCTTATGCTAACTAGCCACTCATACAAAACTTTCTTACACTCGTGTAGAGGTAAGCTGTAAAAATGCAATTTATTGTTTATTTTATTATATAAGACTGAGCTAATGTACAAATAATGACGGCTGGTCAGCCTGGTAGAACATTTCTCGACTTTGAAGATTCTGTTTGACAATCTAGTATTCAAAGCTAACTCAGGATTGAAAATACAAGACCTGTGCTTTCGTAGGACAACGGATAAAACGAAAAGCTTACGCACGGAAAGAACCTGCCATAGCTCATAAAGTTGTGCGGTTGGATAAAAGATGGGTTTGAATGCCATAACTTTCAGCACCGCTCGCTGAGCCCGTTCCAGCGGGATGAGATTGGTCATTGTCGAGGAGCCCCAGACAGAGATACAATAATTAAGTATTGTTTGAGCTAAAGTGATGTAGGCCATCTTCAATGTACCTTCATCAGCACTACCTCGAAGTTTCCGAAAAATAAAAATCAGCTTTCTGATACGAGAAGATATCGATTGGACATGCTCATGCCAGGACATAACACTGTCGACAACAACACCCAAATATTTCACATGATTTAGACGTTGGATTTTAAAACAATTGCAAATAGTACTCGAGAGATTGCCTACGGAAGGACAAAGAGTTTCATGCGCAGATATAGTGTATGTGTTGTCAGGTTGTGATTTTAGTCTAGGGGCAAATGTGATGTAGCAGGTCTTATTAAGATTAAGTACTAAATGATTACTTGAGAGCCAGGCATTGACTGTTCCCAAAGCATGTTCAGCATGTGTACAAGCCTCCTTCCAGTCCTGCCCATGGACAAGAAGTGCTGTATCATCGGCATATGTAACAATTTTACAATTAGGTAGGGACAACTGACAAAGTCCGTTAATAAAAATAAGAAATAAAGTTGGCCCGAGCACACTACCCTGAGGAACCCCTGAAGTGACAGCTCTCTCATCACTCTTAGTACCGTTTATCGTAACACTTTGAGTTCTGCCGCTCAGATAACTTTCAAACAAGCTAAAAGCCTGACCACGGATCCCTAAACACTCAAGCTTATATAGAAGGATTGGGGTGGAGACAGTGTCAAAAGCCTTTGAAATGTCTAAAAATAGACATAACGACTTTACCTTTCTGTTTAGGTTTTTAACTATAGACCCAGTAAGTTCTAGAACGGCGTCCTCGGTTGATTTTTTTGTTCTAAAGCCAAATTGATTAGATGAAATAACTTGTTTCATGTCTAGAAAACTAATTAATCTTTTGTTTATTATTTTTTCCAATATTTTAGAAAATATGGAAAGCACGGAAATGGGTCTATAAAATAAACTCTAATGTTAAACAATATCCAAATATAAGAAAGTTTGCCAAAATCTAACATTCAGTACCTAGCAGCAGTGTGTACAGCGAAAGATTTTTTCCGAAGCTGCCCTTATTTACGAAGACAAACAAAACTATTTTCTACCTCTTAATGTAGAGAAACTAGTATTCATTCACCATAATTTGCCCTTAGTGCAGTATGAGTACTAGGTTAATTTCCTAAGTTATGGAATTATATTGTGACAACTGATTATATTACTTAAGTGATGAATAAAGCAATTAATAATCAAAAGTATATATTTTTCAACCCAGTATTCGGCTGAATAGGCGTTAGTTATCCGGTATTTTGCCGGATAGTATTCAGGCCGTCGGTTAGGCCGGATATCCGATAGTTACCGGATATACATTTCATCTCTAATATGTACCCATGATCCAGAAACAAATGCTCATATTCATCACTGCTGATGTTGCCCCAAATGGTGTCACTTAATGAGTTGAAAACAAGGCAAACAAAAATTTTTTCTTAGGTCTTGGAACTGAATGCATCAGATGATAGAGGAATAGGAATTGTAAGAGGCCAAATTCTTAGTTTTGCATCCACCAGAACAATTTTTAAGGCTGGGCCCAAATTAATAATTCTGGATGAGGCAGATGCTATGACAAAAGATGCTCAAAATGCATTAAGAAGAAGTAAGTACTTAAATTCTATATTATTGAATTTCATCATTATTAATTTCTATGAAAAAAACTTATGTTTTCATATTACTTACCATCACTGACAAAGAAAGATTACTTTGCTTGCAGAAGTGAGAAGGTAGAATTAAAAAAGTTCTCAATTCGCGACATACCCTATTTTAATACTTCAATGGGTAGTTACCTTACAGTTTGGTAATGTATATATATACCAAACTTTTACATGTGTTGTATGATTAATTGTTATATTTGCCAGTAAACAAGTAAATGATAGAAAACTAGTCTTTAAAGGAAAGAATGTATCTAAAAAATTAAGTGACTGACAAATAAATTAAAGTTTTTTGTATGACCTTATAGTATGTTCTAGTGATGTAACGAATATTCGCATTCGCATTCGCGAATATTCGCATAGTTTTGCATATTCGCATTCACATTCGCATTCGCAAAATCTCTGCGAATGTTTTGCGAATATGAATATTAGAAAAAACAATTCGAAGATAATAGTACGTCCATAAAATCAAAATCCATTAATTTCTCATGTTTTTTAATGCAAGAAAAATGTACTTACCCCCGTAAATACATTATTAGTCTTAACTTTGCATCTAGCTCGTTCAGCATCGCAAAGTGTGAAATAAGTCCATATTTCACTAGGATTTGATTTACTCATGTTAATAAATCACTATTGAAACTCTAATCTCAAAATTCACTTGTTTTGTTTACGAAAAGACCGGCGCGAGCGGAATGATACTTCAGTCGGATGAGTTCATTCATATCAACTCGGCAATCCGAACGAGACAGCCGCCATGCCATAGACAATTGGCGCCAATTTTGAACAAAAACTAAATATTCGCATTCGCGAATATCGGTACCAGATATTCGCATTCGCATCTGCATTCGCGAATGTTCAAAAATGACATTCGTTACATCACTAGTATGTTCGTTCAATGGTAAATCATATACTTTGATATTTCAATCTTATGATTTTGTAACAGAGACCATATTCAATTATAAAACTTGATGTGCTGTTAATAATAGAAACATCAATAAACTTAAAAAATTACAAATTTCCCTTTACCATTTACATATTTAGTTCAAAAAATTTCACATTCAATTAAAATAATACAATATTTCAGATAAACTACATTAATTGTTCATTTGAAATTAGGTAAATATTGAACAACATCATAAACTATCATTTACAACATAGATTTAAACTGGAATTAATTAGATTGATCACTAATGATAGGTTGTAATTCATATTTATTATGTTAAAACATGATAATGGACAAAAATCAATTAATTTGATTTAGACATATTGACAACCTACAGTTAGTTACTATGGGAACATAAATTGAACACAAAAGCTGTCATTGCAGTGATTAAATACAATAATTATAAATTAGCTATTATTAATATAAATAAAAGCTGTCTAATAAAATGTTGTCAAAGTGGATAGAAATAAATTGTATTTATGAGTGTTCAAAATAAGAAAGTGTTAATGTCTGATACTGATGAAGAAGGAATTCAAAGCAGGCCAATTAAAATAAGTGTTGTTGGTGAATCTTCTACTGGAAAAGTAAGTTTATTTAAGAATTGTTATTAATCATAATATTTTATTTAGTAACATTCCTTTAGTTTTACAAAATACTATACAGAAACAATTACGGAACATTTAGACCCAAATCAAATATCTGTATGAAGTTCATATGAGAAAATTTACCCAAATCTCTTAATATCATTCATATAAATATATCTTCAATTTGATAACACTAAGAAGTGCCTACGGGATGCTCATTAGAAATAGTGGGATTCAGTTCGAGACATGAAAGTAAGACAGAAGTTTTTGCTAGCTTGCAATAAGCATAGCTAAGCACGTATTTTTTTTAGTGTACCACTCTCACTAATGCGTGAGCCGCGCGATTGGAGTTTCTTTCTGTTAACTTGATAAAGCAAAGGCATTTTAAAAATAGCTTTTCCGTTTCCTTCGTGTTTAGACGTGCCTGTGCACCCGTTACTTGGGCAGCGGTGGTGCGGGTGGCACGGGCAGCACGCAAGGCGCCGAAGTTATGGCCGGCCAGTGCTTGGGGCTTCGCCCTCCAGTTCCGCTGCAGCTGTGCGACGTTGCAGGCAACGCACTATCCACCCGCATGCTCGATAACTATTTATATGCTTCTGATGTGAGGTTTACAACAAATTAAATTACTATACACAAACATTTCCAAATCTGTAGTGAAGCTGAAGTGAATGTCGAGAAAAGACTAGTCTTGACTTTGTGAGACCAAAGTCTTCGGATGCGTCATCATAGATAACTTAATTAATAGCAGCAGCAAAATAATATGCATTTTACGTGAACCGCATTTGGTGTTACATTACTTTACATTATAACCTTGACAATTATTTGAATTGAGAAATACTAGAAAAAATTGACTCAGCTTACAAGTTATTTTCAGGCTTAATTATTTATCATACAAAATAGAATTGAAAATACAAAGAATATTAACTAACATTTTACACTTTAGCCTATGTACAATATCATAGTGTCATAAAATATTCCTTTTCTTACAGGTGGTACTATTTGTTTACGACTTGACAAATCTTCAGAGTTTTGAAAAATTGACCAAATGGCTACAAAGTGTCAAACAAATATTCAACACTGAACCGAAGAAACCTCTGTTGGCACTTTTTGGTAACAAATCTGATTTAGAACATCAAAGAGCAGTCAGGTTGTCATGTGTACAAAAATTTGCTTCCGAGCACCTTTTGGAGAATTTCAAGGGATCAGCTCGGACTGGAGAAATGGTAAGTACAACCTGCGAGGCAGTCTACACTAGGCTGGTCTTTATTTGCGACTAGTATTTTTATGTAAAATTTGTCATATGTAAAATGAATACCTGAAAAATGTAATCATAACAAATAAAGTATTTTCGCGTTATTCAAACTTGTTCTCATAAGTATGCAGTACAATACTTTACTAACTAACAACTTACTTTACTAACGAAATACCGTACAATACTTTAAAATAAACAACCATTGGCAAGCCTAGTTGTATTTGCCGCCGAGATTGTTTATTTATTCCTTTTTTTTTTCGAAATATCGACGACACAGGTTTTTAACAAGTTTTTTTTTTTCTGTTAGGTAAACAATGCATTCACAAACCTCGTGGCGCGCGTGCTAGGCGCTAAGGTTCGGCGCGCTTTCGCAAATGGACGCTCGCCAGTGGTGAGAGAGACAGAAACGCGTGAACGCGAACCTACGTCTTCACTCATAATGACCAGAAAAGCGTTGCGCCGTGCCCAGCGCGCTTCCTCCTCCATCTGCTGCGTTATATGACTTATTTATTATTACAATAAAACTGTTAATTCTATAACTTTTGTGTAATTTAATTGAACTTATTTCTCTTATCGTTTATCGTTTTCCGAACATATAACATAACATGGAACCTTTAACAATGTCTTAATAATAATGGAAGTAACCTTAAACGCTCCAAATTCTTATTAAAATTAAATTTTTGTTTAGCTATCTCCAGATAGGCGTGACAAAAGACTATGAATGTTAGTAGATATTAAAAATGCGAAATCTCTTAAAATAGAAAAAAATGTGTTAAAAAAATTTCCCCATCTGGTATTAGAACCTACGTCCACGTCTTTCTACACAAAAATATGCTAAACACTTGTTTAATTTTGAAAATAGCTGGCACATTCAGTTTTTGACGAATAATCTACTAAATTAAAAATATAAATGCTATATAAAACTACTCTCTCTGGATTCAGGGCGATTTATTCGATTAGTCAAAACGTCAGTTTGTCGAGGACCTGACATCAAAAAACAAAATTGTTTTTTGATGTCAGGTCCAGATATCAAAAAACAATATTAAAATTTTATTGAAATGTGTGATAGGCAGCGCGCAGCGATGTCATCTATATCATCGCCAAAAGTGTAAGAACTCAACATATAAATATTAATTACAGTAATAGAAAAGTACACGGATAACGTCAGGTTCTGCATTATTTGCAACTACCTGGGCAAGATCATACCGGCGCTGCAATCACGATGCACACGTTTCCGGTTTGCACCACTGCAGCAGAGCCAAATAGTACCGCGCCTGAAGGAGATCGCGGCAGCCGAAGGGTATGTATATTTTATAGGTCGCCAATTCGTCATTATCAATGTACACACTGCTGGGCCCACTTATTCTTTATGGACGAAATAAAAAACATACGAGAATTGGCCTTAAATTTGGGGGTGCCAAAGACTACACATGCTGACGGGAACAACGGCTTTACGTACTTTCCGTAGCACGTATAAACTCGAGATAATATTGATTTAAATGGGTTACTACACATTTATGATTTTGGCCTTTTCAATGCTATCTTGAGTGATTTTTTTTTTATTTATTTACTGTGAGAAGAAAAGCCATACCTAACCTACAAATAATCAGATTTATAACATTTTGGCCAAATATTTTAGTAACAGTGAAAAAAACAGTGTCCCGCGGTGGAGTATGCATTTTTTCGATGTATTAAAAAAGGGGGAGGCCCCTAGGTGGGTGGAGTCCCTCACAACGATAACCGTTAGTGATTTGAAAATGCGCGAACCGAGCGAGCCTGCCGCGGCAGCAGACGGGGAAGTACCAAACATTGGTATTTATTTCAATTACATCTTCCTTTAATTGGGATGTAAAGGGAAAGTGGAAAGAGGGAGGCTGAAAACCAAACGTTTGCTTTATTAAATTAAAATTATCAAACGTTTCATTCTGATTCGAATTTTAAATGACCTATATTTTTTTTTTACCCAAAAAATTTAATGATATCCCGGCATGGGTGGGGATAGGTATATGTTAGCGATGATGATATTATAAAAAAGTTTTTCAGTGTTAAAATGTCGGAAGACGGCGTGAAAGCATTACTGACACTTTCCGGCGGCGATATGCGAAAAGTGTTGAATACGCTACAGAGCACTTGGTTAGCGTATCGCGACGTGACGGAAGACCATGTGTACACGTGTGTCGGTCACCCGCTACGCGGGGACATCAATGCCATACTCAACTGGCTGCTCAATGAGAACGATTTTGCTACTTGCTTCAAGAGTATCCTTTTTAAATTTATTTCTTTACTGTAATACAAAACTTTAGATGTAATACATACCAGTAGGCTACAATACAATAGGTAAAATCCTACATACTGTCAACTCCCCGATGTATTTGTCTTTAAAACGTTTAATTAACTAATTACGAAAGTTTTTTTAAAACTTACTTTAACATCCAACAATGTTATGATACTCAAATTACAAATACTAGGTGTAGAACTCAACTAAAAACATAAATACATGTCACTTAATAATTTAAAGCTGTTCAGTTCAGTAAATAAAATATTTTGGAAAACAAGAACGAACAAGAGACGTAATCTTTTAAGTGAACCAAACGTTTTCGCATTATTTATTTTCCATTTACATAGTGTAACAATAACAATTACTTTGGATTGTTGTGGAACAGGTAAAAAAGTACCCATCCAAAACGCAATTCGTCCCTTGAGAAATCTGTCCTAGATGGACAGAAAGCTTATGTAAACCCTTAAACAACCTAATTAAAGTATTTTAACGATTTAAAGATTGTCAATTTTCTGGGGCCCATCCTTATTTTCCCTAATTTGTCTGTTTAAAAGTTTGCCAATTTCTTTAATTACTTAAACAGATATCCAAGATGTAAAGCTTGCCAAAGGTTTAGCTCTCAGTGATATATTAACGGAGGTTCATACAATTATTCAAAGACGTAAGTATAAGTAACTATAATATCTAAGTTCTAATTAAACACATTACATCACAAAAAAAACAAATAAATTTACACGTGATCACAAAGTTGATGACTTTTATGGATTTCTGTGTCAAAATGTCCTAAACGCACCGAGACGAGCCTGCTTCAAATTACACAGGTATGCGATTTTTTTTTGAAAAGTTTTTTTTCTTTAATGGTTAACATTAGTTTTGATTATCTTACAAGGAATTGAAAACGGCATTCATATGATATATACCATGTCACGTTTATCAGATTTAGATGATATAGCATTTGAATACGAAAAATAACAAAAAAAAGTTTTTTTTAAATTAATGAGTCAATTAATAATATTTTGTAAAGTTTTATTGAGTCTATAGCTCTGAAAATACTACATTAAGGTATACATATAGAAAAAAAATAATAGTAACGTGTTTTTTTTTTTCAAAAGCTGCGTTTTGTTGGTTTTAAGAAAGCACAATAAGCATTTTTTACAAAGTCTGTTATTTTTAATCTTTGCTTAAATATTGTATATTGTCCGCAAATATAGCAAAATACATTTGGATTGTTTTTGCAATTCCGAGGAGCCATAGTTACAGATTTAATAAAACAATCTTTTATTACACGTTTTTTTTGCGGTTTAAACCACTATGATTGGTCACAGACTACATAAAACTGTTTTTAACTTCCCGCTAAAAAAACGAAGATTTTCGAAAAATCGGGAAGTTATTGTTTATACCCCGTTTTGCAAAAATCGAGTTTTCAACAGATCTCGACGTTTTGAGGCCTTAGGAATCTTCTTTGACCCTTCCCGCGATGGTGTCTGAATGTATGTATGTGTGTGTTATAACCTCTTATAACTTTTGAACGGTTTGACCGAATCGAACCAAACTAAATGCATTCCAAAGAGTTTCATCAAACTTAGATTTCCTGAAAGTTGTACCGATTCAGACCGGTAGATTTCGAAAAAAGTAAAAAAAACTAAATAAAAATTCGAAAAGAAACTTTTTTTCAAATGTGGTTTTTTGAAATAACTTTTGAACGGCTTTACTGATCAATTCCAATAACTAATCAGCTCTTAAACTCAAAAAACCACGGCGATCGCGCCCAAGTGCGTCAAAATCGGTTGATTCGTTCGTGAGATATTGTTGACGAAAAAAATCGAAAAAAGTGTTTTTTTGTAATCACTCCGAAATGTTTTCATCTGATAAATTTTTTTTTGTTCCAAATTTTTTCTGAAGTTTGAAAATCTACATCAATTGCCGCCAACCGCGTAAAAATCGGTTAATTCATTCAAAAGTTATGGCAGTTTGAAAATTTTAAAAATCGTGTTTCACCAAACTTTTATTGACCTTTTGAGCTCGAAGAGCTCAAAATCATAGAATACCTACTTCTTGAGCTCGGAGAGCTCAAAATAACACAAATTATATTTTTAGCTCGAAGAGCTCAGAAACATTGTATTAAGTGGAATTTTGAGCGCAAAAGCATAGAATTAGCGGGAAGTTACAGGGATGGCCTTTAGGGTCAACCGTTTTCCAGATTTTTTGTTACTTTTTCTCACACGGAAAAGGCAGGTTAGTAACGATAGACTATAGGATGATTGTTCATAGAGTATAGAGTAGAAATATAGATCATGGAATCAAGGGCGGATCCAGGGGGAGGGTCATGGGGGTCATGACCCCCCCTGGGCTGGGTCCAGGACCTAGGTAGACCACTAATTAAAATTGTTAAACAATGTTTTTATATATTTTTCGCACAAGATATATTTAATGTAAGTACCTTCAATATTTAATTAATTTAATATAATACTTTGTATGATGGCGAATGCATTATTCGGAAACGAAAGAATTTAAAATTTTAATTTTACCGCCCCACCTTTCATCTTCGTGTGACACTTGCGCACGCTGTGTTTCGACCTTTGACTATGGATAGGACATGAAATACTGCGAAAACTTTGTGTTGGTGCTCAAAGATAGCGGCAAAAACTAGGGACATCGCATCCAAGATCCCACACTTATTATGTTTTTTTTATACAATTCATTAAAAAATTCAATGAAAGACATAGAACTGTAAAATGTATTCACAAATAATGCTCACTGACTAATATTTTAGCGCGGTCACACGGTGTAATGGCAGACTGGACGCAAATTTATTTGTGCCATAGTTAATACATTGCGAGTCCATTGGTAAACTTAGTCTGAGGTTTCGACTTACTTATAGCAAGACCTACCTAACCTCAATCGGAACGACTAAACTTACTTCAATCAACTATTAAAGTTAATAAAGTACTTAGTTAAAAGCTTTCAAAATCACCTGTGTGAACTTGACACCCGACTTTGGAAAATTTGGTTTTTTTATTTTTTTTCGAAAGATTTTTATTAGTAGTGGATAGTAGTGAAGTTATTTTCGTTAGTAGTAATGCCAAAAAAATAAAAAAAAAGTAAAAAAATGTCATCCCCCGAAATTAGATAAATCTGTTTTCTGTGTAGTAATCGTATTCATCTTCAAACAGACTTTATTCAGTAAATTTTGCTCCCAAACAAGTTTTACTCAACTAAAGTATTTCTAGTTTTTTTTTTCTTTACTACTATCAATAAATCTTTCACTACTAACGTCTACAAACCTCCCCCTGTCATGTCTACCGTTAGGAGTAATCGTATAAGCCTTCAAACAGTATTAACGTCATAAAATACTCCGAATCATTTTTTTTTCCTATTTTACTACTAACAAATAAAATTGCACTACAATCCACTAGTAACGTTTATCTATGAGAAACAACCGGAAAAAACAGATTATTCTAATTTTTTGGGATGACATTTTTTTACTATTTTTTTAATTTTTTTGGCATTACTACTAACAAAAACAACTTCACTACTATCCACTACTAATCAAAATCTTTAAAAAAATAATAATAAAAAACCAAATTTTCCAAAGTCGGGTGCCAAGTTAACACAGGTTTAAAATTCTAATATAAGGAATAGTGTTCTTAAAAATTTAGGTAGGTAGGTATAGTACTTACATACATTAATAAAATACCTACTTTTTACCTGTATCAATTATTATCAAAAGGAGACCATTCTTTTCGGGCCAAAAATGTACCTTGGTACAAGTTATTTGAAAATATTCATAATAATGTATAAACACTTATTTCATATATAATATACCCATAAATTAGATTTTTATAAAGTTAATAAAACACAATAAATTATACACAAAATCACAACTGCGTAGAACGAAACGCTAATATGGCACTTGTGTGTGACAGTCGGTTAGATTTTAACAAGTTTCTCGCGGCTCTGGAACACGGTATTTCAGTAAAGTCCGTAGGCTGATAAAATAACTAAACGCTTAGAATGATTCGCAATAGCAAGAAATATCTATTTTCGCTCTTGATCCTACTGTATATATTAAAAACAGAAGAATTCATAAAGCAGTGTTGCTGATAAACTTGTATACATTTTATGTTTAAGACTGAATATCGAAAAATGTTTATATAACTTTAAGCTACAAAACGCTTCAAACTCAAAACAATTGTGCTTGCCAGCTAAACAAAAACATTTGTTGCAAGTAATGTATATTTTTTGAATGATTTTTTTTAGTGGTACAAATGTATTTAAAAATAAATAAGTTTTTTTTCGCAATATACAATTTTTTAGCTATTTTTTGGTATCTTTGAATCTTAGGTTCATATTTAGCCTAACTTATATGGAAAGAAAGAAAGAAAGCCTCCTTTAATTATGTTCACGACGAAACGATTCGTTTATCTGTATAATAGCACCTATAACGTAAATTAAGTAATTCATAAATGATTAATGTAAAGTTCTGAAAATAGTGTAGTTCAAAACGCATGTTCGCAGATAGCAGGACTTGCTCCTTATAGGTGCGCCAATAGGACGATCGCATTTCTTCCTTTCGTCAAGTGTGTTTTACGAGATTAAGAACAGTTTATTTTAGTTACGTAATAATGTTTAGATTGTAGTATATTTCTCTAGTTAACCTTTATTAATAAAAATATGATGAATGGCCTATTTATTAACCTGAAATACATAGAAACATCCCGCTCGCCTTCCGCTATGCGACTGCGGACGACAGAGGCGAGCGGGGCAGTTTATATATGACCGAGGCGGGAGGCGAGGTAGAATAAAAGAGCGCCCGCGCCGAGAGCGGCGCCACTCGCTTCCCGCTCTCCCTATGATGAATATTGTATGTTATTTTAGTAAGTATAAATAATATTAACTAGAAAATAAGTCGTAGTCATAAGAAAATGTGTAAATAATAACATAAATAAAGGCGAAAGCACTTGCGGGGGTGAGGTTCGGAGGCCCAAAATGGGTTGCCCCACCTTGGATGGGTCACCCGAAAATATCAAATAAAAGACGGGCTCAAATCAATGCAAAATCACTTCCGACCGAGCTTCCGATCCAGCCTAGAAACAAGCAAGAAGAAGAAACCTGAAGCCTCCGAACCTCACTGCAAGCTTAAGAAAATCAGCGACTTTTCCTTGCCGAAGCTACCCTGCTGACGTCACCATCCCTACGGCGCCATCCGACATTACCATCGTCCATCACCACCCAAGTTATACAGTCCACCCTAGTGGGGTCTATGCCCCACAAATTATTACTTTTTTTGACTTGACCACGACTTTTTGACCCCCCCCTGGCGCCAAAGCTGGATCCGCCCTTGCATGGAATCAATTAGGTAAAAAAACAAACTGACTTACCAATCTAACGAACTATTATATATTTATCTATATTCAAGAAAAATATGACGTGATACATTAAAACAAAGTTAAAATTTGCTATATACAGACCAACAGCTACATGTTTGATGATGATGAATTTATTTTAAAAACTTTTTCATCGCAGACCTGTGTTATCAATCCAAATATTAAAAAAAACCCTATCACAGTTTTTGACCGCGATGAACTCCAAAATTACTCAACCGACTTTGACTTTGTTCCGACTTAGGACATAGGATAAAATTCATTTTAAAGTATAATTAAAAATAGTGCAAATTATAATAACTAACCCACAGCAACGCGTGGCTGCGTCAGCTAGTATATTATAATTTACTTATTATTATATATTAATTTACTTCATAAAATTTTAAAAAGTTTCTTTTTTGTATGGAGCAAAGGTATTTTAAAATATATCTACATGACTAAAATTTACATTATAGTTTCTAACAGGTCCTAAGGTGTAGCGATTTTTACCGTAATTAATTTTATAATGTGATACCGAAAAAGTATCACATGAGTATAGTATGCAGTCTAGCTCCAGAACATTTAAACAATATCTTACTTAATAAATAGGGAGGATCAATCTAGTTGTACAAAATTTTGTCCAAAAAGGTTTGATCACGTATTTCTCTACGTGATTCAAGAGGTATTATTAATTTATCAAAATTGTTAAACTTATATCAAATCCTTTTGAATAATTTATCTTGTAAGTTTTCAACCATCGTATGGTATTCGGAATACCAAGGGGTCCTAATAGTGGATGTATATTCCGAAAGAGATCTGCAAGAGTATTATACAATATTAGAAGAGGATTAGGGTCAAAGGTCTGTCTAAAAATAAACCTAAATTTTGTACGCTTTGCTTGTGATATAAGTGCGATGAAAAAAATATCCACTGTCTAAAATAAGTCCCTCATCTCGGTAACCCTTTTGAGAATTTTGTCGTTGAGGTGGTAATCAAATACTATTGTTTTTTTCTTCAAAACGTTATAGAATGACATTTATTAATATTAAAAAAAACAGTACGTTCAGGCGACAACATTCGAATAATTAATTTAAATCAGTTTTAAGTAATATGCAATAATTAATAGATTTAACAGTTAAAAAAAATGTATTATCAGCCAACAATAACAATTCAAAAATAAAAAAGCTCTTAATTACATTTATAATGAAGATGTAAACAAGTAAAGGGCCGAGGTAGGAGCCCTGCGGCACACTAGACGTCAAAGGAATGAAGTTAGAAATGAAGCTCTTGATTGTAACAGATAATCTTAGAAATTATTCACAACCAAATTTCTGATAGTTTGTCTTAGTTGTAGTAGTGACTAACAAAAAAGCACTTAAACCGCTGAACGTTGACTTAAAAAGCAATTGTTATTGGTTTGATTTAGTGAAACTGCCGCCCGAGGTGCTGATAGACATGTTGATCAAGATGTCCGAGGCGGAGGCTCGGTTGGCGAGCGGCTGCAGTGAGCGCGTAGAACTGGCCGCGCTCATTGCCGCTTTCCACGACGCGCGAGACCAGGTCCACATTCAACTTTAATAAAGTTCCCGTTCAAGAAGCTTTTACTATAGAACTACAAGGTCCATTTAATTTTACCACAGAAAGCAATAGGAGCGAATTTTCGTAACGAAATTGTATGTGCTAAATTGGGATGTTATTCTGTAACGTGCAAACTGAATACCAGCCAATAGCTGCAGTCAAAAGACCTTTTTTACTCCAACTAGCTTGAATGTTACACAATTAATATAAAACTATCCAAATTGTACTAGCTATGTATAAGGCTAGCCTGTACAATTTGATTACAAGAATTTGCTTCCATCCTGTTAAGAGGTATTGTAAATTGTGCCTATAGGTGTTCAGACATTTTTCACAGTGCCTTTCTGTCATGTAGGAGTAGCATTGCCACCGTAAATGTAGTACTTTATAAAAAGAACATATTTCTGACTGACAACAAACATTTTGTATTAAATCTTTTTTAAAAAGCTTGTTTTTTTAATTGTCATCACATTTTGTTTTTGTAAATGTGAACCATTAGAAAAACCAAAACCACCCCGCAAAATGTTAGAACATCGAGTTCTTCAAGATATAGATCAAAATAATTAATAAATTAGTTGACACTATTCCAAGGGAACGATTACTTTGTGAAAATGTTAGTGATTCTGCTTTATCTTTAAATCTTGATTACTGTGCTGCTTTCTCTTTAATTGATCACTGCGATTATTAACAAATAAATCTAAATTGGTCTGGGATGAATAAGTAAAGGCTTTACCTAAAAATAGTTATCTAAATCATGATATCTTAGGCCTATTAGCGTTCAATCTTCTATGTTTTAAATTATCTAGTCTTATATCAGCAAACTAATTTAACTGAAGAAATAAGGGCAATTCATAGCTGTTTATAATACATATTGTCTTGGGTGAGGAATTATGGATATACATAACAATTAAATGATAATACAACCATAGTAATTTACGAATAAATCTATATAAATAAAACAATTAATAAAACAATATTCTTTATTGAAGACGGTACATGTTAATCTTAAAAAAATAGCTTAATCCATTGGTTGTATTTCGTAATAACATTAGGGATAATTTGTATTTCATCTTACAAAATTCATTCTTTTAGTTTAAAATTCAGGCTTTTTCTATCGCTTACAAAATATATAAATCTTACATATTTTTTGGTAAAAGTTTAGTTTTCTTTCCGGGAAACTAATGGAGGATTTTCACAGGTGAATATAGCCGCACGATTAATCGGGGCGTAACAGATATAGAGCCTTCTTGGTCCTCAATTATGTGTACGGCTAGCAGTCTCGCCGAAGACATCCATATGCTATGGCTAGCACTTAGTACAGACGCCTCCTGTGCATCTTAGAGATGGGCGATAGTGGCTAGCAGAGTGGAGCGACCGAAAACAAAAGGTCTAAATGACTATTGCCGCAGTAAATAGACGCCCTTTAAATTAACAGTCCGAGTCCAAGGACTAAGACTCTAACTTCGCCAAAGCTGGCGGAGACTGAAGCTTGTTGAAGAATCGGGTTTCCACCAGCATCTCTAGACCAAGACTGTTTTACAAACAGGCAACGGGCCAAACACTGAGCATATGAAAATGGTCTGTCAGGACATTTTTTGGGCATTTTCAACTCATACACACAGCAGGGAAAGGTTACCAGATTATGAAAGCCTCTGTTATCTAGTCTCCTAAAGTAGAAAAGTAGATCCGCCTATTCACGACCGACTTCTGTGCCATGTGATCCTGGCATGAATCTAGCCTTTCTAGCCATCAGACAGTCATTCAGTAACTGAAAACTGTAAATCCGGTTCTGTTAGGCAAGCAGTTTGCATTCCGGAACTAAGTTTCCTCAGACCTAAGATAGCATTTAAAACCTTTTCTCCTGTGTGATCTATTAGGAAAGGGACCCGATGTATATTTACGGTGTTCCACACTGTCTTTGGGCCAATCCTGATCTTATCTGATCTGAACATCTGATAAGATTGAATGTTATTCAAGCTCGGCAAAAGTGTTTTTTTTACTAATGTTCAGTTTCATTGTAGGATTAAAAGTCAAAATATCACTTTTAATTAAGTGAAGCCCTATGTAACAATATGATAACAAAAGAATTAAGATCTATAATAGCACATTTTCCCTAAATATCGATTTTTCTAATAATGTCAATGGGAAAGGATTAAAAATAAAAATTAAAAGTTCTGTACAGAAAGGACTCAAACATCCAAATTATGGAATTTGTCAACAATCCCTAAATTATCTCATAGCATTACAAAAAATATATTCTTCCATTGCTGCCCTAGATACGCCGTTGTGGACTTTGTTTTCGAAAATTGCTGCGCCTGCATCTTCCCAAGGCCACTGCACTCGCGAAGTATATGCGCTAGCCATATCCACGCGCGCGTCTTCCTTTATGAAATATTCGCTACTACTGTCCCTTGTGTTATAGTAGTATTTGTGTTTAGTCTTTTTAGATATTTGCGACACCCATGGCTCTGAAAAGAAATAGGTATAATGGCGTTATCTTTTTATAGATAGATATTTGTTGTATTGAAAAGTTTGCGTTACACACATAAATCAAATCGTCATTAACATGTAAAATAAATAAAATTGTAGTTTCTGAATTATTTCAGACTTACCTTTAATCTCTTTTATGAACAAAATTGACCCAACCATGTAGTACATGCCGTCCCTGTTGATTCTATTGGGTGTATCAACGGTGACAGCTCTCTTTATTCGTTTCATAGAACGTAATTCTAAATTATTCATTGCAGTCGCAAAATTCTCCATATTGAACATTCTTTTACACCTTATTGGTAGGGCCTGTGTGTCATACGGTTTGTTGAGAGCGGTGCAAAATAAGTCACATTGATTTATCCTACAAGAATAAAAAAAATGCACTTTCATTATTCTTTATTACCTATTTCATACTATTAAGAGTCACTAAGAGACAATTTACATAAGAGACTTAATTAAGATCTGTACAAAAACTATACTGCTTTTGCCAATGGATTATACTACATTTTTCTTTTCGTCGTTATAGAAACGACATAGCATTAATTTTACAATTTTACACATTATTCAACTCATCAATACAAATATTTTTGAAAACATCTCCGAATTGGTAAAATAAGATTATACTTTTTAAAGAAAGATAAAATGCACTTACATAAAATTTAGAAACGAATTGTATAGGTAAAGGAGGAAGGTCAATAAGGCGGATTTTCGGCGCCTCTCATTTTTGACCTAAAAATTCCAAAAAAAGTCGATTCCACCCCAAACGGAACCACCCCCAACCCCCCCAAGAAGCAGAATAATCATAATTATGACTTAATACATAAACAAAAAGCAATTTTTTTGCGGAGCTACTTAGAGTACGTTATATTAGGTTATATTATTTTTGAGCTAAAATAAACAATATTTTTGAATGTATTAAGTCATATATGATTATTCTGCTTCTTTTGAGGGGGGTTGGGGGTAGTTCCGTTTAGGGTGGAATCGATTTGTTAGTCCATATAGTAGATGAAAAAAAAATTTTTTTATTTTTAGGTCAAAAATGAAAGGGGCCGAAAACCCGCCTTATTGACCCTCCTCCTTTAAAGTACAATGGATAGTGTTTAACTAACCTCTCGGTTAAAGATAAATGTGAAATATCGACTCCACCCAACATCATAGCATCTATGATGTGCAGTGCTTTGCTGTACATTTGTGTCAAACCTTCTCCTTTGTATTCCTTTATAACCTGAATATGAAAATGTATGTTATTTTAAGAATTGTATCTGTACTTGGGAAATGCTTGAACCTCCATATTACCATTTCATTATACTTCAAAAAATCAAAAATGTGTCTTTAGCTGAATTCATCGGTTTCACATTTTTTAATACTATTGTTTTTATATTATTATACTAATTCCTAGTAAATGCCTGTTTACAATCATACGTCAGACGTCAACCAAGACCGTTAAATCGTTAACTAATGTAATTGATAATATAACGAAATCACTTTAATTTATCTATCGTATAATACTCATAGTTATTATTGGAAAAAATTACTTCTGCATAAATCAATGTTTTAGCAGGCAACATAAATTGTAAATCTGCAACATTTTTCCATGTACTGCCGTCTAATTGAAACACATGTTTTCCTCCGCAACCTGTAACAATTTTTGTACACATGAGATACATAAATTTCAATAGCATGACTAAAAATTGCAATTAAAACTATTTTACCTATGAATATTTTTAACTCTGGACTGTTTTTGCCGCTGCTCAAGAACATAAAATGCCAATCACATACATGTTTGAAAGTACTTAAATCCGAGGGCTTCTCAATGTACGTGGGTTGTGCATTTAGAGTATTGCTTTTGAAAACACTACTACTACTTGTTTGATTTTTTTTAGTCAGTGACGATAAAATTTTTTGAAGAGTATCGTCGGGGCCAAGACGCTCCGGTTGCTTCCTAACTTCGTCTGGAAGCTGAAAAATCATATAAGGTCAATAACACTATTAGGTACACACAAACAACGAAATTGGCCAATTTATCCTGAGAAATCTATCAACAAGAATTGAACGTACCTGAAAAGCAATGTTCAATTCTGCCGTCCTTATGATAAGTGCAATAAGTCGAGTTTTTGGGCAAATTGACCTACGTACAGTTTACGTCCAAATATATGTACAAATATAATATACTACATAAAATTCCGCTTCATCTTATAGTCGTATAGTAAAAGTTTCAAGTCAATAACTATTATAGTTACGATGATACACAAAAAAACGAAAATTAAATCTTTAATCGCAATTATTTCGAAAATAGCTGAAACTACTTATTGCACTTTACATAAGAATGGCAGAATTGGTAGTGGTGGATAAAACTACTCGCGCCCAATAAAACGATTTTTCTTTTAACTCAGGCACTTGCACCTGGCAACTTGCACCAGGTGCAGGTTATACTTAACCAGAGTATCTTTCACAGTTTAGTTTAACTCTGGTTAAGTCTAACCTACCGCATTTGGATATATACTAATTGTTAGTAAATACGCTTGTTAATATTAATAATATTTCTTACTTTCACACCAATTAACCTAGCCCAAAGTAAGCACTGTAAAGGTTGTGTTATGGATACTAGGTTAACGAATAGACATACAAATTAGCTACATATATCTGTAATATTAATAGAAATGGATATAAATATCCATGGCTCAGGTACAAAAGCTTTATTCTTTACACAAACATTTGCCCCACTTCCGGACTCGAACCCAGGACCGCTGGTATGAAAGGCAGGCAAATAACCACAATTACAAGAAAATGTCAGTACTTACGTGCCACAATTTTAAACACTCTTCCCTCATGGTTGCCTGGGTAGTTTCCTTTAAACTCTTGTCTTTGCTATAGGCTGCTATTTTTAGCAAATTTTTTATTTGTCTTTCACCTAAACTGGTAACATAGAAATTACATGTTATGAAACCCAATAAATAGTCTCCTTTGCAGATAAAATGAAGAAATGGTATTATCCATTGAAATAAATTTGCTAAAACTTAATTCCTTATAATTTTGGACCTTGTCTATCTGTCTATTGTTTTTGCTTATAAAGACTGCAGTTTGTATAAGCTCCCAACGGACGGCGCATGGATACGATATTTAAGTTAGCGGCAAAAAAATTGCATGGAGTGCCTGTCGTTTATTTTTTGGGTTGAACCCATTGGGTTACTTCAACTTTCAGGTGTATAGTATCTATATAAAAAAAACTTTAATGATAATTGAAAATCATTAGTTAGGATTACCTACATATAAAAAAATAAAAAGATGTACGTACACACAGTTGCTAGCGAAAATATATTCGAAAAATTTGCTGTCCTCTTGAATAACGTCTATTGGGACGAGTTCTGTGACGTCATCGTCGTCCTCGTGGCGGTCGTACAATATTGTATTTACATGGTACAGATGTTGCTCAGACGATTCAGTACCCAATTTTTTCCACTTGCATATCAAATACCTCTCGGAATTAGCCGGCCTTGATGTTACGGGCTTATGAATACACACTGAAAATTGAACAATAGTTTTTTTTATACTTTTACTAAAACCTATGGACATAGTACTAACTATCAAAAGCATAAGTAATGGAAAATTAACGAAAGACTGGTTTAAACCTTGCAATCCTGTCGTGACAAACTAGACACAACAACATACTCAACTTTGATTAGACTTCTCTCTCCATTCGGCTTCGGTGCTGTGTTCCGCAACTATTATAATAGTAATATATCTCGGCCCCTCTATAATCGTACAGAATTGTCGTACGCAAAAAGTTTGTCAAGTTCATCACGCAATGCTTACAAGCAAGTAACCAATTAAACATAGGACATTCCATTCCTTGTGTTTGGCAGAAAAAAGGGCTTGCGAGCGATTACCAGCGCTGAAAAAAACCTATACAGTTTTCGGCCAGGACACGTTTGCTAACTTCAGTTGCGCAGACACAATCCGCCATTTTGCTTATTATCGCTCAGCAATCGCTTTTTCTTACAAGCGCTCGCAAACGAATTTTTCTGCCAAACCGCGGTTTGGTTTCCAATATTCAATTCAATAAACACCAATTATGAGAGAAATCCAATGCTTAAAATCACTGTATATGTATTACAAGTACGAGATCTCTGCGTAAGGGTTATAATGACGGGTCAATAGTTTAAAATGTTGCAATGGTGCTCAAAAAATTCAATACAATTAACAACAAACAAACTTTAAATATACTTACGCTGCGAGCATATTTGTAAAAAGTACTGATGGATTTTTTTTTTCTGAATCAACTTTATTTTCTTCCCAGCTACAAGATTTATATTTAGGAGTTGAGCAAATAACCGGAGAACACCAAATTGAATAGGTGTCATATGTTTTGTTTCTTAAAATACTATAGAAACAAATATGTAATGATACCGATATCAAACAGAAGCACTTTTTGGACACCATTATAATTTTGAATAGATTCAGTGACCCGTCATTCTGTCACACATAGAGATGGGCAATTACCTAGAAAAGATCTCATTTTGGATAAATTCCTATTTTTACACACTTATTTTTTATTTATCTTCTTGTCAGTCCAGGGTAACAATTGCTATCGATAGCCTACACCCCTCATGAGTCCCGGTAGCAATTGCTACCATATTCAAATTTACGCGTTTTATTAAATAATCAGGTCAAACAAACAATTTTGAATGCAGAGAAGAAAAGAACAAATGACTGCATAGAATTTTAAATTCCAATTTTAAATGAAGCATATTTTACATTCTGCTTTTTTTTAAAAAAAATCCACAGAGTTAGTAATGGGTTTCATTTGAGGCAGTAACTACATCCACTACATTTTTACCAAGTGGGTATATAATTGCCCATCTCTAGTTGCCACATTTCTTTAGTATTGAATATATACTTTAATCTATATTGTCAAAAATAATTTATTGGTGCACCTTCATCGAAACATTTGTACATTATGTAAATCAATCCCACGCTGAAGAGAGTAAAAACATCAAACAATTTGACAACAAAATGTCCTCCAGTTCTCACTAGCATCAGTGCAGCTAAACATTGACATAGATACAACTGTTTTGAAAGTATTTCCTGAATGTTTTCTTGGCCTTCCACAGAAAATCCCTGTTGATATAAAATTCATTATTTATTTGTTTCTTATTAATTAATTAATTTAAGTATGAAGTAATTAAAAGTAAATATGTAGTACTACAGTACAAATCAAAGCAAATCATCGTTTGTTTTACATTTTGAGCTAAATTTATATCATTATATATTTTTATAATTTATTTGCATTTTTCAATGCTATCTTCTAAGATAAATTATTTTAATAGAAAAATACTAGAAAAAATTCACTCTGGTCGCCAGTGAATTCTCAGGCGGGAACATTCTATATGTCAGACGATGATTTCTGTGGAGTTACATAGAGATACCATGGTTTATTGTTAATGACTTTGTGTGTATTCAAAACACAGTGAAACTATGCTTATTAAATAAGTTATTTAATTTTTAGACTTCAAATACTTCAAAATTATGTATGTTCATATCATGAGGTTTGAAAGGAATTCGTACCGTATGATGTTGAACTAATATCTGTTGCTAATGATACTTCCACAGAGGAGCCATATGCAATCACTTTGTTCGTTAGGGATTTACACAACATTTTGCAATTCTTAAAACTGATTGGTATTGATTTAGAAATGAAAGCTAGTAAAAAAACGCAATAGAAATATTATTATATACATTAAATACCATATATATTACTTACACCATCTGCCATGAGGAAATGAACTCCCTTGTCATCAGTTTGTTTTAATACGTAGTCTTTTAAAGATGTTAGATTTTCTGGATTAAATATATTACCATCTCCTTTTACACCATAGTATCGATCAAAAGTTTCTGGGGAACCAGCATAAAAATCGGATATCTTGAAATCGCACGGGCCTTTTAAAGTGAATCCAAAACCTGAAATAAGAATAGAACAATGGTTAAGTAAAAGCTAAACCTACTAATTTGTCATCGCAACCAAAGTATAAAAGCTAAACCTACTAATTTGTCATCGCAACCAAAGTATAGTACAAGGACACTTAACCCATCCACTTTAAAACAAAGTCAATTTACTTGTACCTTTAGCCCGCCAGCCTTTTTTATATAGAACATACTCGGAGAAACCGCCAGGCCCCGCGCAAACATCAGCAAAATATAATATTTCTCTGTCATGTAATGCAGGCTGCCCTGCTTGAGTTTTAGGACTAGTAAACATAAAATCAAATACAGCATCTATATTAGCCATTTTCACCGCTGCCCTGTTGAGAAATATAAGAGATCCAATCGTTTCGTAAGGATTACTACGAAAACGGGCATGCCTTAGGTCTTCATCGTCCAAGCTATCAAAAATAGTCTGCAACAGAATAATTAAAAAATTGTAGGTTATTATTCTTAGATAAGATAATAATTTAGACTTTTACATCAGAAGCACTCTACATTCTTATTAGGCCAAACCTTGGTTAATCGGTGATATTTAGGTTTTTTGACAATATAATATTACCGATTATCGATTCAATTATTTTTGTACTAAGTAAAAGTTCATGAATTTGTCTTCCATTTCTGAACTTATGATTATATTTAAGACGTGCCAAATTAATTTAGAAAACATTTTTATTGACACATGAAAAAGTAGGTAATTCAGTGATGTTCAGGTTAATATGTGACATGTGCTTGTATATTCTGTGATATAATCAGGTTAAGCTGTGATAAAATTTAAAACCATATATGTATAAGTGTAAATATAAGACAATTTAATAATCAACATTAGTAACACTTTTATATTTATTAAAAAGTTTAACATCTGTATTGGCATACAGTTATTTGGGTTACTTATTTATTACTTTAGGAAATCTTAATCACATGAATTACTTAAGAATCCAAATTTATTTAACAATATAGTCAGATAGTTGACATTTAGAACAAAAAATGCCGGATCTATGATAGTTTGGCACTTCATATGATACCAGATCTTGCAGACATTCAAACTTTGCCATTGGTGTTTGGTTTGTTTTCTATTTGGTAGTGTTTTCTTCATTGTGGATATCTTCAATATTTCTTGAGCTGCAGAGCCTCCCTCTTGTGGTTCTTCAGGATCTTGTTGATTTTCAGATGCCAAAATTGGTTGAGAAGACTCTTCATGAGTTTGGACCTGTTGGACATAGTTTAAACTTTAATTGCATTGTAATTAAGTACTCCACTTGGTTATATTGTAATATAAAGCAATACCCAACATCGAAAAAAGTTAAGAAATGAACTGTCGAAACAAAGAATTAAAAATAGAAAATTGTTACTTTTGCAATTCTAAAATCATTGACGTATTTAAAGACTTACCTTAACGGCGCTTTCTTTAGTTTTTGCACTCATTTGTTTTTCTTCAATAAAAGTTTTTTTGCACCAATCAACTATACTTTGTCCAATGTAGGATGATACTTACTTGAGTCACACCCACTGTGCTCACGTCTTCAGAGCTTATCTGAACTATTTCCTGATCCTCCAAATTCGTCCCGTAGAACCCCTCCCGGCATAGTTGCTAGCTACAGGAAGTTGTCAACTCTGGCCCACCCCATTGTAAAACTTGACTCCCATCCTTTCTTCCGAACAAATTTCGATGCTCTTACTTTTTTTCCTAACATTATATTGGATTTTGGAATAAAAAAAAATGACCCTTTGGCAAACAATAATTTCATGAGCATTCTGGGCGAGGAGTGGCAGCATTGCCTCCCAATCTTCACCGACGCTTCAAAAATTTCTCCGGATGGAAATGTCGGGGCTGCAGTATGGGTACCAAAATTCAATATTGTGCTGAACTTTAAGTGTCCGGCGGAAGCATCCGTATTCACAGGGGAAGCAGTGGCCATATTAGAGGCTATCGTTCTGATACTCTCCCATCGGCTTGATAAGGCTGTGGTTTTCACAGATTCCAAAAGTTGTTTAGAAGCCCTCACCTCTAACCTTTTTAAATACAAATCCTCCTCTCCTATTATATATCAAATAAAAAACCTACTCTTCCAGTGCCACTCTAGTAATATTGATGTAACCTTAGCGTGGATTCCGGGTCATAGTGGTATACAAGGCAATGAGGCAGTTGACGCATGGGCTAGGGACGCTACGGTAACAGGCAATCCTTCTCGACTGCAAAACTATGTAAACGATGTCCTCCAAATAGCCAGAAACGACCTTAAAGCTGTATGGCAGTTGAGATGGTCCCGTAATTCCAAAATCATAGGTCGTCATTATGGCAGAATCCAAACGCATATACCTAAAAAACCATGGTTTTGGAAATACCGCCACTTACCAAAGCAAGTTACTTCGACCATTTGCCGCCTCCGTCTTGGGCATGTGACTACCCCTGTATTCTATACAAAATTCGTATTTTAACTAGTCCCCTATGTGAATGTGGCGTTCAAGAAGAGGGTACTACTGACCACATCTTTTTTATCTGCTTAAAATACCCATCCCTTTACGACCAACTTCCTAGCAACATTCCCCGTCCAGTTAACCTTAACACTCTCCTATCCACTTCTAACAAATCGGGCTTTTTATGTATATGTAACCATATTAAAAAAAATAACATTAAACTCTAGCCCATTGCCTATAGCCCTTTACTGTACGACAACCCTTACATTTATTATATACATATTTTAATAACCCTTTGTGTTGTGACGTGTTAATTGTGTTGTTTTTAGGACCCAGAAAGAGGTTTACTCAAGAAAGAAAGTAGCAATCAAAAGTTAACCAATTGGATATTTTTAACGCAGTACTCCGTGTATCTCTCACTACAGGACACTGGCGAAATTTCTGTGAAAAACGGAAAAAGCCACAATTTAAAAAAAAAAAAAAAAGGATGATACTTTTGACAGTTGACACCTATATAGAGGGTATAAAGTTGCTATTGCAATGTCAAGCCAAACAAGGAAACAAACGCAACCTTAGTACGTAGCATAAGGAAGTGACACCTGTCAAAAGTATCATGCTACATTGGACAAAATATAAACATTAAAGTATGATATAAGCTTTTTTCTTAATTTAGACGGATGCGTTTGATACTTGATGCACGTTAGCATGTTGAATGACAGTGCCGCCACCTATTGTAAATTATTACAAACCGTAAAGATATCGAGTAATTCCGCTATTAGACCATAAGTCACTATCACCGAATTACTTCATATCATCGATTAGCCAAGGTTTGCCCTACTAAAAAAATTAAAAAAATGATTTATATTCTAAATGTAGGTACGTGCAATTATTGCAGTCATTAATAATAAGTTGAGATTTTATACCAAGGGCATTGTATACCAAGTAATGTATACAGCATATAGTTCGTCAAAAAGGCATATTTAAGAATAGAAATATATCATTTAACAAACAACCTTGGATTCTAAAACTCCTTTTAAAATATGTGGATCCACAAATAAAGTTTCATCATCTATTGTAAGTTTCTTTGGTCCTTTTTGAAGCCATTTATCTAGTAGATCTCGACACAGTGGTTCGTCTATAGCAGACGATAACCACATCTGTAAGTAAAACAGCAAAGTACATTATTACTTCAAATGCTATAAATAGTATTTCTTACAATAAATTATAATGCTATGTATTGCTTAATAATACAACCACAATTTTATTCTAACTCTTGTCCCAACTTACTAATAGAATAGAAAAAAGCGTGCGTGTACTTATGTACGAACGGCAGAAGTTATACTTTTTATTAACTTTTTAAATGAGATATCTTGAAGTTAGGCTATTCACTTAGACAACTAACGTCGTGGTGTCGCTTTTTCGTTACATGCAGCCTGGGCTACTTCTGTTACATGAAAAATTTCACCCTCAATGCGTCAAAAGAAGTATAACTGGAAAAAGTTTACTTAGACTCTTTATAACATACAATGACAAAATACAATATAATTGCAAAAAAAATCAGTCGAAACGGTCCCCAAGCTTAGCTTATGTGACGGTCAAAGTTCGACGGATATGTGGTGATTCTTCCCACACAATAAAAAAAATAAACAGGATAACTTGTAATAGTTTTCCAAAGTTAATCTCTTTTCATCTTATTCCAAATAATGTTTAAAAGGCACGAACAAAACCACAAAACCACCACCAGACGAAACTGGACCCTACAGTGACTGTACTTGTATTTAAAACTATACATATCATGATGGTAGTGTATACAGAGTTGAAAGAAGTAGTGAGTCAACTAAACAAGCATTATTAAATCATCTATCCTTGTAGCTATCCAAATATGTTGGATAGCTACAAAGATACAAGGAAGCCTGTAAGTGATATACTTACAGGCTCTTCATTCGCTTCAGGTTTACTTTCATCAGGAGACCATTTTAAATCTTTAGGAATTTCTCCCAAAACAGATGGCTTTAAGCCCAAACCTCTTCGACCCTTCTGAGTAGATGCTTCTATAGGCTCGACGCGTCCATGTTCAAATTTACCTAAACCTTTGCCTGGCTTGTATCCCATGTTGCTCATAATTCGTTTCGACTTTTCTGAATAATCCTTTCTAAAAACTTCGTCCATATCATTATGTTTGGATTCATCATTATCATAGAGACCGTCATCATTACTATCTTGATGAAAACTTGGTCGCAATAAACCTTCATCTTCATCTGTGTCGTCGGACGATTCAGTCTCTTGAGCTAAAAATATAAAAATTATATATTGTTGAGTTTGTTTCGACATAACACAGACTCGGCAATCAGCTCTGCGAATGCAGAGCGTATGCACGGCGCGCGCACGACCTCTTCGACTCAGACGCTTGTAATCTGTTTAGGTAACCGCCGAATATCGTAAGGTACCTTATGTTGACAACTCACTAACCTGGTGGCGATCGCCCGCCAACCACAAATTATCCCTTCGCTCTCACTAGTGCCTACACCGGATTAATGGTACTAGTGGAAGTTTTCTTATCTATAGTCACTCTTTATTGTGTAAAATACAATATCCTCATAAATATTATTCATCGTAGACGCAGTATCTTTCGCCAGTTGAACGTCAACGGCGTTTTAAAGGTATTCTGTGCATTTAAAGCGGCTCACGAAATTTTGCCATAATCAAGAGTGCACCGTTTGTAGCACCCGTGGCATCCAAGTAAGTATTGGCATAGAAATTCTCAGTGATTCAATTGTTGAATTAATAGGGTGTAATAGTAGAAGGACTCATAGTTTTTGTCGTGCCCTTTATTCTGGAAATAACTCCACAATCGACTCGTTTCTCGAGGGCTCGCTAGATAAATTGAAAGAGCGCTCTACAGGATAGCAAGAGGTAGTGGGTTCGAGCCTGAGACCTGTGATAAGTTGAATTAGTTCTAGGAAAAAAATCTTTAGATATCAAAATTTGCCAATTAAATTCTTAAATACAAAAAAAATGGAAATGACATGTTTATTTTTACACACCTGACCCTTGAGATGTTGTATATGAAGATCCATGTGTATCTGCGCGAGCGCGTTTCGCTGGTACAGGGCAATCATCAGGATAGTCCTCATCACCCGATGCGTCTATAACATATAATGTAAAACAATTAAAAAACCTGCAATGTCGTCAACATACTTTTTTTCAGTTCCAGATTCTGTAAGTTGTTCATTAGTTTGATCTTGTCCCAAGTAATCTATAGAATTTAGTTATAACTAAATGTAATATAGAAATTGGAACAGATAAGACTTGTGAATACTGCATTGGAAAAAAATCAAGTTACCAAACAATCGGTGTTCAAATTTACTTGACATCTTTTATATTGAGAATAAGAGCCTATGCACACTGCGTTTTTTAAACGTGATGCCGACGTGCGTTTTTCATTCCACAAACCAATTTTGTTAGATTTAGACATGCAAATATTTTGCATGTCTAACGCGGTTGTATCGATGCAAACGCGCGTAAGCATCGTGTCTGTACCGATTTAAGCGCGAGATTGAATTTATGCAGGTATTTAAAGGTAGATCTTTGAACATCTACATAAATTCATAGTCAAGCAACGTTTCATTTGCGTGAGTATCGCGTTTGTATCGATACAAGCGTTTAAAAAACCTTTAGAAAACGTGGATTGTAAAGGCTCTGAGGTTTACTGTTGTATCATTAGACACCCAACATAACCTTTATTATTTTTTTTTTATCCCTCACTGTTTTTTGATTATTTATCAGTTTGATTGTGACACTGTGTCCCTAATGTTGCTATTATCTTAGTACTTATGATTTCGTAATGAAACTGTAACTTTTTAACAGTAAATGTTTTATATTATTAGGATCTTTCCTATGGATTATGGATATATTTCCTATTAGGAGGCATGGTGAAGCGCTTGCCGTCTCTCTTGATATCTCGAAGGCTTTTAACAGGGTGTGGCATTAAGGCTTTATTAGCAAGCTTCCGTCATATGGACTTCCCGCTGGTTTGTGTGACTGGATATCTCGGACTTCCTGAGAGAACTTTGTGACGAGTTGTCATTAATGGTAGGTCGTCAGAACATTTAGCTATCAATGCCGACGTCCATCAGGGTCATATATGACCTGCTTTTGCCCGGTATTTTGAGGTACACAGATGACAGCAGGGTTGCCGAGAGCTATATGTCTGATGCACAAGCTAACAGAATAGATCCATTGTCACAGGGAAGTGATGGTCTGTGGCATGAACCTATCTCTGCAGGCAGTCTCGGAACAGGGCGATGCCAATCTGGTAAGATTCAATCCAACAAAGACCCGTCTTTCTCCTTTTGACTCTCAGGTGAAAACAATTTGTTGTGAATACCAAAATCCATAAAAAAAATAAGCGATAGGACTTTCTCTGATTGAAGTTCAAGGGTCACTGAACAACACTGATGTCTTTCGATACTAAATACATATGTGTGGATTTAGCAGTGGCAATTATCAATTTATTTGAATTACTTTGGCTACAAAAACACCCGTACGTGCTTAGAAGCACATGTGTTATTATTTCTGGGGTAAACCACAAATGTATTTTTTTAAAACCTGATCCAAGTAGAATGTATGTATACGGGTCTTTGCATTAGATGCAGAAATCAATTTTAAAGCCAAAACTGTAAAAAAATGAAATATGTAAAAAATGCACATAACAGTATTGGCAATCTCACCTATGATATAACACATTGTAGACAAATAATTATTGCAATTAAGGGCATGTGGTAGTAATCATTGAAAAATAACTGTTAAAAATGTTCACTATTCTCCCTCCAATGTGATTTTGATTATGCTAAGTAAGATGCTGGTCAAATAAGACATAAAAGGGTGTTTTTAACATTTCACTCTTGCCGTATTAACAAATGTGATAACTCATTTGAAACAATACAGGGAAATTACCTCACAAATTTAGTTTTTTTTGCATCAAGGTCTTTGGTCACCAATCTTAGCTCACGTAATGTATCAAACCTATATTGATTGGAAAAAAAACCTAATCAACCAACAATATAGCTCTTTAAGTTATAAATAAAAAATTAATAGTAATAAATATTTAAGAGGACAAGCTAAAAAGTTGAATGGAAGAAGCATCGAAGGAGTATTTGAAGACGTGAGTTAAATTAACATGCTGAAACTTACAATTTCAATTAACTTAATATACAAACTGAATGTAATTAAATGAATATCGACAAGAACTAGCTCAAAAGATCTTCTCAACCAAGAAAACTAAAAATGTAAATTAACTACTTGAGTGAATCACTAACAGAAATAGATTTTATCGCCCATAGGGGTCCATAGGTGTTTTTAATTTGGTGAAAACATTTCATTTTGCTCATCAACATCCATCTGTAAGTTGTAATCACACACACAATCAAAACATGGTAGTATTTGCAAAACAAATGGGAATATAATTCTATTCATTTATCATTTTATAACTTAGGATATCAAAATGTAATAGATTTTTTTTCATAATGTAATTAATAAGTAAATTCCTGTAAATATTAAATGAAACTAGGTTGAAAAAAATATTGACTATTGCGCCGATACTGGCAGCACTGGACGAACTGTTATAGAAAAATCCCCTTATTTAACACATTATTTTTAAGTCTAATAAATAATGGAGGAGTATTATGTACAAATTATTAAAAGGCTTTTTATGTCAATTTACTGACATAAAAAACCTTTTCCTATTTGCATTGATATCTCGATATAATATTATGCATTAGGCATGAATTGTTTGTCAACTAACTGTTTTAAGAATACATCAAGGCTTACCAGATCGATTCATGATTTTCTCTTAAATAACACCAGATTACACAGTAAACATTTGAGACATATATGATTTATCTTTTGTCACAATTCGTAACTCTAACCCCACTTATTTTCTTCAAATGCTTTAAAAAGCAAAATCGTGTACTGATAAAATAATCACAGACTAGATACGATTACACCAATATATATATGACATATATTTTTATAAGAGGGAGAATACACGTTCAGTATTTTATCAGTTTGGTATTAATTGACAACAGACTGATCGTATAACACACACTGACGGAAATCATCTCAGAACAATAACTAATTATTGTTCTGAGGGAAAAATACTGAAGAAACTTAATATTTGGTATTTTAATAAATCCATCAATCTGTCGACAGTCAATATTTTACTAATTGCTAATGGCTCAAAGGTCTTTGTAACCAAACCAAAACCCCTTATAAAAACAAAATACTAATTGATACTCAGAACAATAACTAAAGCTATAGAAGCCGCGCTAAAATAACAACACAATACGTTAGTTCGTTACTATTTTTACTTATACAGTTGCAAATGTGTAAGAAAGAAATAAGTATACAGATTTTGTTTCGTAATTTACAAGGTCGTCACTAGTTTCCCTTACGTCAGTGATGCAATGGCATCGATATTACTATCGATAAAAATAAAATCAAAAACATACTTAACATTTTTCTTATGCTGTTGGTATGTCAATGACACTAGAACGGACGGTAATGTGTCATAATAAACACGTGTAGAATCTTCAATATGAACATTTTATAATGCAGTATTCATGGGTAGAATTTTGGACCAGAACCAATTTATTTATTAGATTTGCTGTCTTCAGTATCTAGAGAAACCAGGTAGGTGTACAGTTAAAAAATTGCATCTTGTATAGGTATATCATATTAGCCTACATGTTTCTATTTTAAGTTAGACCTCTAGCAGTACATTGGTGAACACTGCATTCAACATTATATTTTTTATAGGTATACATTAAAAATGAAGAAAATTTTTAAAAGAAAATTAGTCGATTATTTAAATTTAATTAACCAACTATTATTTTATACATATTTACTTATTATTTTTATATATTACTCTGTCTAGAAAGTACTGGGAAAAGATCAATAATATACAAAATGTTTGTTATTCATCCAAATTTATTTTATCACCTTCAAAGTATGCTCCTTCAGAAACGATACACTGACGCCAACTTTCTTACTCTTTTTTAATATTCCAATTTGGATTTTATAATCTGCTACAATTTTCTGTAAATTAGATATCAGTTCAGAGATATCGGAATCAGTATTTGTTTCAACTATGGTCATACTGGTTTCTGAAACACAAAAATATTATTGTAAATAAGCTATCATTATTGTTTGGAATACACGGTGCCAAACTTAAAAATCTGAATATTTATTGGTAGGATCGAAAAAATTATATGACAAAGCAAGACTAAGATAATGTTTGGAATAAAAAAAGGAGCAATTTCATGTTCTGTAAATGTAATGTGGGTATAGCATTTGCTTTCAGCCACCGAAATTTACTGTTTTTTTGTGACTGTAGTCTAAAATGTTTCGAACAAATGTGACAAAAATATTATTGTAAATAAGCTATCATTATTGTTTGGAATACACGGTGCCAAACTTAAAAATCTGAATATTTATTGGTAGGATCGAAAAAATTATATGACAAAGCAAGACTAAGATAATGTTTGGAATAAAAAAAGGAGCAATTTCATGTTCTGTAAATGTAATGTGGGTATAGCATTTGCTTTCAGCCACCGAAATTTACTGTTTTTTTGTGACTGTAGTCTAAAATGTTTCGAACAAATGTGACTGTGCGCTTTCGGTGTCCAATTGATCCTTTCAAATTCAATTGATTTTTAATAGTTTCATCTTAAGGAAATCTAAAGCAAAAAGTAAAAACCAAAAATGTTGACAGTGATATCAAAAAACACATCACTATCATACTATCATATACAAAACAGAAGGCATGAAAATAAGACAATTTAAACCAAAACTCATTGTTATATTGTCAAAATATGAGAATTTAGAAACAAAACTCACCGAAGAAATGATAACACCTTATCCGTATTTTCTTTTCGTGATGTATGAGACTTGTAGTCTGGAAAAACACAAGCCATCCTGCACGCGGACTCTAAGATGTCTGAAGCGTCTATATGCACACTTTCCTGTTATTTTATCACGAACTTCCTTGTAAAATAATATAATTTCACGCTAGCCGCTCACAAAGCTGTTCGGCCACTGTAATACGACCGCATTGAATTTGGTCTTACTTCAGAAACAACGTTCATCAAAGACGTACTTTTAATTTAGTAGTATAATATACAACCAAATTACAACCATTTGACATTTGTACTTTGAGAGTTTGTGACAATGACGTGAAAATAAATCCTTACAATTGTTGTCTATTTCGCTCTTACCCATGTATGTTAGATTACTTTAAGTGAATACGAGAGCTGTTATACAGTTTTTATTTTAGCGCTCCTTCTATAGCTTTAGTTATTGTTCTGAGAATTGATACATCAAATTCTCAGAACAATAACTAAAGCTATTAAGGCGGGAACATATTATTAAAACGCGACGCGACGCAACGTGTCGACACCCGATATGCACCGTGCACATTACCAACACGCGACGCCACGACATACTAGCAATTTTTGAATACAGTTTGCTTACAGCAGCGGAAGTGTATGGTTATATACAATGGATTTAATAAATAACGACAGTCAGATGAAGACTTTGAAGAAGATTTGATCAAAATTTTGTGTACCTATATGATACTTAAACGACTCAATAAAAAGAGAATAACTAGTCGTTACTAGGGTACATGAAATAAATCAAAACAGAAGTATGTGTGGTGAATATCATACTCTGTATCCAGACCTACTTCAAGATAATGAAAGATTTCATAATATGAAATCTTTCATTATCTTGAAGATGTACTATCGGGTTTTTATACGGTCTTGAATTGGCAATTTCTTCCCATGGCTTATTTTTCACAGTATAATTGCTGTATATAGCGAAATTAATGTCATAGAACAGGATATTGTTTTACCAACTTAATTATTTTTTCGTCGGTCATTTCGTTAAATAAATGCAAGAATTAATATTAATTTGGCATAAATTCCGTTTCACAGTTTGAAGAATAGGGATGGTGTCAAAGAATTCGTATATGCTCTTTGACAGTTCTCGGACGACTGACGCGTGGCGTAGGGTGTTGTCTAGAAACATACCACGCGCGCCGCGTCGGATGGCGTGTTTACCCCCACCATGGACAACACACCGACCTGGCCCGTTTGGATCGGGTGGCGTGTCCGCGCATGGCGTCGCGTCGGGTGTTCATAGTATGATTCTGGTCTATAGAAAACAATACATTTGATTCAACTCAACACGCATCGCGTTTCGTCGGGTCGCGTCGCGTTTTAATAATGTGTTTCCGCCTTTATTGTTCTGAGATCAAACTGTACTTTTACTGTTTTTTTGTTGTTTTCCCATAAGTGCAGGCAAGTGTACAAAGCCCATACAGCCTAGTCTAGTGCTTTTTCTTCATTATATGATGACAAATGATGATGAAAGCCGATCTATGAATGATGAATAAACACTGAAATTTCCCTTTCCCTAAATTTTAACAAGAAAAGCAAAAGCATCAGACTTCCCGCTCCTACCAAATAGTCAGATTTTTTTTTTTGGCTTTATTGTTTCCGCATAAATAAAGGCAAAGGGTATAAAGATCAGAAAGCCTCATCATCGGTAATTTATTCTGTTTTGTAGATAATTACTAATATTTAAACACGTCCTGAATGATATTTAGTACGAAAGCTAGGAAGCTCGTATAACTTAGTTTATATTTTTTTATTCAGAAAGATATTAAAAATAGGCATTTCTTAAAGATAATGATGGATGAGACATTTGACCTAAATAGTTTCGTCTTGACTCACCAGCGGTTTTCGGTGTAATTAAAACCGTAGCTAGGGGGCAGATCAAAAGGGATTGATCCCCTCTGAAATAAAGGAGTACTCGCACGACGATACGTAGTAGGTAGTGGCGCAGCGACATCTAGTAGTCTTTTATCGAAATAAAAATCTGTGTAGAAGTTTTTTAATTGATACAGGTCGGTTCAACACTCCAACATTTGAAATGACAAAGAGGACGCAAGAAAATAGATTATCGAAATATTAAAAAAAATATAAACCTGGTAGTAAGGGTTCTACTGAAAGTCAGTGTTACTGCTACAAGTAGTTCTAGTATTTCTGGTGCAGAACTACATCTTGTTGAAATATCCTTGGATACCAGAAAAGACATTCAAGTTTCCAGTAAGTGACGATAACAGAGAGTCGAAATTTCAAATCCAATGAGTTTGACGCTTCTCTTTGTTGGCTTAAAAGAGTACTGGGTAACAAGGTTCTTTACAAATACATGGCTTAAATGAAATGTTACTTTATTTAATGTATCAAAATAATAGATTTCATTGTAACATTTATATCAGTTTAACCGCTCATCAATCTACCATAAAAAAATTATCTTAAATAAGACTAAAAGTTGAACCTTCTAGGTGTTAAAAATAATATTTAATATGTCCATCTGTTTGTTCCCAATCAGTCACATTTTCACACATGTAACACAACTTAAGAAATCATTCCCAACTAATAAAAATTTTATATGTCAAGGCTTTTTTTTTAAATTGTGCCCATAGGTAGGAGTCGTGACACATTGGAAAAAATCTTCCAAAACAGTAACACCTAATTTTAATGCAGATTTTTTCTAAGAATAAGCAATTGTTTATTTGGACTACTATAAAAACCAAATGTTTAAACATAACATTCCATCTGGCGATGTTCAGTGTTGAGAGATTTTATGTAAGGATCATTTAAAGCATTATTATTGCTATAAGCAACTTCTGTTTTTCACAAATCATATATCAAAGGTTATAACAATAAAAATGTTGCCTTATTTATTTCGATAAACATTTTAAATTATATAATAAACTTCTGCCATAAGATACCAAATTCAACTAATACATCAAATAATATACATATTTCTAATAAAGGCTTATTTGATTCTGATTAGTTTTATGTATCAATGTTTTTTCTTTTTTGATTAGGTTATCTATTATGTTTTTTCTCGACACCTAGTCATTATTAAACAATTTGATCTTTACAAATATCCATTAAAGAGAGACTACTCTTTAATTTTTTAATGCTATTAAATGTTTTCTCTGTTAATTATTTCTTTTGTTTTTGACTACCTCATAATCATAAATATAAATTGAAAAGTCACCAAAGCTTTGTTTACTTTTAAATATTCAGGTTTACAGAATTAAATTGTAATTTACATTCCCAGATAATGTTAAGCCAAATTTGGAAAAAGTAAATAATCAGTATCATGTAATAGTTTGTTCAAAATAATAATAAAGTATGTTGATTGAAACATTTTTATATATGTAAATTTAGAAATAAGTCAGTGACTGGATGAGAACAAACAAGTCCACACCACCTTCAAGTCTAATTCTCATTATTGAAAATATTATACGAAATAGGTCTTTAAAATGACAAATACATCTACTTGAAGTGGGAACTACACAATTTTCATTTTAGAAGCTTTGACTGGACCTAATAAAATTAAATTTCAATTCTTACCAACTATTTATTAGAAAAAATATCATCCACAACTGTATTTAGAACAATTTACGTCAATGACGTGAATATTAACGTCAATATTAAATGAAATAGTATAACTAGTTTGAATCAAATAATTGGTTTCATTACATTCTAATTAATTATAAAACTAGGTTAATTAGCACTAATAGCAGTCCAATCACTGTACAATGTGCAGAGAACTTCACTTTATCTCTTTGACATATGCATCAAGTTCAGCATCAAGTTGCTCAGCTGTGGGCACAGGACGCTTCCCTCTACCAGAACCACCACGCCCCCGCCTTGCACCTCCACCACGACTTCCTGCTCCACCTTGATTTCTAATTGGTGCATTATCTAAAAACAAATTAAATTAGGATTTAAAACCTTCCAAGATTCTTAATTTGAGTAATATTACATTGGATTGAATCTCACTTCTATTTAAATTTCTTCTGTTGACACCACCTGCAGCACCAATGTTACCCAGGCGACCACCTCTTTCCTGACTTCTGAAGGAGCTGATTTCTGATGTAGCCAATTGTATGTTCATTGCACGTCCATCTAAAGGAACTCCATTGTATTGTTTCATTGCCTTCAAAGCATCAGCTCGCCTTTCAAACACAACATCAGCAGTTCCTGAAATGTTAAAGTAAAATTAATTAGTCTAGTATGGTTTGAATTCATAGTAAATAAATGCATTATAAAAATAAAATTCTCATCTAGTAGATTGCATAATTACATGTGAGGATGAATACTTTATATTAATAATTAAATCTCACCTAAGGATCTGCCAGATCTATCATAATGTACAGCAGCACTTTTCAGAATGCCAAATTCTGAAAATAGTTCTTGAATATCAGAGTCGGATACTCCAAAATCCAAATTAGAAACAAGTAATTTTGTAGGTCCTGTAGACAATGGGCCTCCTCCTCCTCCTCCTCCTCCACCTCTCTGAATCTTGCGGTCAGTGAATTCATTGAACATGTCATGTTTCCAAGTGCTGTTAACATCACCCTGAAATAGGTCGTCCTTCGTAGAGCTTGCCGATGAGCCACTTACAGCCTCATAGAGTATAAGTACACTCAAAATGCATGGCAAACACCACTTGTACAAATAGAATACATCACATTACAGATTAAGATGAATAACAATTACAATAATAATATAAATTGACTAGACTGACAACAAATTGATATTTTTTGTTATATTCAAAACCAATATTGTTTATTTCTCACAACACAGCACTGGCAATAACAAATTTAACACATTGCTATGGTCTATTGTCACTTATGGTGATGTCTTCATAGTCCCACCAGTCATTCTCCCTGGGCAAATTTCAGTGCGATTCATCCATCCACACTATCTAATCGCCTTCAGAAGATCTTGAAAAGATTTAAGATGAATGTTTGGGTTTAAGAGTCCATACTACTATCCAAGAGCAGCAATAATATTCAAGAGTCTTTTCAGACTAGAAAAGCCATAGGCCATTTAGCCCTATGAACCAAAATGTGTGAAACTATTGACCAAATATTTTCGAGAACCACAATGAGTCGAACAATTAAATACAAAGGAAAACTTGTACACGGTTGCAAGCCATTAATTTCATAGGACCCCTTCTTTGATCATGTCGAGCAAGTGTAAATACGAGTGATGCGTCATTTGAACACTCATCCGCCGCCATTTGTAATCGTAATGTAATATTCGATTTACCCTTGTGTAATTAGCTGATTTAGAAACTCCACCACGGTTTCTTCCTCGCAATATACCGCCAGCACGACCATTGCGAAAACCACCACCACCGCTCCCTCGGCCTGGTTTTCTAGTATCAAACTTACGCCCAGCTCCACCACCCCCTCTTCCTTTTTTACTTGCTCTAATAATATCGTCCAATGCCATATCAATTCGGTCAACCATTTTAAAATACAGATCTCTGTCTTTCTTACTTATATAAATAATAGAACAAACGAAGTCGATTACACGACACAAAATAATCCTAATCCCACGTGAACTAAAATGGCCGTGCGGACTTGACTTGATGCGTGCCTAAGGGTTGCCAGATGCAGAACTTTTTGTTTTGGACTAGGGATGCCAAAAATATCGCACTTTCAGTACAAAATCTCGTATAAGTATAATAAAGAAAAATACATAAAAAATATAGTTTTTTGCTAATTGCTTTTATTTACAATTTTTTTCTTGGTCAAATGTTATGATAAATATTCGTTATATGACTCACTTATACCAATTTTACTATTTTTAAAATTTTTGTCTATCTGTATGTCCTTCTTTAAGTCAAGAACGGATTGACCGATTACGATGAAATTTGGTATATGATATGAACATGTGATTGCGTAAATAATAGGCAATGTATCATATCGCCGAAAACATTAGTCCTTAATAATATTATAAATACAAAAGTGAGATTGTTTGTTACACTTTGGTTTTATTAAAAAAATTCGTGGCACGACTAAGGCAAGACCATTGTTGTTTTAGAGATGTGGTAATGCATATTGTTATGAGCTGAGTCAATCGCTTCTGGAGTAACACATTGTTATATTTTTTGATAGGGTACATGGCGCAGCCAGTGAACATGGATGAAATCATGAACATGGATGAATTATAATTCTCGTACAGAGAAAATAAATCTCGTACTGGTACGAGACTTCTCGCACGTCTGGCAATGAAGTTAGCAAACGTGTCCTTGCCGAAAACTGACAGTTTGTTATTCAGCGATGGTAATCGCTCGCAAGCGATTTTGTCTACGAAACACAAGGATTGGTTGGCTTGGCTTAGTTATTGTTCACGTAGTTTCCGTTACTCTTTGGTTTCCGTACGTAGTCTGTCCATGTCATATGCATGTCTTCTTCACTATGACATGATTTTGTTTGTTTATAAACTTTTTCGTCCAGTCGTAAAAACGTAGTGATTCCTTGCTCAGTGGCGCAGAACACTCAGTGGTCCAGTCGCGGAAAATAGAAACGTTTAGTGAACAATTGTTCATTACATTAACGAATAGCAATATTATATTGTAATCTTTGATGAAGAGCTCCTGTAATCGAATTCTATTGGAACCATCTGTGACAACCAAATAACGAAAAGAAATTTTAACCTTTCCATTAACTTATAAAAAATATAATGGCATTAAACAACTTCATGCACCCTCGTAACATATATAAGAACCCTCCAGATTTTTCAAAGTTAGCGGCAATCTTTCCCGAATTTAGCAATATTTCTAAGACGGTTCGTTTTATTTTTATTGTTAGAAAAGTATTTTAACATTAAAGAAGCATCCAACTATTTTATTTTTTTGCTTTCAGGATGTGACTGGCAAGGTAACAATAGATTTTAAAGATCATAAATCATTAAGGATTTTAACAAAATGTTTATTAAAATCTGACTTTAATGTAGATATTGACATCCCTGAAGATAATTTAGTACCAACACTTCCTCTAAGGTTAAATTATATACTATGGGTTGAAGACATTATGACAAGTATAGAAAGAGAAAATAATATTCAAGGAATAGATATTGGTAAGTTTGGTGTTTTGAATTTAGGTAATTTATAAGAACAATTTCGATGTTTACAGTTTATTAATACAACTGTATTATACTTTAGGAGTTGTTTAAATAATGAATTTGGTTTTTTATTATTTCAATATCTTGATAAATAGTTATTAAGATATTTAATGTAATGAGTGTATAATACGAAACAAAAGTTCTTGTAGACAAAATTTTAGCAGTTTCAATTTCCATAACTTTTATATAGAGGTGTTTTTCCTTTTGATACCTATGTATCTTAAATAAAAGAGTATTTATGTAGTGTCAAATGTTCTATATATAGATATGAATTGGGTACACTGCCCTGCCCAGTGACAAAAAGAGTGAACTACATTCATAAGCAATAAGATGAATACACCATATAACCATGTCACATCACCTCAATTATTTATTTCTATGCTGTTGTCGCTTTTGGCTGATTTAAGGTGACATGGTTCCACGTTATATATATCTTATTGCTTGTGACTGTACTAGGAAATAAGCTCAATAATGAATTTGTTTAATAAAATACAGTGTTTTAAACTGAGGAGTTTTGTAGTTTTTATTATTTTCCAGGTACAGGAGCTTGTGCGATTTATCCTGTTTTAGCAGCTGTAAAAAATAAATGGAGAATGATAGGAACTGAAGTAGATATGGAAAGTTACCAAAAAGCTCAAGATAATATTAATAAAAATAATTTAAATGATTTTGTAAAATGTAAGTAAATGTGGTGCACTCATTAAAAATAACTTTTAGGTACAGTCAACTCATCAAGTTTTATAGGTATACTACGAGCTTTATTACAATGACACAAAGTAGGAGTACAATTACAAATTTACATCTTTTTAAATTTCACTATTGTAAAATAAAACAATCTCAAGTAATGTTACACTTTCAATTTTAATGTTTATAACCTGTTATTTTTCATATCTAAAGCCGTTGTGTTCTATATAATTCATGATGGTTTTTTCATATGTTGTTGAAACAATGCAGTTTTATTTATTTTTTATGTTACATTTGCATGAACTTTTTATAACCACTTGTCAGTTCACGGTAGCAATTGCTAACAATAGCCAACACCCCTCATCAGTCCCTGGTAGCAATTGCTACCATATTCAAATTTATGCGTGGCCTGCTGTTTTTTTTTTAATTACAATTAATTTTTGAGTTACAGAGATCCAAATATTCTGTGGTGGATTCTTTATTTAATCAGTTCCACGGTAGTATTTTTGTCTAGTCCTAGCTTCACTATTTAGTGAGAAAATGGCAATATGTCTAAGAGTCCGACATTTTTGTTAACAATTTGCGCAGCATTGAGACTGTTGAGAAGTATGGGGCGCACGGTAGCGGACTGACAAGTTTATAAATAACTATGTTTGTGAGCTTTGGATCTGTTATGTCTATTAAAACACTAAATTGATTAATTCATTTATCAACATATGAAAAATAAAAGATGTTTTTTACCAAACCCCATATATTATAGTTATTCATAAAAAAATTACCATCTATAAACTATTTATAGTACATCCTTATGGACAAGTGATTTTCTTTATTGAACATAAATTCACCACTATTAACAAATACAAGTTACATTGTTTGCAAAGATGGAGTTATTTTTTTAAAGATTGAGTATTTATTTGTATAAGTAAGCATCATAAGTACAAACAAGCAGTCAAGAAAAAATATTATTTTGTTTATAAAAGACGCCATTTATAAATAAATAGGCTTTAATTAGGAGATACAAACTCTTTTTGATTGATGTACGTTGACATACATTTCTAGCATTAAATCATAATTTAAAACACATCTATGTATAAACCAGGCCAGAACTTGTAACTGCTAGGCTAGTGATGTTCTTTTAAACATTTTCATTATTTTTCTACAAATGGAATAGAACTCCGTTTTTGCAATAAATAATGGTATTAAATATAGCATTTAAATATTTCAGTAACTAAAACTCCAACCTCAAGTGTCATCGGATATGTATTGGAAAAAGAAAAAGATCATTTATTTGATTTTTGTATGTGCAATCCTCCATTCTACAGTAGCCTACAGGACCTCTGTGAATCACGTAGCCCTGCCAGGTAGTAGATATTTATTTTCACCTTGTTTGTAATCATTTTGACGACTGTTTGGTGCAACGGTAGTGATCCTACTTTTCGCGCCGACGGTCCTGAGTCCGAATCCCGGAAGGGGCAGATTTGAGTATGATGAATACGAGCGTTTATACCTGAGTCATGGATATTTACATATATTTCTATGATTATTACATATTTCTGTGTATTGTATGTCTATCCGTTACCCTAGTATCCATAACACAAGCCTTATGGTGCTTACTTTGGGCTAGGCTAATTAGTGTGATTGTGGGAAATATTATTATTATTACACACCCTAAGAACTAAAATGACCTAATCTAAATGTGTTCTCAATTCTTTTTTATTCTCCAAATGTTTCTATTTTTCTAAATTCCTTTTTCTTCATTAAATTTTACGAATGAAATGTATTATATCAAAGATTAGCTGACCCTGCTACGCGGTTCTGTGACTCAGTTATTATAAATGCAAAATAGTCGATCCTATTTCGAATGGATCTTTATGTTAAAGTGTCTTAGATCTTTCAAGATCTATTGTGACTCGCCTCCAAGTTAGTCGAATTAAGGATAGCAACAGCAAATCAACCAATTGAAAAGTGTGAAACCCTAATATATAATATGTATTCTGTAGCTATATTTGTAAATGTGTTTACATTACGCTTTACATTTATGGTTAGTTTATCACTTTGAAACTTATGGTTAATGAGTTTATGCGATTTGTTTTATATTAAAGTACTACTTAGTATATTAAAATTATATGTTTTATATTTGAGCGCAGCCACTTTATGCAAAATCTGTGCTGCCAAACCATATCATCAATAAACATTTTACACGATCAGAGCGGCACCCTAGACGCCATAAAAAATTATGTTACACGTACTGCCTGGAAATTTTCCCGACCGGGGATTTAATATTAATATAGTCTTTTAAATTTTAGGCCTCCTCCAAAAAACGCCTTTACTGGATCACCTCAAGAACTTATCACAGAAGGTGGTGAATTAAATTTTTGTAGAAAATTAATAAGCGAAAGTAATATATATAAGGATAGAGTGAGGTAAACTATAATTATTTTATTTATACACTATAATATATACTACTCTTATCAGTGGCGTGTGGTGAAAAAAAAGGAAGGTAAAGCCGGACCAAAAAACGGCTAATGCGTAATTAAACAAAATATCATATTATAAAAAAATATGCAATAAATTACATACCTGACCTGAGTGTGTTCATGTGTTGTGTTAGTTTACCTTTTCCATAACTACGACGAAATGTTAGGTTTGGTGATTTGCTTGCGTTGCGTGCGTTGTATGCAATTTATCAGTTGTTAGTGTTCACCACCTTCACCATACATGACATCACTGGTATTATATGAACAGTGCATGTCGAGTATGATAAAAGTGGCTTTGAAAAAAGCCGTTTTAAGCACACGTCACTCGCACAGGGGTTATAATATATAGAAAAACAAGAACCAAAAATAAGTGAAACTTCACTTGCTGAACATATTCTACTAACTATATTATTACAAATGGTGAATGTTTTTACTTAATTACGCGAAAATGGCTTAACGAATTTGGATGAAATTTGGCATGCATGTAGCCTTGGACACGGAATAGAACAATCAACATGGCCTGAATTCCACACATACGAAATCGCAGGCATAAGCTAGCAAATAAATATCAGTAGAAATATTGTATGTTTTTATTTTGTTACTTGTCGTTTGTCGTCTGTCTTCGCCATATATATATTCTATAACCCGATAAATTTACGTAACATTTTTTTTGATAAATTATTTATTTATACATGATTTTAAATTATAAATTATTTTATTTGTATTCTAACATAATTCTACGGTTTTTCTTTACGAAATGAGCCAGAATCCTTTCATAAAAGTCGCTTTTTTGTTGCAATTTTAACAATAGATGTTTTTCAATTGATATTTCTCCGAGATTTGATAATCTTGCCTCACTTTGGCTGTTTCGTGTATAAGTATGAATCCGCTTCAATGCCGAAAACGACCTTTCCGCGGAAGCCACCGATACGGGAAGAGTCAAAATAATTTGACATAAAATTAAAAGCTGAGGAAAAGCTTCATTCAACGTGGATTTAAAAAGATATAAATAAAGTTCGTAAACATCTAAATTACTAATTGATGAAGTACTGTATAAAACTTTTAATTCGTTTTTTAAGGCGTGAAAATCAAATATATTTGGAAATTCGGATATTAATTTAGACACGCTTTCCTCAGGAAAACTACTACGGTAACTCGCGTATTTCGATTTGTTGACTAAATCAAGAAAAGTTAAGTTCTGAAAAGATGAATAACGGGAGTTTATTTGGCTTTTGATGTTATCTATTATTTCAACGAATAAACGCTTGTATTGTGTTTTTAAGTCAATTTCTGTATCCAGCCGCCGGCGTCGTCGTGGTGGTTCACAATATTCCTGAATACTACTGAAAATAAAATCAAATTGCTTTAAAAACTCTTCTGACATCCAAGATTGAAATGCATTTATTTCTCTAACTGAGGTTTCGATGTCGACTTGTTTGGTTTGAAGCAAAGCAAATAAAATGTCAGTTCTGGCAAAAATCTCCGAAAAAACATGTAAAAGGAAACAAAATTGCATATCTTCTAATTTACTTACAAACGACTCCGACATGGATACAGAATCAACATCCCACGATTGGGGATCATCTAATATATGATTAAACGTTTCAATCATATCTAACCTGCAATTAAATATAACATTAATAATGCGTGAATGATAATGCCATCGCGTTTCAGCTACTCCAGGCATACGACGGTCGGAAAACTGTTTTAAAAGATTTGACCGCTTCGACGATTTGTTGAAAAACCTGACAATTCCATTGATATGACCAAAAAATGATTTTAATTCCGAAATATTTTCCAAGGATTTGCTTAAAACCAAATTAAGTATATGAGCATAACACGGTACGAAACGTGCGAGAGGGCATTGACCCCGTACTAAAGACTGAACGCCTCCGCGTTCACCTGACATAACGGCCGCACCGTCGTATGTCTGACCGATCAATTTGTCTTTGCATCGATATTGTTCAAGAATATTAAGCAACTGAGTCGCTAATACAGCCGCTGTCCGGCTTTCACTAACGTCGTAAAAACCTACAAATCTTTCCTCCAGACCGTTTTCGGTTAAATAACGAAATATGACTGATAATTGTTCGCTATGACTAACATCTGGGGTTTCGTCTATCATGACTGAAATGAATTTAACTTGGCTAATCTCAGACCTAATCTCGTCTAAAATTACCGCCGCGATGCATTGTATAAGATCATTTTGAATGTCTCCCGAGAGACCGGTAAACACGGAGTGTGAATTAGATGAACATTGATCAAGATGAGAGTCTATAACGCTGTCGTACTTACTCAAATAAAACAATGTTTCTACATAATTGCCACGATTGTCTGAATTTAAGTTTTCACTATGGCCGCGGAAAGATAACTCCTGTTTTCCAAGAAGAACAACAGTGTCAATTAAACGTTTCATTAAGTTTCGATTACGCTCCACTTTTCGATTATGGGCTTCATAACTATTACCGAAAAATGTTTCTATTCTATTATTTCCAAAATCGTGTAATAATAAACAACTGCGTAAATGTTTTTCAGTTTGAGTATGTTTCCTAGCCGAATTTGTCAAATTATTAATGTCTGAAAAACCCGTTTTATTCCAAGCACTGTTTGTATCGGAAAACAACAAACATGGAAAACAAAATAATTTATTTAATTTGCAACTGCCCGTTAACCAATTGTATTTATCATACATAGAACTGTGAAAATGTTTGAAAAATCCGTCTTTACGCCTATAATCAATTTTTATATCGGGACAAGCCCGTCCATTTTTTATGATATATTTTTTATTTTCGAAAGATTGATTGGAGAACGAAGTTAAGTCATTTAATAAGTAATCTGTAAGACAACAGTCAATTTGTATCAATGCCGCCATTTCTCGTCTAACCGCGTCACGACAAATAACAAAGTTAAATAAACTATAAAGACAAACCTTTACGAGGAAACGAAACAAACTATTTATTACAGACTAACACAACACTCGGCAAGTAAAATTTCACTTATTTTTCACATCTATTCATTCACATAAACAATAATTCACATAAATGCTAATTTATAGCATAAATTACCCGTGCTGTCCGTGACCGCGTAATGAGTAATCTGTGATCAATCAAGCGAGCAGTGTTGCCAATAATAATTTTGAAATTCCGCCAACTTCATAACGAAGTTCCGTTAGCAATCCGTTAAATCTCGCAATTTTCTCGTCAGTAAAATCCGTCGAATTACCAAGCGAAATAAAATAATAATTCAAGTTTAATAAAAATCAAGTGCAACAATCCATAAGATCACTTTTTTATCAAAAAAATAACAATATAATTAAACAAAAAAAGAACAATACAAATATGTTTAAAGTGTGACAGAGTTCGCATCATTATTTTGCCTCCTGCTACCTTGTCTAAAACAAGAGAAATTCTTGTACATGTATGTCGTAGACAGTATCTTTGGTACATGAATAGTATTTACGCAGTAGAATTGACATAACATAAACAAAAATTTAGCTTTGATTTTTGAAAAAAAATTGTTGTAATTTGAAATATAAGAATAAATCTATCTTTATTTAAATAATAATCTTTTTCAAATTCCGCTAAACAATCCGTTAGCCGTCAAAATACTTTTTATTCCGTATCTTCATAGCCCTAATCCGCTAGATATGACGGGAAATCCGTTATGTTGGCAACGCTGCAAGCGAGTGTCAGCCTCAAGGTCGAGGTCGCGCGAAACTAGACGCTCAAGCGAAACGAAACCTTAACGTGAGACAAATAAAGATTGGTAGGCTATCCGAGATCGAGTTATCTATAAACAATTATTACGAGGCTTTTGCATGTATTTGTTTATGTTTGTGTGAGTGATTTGCATACATTTGGCATTTGTAAATTCCCAATATTTTGATCGGGTTGCCGGAGCGGAGGAGCGCGTCGCACTTGTCGCGTCATATGATTGTAAACTGTGTTTGTGTGCGTTTGCTATTTCAAATACATTGCGTATCTTGTATACGGGATATAGAAGAATATTTTTACAAAGCGCGCAATGTAATTATGGCGTTTGCAATCCGAAAGCCGTTGAACTTCGGCTTACATTACAAAGCGGGGTAAGCTATTATTGAAAATAATAAAAAAATTATTAGTGATCGCCAAGGCAACCCGATGGGAATCGTGTTATATGCACGCGTCGCCACTGACTCTTATCAAATTTAATATTAATTTTACATTTCAGGATTTTTACTACAATGTTAGGCCACAAGTACAACCTGAAAGAATTATTGCAAGATCTAACTGCCGCGGGAATCAAATTCACACACACGGAATTCTGCCAAGGCCGTGTTACCCGTTGGGGCTTAGCGTGGACTCATCAAGACTATGATATTTATAAATTGAGTGAGTATCCTATTTTATTAATGCAGTAAATAATTTAAACCATAAGGGTCTTCACTCCACTGGAAACATACGAAGGCGAATATAATATGCTCGATTTGTCTCCATCATAAACATGAGATAGTATGATTACCGCAAATCTAGTTTGTAATATTATTTTACTTTTATTTTACGTCTTTTTACTTAATACTTAGAGTTATAGTACATAATTCAATTATTTACTTCTTGAATGGATAATGACATCTATTTCCCGGTCTGGATTATGTAATACAATAAATTGATGACTTTCAAAGCTTCAATTTTGTTAAGGGCAGCGGCTTAGCGTGGGTGTCGGCCTCCCGGGGCGAAGGACAATTTTGCCACTCTTATTTAGGTATTTCAATTTAATGTATACTATACATTACATAGGTACATTAATTCGAGATAACTTTTCGGCAAGAGCAGTCATTATTTTGCATTAGGTATGCAGTTTAGATTTTTTCAATGAAAAAGTTTACCTTTATTTGCTCAAAAGACACAGTTTTAAAGCGTTACATAAACTACAATGTGAATTGCACAACTGAGTATTCATCAATAAAACTTTCATTGAATTGTCAAAGACATTCTCGCTGATCATTAGTCATAAACAATTCAAGCACAAAATAAACTACGGGGAATCCCCGCAAGTCAGAATAGACGAAGTTGCCAGCAGTTGCTATAATATATCATTCAAAGAAAGGAGATTCCCTGAATTCGTCACAGAATAAGTAACAAAAAATTTCGTGCTCTTTTCAATCGGGCCGCAGTTGCGATAAAAATATGAAATGGTTGAAATGGGCTGCCCCTGCCGCCCCCACTACGCTACGCAACTGGTTAAGGGTATTATAGATTTAAAAAAAATTAAATATGTTCTTCTGTTGTTTTTTTACAGTCGGTCCAAGAGATAAACTTAGAAAAAAGAATGCTCCAGCAACATATTTATTACCAGAACTATCAAACTGCGCTTACAACATTACCACATGTGCAGAAAAAATGAGATCTATTTTAAGCAACCTTGAGATGGAACACAAAGTCTTGACCAAAGTTGGCAACAATATAACAATGCAAATGTCAGCTTTAAAAAATACGTGGTCACATCAAAGGCGAAAACGTAGGTTATTGAAAAGAATCGAAGAAACCGAAACTAAGAAAATTAAGTTAAATGATGAATTGAGTAATAACAACAAAGAATTGTGTACTAATGCTGATGAACGGGTTAATGACGGTACGGAAAGTGTTGAAAACGGATCATTTTGTGAAGTACAATCTGAAACTAACAAGGTTCCCATTTTAGAAGCGTTTATAAAATTGTATAAAAAAGATTCCAGCATGCTTTTTGAAATTGAGTATTTGAATGGCAGTGCTGGAAAAGAGGGATTGCATCAAGTAGTACAATACATAAAGAATAATTGGAAGTAAATTTGCCGTTTTATTATTACTAGTGACCTGCCCCGACCTCGCCTGTGTTAAACATAATTTCCACATAATATGTAACTTAAGTTCATCCGAAATAATGTACTTTTCAAATAGTGAAGTTTCAATCAGTTCTTCCAAATTATCCTTAACATATAAACAAATAAACTGCTTTATTGTTTTCTAAAAATACTATCGCCATATCTTAAATATTTGTTAAAATAATGTTATGTAAAACCAATTTTAAACGACATTAAATTCCCTAATGATTTCCAAATATACGTTGGTCATTCTAAAAGCAGTACCTACCCGTTGGTAATACAAGACGCCTTATTGGGAATATATATATATATATATATATATATATATATTTACAAATATAACGGTTTTATTTGTAAATAACATATCTTAAACTAATTATCTACGTAGTCGCTTATATTATTAAAAAAATATATATATTATTATTAGTCGCCTCCCAAAGGGGTTTAAAGATTTTTGTATTGTATTTAGGCCCTAACGTCAGCCGCCATTTTGATTTATTTCAAAATCGCGGTGCACAACGAAAGTTATATATTTAGATAGAGGACACTTATACAAATAAAAAATGTTATATAACGTGATATCCTAAAGCGTCACGTTTCGGAGTTATTCACCAAAATTAAAGTATAGGTAATATAAAAAATCATTATACTTAAAGACATTCATATCTGATTACTATACTGAATTGTATTAAAAAGTTATTAATGAACAAAATCAATTATTATTATAAAAATATTTGTTTTCTTTCCTTGACTGATTCAGATTAAAAGTAAAAACTTAAACATGAAATAACTACAAAATAAATAAATAAATTCGTTATAACAACTGTTATTTTTATCTTTGAATAACTCAGAAACGTGACGCTTTCTGATGTTATGTTATATAACATTTGATGCTTGAATAAGTGTCCCCTATCCAAATATATGTCATTTATTCCTTGTGTTTGGCAGAAAAAAGCGCTTAAGAGTGCTTACCAGCGCTGAAAAACAAACTATACAGTTTTCGGCCAGGGCACGTTTGCTAACTTCAGTTGCGCTGACACAATCCGCCATTTTGCTTATTATCGTTCAGCGATCGCCATTTTTTTACAAGCGCTCGCAAGCGCTTTTTTCTTGCACCGCGATTTTGAAAAAAAAATTTAAATGGCGGCTGATGTTAGGGCCAAAACCTTCAAACCCCTTTAAGCATTTATCGTAACGTGTGACGAATTTTTGTATCCCAGCTTTATATTCATGCGCCGCCAGTATGTTGAGATATAAAAATACATTTTTTAACGTATAGAAGTTATCGAAAAGCAGATAACGAATTTGAAAACCAATAAAAAAAAGTTGTGTTTTCTAAACACTGTAATATTTTTTTTTTGCCGAAAACCGAAATAAACTTTGAAGTCGATGTTCTTATAAGTTGCAAAATGTTAGATTATTGAGCTATTGAATTTCGGCACAGGCGGCTCGCCGCGACTTTGGCTGCGCGCGTATATTGTGGCGACATTGCGTTCACGCGTTTACTTCGCATAATTACCTACCTAACAAAATGTGTTCACACTTGCAATTGAAATCGAGGACGAAATCAAACGGCGGGTTTATGTGAAGGAGGCCCGAAGCCTCGAGAACTAAGTATGCATCTCCCCTTCATTGAAGATCGTGCATTTATATCAGCCAGGCACTGCTCTATCTGAGATAAACATGTCTGGATTTCCATAGTAGAAACCGCTTCAGACTGCTGCAGTGCTTCAGTCTGCATGCTGCATACCAATTCGGGGCTTTTTCAACTTGTGGTCTACTTGATGGCCTTCTAGGAGTTTTTGAACTCCGGTTAAATGGAGTCTCCTTTTTAACAAATATAAAACTTACACTATTTACTAAATTACTTAACAAAAATGTAAAACCGTCATGCGCTGACCCAGATTCTCTCGCAAGCTATAATGACACAATTGCTACTTTATTGATATTTTTATTATAATTCAGTGGCGGATTTACAAATTTTCAAGGTATAGGCTGTGAAGCTTTTGCCGCCCTTGCCTCCACAATTGTCAAATTGTCATGTCCTAGATTATTTTTACAATTCAACAACTTCGTTGGAATTGCACGTAAAATAATTTTTAGGTATATTTTTGAGCTAATTAAAGCTCAATCATGTAAGATTTGGAAGGCGGGGTAATGCATGCTACTTACACAATTGGTAGACGTGAATAAACAGAATAAGTAATCTTTATTGCGTTTGCAAACAGTTGAAAGTACTTAATTAAGTAATTTTATAAAATTACGTTACAATACTTTTTTGCATGATTTTTTGTTGGCAAAATCATCGATGATATCGTCGTACGTGATTTTGTTCATCAATTCTGACTCTATGCACAAAAGAGCTAAAGCGTTTAATTTTTCTTGGCTCAAGGTCGATCTCAAATAATTTTTAACCCTTTTTAAACAAGAAAAACTTCTCTCACCCGAACAATTCGTCGCTGGTGTACATAAGGCCATACGAAGGGCTATGTCCAAGTTCGGATAAACATTCTGCAAACTCTGTTTTCGCAGAAACGAAGATAGACTTTGCAACGATGGAGAATCTGGTTTCACCAGAATGCTTTGCGAAGAAATGTGGCTTCGAAAATGTATGCATTCTTGAACTAATTCAGTCTCTAAATCATTAGGATACATTTCTTCTAAAGACCGAGCCTTTTTCGTAAGGGTTGATGATGACAATTCGCTCATTTTGGTCAGAAATGAAAATTTTTCATTGTAATTGTCGTACGCCTTCTTCCTTTTTTCCAATTCGGATGCGAGTCTATCAATGATGACGAGAAATGTGTTAATTCTGAAAGTATCACTCGCGGTCATACTTATTTCTTCCTCGGGTGTTTCGTCAGCAATTTTTTTTCTTTTCGGTTGTCTTTTTCCGAGGTCTTTTGAGTACTGCTTCGACGCACTTAATTCCATCGCCATTTCTTCAAAATACTTGAAGTTTTCCCGTTGATCCACGAAAAACTTGCGGAGAGATTCATAAAGATCGGCTACGGTAATCAAATCGACAGTAGAAGCCTGTATTTGAACATTTACTTTGTTTATTCTTTCCAAAAAAACGTTCCACACAACAACCATTAACGCCGTTTCCAGTTTGTTCAACTTTGCGAGAATTCCCGTTGCTTCGTTTCTTGTGACAGGCTTCTCCGTGCAATCGTCCCTGATTACTTCCAAAGCTTTAATGACTTCGTGCCACGAATCTCTCAAACTTTTACATGCATCATCTCTTGCTGACCAACGTGTGAGGTTTACTCTCTTGACTGTTTTGCCTTCTCCAACTTCAGTCATCAAAATCTTCCAGCGTTGTGTCGAACTTGAAAAAAAAACGCATATTTCTTGGAGCAACATAAAGAATCGACAAGCTTCTGTGCACGATTCAGCAGTCGCTGTTGCCACTAAATTTAAAGAAATTAAGCCGTTGTATATCCCAGACATATTTGCGGCATTGTCATAAGATTGTCCACGGCAGTCTTGAATATTCAAACCCAAGGTTTTTAGTTCCGACGCAATAGCAGCAAACATTTCTTCAGCTTTATGTCCCACTGAAGGCAAAAACTGGAGGAATCTTTCACAGGGTTCTCCTGTTTCTGAAACATATCGGATCACGAAGGTGAGCTGGTCCACATGCGCTATATCCGGTGTCGAATCGATAATTAAGGAAAAGTATTTCGCCCTTCTTATCTCGTCTCCAATTTGCTTCAAGACTTTATGGCCCATCAAGAGTATAAACTCATCACAAACGGTTTTCGACAAGTAACTGGTACTTCCGGATCCTTGATTTCCAAACCGCTCAATATGACTGGCTAAGAAAGGATCGAACTCAGCTAACAGTTCCAGGATCATAAAATAATTTCCGTTGTGTGGATCACCGAACTTTTCACTTTTTCCTCTAAAAGCGAGACCTCTTGAACACAGCCGCTTCACTACAGCAACAACCCTTTTCAAACGTTTCTCCAAGAAGTGATTTCTTCATCAATTTGCAAATGGAGTAAATTATCGATTCGAGCATTAATCGCACTTCTAGCTTTCAAACTAAGAATACTGGATTTATGACGCGCTGAGTTTTCATGCTGAGCTACTCGAAGTTCTGCATTTTTCCAGTCATTAAATCCTTCGATCTCGAACTGAGTTTTATTCTCCAATGGACCAAATGCTAAACACGGCCCGCAGTATACGGATCTCTTACTTTCGGAGTAAACCAGCCAATTTCGGTCCTTTACTTCATTGTTCTTCATTTTTCTTTGGAAGATACTCACTGGCAAGAAACGACGTTGATCAGCATATAGTCTTTCACTTTTAGAGAAGTCAGAACATTTGTTTTGATCGAAGCCGGATCTTGCAATAATTTCCCTTAAAGTGTCGTTAATTTCCCATAAAGCTGGATCCTTGATCTGATCTTCAGTTGTTTGCATTCGATCATCATTTAACGACTCGGTCTGAGAGGCATCTTCAATTTTGGAGCACTCGTCGTCAAGAACACAATCATTAATTTTGGAGCACTCGTCGCCAAGAACACAATCATTGATTTTGGAGCACTCGTCGTCGATAACCCAATCATCAACTTTTTCTTTAGTCGATAGTTCAACAGATGACATATGGGCAGCCGATGTGAAGTCCGTTTCATCCTTTCCAGATTGCACTGTTGAGGTTCCGGACTTTTCGATACAATTTTCATTTTTGAAAAAACTGTCAATTTTTGTGGTTTTTCGTATGATTTGCTCTTGTTCTTCTTTTTTTATTTTGGCCTTCTTTTTGTACTCCGCTCCGCTAAGTCGCTTTCTACCATCACTCATTTTACAATTTTTTATTCAGGAACTGAAATGGAAAGAATGAAATCAAGAAGTTTATTTCTCATACGCAAGCAACGGCATCCTTCGTTCCGAATTCACGCAATAAATAGTTACCGTAAGAACCGAATTTTTGTTATCACGAAAAAACGAAACTTTTTTGCATAGTTTCCGATGAATTGTTTATTGTGAATTATTATTTCTATTGTTTCATGTTTGCTTCATTAAAAAAAAATACAAAATGATATGATAACCATGAGCAATCTTTTAGAATATCTTAGAGTTAGTATGAAAATTTTCAAAAGTTTATCGAGACCATGTTCCAAGCTTCGAAATGAAAAATATTTTTGAAGGGCTTTTTGAATGAATTGATTCGTTACAGATAATTTATTGTTATTTATTGGGATTATTAAAAGTTTTTAGTTACCGGTGTTGTGAAAAAATTCATACAATCCGCGAAACACGTCGAAAAAAAAACAGCACACCCGCGTAAAAATATCAATTCGTTATGCAATTACAGCAGCACGCTAGAGACACAGTTTGCCTTTGTTGCAGCTGTATTTTGGAGATGCCGGTAAAAATCACGACACTCCTACTCATACTACTCGAAATTTTAAAACGAGGAATTTGATTACAATGATGATGACAATATATTTCGTGAATTCGGGTTCGCATTTACTAACTCCACACAACATAGAGCAGAGAGCGTCTCGAATCACGACCGAGTATTTTTTGCAAGCGCAAAACTCGTGGTTTTGTAGTTTCGTGCCTTATTTTCTTTTGTTTTGATGTTGTTTCCGTTTTTTACCTCGATATGTTTGGGTAACCGGGGTAACCCACGCGGTTATGGGAATGGAGAATTATTGATTGACATTGATAACATTGTAGCATTTTAGAAAATACCGCATTCGGGGAAAAATAATTTTTTTGACTTCAGACTGTCGCGCTATCGCTGCTCAAGGCTTTCCTAGAATTCAAATAAAATTTTCTAAAGCTAGTGCGTGTTCAACACATAATACTCGATACATAAGATTAAAATCGGTAAAATTATGCACTAAATTCAAATTAAAATTACTAAATTATATACAAACCAGGGATGTTGCGAATATCCGCATCCGCATATGCGGAACTTCCGCATCGATTTAGACATCCGCATCCGCATAAATCGATGCGGAGCTGATGCGGATGCGGATGCGACAAGCAAGAAAGGGGAGGGGCCGGCGAGTGGCACGTGTCGACCGAGTGAAAGATTGAACATGATACGTGGGTACCACTGAAAATGTTTAGAACTGACTCTTTGGTAATCTAATGTAGTGTATTGCATTCATTTGTCATTTGTTTTTGTGCATTGGCGGCAAATCTAATACTCTTGTTACAAGTGAAAATTAACCTAACGCGAGAAAACTTTCGTTCAATAATTTATTATGACTTTCGTTATGGGCTAACTCAATAACAAAGCTATGATAGGCTGTGGATAACATTTTTTAATGAAGCCCCATCCCGTGCCAATATTTACAATTGGTTTAACGAGTTTAAGCGTGGACGTAGCAATCTCAATGATGATCCGCGTGAAGGACGTCCTTTAACAGCGACTACTGAAGATAACATCAGTACTGTGCGACGCATGATAGAGAATGATAAGAGAGTGACCTATCAGCAGATACGGGCGAGCCTAGGCATTGGTATGAGTCAAGTTCAAAAAATATTACACGAACATTAAGGCGTCAAGAAGTTTTGTACCAGATGGATTCCCCATACTTTAACCGACGACCAGCAACACCTTCGCATGGACTGGTGTCGGCAAATGTTAGATAAGTTCAACGGCGGTGACTCAAATGCTGTATTTGACATCGTAACAGGTGATGAAAGCTGGATCTATTGCTACGAACCCAAAACCAAAAGACAATCAGCTCAGTGGGTGTTTCCTTTCGAGTATCGGCCAACTAAGGTAAAGAAAGGAAGAAGTCTAGGAAAAAAGATGATTGCCTCATTCTTTGGTCGGAAGGGTCATTTCGCGACAGTCCTGACCTGGCGCTCGGCGACTTTTATTTATTCCCAAGAACTAAAGATAAAATTCGAGGTATTCGCTTTACGAGCCCTGAAGATTCGGTGAAAGCGTATGAAAATGCTAAAGAAGAGACCCCTAAGCCACTGCTTTTCTCAGTGGTTCCTTCGAATGCGACGATGTGTAGAGAGGAACGGAGATTACTTCGAAAAACAATAAAACTATTGGCAACTTCCTTCATTAAGCCATTTTCATTTTTCTAAACATTTTCCGCGTTACCTTTGAAGATTAAGAGAAACACGGAAGACATCGTGGCTTCTCGAACAATATTTCTAAGTACCGAAAGAGCGAAGAAAATGAGAATGACAGATATCATGGAAACAGAATGGAACGACTAGAGACCTCAGGTTACAGGACGTCAGTCCTGTTTAATTAGTAATCTTACCATGATGCTCGATTCATAAAGTGATGTTGAGGAGAGTCAGGAAACACCAGAAATTGTCAGCCCTGACACAATTCATACACGAACCCTTGTGAAACAGACTGGAGTCCGAAAAGGCGGCTATTCTACTTTTCATTAAATATAATGCTCCAATATTTTAATTTCACTCATAAAACAACTAATCAATAATAGTAATTCACTCATTACTTTATTATTAAACTAGCTGCCCCGGCCACACGTTGCCGTGGCTCAGTTATTACCACGTTTTTCTTATCTCACTTTTCTTATTTGTTTGTCTGTCCGGGCAAAATCTTGCAACTTAAATTTGAGGCACTTTCCGATAAGCTAGAAAGCTGAAACTTTCAGGATAGTTCAGAACCCGATGACAATGCACTCTAAAGCAACTTTCAACTTTCCAGATGCACTTTCAGGTCCACTTTCGGCAACTTTCACTTTTGTATGGGGCTTATCCGATTGTTGCGTAACACATGGTTACTTCGTTGAGTTAATAATTAAAAAGAATAAAATAATTATACTAGATTTAAAAAATCTAAAAATCCCACGTTTTTCAATGTCCTAAAAAGAATAAAATAACCCTGCGGGGCAAAGCGAGGGGCCACTCAAAACGTGGGGGCGCATATTACTAAGAGGAGATTTTAAAGAGATGAATGACATGCATTGATGCCGATTATTGTAAAGAATTTTTAGATTTTTTAAATCTAGTATAATTATTATTATTTGTTTTTATTAAAAATGAGCAATAGCCCGCTCGCGCGTTTTGAGCCCGCGCAATAGGCAGCCTTTGTGATATTGTTTCATTGGTGGGAGAAGTGGTGGGAGGCGCCCGACGTGACGGCACTGTGATGGCATACGCGTGAGTTGCGGTCGGTACTGGACAGTACTTGGACATGGCAATATTACTTTATTTTTCTATTTTTTTTTTATAAAAGTAGCCTTACTTCCTTATTACATCAGCTACCTGCCAATAAAAGTCCCGTCAAAACCGGTCCAGCTTTTTTAGAGTTTAGCCAAAACAAACAAACAGACAGACACAAATTGTAAAACATGTTATTTTGGTGTATGTACCGTATATATATTCATATGCATGTAGTAAAAAACGGTTATTTCAATATTACAAATCGACACCAATTATTTATATGTATAGATTAAAAAAGGATAAATATTACTGCTTTTTACCCTACCAAACCAACACTTTGTACAGATCCGCATCCGCATCCGATTCCGCGGATGTGAGCCTCCTAAAATCCGCATCCGCATCCGCGGATGTGAAAAATATTGCATCCGCAACATCCCTAATACAAACCATGCAGTTCGCAGCCTCCAAAAAATATTAGGACTGGCTGTATGGGTTAACGGAAGGAAAGAAAAATACATTTTCTATAATTTCGCTCTTTACACTTATTCAAAGTGCGGGGAGAGGGCGCATTGGGCGCAAAGACCGATTACCGATTCGCCGCCCCCAACCGATTACTCGTTGGGGGCGGCGAACTAGCTGTTTTACTCTAAAATATGGAAGATTGCTAAACGGATTCACGGAACGTACAATGACAAATGATAAGTGAGAAGGGAAAGTCGTCGGCAAAATTTGTTGCAGACTTCTATCTGTAAAACATCAGAAAACAGAATACAGAAAACCGTCATTCAGAAATCTTTTTGATTTCTGGTAGAAAAAAAAAATCGGTAACCAAATTTGCCGCCCCAAAAATCTGCCGCCCTAGGCTCAAGCCTACTCAGCCTGCTGGTAAATCCGCCACTGTTATAATTACTAAATAATTGCAGAAAGCACGTCCATCTGCTAGCGCAGACAAAAAATAATGAATATAACACGAGTTCGGGGCACAAGCTCTGTAATTAAAGATGTAATTATTAAAAGAAGTAGATTACAGCCTTTTAAATAAATTAACTTTCTATGCGTTTTACGATAATGTAAATTAGGCTTCAGTTAGATATGTAGACGTTACAGATAGTTCTTTTGTTATTAGTATTAAAATCTAGTGGGTATATGGTTAATGATCTGCTATCAATAGACTATTGGCGATGCAAAGGTTCTAACTAGTGCCTCAAGCGTCAAAATTGTGAAGCTGTCTAAGAACGACACTGACAGTTTTCGATACAATTTACGTCACGGGAAAATTTATTTATTAAATATAAATCAGATTTATGTGGTTTATTGTTGGACGAGATAATAATTATGTTGTCATGTAATTAGAGCGTCTGTAGGATACACAAAACCAATGGTTTCTGGAGAAGAATTATTACGGAGTGGAATGGTGAATTCTGTAGGAAAAAACGAAAAATGAATAACAGAATTAATGTACAAGCACTGGTACTGCGCACGTCGGAAAATAGTTTAAAGCTTGAAAATTATGAGAACAAACGCGCATTGCTAGTGAAATCAGCTGGCCTATTCTCAAAGCAGTTGAGTAACGCAACAGCATTTCGTATTGCTGCTTTTATAAACAACAGGTTTCTGTATTAATCGTGATCCATGTAAACTTAACTTCACCTTTAAAGCAGTGTCGCATAATCTTTGCATCGCCAATTATATAACTATTGATAATCTATTTATCAACAGCACTACGTGCTGTTTTACTTAAACTTTTAGGAAAAGAAATCATGAATACTTGGCTGTATGAATTTTGCATATTTTGACTTCCGTTATGAGAAAACATAACAGAAAAATTATTGGACTTTTAGGCAGGAGCGATCAGAGTCTAATTGGTGATTTTGTTTTTTTTATTAAAATATTAGTTGTGTAATATGTACATATTAGTGCGTAATGATAGTGAATTTTTAATCACTTAAGTGAACATGCAAGAGTGTTGGCAAATGAAACAAAGCATTTGAAGTTGTCTTTTCCTGCTCTCTCAAGAAGTCCACTGGGAGGTTTCAGTAAAACCCCACTCCTTTACTGAAACCAAGGGAAAGGGAAATTTCACTGTTGATGATGAATCATTCGTTGATCATTGATCAGAGATCGGCTCTCATCATCATTCATCACCATATAATACATAAAAAACTAAACTAGGCTATATGGGCTTTGTACCCCTTGCTTGCCCTTAGGGAAAACAACAAAAGAAAAAAGTAATTTCTTTAGAGGCGTAAAAGTAACGAGAACTAGCGTACCCCTATTTATGAATTACTGTATGAATTAGTACTCGTTATTATCGTATCGTTACGTTACTCGTTACTTTTGATACCCGATAACATAGAGTATCGGAGGTCGTGTTGCATTTTGCTTACGGTATAACGTTGACGTCGCGTCGTTCATACTTTGTAGAAAAAATACTTATACGTTATTGATATATATGAGCCAGGCTAGTCGTCTTGTGTTTATATAAATCTAAATTTCATTTGATTGGTTTTGAAATAACCAAATAAGCGCGCGCATAAATGTAATGCACGATCAGAAATTTTAATTATTTATAAATCTATATCATTTTTATATAGTCCTGAAAAAATATTTTCATTTCAATAGTTTGAATTTTTTTATCAAATTTGTTTTGAAATTAAATGAAAATCTAACGTAAACGTAACGTTTCGGCACTTGGTACTAGATAGCATACCCGTTACCCAGTGCCTAATAGATACGGTTTACTACAGCTCTACATTTCTTCTTTCTTCTCAAATATGGTCTGTGGTCTCAGAGTAAACAGGAGTGGAGTAGCCTTTGCCTAACATTACCCCTCTGCCAAATGCACAAGATTCGGAATCCTGTGCGTTATATAAAACTAGTTGAGCCGCCATTTTAAAACCACAATAATCAGAACGTCTTACCGTGCAGAGCTCCCACGAAAATGCCTGCCTGTGCTGTTTTCTACTGTAAAAAAAATTCGAAAATATCTGGTATGCAAAAAGATGGCGTCACCTTTCATTTGTAAGCATAATTTTTAGGTTTTGATTATTATTTAATTCATAATTTCATGTTTTAGCAGACTACAATTTCAAATTTCGCGCTCAAAGTTCGTTTGATGACGTCATGGCTGCACTCCCCACGAGACTACCTAGGGTTGACCATTATCGCATTTCAATTAATTAAGACAAAAATTAGAAATAGTTTGTTGGTAATAAATAACTGTAATTTTGTATTAATTAATTACCAATTATAATTTCGTTTTAACTAAATACACACACAACGTACATTACGTTGCGTGTTTATTTTTAGTTCAGTATTAAGTACATACCTACAATTTTGCGGCTGCTTGAAGCCCATTCTTTGCTACACAACATGGAAATATAAAATAATAAATAAAATAATTAATTAAAATAATAATCAAACTATTTGCCCTTTTATTCATGCTGGGCGGCGCTCATAAACATTAAGAGTACTAATGCTGTATATACCTACAGTGTCCCTGACTTCATAAAAAAGCACGGTTAAAAGGGTACCATCGCCTAACCAGCACACCCGATCATTTCCGAGAAACCAAAATTTTTTTTCGAGCCCATCGAGCACATACCCCAATAGAGTAGAAATGTCAATCATTTTGTTTGAAAACAATTCCGCTAATTCGCCGCTACTCACGCTGATCTAACTGCGCTCCGATTGGCTATCCTAAGGTCAACTATTACTCTAGAGATGTGGTAGTGTCCAAGTATCTAAGGTTCATCGATATCGATAGCCAATACATCAGTAATTATAGCAATAGTGAATAATACATACGTGTTCTCTTATGGAAATAAATGCCTATAAATGCTGCTAGTGATCAAATAAGAAGATATTAACCGCTGAATTGCACCTCAACAAGAACCAAACCAATTACCAAATTACATTTAATTAGTTGTATTAAAAGTAAAAATTAAATGATCAATTAACCATTTATTGGTTTACTGATTTTTAAAATGAATTAGCTTCGTATAAATTCTTCTGACTGATTGTTTTTCATCATGTCTTTTTATTGCTAAAAATGATTATCAATAAATATACTAATTTTGAGAATAAACTCCTGTCAATTATTTCAATGTTATTTTATCGTTTTCATTATGTAAAATAAAGATTCCCCTACAATTCCTTGAATCATATTAATCCTCATATTCTTTTAAATCTATGCAGAGAAAAAGACATCTTATTCCACAAAAAGCATTTACTCCAAAATAAATTTATTGAACATCGTACATTTTGGAGTAGATGCTAATATAGTTTATGCACTTCAAAATTGTATGCGGGATTTTTCCGGCAGTTTTTGAGCGCGCATACCGAGATATTTTTAAAAATTACTTAAAAATAAATAAATAAATGTTTCCGGCATGATGGAGAAATTTTAGCCCTCATCACACACTTCAAATAGGCCAGACCATTCCAGCAGAAAAAAAGTGGTTTGCGTGATTTTGTCTAATAGCCAATAAAATTTACTATCGAATACATTAAAAAAAATATATCCGTGATGACGGTAAAACATTTTTTCATTTTTTTTTCAATATTTTTTTTAACATTGTTTCGGCAATAGGAATCCACGCATACCAAGCTTAATTTATTCCTATACTTAAGTACTATTTATTTAAATAATTTTTTTTTGATTCCGCTATGACGGGACTTTCAGTGTTACCGGCTCCTGGACTATTAAGACTTACATAATCAATAATGCACAACACTATCAATTAGATCATTAATGCAAATATTATAATTTCAAAATTACTTTTATGTTTGAAAAAAATATGTAATAAACTACAATAATGTTATTTATCGATACACCCCTTGATCCTTTGAATGCAACACTAGTGTTGAGAGCGTAGACTAGAAAGAGATGGCGTAATGAGAAATTACGTTATGTGGAAGCAGGACGCATAGACACCTGAACACGTGCGTCAACCATTTCACTTTGATTGTCCAGTTTAACTTGAGCCCTGACAATTTTTTATAAAAAGAAATTTTTAACTATAACTTTCCGATGAAAGGTTATTCCGTCAGTTTTATAATTTGAAGTTCTGCTCTTTTTTCCACACCACCGAATAGAACGACACGCCATTATGAAACTATTTAATTGAAATTAATTTCGGAATAAGCAGACACGTCCGCACAGATCCAATACTGGTTTTGTACTGTTTGAGTGGGAGCGAGCGTTAATATTTATAAGTGACAAATCACTAATCAGTTGCGGAGGCGGACAGCCCAATATTACCACTCTATTGGGGTATGTGCTCGATGTTCGAGCCACAGGACAAATTGTTTTTATTTTGTAATCAGCAACCCTTATTAATTTGTACAATATTAATTTGCACAATAGTGATGTCAACTTCATCGATATTGTGATTTTACGAGTGAGTAATGAATGAGTGAATGAATGCTTTTTCATAACGATAATAAAAAACAGCTTAGATAAATTACAGTTTGTTTCAGTAATTATTACCAGGTATTAATGATGATTTCAAATAAGAATAAGATATGTGATTTTGAACTGATGACGCCGTATGTAAAGTGCGGAATTATACTATTTACCTGCGATATTATACATACGAGTCCACCTTAAACCAAATGGCTAGTAATGAGAGTAGAGGAAGCGAAATCACTAATTTTTGAACATTTTGTCTGTCTGTATGTATGTTTGAGCACGCATCACGCAAAAACTACTCGACGGATTTTGATGACATTTTAGTATGGTAATAGCTAAATGTCATCGTCAACATTTAAGTTAAGTTTTTTTATTAATATTGTAGCATTTATAGCTCTTTTTAAAAACCGGCTTGTCCAACTGCAATACTTCAAGATACTAGGAGTAAGGTATGTGGTGCCAAAAGTCATTTGTACATTAAACTATTGGAAGATAGTATTGCAGTATTAAAATTAGAAATGATCGGTATGTGTAGTTCAGGCAAATATACTCTGCCCCTAGGCGGTATACTAATTGTTGGTATTTATACTTTAAGCTTTGACATGCCCGGAAACATCTAATTTTTCATATCCAGTTTTCCTAAAGAATACAGCATACGAAAAAAATGGATTCATGCTTGTAATAGGTAATAGGGCATCTTGGGCATCTTCAAGAACAAGTACTATATTTTCCATACATTTTGAGCCGTCTCAGTTTCAAAAATTATCTAACAATAGAAGAAGATTAGTTGCCCATGCTGTGCCAACGTTATTCTTGAATGGGGCCATTCATTTATTACGTAAGACGATTTAGGGAGGGTGGGGGGTCAACTATGTCTTATTTTTTCTTACAAGGGGGTGGGAGGGAGTCTCGATAGTTCTTACGTAAGATCACAAAAATGCGCAAAGTTAAAATTATACTTTGAAAAGGCACGGGCAACCGCTCGAGTACCATTTCCATGGCAACGGACCTGCGTCACCCGCACTACGCCTCCCGGGAACTCCCCGCTTGTAGACTAGTCGTCACTTCTTCGGTCCTTACCATTTTTACTGTCCATCAATACAAGATGCGCTCATAGAAAGAATTTGTTTTGTAGGTATGCTCTAAATATTTTGCGTCGAAAAAGGCATCTGTCCACAAAAAACTACTTTTTCTTTGAAAAATAAACTTTAAATAAACCAAAAGTGTATTCATTTTTGCCTAAAGATTCTTACGTGATAAATATTAAATAGGGGGGAGGGGGTCGGCCTATTCTTATTTTTTCTTACAATAGGGGGGGAGGGGGTCAAAAATTAGCGAAAATGGTCTTACGTAATAAATGAATGGCGCCAATGATCCTCTTAGTTTATTATATAACTAGTTATGTTTCAAATAGATATTAACAGTTTTAGTTTATTACATTTAAATGTATTAATTTTAGGTTAAAGAATAAGTTGAAAAGGAAATACCTGCAAAAAGTGATGTAAGCAAATCGCAAAAAAATACAAATAATCAATCGATCAAAGTAAAAATCTGAGAATTATAACTATATTCACTATCGCTTTGTTAAAAATAATGTTTCAGAGTTCCTCCTTTCCATTATGGTTATACGTGAAAGGGTCCACAGTGAATTCTTTATATATAATAACACCTATTGTAAATATCTTTTAAATGCAATAAACTATTAAGTTTCAATTTGTATTTTATGGATATAGCCTTCGAAACTGACTGTTGTAGCGTGTAATATCATAATTAATTTAATTTAATTTTTAATACATAATGTAGGAATACTAACGCAAAGTTAATACATTCATTCATTGAACGAAACTGATTTATCGATATCGATATTCTCGTGCTATGTCATGTCACTTCTCACACAATGACATTCGTGTGTTTGAATAGAACGTTAACACACTATTTTAAGCACGTGTGCGTGTATTTTAAATATGTTTGTCGTATTATGCATGTGTGCGTATGTAAACACGCAAAGAGTTTTTGTTCCTGTGTGCTGGCATTGAATGTAGTAGTAACCTCACCCCCCGCAAAAAATGGCAGAAAAATATGTACGAGAAATTGACTAATGGCTACTGCAGTCCTGTTTACTCTGAGTCTGTGGTAGAGGTTTGCACCGGAGCGAGATTTTGACAACCGATTGAATTCACCGGTGATTATGCAATCTCCGGTGAAAAACCGGAGGTCACCGGAGAATAATAATTTATACATTAAAAATGAAGAAATAAGAATAATCAATTGATATACATGCTTTGTTTAATAATTTATAAGGATAGCAAATGCTGAATTTGATTTAAGAAACACAACATGTCATGTATTTGTCCTGCCGCCGAAAATACTCTCTCTGACTTTACAGACGTAGCAGACACAGCTAGGTGTTGTGGTTTTTTTTCAGGATACTGTGTTTCCGTGTACATTTTGAATAAATTCATTGCCGTAACGGATGTCATATCAGCATTACTGTTTCTTTTTAGAAATCCAAGCAAATCCGGGCGACCAGTTTCTCTTGTACTATTTTCGCTTGACGTGACTATTTCTTCTGCGCTTTGAGATATGTTTCGGATCTGGAAAATATTATTTATTTCTGCTTTTACAGCATCTTTGGCAGCCAATTTATTCTGCAATTGTCTAAAGCTGTTTCTAAAAATGGGATGTAGTATAGTAGAAATTCGACAAACAGTTCGAGATTCGTATTCCAATAAGCAATCATTCATACAGTTTTTCAATGTTTGTAAAAATATTTTACCTACCCCTGTAGAAATTCTGGAACCCAAATTTTGAATGTTATCGAATAGCCCTTAAATAATAGTAATAATCAAACTAGAGGTTGGATACTGGTCCCCGCTTAACATTTGGGTTGCTTGTTCGAATATATCCTGCAAAAGCACCATATCTTTTAATATTATTTCTCCTTCTGGTTTTCTCTGGACGGCAGTTATGCTATCCATTAATTTCAAAATTCTTTTTGGAGCGGAGCGAGCTCCCATGGATCAGCTCCAATGGCGCAATGTCTGTTACGCCATAACTTCCCAAGTTCTTGACCGATTTTAATATTTTTTGTGTGGAATCGAATCAACAGGTTCAGGACCAGATGGAGATGGATGAACGGCATGATGACGAAAAATTGCCATCGAAATAAAAAAAAAACTTTTTCTTTTTTTAAGTATTACGCTCCACTCTAATATATGGTGCTAGCGTAGCTTTATGCTTAGCGACTGCATCGCCTGGTATTCTATGAAAGCGGAATCCCCAAATCTATGCGTCCTATATCTCACTCAGACTAATAAGGTATATTTCTCCCTTAATCGTTGAATGATCATTCGTTTGTCCATTATTCATTAATACGTGGTAGATATAATTTAAACAGTTAATTTAAGAAGAATTTTCTTTTAAAATGGAAACTCAAGGTGCTTAAGCTAAATTTGTTCACGATTTTGTTTTAAACGTATGCAAGATACAATCTATGTTTTTATTTACCATTTTTTTTTATTTAGATCTATTTGAAGAATATGCGCATAGGATCACATTTTCTGACGAAGAAACAGATGGTGATTCTGTTAGAAATATTTCAAAAAAGCAACCCATAGTTATGAGCAATGAAAAAGGAACGCAAACAGAAAATGACAAATATAACCACGAACATTGCAACAAATTATTTGGCCAGTTAGTTGCTAGTGAAATGAATCACATCAACGGACAAGACTGCTTTCAATTAATGACTGAAATATTTAATCTAATTCGAAAGAAACAAGTTGGTAAATAATTCTCATGAATGTTAAATAATTATAGAAAATGATCGTTTAATGTGTCTTTTATTTGTGTAACTTTATTATATAAAAATAAGATGCGACAATCACCGGAGATCAATCGGTTAATTACCGATTATTTCAATCGAGTACTTTTACCGGTAAATCACCGGTTATTCTCCGGTGCAAACCTCTAGTCTAAAACGTAGTGATTACATACTCTTTGCTCTAGTCTGTGGCTATATGAAAAGAAACAGAGAGATTCTGTTGCTGTGGACTAATAATCACATTTTTTGGGATTTTATGAATTAACTATAATGGATTCCGAAGGACAGCAAATTGAACATCCACTCGAGGAACAAGCGCTAAATGAAGAAACCACAAAATCTATGATTGTGAAACAAGACAGCGGAGCAGCAGTATCGCTAACAGCTACACCCTCTGATCTTCCTGCACCTACTCCTCCAATCAAAGATGCGCCGAAGATTTCTCCAAAGAAACCTAAGAAACGGAAACCTAAAATACCTCGTGATAATACTGCTCCTCGACAGCCTCTTACTGGTAAGAAAAATATAAATATAGCCCAAAACATTTAGCTGACTTTAAATATAACAAATGTTCTGGCTATAGACCATTTCTATTTACAGTCATCAAAGACAGCTTTGCTAGATGACATTGAGTAAAATGCAATGAAAAGACTGCAAGATAGAGCATATTAAAAGAGTAACAAAGTTGACAAGGAAATTAAGACTGAAATTGCTAAAAGAGAAAACAGATATTGTAGACAATAAATTTAAAAAACAAGCAAGTTTGGGTTTGAGTACTGAAAGGGGCATATGTTTCTGTCATTAACATAAACATTGGTACTAGTCATAGATATTTATACAGTGGTGGCCATATTATTAGAAACACTTCTTATGAATACAGAAAGCATAACTTCAACATACAAATGTTCGTAAAAAATTTACACATTCAATAATTAATAATCATGCAATAATATAGCCACTCAAATAAAAAACTCATTAAATGCATAAAATATATCTTACTCTTAATTACAAAATGAGTCTTACAAATGTAGGAGTTTATTTTCTGTTACTGGTGACTTGGACGCCTAATTAGTAGCATTTAAAAAAATCATCTAAAGCTTGTTCTTTTTTTGAAATTGGAGAATAACATTTCTTTCTTGGCTTTTTCTATTATTTTGGTGGCAATTCAAAATTTAATCTGAATTTTATTTTGTTCAAAACGGTCAAAAAAAAAGAAGTGACGCACCAACTAGGCAAATAATTGTTAATTTACATATAGATAATAACTAGGCGTACAGAAGAATAGCTGAGCAACAATTGTTATGTTAAGAAAGGTTAATGCATAAAACTGCATAAATAGTAAACAACATTTATTACATTTGGCTCTGGGGGCACATTCTCAATAAGTAACCTGCTATACCCTTTGTGACAATTCAGTTGCTGGATAAACAATACAAACAGTAGGGCTGTGTGTATTGGATAGTTAATTAAAATAATTAATTTGTTTAGAGATTTAACTTACACGCAGTATAAAATTTTCCAAAGAAGTATGCTATTAATAATAATACTTCTTTTACCCACACCAATTAGCCTAGCCCAAAGTAAGCACTATTAGACTTGTGTTAAGGATGCTAGGGTGACAGAAAAAGATACACATACTATTTATATAGAATTTAATTATATATAGGAATATATATAAATACCTATGACTTAAGAACAAATGCTGGTATTCATCACGCAAACATGTAGCAAACGCAACATCATAGCAAATTGAATTAAACCAATTACCAAAAAATGTGCATGAAATGTATTATTTAGTACCTAGCCCCAAAAAATCTATAGCTCCTTCAGAACGAATCTATTTCAAAATTAAGGTACACCTGCAAAATGTACTTATTAAGTTCCTTCAGTAAAATAAAGAGACAGCTGCTACCAGGCCAAATACAGAATGGAAATGTTTTAACAATCTTAATAACCAAAACTGCAAACACATTTGACGCCAATTGTATTTTTTGGATTGTAAAAGCTGAAAATGTACTTTGCATTTTATTGGTAATTTTTATAATTCCATTCGCTGTGACTTATACGCGATTATGATTCTCATCTGCTCCATCTGGGATTCGAACCCAGGACCGTCGGTGCATAAGGCAGGATCGCTATTATTGCATTGAAGGGAGGTTAAATTTTATTTTTAAATTAATTAATAGGGAAGTGATATTGATTTTAATTTATGTCGATGGTTGTTCGCGATACCTCACAACCCTCCGTTGTAACAATATTTTTAGTGGAAACATTTAAAATATGGTTACAAATAATACTTCTTCAGTTCTCTAACGTACAGCCCCCACGCCTGATAATATTTTAATCTTCGTATCTGATGTTCCGTTGGATTCTAAGACATGTTAAGGAAAAAGGTACTTTTTAGGTATTAACCAAAAAATTACCTCCACTTCATTCTTATTTTATTTTCAGGTTATGTGAGATTTTTAAATGAACGTCGTGATCAGCTTCGTGCTGAACAACCAGACTTGGGCTTTGCAGAGTTGACACGCCAGTTAGCTAGTGAGTGGAGTAAGTTGCCGGCTGAAGAGAAACAACAATATTTAGATGCTGCTGATCAAGATAAAGAAAGGTAATATATATAACGTATTCAAGAAGAAGAATAACTTATAGACAATAACTTTGTTTATCATTTTTTTATTGTTGTTGTTTATAGATACATTAAAGAATGGGAAGAGTATAAAAAAACAGATGCGTATAAAGAGTTTAGACAACAACAGGCAGAACAAAAAGAAACCAGTATTGCTGCTAAGAAGTTGAAGCACAATACCCAAGTGGAGACATCAGTCAATTCAAGTACAATTATTGCTCTATAAAATGAAATTAAAGCTTTATTTCATTTTATTTCATTTAATAATTATTAAATGGGAGTAATTATTTATATTAAAATTGAATTGTTGCATTATAGATATGTAATAAAATAATATTGTAACAGTTCAATTATAATAAAAGTAGATGAATTTCCTTAATTTCCACAATTTTGTGTAGTAAATAATGCTTTTTTCCAATTTCTTAGCTCCAAATCAAGCTGCTGCAGATCAAAATACAAATACCGTCAATAGTAATGCTATCATCTCAACTATCACTACCCCTCGGCAACAGACTCCACCACGGCCAAAACCTTGTATTACTCCAGCTTTGGTGAGACATACCTGTTTACTTTATACTATTTTTTGTTAATTAAATTGCTTATTAATATAAAATATTTTCATTAATTACCTTTTTAATAGGGTGAAGATATACACAATGGCGACACAGACATACCAATATTTACAGATCAATTTCTTCAGCACAATAAATTGAGAGAATCTGAGCTCAGGCAATTAAGAAAAGCTAATTCTGATTATGAACAACAGGTAATTTTACTTTACATTATTTTGAAGTTAATTGATATTTATTCTGGATGAAAATAAAAACCTAATTTATTTGATTACACATCTGGGCTGAATATAACTATTAAGTTATCAAATACTACTTGAAATGTTGAGTTAATATATTTATGTCCACATTTATAGCAGAACTGATGGTTGTTTTGAAATATCATATGATTATCAAAAAAATTATTGATAAAATAAAAATTATGCAGCTCACTTCCGCAAAAAACAAGCAAAATTCACATCCCGCCAGCTACTCTATAAGTGTTTCGCCCCTATACGGTGCATCATCAGGAGCTGTTACAGTGTGCAATATCTAGCACAAATTGAGTTGGTGAAGGTGAGCGAGCGGTGGATTTTGATCGTTTTTTGCGGAAGTAAGCTACATATTTTTATTTCATTAATGGATATGGACTTTCGTCAAGTAATACCTGATAATATCAAATATAAAATAAGAGCTCACTGCTCACCAATTTTTTTTATTCCGTTGTGGCGTGAAATTTCTGGTTAGTATAGTGTGCAATTAAACTACCCCCTTATTTTTTCAGAACGCCATATTGCAAAGACATGCTGAAGAAGTAAGTGGTGCGACATCACGTTTACGTACTGAAACTGCAGCTGCTGCTGAAAGAACGGCGGCGTTGTTAGCTCATCGTCGTGCACTCGTTGCTGCTTTAGTGCAAGCCCTACAGACAGTTGCATTGCCAGGTATGTTTTCGGTGTTCTATTGTTTACCATAGTTTTCTTCGAACTTTTTGCCAAATAGGTGAAGCTTAAAATAAAAACGGACTAGGTTCAATAAGTTCAATTAAATACGGTTAGACCATTTTTATAAAAATTAAGAATCTTGAGATGTTAATGATGTTGGAAGAAGGGGACTCTTTGATGAAACCATACATTTTGTAGGACAAATAATTTTTTCAATAACGTAAATTATTTTCTTAAAATTCAATAAAAACCCACAGTTAATAATATATTTTTGAGAATTGTCTAATCGATTTATTTAATCTCTGCTATTTCTGCTAGCTACTTCTATGGAAAACCAAGACCGTGGTCAAAACGAGTAGTTAATAAAAAAAAATTGTAACTTCAATGGGACTTTACTCAAACAGTATGTCATCGGAATTTTTAGAGCTTATTTAAGGACATTTGATTGTGTTCTGTATATTTTAAAAAAATCACGCTTTAATTAGGTTTAAATAATCCGATGTACTTATATGCTTATATATCATAGTTAGATTGAAAGACAAATTTAATCCTTGTAACATTTGTAGGAGATTGTAATTGTTCAGAACAAATTACTGTACATAATTAAATTATTTTTTAATTTTGTTTTGTGTATTTTCTTAAGTTGGTTTTAAATTATGTTTTGTTTTATAGGTGGACCTGCTGGTGCAACCGAGGCTAACATCGAGGAGTATATAGAGAAGCTACAAACTCTTGCAGCAGAAGCTAAAACAAATGCCGTGGTTAAGCAAGCTCGTGACATTTTAAATAGAGTAGAGATACCTTTAAACTAGTTGTACATTTATTAATAAAATATTTTAATATATTTAATACATCAAATTGTATTTAGATCTTTTATTTTTTGTAATCTTAATAAGGATTCCTATATCTTAATTCAAAATATTGGACTTTATGTTACAGTAAGTCGATTTTGGGTATGTTTACTTTTCAGTATTAACTGTTGCCGTTACTCGCGGTCCTAATAACTACACACCATTTATTTTTAATTATAGTATATACTTTAGGGGCTTATTATATAGGTATAATAATAATTTATTAATAACTATTTGAAACAAAATTATTAAGCTTTCTTTATATCTCATAATATCAATTTGTGTACGTATTTTAGAGGTACCAAATATCTGTTTTTCGGGCTCTCACGCTCTTCAAGTTACAATGAATAAAGTTAAAAAGAATGTCAAGTGCTTTCCTATAAAAAAAATCGTAAATGCGATTTGCAACACTCAAGATTTTCAAACTATATGTTTACCCAGAAAAGCCCCTAAAAATAGTCCATTTAGGCAGGTCCCACTTCTAAAAACAGGCACGACGAAACTATTTCGGCTAAGGAGCTTTCGGTAAAATACGTATTATTTTCTCGTTTTAAATCCCCTAGTCTGCGGTCTAAGGTCTTTGAGCAGTGTTTTACCAGTTTACGGCATTCAGACATGGTTCTTAACTGTTGGCCTCTTAAACAAGCTTTGAGTTATCTAGCGAACTACGGAGAGAACTATGTTCAGTGTTTCCTTGCGTGATTAACTCAGTGAGCAAGAAAACCAAAGTTATCGACATACCTTTTTGAGTCGCTAAGCTGAAATGGTAATGGGCAGAAGACATCGTTCGCAAATATGGGGAAAGAAAGTGAGGGTGAAAAGGTACTCGAGTGGCGACTACGACCGGGAGCGTGGGAGGCCCCCAACTCGGTAGTCCGACGTACGACCTGGTGAATGTTGCGAGAAAATGAATTGCTGGTAATCACGAACAACCTCTCTTTAAGGCGCTTTAAAAGAGGCCTATGTCCAATAGTGGACTAATGATGAATAATAAAATAATTTTAAATTTCCAATGTTAATATTAAAAAGCATGTCATGCTGGCTGATACGGCAGTCTATTGCCTGGCTAGTCGCTGCTTGCAACCGTTAGGTTACATAGGTTCTTTGGACAGGTTGAGGAGGTTTTTTAGACATACGTAACGTGTAGTTAGCCTGACCCAAAATAAGCACTTTCAGGCTTGTCTTGTGTATGGATACTAAACGGACAGACATACATAAATATGGAACAATCATAGAAATATATATACATAAATACCGATGACTTAGGAACAAATGCTCGTATTCATCACACAAACATTGCATCTTCCGGGATTCGAACCCGATTGGTGCGAAAGGCAGGATCGCTACGTTGCACCAAACGGTCGCAAAATGTAACGCTCTACTGATCCACGGGCTGTCAACATCTACAACGAAGCTGTCATTAAACGCCAGTTATATAGGTAACGGCACCAGTGGCCAGCCAGGCACCAGTGCTCAGCCTTTTACATCGTTTATTGGCCATAAATATCGCTATAATCAAAATAAACAAATCACTTGCACTTAAATAGACGCTCTGATTCCTCATTGGTTAATGTGTCACGCGACAGGAGCGGCAGGGGATCAGGGGGTAGAAATAAACTCGTGCATATCGGTGCTGTCCAACGACAAGAGCAATAGTGTCAAGTCCGCCATATTTTTTATTACACGTAGTGTTCTCTTAACAGGTAAGAAAGAATCTATTTTATTATGAAATGTGATTGTGTTTTCTACATGGTAGCTTTATAAATTAGTTCATGTATTAAATTATATTAAATTTTAATAAAAATATCGCTTTTTACGTATAAATTGAGGGGGCTGACCATTGGATACCACTTTTTTACAAAAGATCCAATGGACAGCCCCGGGGCTGATAACTGAGTTTTTCGATTATTTTTGAAATTACAAGACGACCATTAGAACCGATAAATATAAATTTCCAATTTAGTACGTCAAACATTTCCTAATGGGCAAAAAACCCAGTGATCACCCACATTTTAAATTATTTTTTCATGCGGCTGATCACTGGGTGTTAAAGATCCAGTACTCAGCCACGACCTTATTTAAATAGTATTTTTAGGGACGAATGTGGTTATTTGTAAGAGAATCTATAAGCAATACTTAAGTTTTACCTGAAATAGTTATAAAATGTATATTTATAATCAATGATTATAAATATACATTTGACAACTATTTCATACTTACAAGGGCTGAGCACTGGGTTCATCGAGGCTGTTTACTGGTTTTTAGAGGCTGTCCACTGGGACAAAGTGCCATTTTTTGTTTAAACGTAATTATATATTTTATAAGGAAAATTATTGTTTTTGACATATATTTTGTTTAAAACTATAATAAACAATAAATCCAATCATGTTGTACATTTCATTATCCGGCATATGCTGTAGAAATGGCAACTGTTCAAACTTCAAAAAGTCGTTATGAGGCTGACCACTGGTGCTTTTACCCTATATAACGATTAGAGCGGGCATTACATTCATTGACATTTTTGTAATTTCCTTGTATTTATTGATTCATTTGAAAATAAAGAATATAATAATGTTTTATCATTAAAAATATGAAGAACATCCTACAGAACATTTTTTTGCCTTTGTCTCTGCCAGATAGGTACAAAGGGTCGGTAAGAATCGTTATTGTAAACATTGTAATGTCATTTGTGGCTGAGACAAAACCTGCTTTCGTGCAAACAATAGTTCCCGCTTAAATTAGTCATATAATCATTAGGGATATCGATAGTGAAATACCATATAATGATATCCATAGTATGGACCTATTTTAACGATCCTATCAAGAGGAAGACTCATTAATAGTATCATACAAAAAGGAATTACAAAAAAAAAAAATCCAATTGTAGGTACATATATACGCTCTAAACGATGCAGGGGAATTTGCAATAATACAGGATTGATTAAATAAATATAATAAGGGTGTTTAAAAAGAAATACGAAATTTGTAAATCAGGATAATTTACTTGTGTATTACAAAAAAAATACCTTAAAAACAGACCGAAAGAATATTTAAGAGCATAATTTATTATCGCACATCAATTCAGAGTAGTTATAACCTTATTTATACATTTGGTAGAGCACCTTTCTTCATTTGTATAATACTAGTTTATCTCACTTTTGCTTTGTTTTGTTGTTTCTTGCTGTGGGTATGGCAAAAGTTATATAGTGAAAGGTTAGAATATTAAAATATGTCACCTACTTCCCCTTCTTCCAGCCTCTTAACTGTCATTCCGGTCAGTCTTTTTGCTATAATAATAAGCATTAGAATCCAATAGTTCTGCTGGTGTACCACAGTACCCGGAATCGAATGTGTACAATAAGTACCTAAAACTATCCAATCTTAGTATAAAATTTTACTGAATCTAGACTATGACTTAAAAATGGCTAAATCTTTTCACTACTATTAAACGGGACTTAGTCTTGGATATTAACACAAAATGCATGGACATGTGGCTCACATGTTGAAAATTTTTCCCGCTAGGTAGAATGTACACAATACTACATAATGGGCATACTGATTTAGCTCATCAATACTAAATTGCTGTAAACTGTGGCTTTTTGTTCAGGTTATAAGAAATACATTGAATTCTCTAACTAAAAACAAAACAAGTGGGTAAATACAGCCTTGGGAGTAATTTCTCCATAGAACCTTAAGAATAGATTTGGCTGCAGAGCTACATCCCTTCGTTTAGGACAGATTTTCACCATTGACTTTAGAGTACATTCTTTCTCACTAGTCAAAGTTGAGTAGTGTAGTAGAGTATGTAATGGTAGAAATTATTGAGGTTGAGTTTCTCATCAGACCTACATTAAAATTTTACTACTGTTATTTATATAATAAATTTGGATAAATAATTCGCTTTGGATTTAAGGTGACAGTGTATTAGATAGTAACTTTATTTGTTATAATTCATTATCATGTCATCATATGGAATGTTTTATTTGCATTAAATTTAAATTATTTTGTAATGATATTGAATTTAAACTGCAGAAATACAACTAACACTAGTAGTAGTAGAAATAGTGTATATATACTACAGTAGTATATATACACAATTTCTGTGCTGGTGACCAGAAAATTTTAATGTAGGACAAATAAGTTCTCACTAGTTTTATCATCATTTACCGATATTCATTTATCAACAGAAATCTGATTAGTTATAACCTCTATAAGCAATGAGCATATCAATATTCAAACCTATGAAATTAATTACTTATTACCTAACATTTTTTCTTATGCTAAGTTTAGGAATAACTATAATTGTATATCTACCAAACAATAATCAACTATTCAAAAATAGTACCTAGTCCTTTTAATAGTTTCAATTAAGAACTAATCAAAGGTTTATTGGGTGTTATCACTGCCTTCAGAATCATATTCCTCTTCAGCTTGGTCACCATCATTGTCTTCGGTATCATATTCATGTAGTTTCTTTCTCCACATTTTGATTAATGTGTCCCATGACCTTCTGCTATATTTAGCATATTTGTCTGGTGTTCTTGGATGTTCTTTTGTACGTTTGTCCCTAAAATATTTTATCAAAAATAAATAAATAAATTCCAATAAAATAAAATTTTAATAATTTGCTCTATTAGAGATGATCACTTGACTAGAACCTGTTTGGCTGATTATAGCCAAACCACGAAAAAAGCAGTGAACAAACAAAAAATAGTGTTTGACTATGCTGCTATGATGTCCATAGTAATTTGGCTACAGCTGAGCCATTTGGGTTTCAAAAACGAAATGATGTAGCGAGACAAACACATCAATATCATATTCATAGCAGCATAGCCAAAGTTTGTTTTCCACCAAAGTTTTGAACCTCAGCTGTAGTCAGCTACAACCTGAACCTTCCTTTTCTATATAGAAATTCATTTTGCTGCTAATCTGTAGAATACTAAGCTACCGTGAAAATAGCAATGGCAAAAGTATAGGTTCACTTTTATCACTTGTCGGAGGATACTGATAGTTCCTTGTTTCATGTAGTTCTAGAAAGAGCAAGTAATACTATGATACTGTTGACTAGCTGTGAACTAAATTGAAGTACATCTACAGCCAGTATCTCTAGTTTTTTTCAAATAAGTTGTTATTGTAATTGGTTTCAAATAAGTGCGAGAATGAGTGAATGATACAACACTGTATTGTTATAAATAGTCTTACTTGCAGGGTAGTTTAATATATAGGATTATTATTATTATTTTAATGAAATGAAAAATAACTAAGTGTTTTATAAAATATTAGAAATAATCATAACCACTTACATTGACACCTCCTTTATGTAATTATAATATCCAACAGTATTTTTTCCATAGTCAATTTGTTTTTGGCGTCTTTGTAAGATAGCAGCATCAGTTTCAAGTTCCAGTGGTTTCCTCACTCGACTAGAAAAGTCCACATTATCAAAAATAACATTGAAAAGTAAATAATGAGCTACTGAAATAAAATATAATTACATACATTGCTTTAGATGAATCAGAATCACTATTGCTAAGATATTTTACTCTTTTTCTACTTCTAGAATTCTCTCTACTATCTGGCTTAAATTTTTCTTTGGCTCCCCTTGTAACAGTTAACACACTGGCTGTATTCTCAGCAGTCTGGGCAGTTTTACCTGCAAAAAAAATATTTATTTAATTTTATTAAGTAACCAATTATAACTTTATTTGAATATGAATTAAACACCAATGACTTTATATTATACAGTACAATAGGTCGTTTATTAAACTTGAGAATACCAAGACATTTGATGGCCTACATACCAGTTTCATTTTCAGAGTCATCGTCCAAGTCAGCCCAGCTTTTGTAAGTTACTTTGCTCATATTGCAAATATTAATATTCAACCTGTAAACTATCTTGTAGGGAATTGTGATGAACGCAAAGATTTTAATTTAATGAATACAGAAAAAGATAAAGAAAATTCAGATAGGTATTTTGGTTTAGTTACTTGAAAATTAACGGAAAAATGTTATTTGCATTCCTTACCAACTAATTCCGAAATTTAAGTAAAACAAAACGCTACAAGCTTTTTTCTGAGAACTACAGGCGCGAAATCGTAACATGAAACAATAAACATCAAACATGTCTCTTACAGTTACGTATGTCAATGTCACTTTTTTTTACTTAATTCTCCCTTCTTAGTGGGGAAGACAAAGGTATCTAGAGTCCATACAGCCTTGCTTATATTGATGTTTTCCTATTATAAAGCACTTCACTTCTTAATATCATCTTTAGATTTCTTCTTATGTAGATTTTAAAAATTAATAAATTTCACAGTAGGTGACACTTTTTATTTTCTCATAGATTTTCATAAAAGAACAGATAAAATGTACCAAGCTCATAAAACCTCAACGCGTTATTAGTTTATAACTTTTTGGAGCGGAGCGAAGCGAAGCTCCCATGGATCAGCTTCAATGGCGCAATGTCTGTTACGCCATAAATTCCAGAGTTCTTAACCGATTTTAATATTTTTATGGTGAATCAAATCAACAGAATTTTGAAATTCGTAAAAAATTTTTTTTTTCCTTTTTAGGTATTACGTTCCGCTCCAATATATGGTGCTAGCGTAGCTTTATGCTTAGCGACTGCATCACCAAGTTATTTTAGATTATGAGATGAGATGAGATTATGAGAGCTGATATATGAATGGAGGATGATCAATGGTTGATGAATGAATAGTAAAATAATCCCTATCCTTTGTTCAACTTGAGGTTGTAAATCTCAGCCGACAGAATTGAAACCTTGTGATAACTTGTACTAGCACTGTATATTCAAAACACAATTAAAAGTAAAACGTGGAATAAACAAATAGGGATGTGGTATTAATGGAAAAGAATCGATTTAATATAAATAGATTTTTCTTAATTCAATATTAATCGATTTGTCAATAATCAATATTTATAAAAATATATAGTAATTTTTTACGAAAAATTCTTTTTTTTTCTATTATTTCAAATCCTACATGCTTTTCATATCCCAATAATAAACCTAAGAGAGTCATATTAACAATCAATCAGATTAAAAATAATATTAATAAAAAAATAATATTTTCAAAACTAAAAATCAAAGCAAATGTTCTTTTAAACTTTCAAGGTAAGGAATAATGAAACCAAATATCATTGTTGATACAAAGTCTTAGTATCATTAAACGTTTTATTATAATAAAAATGAAATGAGCAGCCCCAACAAAATGATAACCTTATTGTCTCAAAAACTAAAATATAAATCAAATAAAAAAAATTGTCACAAATGTCCTATTTTACATTTGACTAGTATTAAAATAAAATACTTAAAAAACAAAACGACGACGCTATGGTGTCAAAACAAAGATATAAAGCAATTCTTCGAGTTTTTTCATTCGGTTAGCATAGATGGTGCTATTTATGACAATCGATTTATGAAATAGATCGAATCAATCAAAATATATATATATACAGTGCAACCTCAATATAACGTACCTCGATATAACGACTTCCTCGATTTAACAAATTTTTCGTAATCCCCTTGAATTGTCCATAAGAGTCAATATAAAATATACCTCTACATTGCGAACATTTTTTGCGAACAACCTCTTTATAACGAATTTTCAACCATCGAGAAAAAGTATAAATACCTCTATTTAACGAATTTTGTCAACCCAAAACCTCTATATAAAGTTGCAGTGTCACCAATGTATGACTTTTAATCTCATAATATGTGATTCATGTTGCGACATGTTTCGACACGCTTTTGTTTGTAAATCAATCTTCGACACGCTTTTGTTCGTAAATCAATCATTGTTGTTTGATGGAAAGTAATGTTAACACTTATTCTCGTCACAATTGTCAAAGATTTAAGTTAAAATGGCTCAGAAACGTAAAAGGTGTTCCTTATCGGTCGCAGAAAAGCAAAACATAATTAATTATGTGGACAAAAATCCTATGACGAAAAAATTAGCCATAGCTGATAAGTTCGGGATTCCCGCAAGTACATTGGCGACAATTTTAAAATTTAAAGATAAGTTTTCAGAAAAAAGTGGTTTGCCTGTAAATAGTAGAAGATTAAAATCCTGCGAGTTCAAAGACGTAGAGGAATGTGTGTTGAAGTGGTTAAAACAGTGCCGAGACAAAAAAATCACAATCGGAGGCCCTATTCTTCAGGAAAAGGCTCAGCAGTTTGCAGTAGAATTGGGACATGAACAGTTCCGCGCTAGTAACGGGTGGCTTCAAAATTTCAAAAAACGAAACGAGATTGTTTTTCGAAAAATATGCGGTGAAAGTGGTAGTGTTAATGAAACAGTATGTGATGATTGGAAAGACAAACTGGCAGAGCTGACCGCCGGATACGATCCCGAAGACATCTTTAACGCCGATGAAACTGGACTATTCTATAAATGTTTACCTGACAAAACCTTATCATTCAAAGGCGATGAATGTAATGGCGGAAAAACCAGTAAACTTCGCTTGACAGTACTGCTGGGAACAAATTGTACTGGGACCTACAAACTTAAGCCACTCATCATCGGAAAATATAAAAAACCGCGATGTTTTAAAAATGTCAATAATCTGCCAACAGATTACACATCTAACCATAAGGCTTGGATGACCAGTAATGCTTTTTCCAATTGGCTTCAAAGTCTAGATAAAGAGATCGAGAAATTCCTAAGCTGAAAAATATAAAAATAAAATACTTGCCTCCAAATACCACTTCAAAACTTCAATCACTGGACCAAGGCATCATCCAAAGCTTCAAAATGCATTATAGGAAGGAAATTGTCAGACGGTTTCTTGCTGATCTTGAACGCCAAACGCCCACTACAATTGACGTTTTACAAGCCATGTGGATGATCGCCAAAGCTTGGAATCTAGTCACTGAAAAGACCATTGCAAACTGCTTCAAGAAAAGTGGGTTTAAAGTAACATGCGAAGATGAGGAGGACGATTTATCACTCGCAGAACTTGCTAGGACCTGGCAAAGAGTTCAAGAAGAATCGCACCTTCAAGAGACTGAGTTCGAAGACTTCGTTACCTTTGATAATGATTTAGCCGTTTGTGGAGAACTAACTGATGCTGACATCGTCACATCTGTGTTGCCGGTTACTAATGCAGAAGTGGATGAAGACGAGGAAGAAGGGGGCGAAATTGATGAGCATAACTTCACAATAAAAGATGCTTACAATGCTTTAAATATAATAAAATCTGTGTTTCTCAAAAAGGGAGGTTTGAGTGACGATATAGTCAAATCCATCACGAAATTGGATTGCGCTTTGGATTTAATAACTCTTACCGGTGGTAAACAGACAACTATTTATGACTTTTTTCCTAATCAAAATGAACAAAATTGAGATTAAGCTACTACATATGTATAACCACATTTTTGATTCTTTACCCTTAATTCGTGAGTTTTGTTGTGCGAATCTTTGAAATTAACTACATAATGTTTGCAACCACAAAGATATGTACCTACAAAAAAATTTTGTTACTTGCCTAATTGTTTTTAAATAGAAAACACATACAGTAATTTGATAAAAAAGAGTTATCATTTATTAGTAGAAGTTGTTCGCTATAACAAGATGCGTACGCAATGTTGAGGTGAATAAAACTATTTTTTTACCTCTTTATAACGAATTTTAGACCATCCTAACCTTAACATAACGAACCTCAGTTCAACGAATTACTCGATATAACGAATATTTACTTGTTCCCCTCCGATTCGTTATATTGAGGTTGCACTGTATATACCTATTTATCCTCTTAAGACCTGAACTTGAACCAAATATAATTATATTGTTTTTTTTGTTGTAGTGGTAAAATATCGAACAATTGTATTTTTTTTATCGAAATTCAAAGATCGCAAGTAGATATGTCTTTTGAAAAAAATTCAAACGAACAAATTCAAATGAAAAAAAAAAGGAACAAACTTTCTCCGCGAGGCCATCTTTAGACATAAATCAACTCACTTCAACCTAAAGTAACTCATTCAAGTATTTCCAGTTGTCACAAGATGTCGCGACTAGTCCTAACTTGACTAAATTAAAGGTGCACGTATGTGTACCAGGGATGTTGCAAATATTCGCATCCGCATCCGCATATGCGGAACATCCGCATCGATTTAGACATCCGCATCTGCATCCGCATCCGCATATAAATCGATGCGGAGCTGATGCGGATGCGGATGCGACAAGAAAAAAAGGGGAAGGGGCCGGCGAGTGGCGAGTGTCGACCGAGTAAAAGATTAAAGATGATATATTAAAGATTAGCAGAAACACCGAAGACATCTTGGCTTCTCGAACAATATCTCCAAGTACCTACCGAAAGAGTGAAGAAAATGGGAATGACAGATTTCATGGAAATAGAACGGAACGACTAGAGACCTCAGGTACAGGACGTCAGTCCTGTTTAATTAGTGATCTTACCATGATGCTACACCAGAAATTGTCAGCCCTGACACAATTCACAAGAAGCAGTTTCTCACTTTCCGTAATAAAAAGTGAGTTAATTTAAATGAGAGTCCTCTTTAATGGTGGAGTGTTAATCAAAGTGAGTTCAAACTGTTACCTAAAAAAGCACGCAAATTCTTATCAGCGCCACCAGACAGTGTTCCAAGTGAACGGTTATTTAGTAGCGCAGGATTAATACACAAACCCTTGCGAAACAGACTGGAGTCCGGAAAGGCGGTCATTCTACTTTAAATATAATCATAAAATATAATGCTCCAATATTTAAATTTCATTACTAAAACAATTAATCAGTAATAGTAATTCACTCACTACTTTATTATTAAAGTAGCTGACTCGGCCACACGTTGCCATGGCTCAGTTATTATAATTTGCAAAAATTTTTTTTATTAAAAATCAGCAATAGCCCGCTGGCGCGTTTTGAGCCCGCGCGATAGGCAGCCTTTGTGATATTGACCCGACGTGCCTGACGTGACGGCATAGACAGTGGTGGCATGCGCGTGAGCTGTGCGCTGTACTGGACAGTACTTTGACATAGAAACATTACTTTATTTTTCTAAAGTAAAATATTTTTTTTTAAATAAAAGTAGCCTAATTTACTCCTTATTACATCAGCTATCTGTCAATAAAAGTTCCGTCAAAATCGGTCCAGCTATTTCAGCGTTTAGCCCGAACAAACAGAGAGACAGACAGACAAAAAAAGTAAAAAATGTGGTTTTGGTGTGTGTACGTATCTGTACCGTATATATATGCATGTAGTAAAAAACGGTTATTTCAATATTACAAACAGACACTCCAATTTTATTTATGTGTATAGATAAACAAAGGATAAATATTACTGCTTTTTACCCTACCAAACCAACACTTAAGTTTTTTGTACAGATCCGCATCCGCATCCGCTTCCGCGGATGTGAGCCTCTTAAAATCCGCATCCGCATCCGCGGATGTGAAAAAAAACACATCCGCAACATCCCTAATGTGTACCCACGGTCTTAAGAGGATATGATGAATTGTGATTGAATTATGTAAAATATATATATTTTACATAATTCAATCACAATACATCATCATCACTATGAAGTCTGAAAAAGACATGTGTATGTTCAAAGAAATTAGTACTTCTGCTTTTATCAAATCTACCGAGCAAAGATTTCTGGCATCAGACCATTTCATGGTCATTAGTGAAAATACGCTTTTAATCTTAAAAGATTAAATGAAATATTAATAGAGTACGTAAACTGCAGAGATACTTACATAATGTTTTCAAAAACACGTATAGTTTAAACTCAACGAATGTAATTCTTTCACTCAACTCAACGAAGAAAAAAACTCATCGCAAAGCACAACTAATATGTATGTGTGTGTGGCACATATTTGTGCCGCGCCACAGATTACTTAATAGGCTGCGCGCGCGGGAGGAGGCGAAGACGAACGCGGTACATGCGGCGCGCGGTAGATGGCGCGATAGCGCGTGATCGGGTTGGGTACCCGTGATAAATTGATTGAACCTATCGCATATTGGGTTCGTACAGCCGAAGCAATCGCTTACTAAATGCTATAGTCTGAGTATATGTTTCACGGTATACTAAACTATAGCATTAAGTCAGCGCTTGATAGCTATATTCTAGTATACGTGTAAGAGTGCACTAGACTATTGCACTTAGCAAGCGATTGCTTCGGCTGTACGCACCCATTGTCAAAAATCGGGGCAAAATCGAAAGGCCGTCGGGACGCGGGACAATGTCTTCGAAATCGGGACTGTCCCGGCAAAATCGGGACGGGTGGCAACTCTGATCTAGGGTTGCAACTATGCTGTTTTTTTATCATGAAAAAAAAACATATTACTTTCTGTCGACAAATCATTTATCAGGCATTATAATAATTTCCCAGGGTTGCATGTATAGTTCCATATATGCTATTAATTCTTGATGTAGGTGTTATGGTTTGAGAATGTTATCAATCTTAGTAAGATTACATAAAACGGAAAGACAAATATAAATAGTTATAACTTAACATGACTCCCGTCTCCCAGGTCGCGGATGATGCAATCCCTTCTTTGACAGCCGTTACAAATGAGCGGGAACTGGCCCGTTCCGTTTTATGTAATCTTACTAAGATTGATAACATTCTCAAACCATAACAGTAGGTACCTCAACGATAACTGACATGTGTTATATAATAATTCACACGGATTTATATTAAATTACATTAAAATTACTTTTGGGTGTCTTTAATATTGTTACGACGGAAAGCTGTGACGTATCACGCATTATCGTTTGTTTATAAAATATTTACAAAGAAGTTGCCGCCGTTTCATGAACAGAGGGCCTACCATGATCTCTTAGCGCGATACAAGTTCGATTGTCAAAGTGAGACACCGCTATACGAGGTCTATAGTAGCGTCTCTTTTCAACAGCTTAACTTGAATCGCTATAAGACGTGATGGTACGGCCTCTGTTCTAAAGAAACGTGCGTAGATATAAAATTTTAGTAGCAGCCACGAAAGAAAGAGAGCGTGGATCCACCCAAGCGAGTGAGTGAGATGGTTCATGAGAGAGATAGAGATTTATGTCATATCAACGCGGTGATTCTAAAACGTTCGCTTCTGCTTGGTAGTTCATTGTGATTTTGGTAAAGATCCAAGCGATTTGGAAGCAAAGTTCAGAGCGAATAAAAGAGCGAACTTAATCAGCGACCCTAAAAGGTTATTGGACTCCTGTGACTGTGATTCACGCACGTGATTGAAATATTCTGCGTCGGAATTTCTGCCAACTTCGGCAAGTTTATTGGATAATTGGAATTAATTAGCGGATTCATTTGGGAATTTTATTCGGTGTGTAAGTTGTTTAGGTAATTCAATCTCGGAATAAATTAATTATTTTATTTGACTATCCCAGAGATTATCTAACTTATTTCTTTTACCGCCCACTTTGATAATTAATTATTTTCCAACGCCTCCAATTTTTTATCACTCCTAAAACTTAAAAAGCACATTTTCATTACCTTAATTAATTTAGTTACAGTGTGCTATATAAGTCGGTTCTGGTGTTTAAGCTTACATTCTAAACTTGATTTTTTTACCAGTGCGAACAATTAAACCGTAACCTTATAATATTAAGAATATATATTTTAATAAAATTAAAAGCAACAATATACATATATAATCAATTTACTAATGAGATGGATGAATTTGATGACTTTTAACAAGTTTGTTGATATCAAGTTCGATTTTACTCAAAAACAGTCTTAAGTCGTCGCGTTTGGTAACTTGCAAACGATTTCTCTTTTCAGTTAGCAGCGTTGTCACAGAGCTAAATCCACGTTCTCACAAATATGACGATGGGAATGCTATCAAGAATGACTTTTTTAGCCAAAATTGTTGGTGGCTATTTTTGAATTAGATTTTTATTTCCTCGTTCGTTGTCAGGTCTATAAGTTCTGATTCCAGTTGGGGTGATATTGCTAGTGATGTTGACATTTCAAAAGGATCTAACACCCAGTCTGGTATTTCCAATTACAAAATATCCTGGAAACTCTCAATGAAATCACTGTGAAGATTTTCCAAATGTTGGCACTAGATAAGCAAGTCGTCGTTGTTGCAGGATACTGATAAATTGGGAAAATTATGGAACTAACGTCTGCCGATATTCTTCTTGTGTAAGAGCAGATTGGCTACGAAAGCAGAGACGATATTTATTGTTTTTATTAAGTTCAAGTCATCGCCTTGAAGTTGGAGATTCATATCATTAGGTTATTTTTAAAGGTCTGTCAAGTATGCGATGTCATTCTTTGATGTGATGAGGCTGTGTCTTTGTTTTCGAAGAACTCTATGACAGAGTCAAATAGATTGTAAAATTGAGTCAGACAATTTCCTTTTGATAGCTCACGCACTTTATTGTGAAAGATCAATCTATTGAAATCTTCATCATTAGCAACACAAAGCTGAATAAATAATCTGTCATTTAAAGAGTTGTTTCGGATTTTATTTACTGCTCTAATGACATGTTGCAATGATTGAAGCAGTCGTTCACTTAAATTTCTAGCAACTAAATGTACAGCAAGCACATCTGAAATTTTATTTTTTAAGTACGCCATGAAGCCTTTTTGACACCCCGTCATAGCTGCAGCACCATCTGTAGCAGCTGATGTAATATTCTTCGAGGCAATTCCTTTTTTATCACAAAACATTTCCAGTGTTTAAAATACGATTGCGTACGGCGTGCGGGCTATCCTACGAAATCTTTTTACGTATTTTAAGTTTTTGTACCGTCATACAGGATAAAAGTTTCGATACACTTGGCTGAGCGTTATGCTTCTTTTTCAGATCTTGATACATTTTATTCAAATGATCTTGAAGTCTTGAAGGCTTCATCACTTCGTTTTAAAAATGTTTTTGAACAAGAAGGCACAAAGGCAAAGGATTTGTCGAATTTTATGTGAATCCATAATTAATATATTCTGCAGTATATTACCATTTCTTTTTTTTTGTTTCCGACATGGCTTTGTTTTCACAAATGTATAAATAAAGTGATGAACTTAAATATAAGAAATATTACTAGCTTTTATATAGGATCTAAATACAGCACGCACCGACAGGAATAAGACAAACACGCACAAACTCGTTTATCTCTTATGGCCTGGCTACATATGCAGGCGAATATTCGTGTCGCGTTGGCGCGCTAAAAACATCGTGTACGGGCATGCGCGATGTTCTTGTCTACATTAGCGGGCGAATATTTGTGACGCGATACATCGTGCCGGGTTATGTAGTGGTGTGCTGTACGGCTGAGAGGTAATTGTCGATAAATTATTATTTAGGTATTACTACTAGTACGAGTATCATTTGCAAAATATTAAAAAAAGAGAAGAAAGAGGAGATGGTTTATGACTACTATTCATAGCAACCGAACGATGTAAGCATAATATAATGTCAAAACCTATTTTCTTAATAATGTTCATATTTGGACTATTTATGCATGAAGAATTTAATTAAGGTTGATGAAGCAAGAGATATGTAAGAATAGGAGCCGGTGGAAAGAACTAATCTCTGCTAAACGAATGCAGATGAATATATGTATATCCGTTATAATATTGTTATATATAATAATTTGACTTTATTTTTCTTATTTTCAGAACAGGAATGGAAAGTATGTTATCTGAGCTAAACGCCGAGTCTGGCATCGAATTCCCTCAATTTTTACGTATGTCGACGTCTGACTTTGAAATACTACTACAAAAGCTAGCACCATTAACCACTGACCACTCGACCAAGCGGGCCGTCCGAATGAATGTAAACAAACTGTGCACCGACCAACTGATCTAGCAGCGGGCGACACGCTTTGTTTGTGCACTACCTACCCGATACATCAGTATTTTTTCTAATGTTAGGTACCGGCATAATAAAATAAAATAATTTTCTTGTTGGCTTTATTGACAAGTCGTCTTTGTTTTAAGTAACACATCGTCGATAACTTTGCACACTATGCCGCCGCCATAAAAATCAAATATGTATGTGGTCATTTTTTATTAAACCGATGACGGTGTCAAGGTGTCGATAAACTGTGTCAAGCGAAAGTGAAAACTAAAAAAATAATACTACAAATCTAAGTACTCATTTGCACCGCTATCACAAGGAAACATTCGATAGCGATCAATGCTCAACATCGAAGTCCTCTATAACTTTAACATAAGAGCAAGAAAGTAGATTTTAATTCGTTAAATGTATCTTTCGATAAAAAATATTTATTAATTATTGTTCCTTCCATTTTAACTCCCATTTTTTTTAAAACAATGTGTTTTTTACTGTTCGAACTAATACTTTTATTTTATTTTAACCTGTTTAGAAAATGGATAAATATCTTATGTATCGTTACAAACGATTATTTTGGACATCTCTAATCCCTTTGATGCGCACTACCTTACCGACACTGCCTCGAAGCGCGCCACTTTACCGACAGTGCAGCGAATACATCGTCTTCGCCCGAATACTTCGCGCTAGAACGATCCACCCGGCCACACTTAAAGCGGTAACACGAATATTCGCCGTAGCCCCCTAATGTAGCCGCAGCATTACGACGGACGCTCAATCATACTGATCAAGTTACGACAAATAGCGTTATTTAACATAAACTTGTTACAACTTGATTGCGTACGGCGTGCGGGCTATCCTACGAAATTTATGTTAAGTATTTTAAGTTTTTGTACCGTCATACAGGGTAGCATATTAAATTAATTATTCGTTATTGAGATAAATAAGTTTCAATTTTTTTGAAATTTAAAAAATAAAGTAAATTAAATTACAAATCAACCATCGTCCCCCTACACTACGCCAACGCCCACCATTTTTTTCTGGGCCTCTTAACGCTCCCCTCTAGGTCTCCAATGACCAAAAGGGGGCGTTCGACTTTGAGAAAGACTGCACTATCCAATACCCACAGCACGTAACAATGTCAAATAAGTTATTTTATTTGTCTGATGGGGATGAAAAAGTTAACTTTGTGGTTTACATTAGGGATGTTGCGGATGTAATTTTTTTCAGATCCGCGGATGCGGATGCGGATGCGGATGCGGATTTTAGGAGGCTCACATCCGCGGAAGCGGATGCGGATGCGGAACTGTACAAAAAACTTAAGTGTTGGTTTGGTAGGGTAAAAAGCAGTAATATTTATCCTTTCTTTATCTATACATATAAATAAAATTGGAGTGTCGATTTTTAATATTGAAATAACCGTTTTTTACTACATGCATATGAATATATATACGGTACATACACCAAAATAACATGTTTTACAATTTTTGTCTGTTTGTTCGGGCTAAACTCTAAAATAGCAGGACCGGTTCTGACGGGACTTTTATTGGCAGGTAGCTGATGTAATAAGGAAGTAAGTTGGGCTACTTTTATTAAAAAAAAAAAAATAGAAAAATATAGTAATATTGCCATGTCCAAGTACTGTCCAGTACCGCCCGCAACTCACGCACATTCCACCACTTTGCCGTCAGGTCGGGCGCCTCCCACCACTTCTCCCACCAATGAAACAATATCACAAAGGCTGCCTATTGCGTGAGTTCAGAACGCGCGAGCAGGCTATTGCTGATTTTTAAGAAAAACAAATTATAATAACTGAGCCACGGCAACGTGTGGCCGGGTCAGCTAGTTTAATAATAAAGTAATGAGTGAATTACTATTATTGATTAATTGTTTTAGTAATGAAATTAAAATATTGGAGCATTATATTTAATGAAAAGTAGGATGGCCGCCTTTTCGGACTCCACTCTGTTTCGTGTATTAATCCTGCGCTACTAAATAACTCTTCACTTGGAACACTGGCTGGTGGCGCTGATAAGAATTTGCGTGCTTTTTTAGGTAACAGTTTGAACTCACTTTAATTAACACTCCAACATTTAAGCGGACTCTTTTTTATTTTATTTTTTTTAGTAACTCCTTCTTGTGAATTGTGTCAGGGCTGACAATTTCTGGTGTTTCCTGAATCTCCTCAACATCACTTTATGAATCGAGCATCATGGTAAGATTACTAATTAAACAGTACTGACGTCCTGTAACCTGAGGTCTCTAGTCGTTTCGTTCTGTTTCCATGAAATCTGTCATTCTCATTTTCTTCGCTCTTTCGGTACTTAGAGATATTGTTCGAGAAGCCACGATGTCTTTCGTGTTTCTGTTAATCTTCAATATACTTAGGTAACACGGAAAATGTTTAGAAAAATAAAAACGGCTTAATGAAGGAAGTTGCCAATACTTTTATTGTTTTTCGAAGTAATCTCCGTTCCTCTCTACACATCGTCGCATTCGAGGGAACCACTGAGAAAAGCGGTGGGCCCATTCGTCCTTAGGGGTCTCTTCTTTAGCATTTTCGTACGCTTTCACCGCATCTTCAGGGCTCGTAAAGCGAATAACTCGAATTTTATGTTTAGTTCTTGGGAATAAATAAAGTTCGCAGGGCGCCAGGTCAGGACTGTATGGTGGATGACTCATTATCTCGACACCTGCCATAGTCAAATATTCAACAGTCCGTTCTGCGGAGTGCGCTGAAGCATTGTCGTGGTGAAGGAGGATCCTGCTTCGAGGGCACTGCTGTCGAATTTTTTCTAAAACAACAGGCAAACAGCGATTGACATACTAGTCTGCAGTAACCGTCCTTCCATCTTCTAACACAACTGTCGCGAAATGACCCTTCCGACCAAAGAATGAGGCAATCATCTTTTTTCCTTGACTTCTACCTTTCTTTACCCTAGTTGGCCGATCCTCGAAAGGAAACACCCACTGAGCTGATTGTCTTTTGGTTTTGGGTTTATAGCAATATATCCAGCTTTCATCACCTGTTACGATGTCAAATACAGCATTTAAGTCACCGCCGTTGAACTTATCTAACATTTGCCGACACCAGTCCATGCGAAGGTGTTTCTGGCCGTCGGTTAAAGTATGGGGAATCCATATGGTACAAAGCTTCTTGACGCCTAAATGTTCGTGTAATATTTTTTGAACTTGACTCATACCAATGCCTAGGCTTGCCCGTATCTGCTGATAGGTCACTCTCTTATCATCCTCTATCATGCGTCGCACAGTACTGATGTTATCTTCAGTAGTCGCTGTTAAAGGACGTCCTTCACGCGGATCATCATTGAGATTGATACGTCCACGCTTAAAGTCGTTAAACCAATTGTAAATAGTGGCACGAGATGGGGCTTCATTAAAAATGCTATTCGCAGCCTATCATAGCTTTGTTATTGAGTTAGCCCATAACGAAAGTCATAATAAATTATTGAACGAAAGTTTTCTCGCGTTAGGTTAATTTTCACTTGTAACAAGAGTGTTAGATTTGCCGCCAATTCACAAAAACAAAATGACAAATGAATGCAATACACTACATTAGATTACCAAAGAGTTATAAAATTGAAATTCGAAAAAGTTTTCAATAGCAATGGTTCTAACTGGTCAGTTCTAAACATTGTCAGTGGTACCCACGTATCATCTTCAATCTTTTACTCGGTCGACACGTGCCACTCGCCGGCCCCTCCTCTTTCTTTCTTGTCGCATCCGCATCCGCATCAGCTCCGCATCGATTTATGCGGATGCGGATGTCTGAATCGATGCGGAAGTTCCGCATATGCGGATGCGGATGCGAATATTCGCAACATCCCTGGTTTACATAATAGAAAACAAAGCTGAAGAAGGTGGTGGTTGTGAAACAATGTAGCAAAAAATTCAAAAATGCCATTTTGTGCACCTTTGGGGTGTAAAAATGATAGTCAAAGGATTTATTTATCCACAGGAGGCATAACGTACCATTGTTTCTTTATATTTTCTGTTGATTAATAAATTGTAATTAAAATATTCATTACAATTGTAAATTGATTAAATTGAGATTAAAGAAATGAAAAAAATATCGACCTTATTTTTGAGATGTTAAAGTGTAGTTTTCAATGTGCAGTTTTGTTTTTTTAGAAGTTTCTAAAACACCTACAAACTACTGAAAGTACACTTTCCGTAATACAACATAACTGGCCAGCTACTCAATTAGTAAAGCACCTGATTATGTGTAAATAATAGATATCGATAAGTAGTATATTGAAGACATATATATTACAACCAATAAAGCATATTGGTTGCAACTAATTTCATGGAATTGTCATTTAAAATTAAATATTTTTATTCCTTAAGTTTGTAAAAGTTAATTATATACACAAATAAGCTTGTAAGTTAATTAAAAGGCGATATAATGGATGATTATAAAATTATTTTGGAAAGCAAAACCATATTGACCGTAATAAAATTGTAATGAGAACGATAAATATAATAAAGGTTTAGAAGGCGACTTTTGTTTTTTGTTGTGTACGAAGGTAGGTTTCGAAGCATGATATAAAACGTTGTATTTATTACAGCTTTTCTAAAGATCCATAAATAAAAGAAAAGCCATGGCGTAGCTTTGAGGTTCAATACATGCATTGTTAATATTGAATTAAAATAATTTCATATTTATCTTATATTATTTCCTACGTTATTTTCATTAAAATTTAAAATTGTATCGATTATTTCAAAAATAATATTGTTTGGAACCAGTTTGTTCAACTTAAGGTGCCTGCTAGCGTGTGGTTGCAGCAAGGCCGTAGCTAGAGGGGGGGCATTGTGGGGCAATGCCCTACCTTGAAATCACTATGCCCTACCTTAAAAATACCAAAAATTAAAATAAATAAGTATAATTAAATTGTTCTATATTTTTATATATTATATGCATTTTTGAATGATCTTATAAGATAAATTATTATAAAAGAAAAATACTAGATAAAATCTACTCGGGTCACAAGTGAATTCTCAGGAATGTGAATCTAACCCGCAACCTTTGGAAATACGGTCCAATGCGTGACTCTTAGGTCAGTGATATACATAGTGATTGATTTAGGAGCCCGTGCTTCGAGGGCAGATCTATTATGATAAATTTAATACTTCCGCCCTACCTGTAACTAATGCTGCCCTATCTCAAACTAGACTCTAGCTACAGTCCTGGGTTGCAGTATACCAAAAAAGTACTCTCTGCAGTATACAGTACGCTAGCAGTGCTGCTAATAACATAACTATAACGCCATCTTGTACATAAATGCGGTACTAGAATAAAGAAGTAAGCTGTTATTTATTAAGGATCATAACTATATGCGAAAAGGGTATAATATGATATAATTAATTTTGTGATATATGCTCTAACGTTTTCAGTTTTTCTAACCAATCGGAATATTATCGAGAGAAGATGGGTTTAAAGAAAGGTTTTTATTTAAAAGATCGCGTCATACGACTCCTGTTCTTTTTTATTATTCTGTGAGCACCGAGCAAAGTATCAATAAATAAAAAATATAAATAAAAATAAAAGCTATTCCAGATGAACATTGTTGCAATGCAAAGTATAATGATAGGAATTGCATATATGTTTATGTTGTACTAGGAGCGTCCAGTAATGTTATTGCTTTTTACATTAAATATTTTTCAAATAACTAGAACCTAAGTTACCTCTTCCTTTGCAAATGTGTTAGTTGACAGTGACAGTTGGTGTGACAGTTGAACATTTGTATGTAATCAGAGAGCACCCACTGAGCAAGGAATCACTAAGAGCACCTTTTTTGTAAATCAGAAGTGTGGAAGTTTGGAAATGGTGTAAAATTTTATAGATTTAGGAATATTTATATTTATTAACCTACCTATTAGTAGATATTTTCACGTTTGGTGAAACATTGTTAGTCTTTACGAATGATTACAGTGTAAGTTCAATCTAGTAATAAATAAGCAAAATGGTTAGTATGATTTATAGATTATCTTTAATCTTGAGCAACTAGTATTGATGAATTATTTAAAATTATTTATATACTTCACAATATTTATTTGAACTTGTGGCGATCTTTTTACAGACAGACATGGAAATACAAGAAGCATTGGCATCATTGGATTTGTTAATGTCCGAATTTTTTGCCCCAACCACAAGTAATTATAGAAAAAGGGAAATTGAGAACATGTTGGAAAATTTCTCCAATCGACAAGACTCATGGAAACATTGTTTAATGTTCCTACAAAAATCATCAAACCAGTATGTTCTTATGTTTACATTGACTACTTTGGAAGTAAGTTTGAAAATTAACTTTACTTTTACTTGAAAATTGTTATTATTATTAATTTTTCTTTGGAAAATATAATATTAAACACATTGTATATTTACTTTTTGAAGTATATTTTAAAACTTAGTGTCACAGAATACTGGCCATATTATTTTAGAACTAGATGAAGTATTACTTAATATAGTTCTAAAATAACATGGCCAGTATGTTACAACATTTTCTCCTATATTTTTTACACCTTCGTAGAGATCTATTTTTTAATCAATGAGCTATTCTATGGTCTTATGTTACTCCAGAATAAGTAACTGTCGTAAAGAAGTTACCATTAACACTTTCTTCCTTTATTGATTAATTTCAAATCTTGATCCTAAGTGTGTCCACAGATTTTTAAACACTATTTCTCTTCAATCTGGTGAATTGCACTCCTGTGTGTTGTCCAGGGATCAACAGATTTCCAATGGCAAAGTTAAGTTTGTCCCTCAATTCATTGTTCATTTTATTAGAGCAATGTTCGGTACTTTTATAATTTAAAAGTTTGTAAAGACTTGCATATGAAGGGTTCCATGTGCACTTTGCTGGTTTTTTTAGTATAATGAGGTTGGAGTCAACTTTTTGAACTGTATTTTTTGTTAGTCTGCATTCATCATTGGTTTTCCATTCTATTAGGTGTTTTTCTTCTGTGTTACTGGGTAGCCAAGTTTTAATTTGTGTTCCACATCTGTGAGGTACACTTGTAAGTTGGCAGAAGCTATGACAGGTTCAACATGAACAGAGGTTATTGTTGTATCGTATGTGGCTATGGTTGTTTTGTAATTTGTTGATAGATCAGCAAAATAAATAAGGTATAAAATAGGTCCAGGTATGCTACCCTGTGGCATCCCAGAGTTGATTTCTTGCATCTGCAATGTCTCTGCGTTATATTTGAATTCAAATTGCTTGCTTATACAGTAGGTACAACCTGATGATTTCATACAAGTTAAGTGGCAGCAATATAATTTTTTTAATACGAGTGTGGATTGAAAACTACTCTGCCTAACCAAGAAAACAAACAATTACAAAATCTATGATATTTTTATTTTTCTACATAATCACTATCAAGTTCAATGTACTTTTGCCACCTGCCCTTCCAGGCATTTGGACCATTGAAAAAAAATGATTCTTCCTAAGAGTCAAAATATGCCTCTACTGGTGCTTTGACCTCATCGTTTATCGAAAATCGTTGACCTCCCAAGTGATTTTTTTAGGTTGGGGAACAGAAAGAAGTCTGATGATGCCAGATCAGGTCAATAAGGTGAATGCGGTAACAGTTCAATGCCATAGTTGTGGATTTCAGCAATCGATTTCACAGACATGTGCTCACGGGCGTTATCTTGATGAAACGGCACTGTTTTTCTAATGATTCCTGGACGTTTTTCTTTAATTTCCTCTCGTAAACGACGCAGTAAGATGCAATAGTTATCGGAATTTATAGTCTGACCCCTTTCAAAATAATCGATCATAATAACACCCTTCGAATCCCAGAATACTGAAGCCATTACCTTATTACTCGACAGAATCGACTTAGCTTTTTCAGGGGGTGGTGAACCAGATCTTCTCCCCTGCTTTTGATTTTTGTTTTGTTTCCAGTGTACAGTAATGAACCCATGTTTCGTCCATAGTAACAAAAAGATTCAAAAATTCATCTGCATCGGCTTCAAATAACTCCAAACAGTCGCTTGAAATAGTCAATCGCGTCCTTTTCTGTTCGACTGAAAGCAACCGCAGAACCCACCTCGCAGACACCTTGTGGAAACCCAACTTTTTGACAATGATGTTTTGAGTGCGTTCATAAGACATGCCTATAAGTTAGTTAAATAGCAGCCTTTTTTTACAAACTAAATATGACATCCCTGGCCACCAGAAATTACTTATTATCAAACAGAATACTTATTTCAGGAGGTAAATCAAGATGTAAACTTTCCAGGTGTAAACTTTCTACTAAATTTAATGAAACCGGCTCGACTTTTTCAGGTATCATTGTTGACTCAGGTGTTGTTATAGAGGTTATAGGTATAAGAACAGTTGTTGGACTTGTAAGTTTAAAAATACATGATTAAGGTTCTGTTTGTTGTGCAAAACATTTTGGGCGATGTTTGACCTGTACGTACAAATGACCAGTAACTAACTGTTAGCATAATTCGCTCGTATAAAATATTTTTTTGCGAAAATTTTACCTGCCTATTTTTTTTTCAAAAATGAAGTGTCTGAATGATATCTAATGCTTAGAATTATTTGGATGGTGTTTATAAAATTACCCTGTATATAATATGAAACCTGTATTGCTCCGTGATCATGGCGCTTGCAACAGTGCCGAAGTATCGGAAACTCAATAAAAACAAAAACAAGGTACATGGTAAAAATCCCGTATACAACTTATATTACTATAGTGTATGTGACCATGAAAGTTTAAAACAATATATAAGAATCAAGTTTTGAAACTTTACGTAAAATGACAGTTTTGAAGCATGGCAATAGTTATGGCCATATACATACGTCAAGTGTCTGGTCGTATTGATAACTAATTTCTAACAATATGCGTTAAAACCAGCCATTACAGTAAAGTCAGTAGTGATTTACCGTATCTTTAGCACCTGAAGATTAGCCGTCGGCCCAAGTGAACTGGTATGCCTTCACTCAAAGTACATAATAATACACTAACACTACTTAAACCGGTATATTTTACTTATGAGAAAACAAGTAACTTCTGGCGGCTCAGGGATCCAGGACAAAAATTTACATATGTGTGTATATATATATATATATATATATATATATATATATATATATATATATATATATATATATATATATATATATATATATATGTAATGAGTATGTATGAGCGGAGCGAGCAAAGCTCCCATGGATCAGCTTCAATGGCGCAATGTCTGTTACGCCATAACTTCCCGAGTTCTAAACCGATTTTAATATTTTTTGTGTGGAATCGAATCAACAGGTTTAGGACCAGGTTGTGACCGAATTTTGAAATTCGCAAAAATTCCCATGGAAATAAAAAAAAAAAACTTATTTTAGGTATTACGCTCCGCTCCAATATTTGGTGCTAGCGTAGCTTTATGCTTAGCGACTGCATCGCCTAGTATACTAATATTAATAATGTGTTTCCAGAACATAATCAATAGACAATGGATAAGTTTATGTGACAATGAAAAAACTGAAATCCGTCTAACTTTATGGAATGAGATATTGTCAAAACATGAGGTGATGCAATACTTCATACGAAACAAAGTGGCGGCATTAATGGTGTCTATTGCACGTTACGACTGGCCACATCTGTATCCTGATTTCTTAAGTAACATTGTAGAGGTGATGCATTTTTTATGTAAAGTTTCAACTCCAATATAGGATATATTGGAGTTTGATGCTTATGTCAGAATTAATCTACATATTACGACAGAACCAAGAATTGAGTTGTTATGAATTCCAGCTTATAAAATGTGAGGGTCGCCGTTCACTTCTTGGTCTTGTACTAGCACAGGCTGCTAGTGAAGAACTGGGAGCAGCTAGAGATACTGGTGTCTTGCTCCCATCTGCTAGACGCAACCAGTTGGAGCGGCTCATGCTCAAAGGCATGCCACAGATGTTGGCAGCTCTAAGTGGTGAGCCATTTAATAAATCTGTTATTTATTTTAATGTTAACCGCATTATTATGCGCAAAACTAATACTAAAATTACAATATAAATCAGTTACTTATCCCCTTAATTGGACGTATTTCCATGGTAAGGATCCAACCCACAACTTCACTTAAATTGACGTAAGTATACCAAAATGGCCTTAATGTCGTGAAAACAGAAAACAACTTTTTACTTATACTACTTTCTATTTGCTACAGCTGTTTTCGTTATCGGCATTAAGGCCATTTTGGTATACTTACGTCAATTTAAGTGAAGTTGTGGGTTGGATCCTTACCATGGATCTACGTCCAATTATTGTATCGTATACCTAATTCAAAATTTAAATTCCGTCAGTGGATTTTCAACTTTAAATCCTTCTCATAAAGTTCATTTTAATTTTAAAAGTGTGAAAATAATATAATTTATCAACAAAGTTTAAAACTATTGTGCCATGTATATTTCAGCTATATTGGAAAGAAATGCTCAGAAAGAGGGGCAGTCAAATCCTCCGCCATCGCCAACTAGTGGTATCCCACAGACATCTATACTTCCTGACTTGTTGGCAAATGCACATGATGTTCATAGCGTTGATAAGTTAGTATAAACTTATTTTTCTTTTTTTTTGAAACTTGCTTTTTTAGTTACCACTCCTCCACCCTGATAAAGTGACTAGCACGCTGATTCTGGCGTAATTTTTACTGACGGTCCGGTTTTCATTCGTAAAGCCAACAGCACATCAAGCTATATCCACTACAAATGAAATAAGCTCAAACAATGTTATAAGGTAGGTCCGTATGTCAAATTATACAGCCTAATATGCTATCGGCGGTACATTGTCTTGGGCAATCTGGCTCATGTCACACCCGTGATATTATAAACAATCGTGACCGACTTGGAACCCGTCGTGCAATTCAAAGAAGACAAATAATGGTTCTCATACGTTACCCAAATAGCCATTCTTCTTCTTCTCTATCACTACACTCGTGACAGAGTGGTCGTGGTCGTCACATCAGGGTTGGTCAAAAGAAGCACATATATTGACTCCAAAAAAACTAGAACAGAACTAAAACTTTTATGAAATATTAATGTAGAAAGTATTCCACAAAGAAAAAGGGTTAATCACTATACACTTCCTAGACTTCATAACAGGCAGCAGCGTTTTGCAAATTATAGTTTCTTACTGTGTTTTCCGACCTGTCTGCCAGTTGAAAAGATTATGCCAAACCCTCTCACGTCTTATAACTGGGATAACGAATGTCTCCAACTGAAGATGACTAAGCAGGAAATAAAGCTTATTTAGACAAACTGTTCGAGAACTAAGAAATTAGGGTTTAATTATAGGTATTTTAAAAATTTGGATAATATAACTTTGGATCGTTTGAATCACACGTTTTACTTCAAATCTGAAATTCAAAATGTGAATCAAGCAATACTAAATAAGAAATTGAGAAATGACATAGTTGGCGAAATAAGCAAAACTTTAAGCTAATCCAGCAAACTGACCTAGCTTTTTGATACGATTACCGCACTACTTACCGGGTATTAATATACTGGTTGGCGAACACAACAATTATGTTCGACGGACTCGTGGAATGTAACGAAGCGAAAAATAGGGAGCTCCAAGCGCTTGGCATAGCACATTGTTATTGTAAGCTAGAATGTCCAATTTATTGTTGCTAAAGTTTATTTTAATCTTATGTAAAAAAAACTGCATTCTTAATGTGTTCTGCATTATTGTACAATATGTACATTCAGGATGTTTACCCTGCGGAACTTTAATTTGTATAAATGTTGCCATATGTGTAAAAGTATGGTGGTATATCTGTCACTAATATATTTTTTTCTAACTAGGGCATTAAATATGGAAATAGTAGTCAAGTGTCTGACTACATTGCAGCACTTGTTCTCTTGGCTACCCTTGTCCTCACATGTGCCACCGTCACTTGTGACTACAGTTTTTTACTGGGGCAGTATAGCAACGCAGTCACAGGTATATATACATATTAATTTATTAATTAACAGTAAGAAAAATGTAAATTATAATTATAATATAAGTTAAATTTTTTAATTTCGTAATACCTGTAAAGGACTTAAAATCAGCTGAAGTGGTCATTGGCAGCATCAGGCCTTGCCTCTATCACGTCTCAGTCAATTTTTATTCAATAAGTTTTTAGTTATGTTTCTATAAACGGAATTATAAAATAATTTAAATCAATATTATTTATTATGAGTGTAGTAAAATATTTAATAAAATTTTATACCAAACCCATTGTTAGAGCATGGAAGCGGCACTAGCGGGGCTAGGTGGTGTATGCGAGTTATTGTACCGGCGGTACGCCCCGCCATCGTCCGCCGTCACGGCGCTGCGCTTGCACCATTGCGCGCTGCGACTGCTACGGCATCTCACGCACTCGCCGCAATACATGATGCACGCGCACCACGAGTATGTCAAACTAAATATAGTTATACGATATAGCAATATTAATTAATTTGTCTTCGTTACTCCGATAATAAAATGCACAATTCCTTCGGTCCTTTTGGAAATTTAAAATTATGCAAAATAAGAAGCTTATTATCACTTTTATTGGAATATCATAAAAGATAAAATACAATATGAGCACTAACAATGCATTTATTGAAAATCAACTATGCCATGGATTAGTAAGTCCTACGACGGGAGACCTTGTTCCGAGACGAATCCGCAAGAAACTGTAAGGACTGATACAGATTTTTTAAAATTGACAAAACTATTCTAACTCAAATAATCATATTCTGTAATAGCCTTTGCTCATAACGGTTTTAAAAAAATCGGATCCTAAACGGTGAAAAACATAGTAAAAGTCCCGTTTTGTATAATAATAATGTAAATGACCATAGAGTTTTAACCCTTTGACTGCTTCCGTCGGATTAATCCGACAAATATTTTCGTGTTCATTTCGCCAGGTTCGTATATTTACGACCGAATACCCCATCTCATTTAATCTGCTTTATTCATTTAAAACGCTGTATTTTATCAAAAAATGTTTATTTTCGGTAAATAGGTAATAAAGTTACCATTTAAAATTTAATACTATTTCGTCTCTTAATTAGAATTTTTAAAATGATTTCTGAAATTAGATGAAATACTTATATAATTTTCAGAACATTGTGTTGATGTACAACCCCCGTGTCGGCTAATTCCGACATTAGGAATGGGCATATGCCAAAATTTACCGATATGAAAATAAACGTAAATTAAAATATTTCCCTTTATACTCACTAATTAACCTCAAAACAAATACAAAAATTGTCAATTGAACATTTCGTTACCGATATTTGTGTATATTTCATTTATTTCCTTTGAAATTAGGCAAATTAACTTGTTAAATGACTGATGTGTTTAAGGTTATTCTCGTGCTGGAAGATCTAAGTTACAGACCAATGGTAGTCAGGGTAGGGTATCATTGTCTCCTCTTAAATGTTTTTGTATTGAAGTAGATCCATTATACTTTCAATCATTCGAACGGGTCCAACTTCGCATGTGGAAAAAGAATCCACAGCTTGACTATTTCTTATGTATTATAATTGAAAGCATGGTTTATTTAACAACTAACATTGTTATTTCCGTCTGAATTTACCATGTTTGTTTTAACTTCACCTGAAAATAACACTTTTCTATTCTCTTACCATACACGTAACATATTTTTTCGGAAATAATAATCGCTTCGAGTACCTTTTGAGAAACACTCCCAAATAATTTACCTTCCATTAATCTTCGGCGTACCTGTTCTTTCGACACGTTTGTAGTCGCTTTTATAATGGCATATGGCATAGCATCAAAAACTTTCTTTGTCAGATATTCTCCCATATGTCCAATTTTGATCGAAATACAAACCAACAATTTTTTGGCTAGTTGCTACGTAACAACTTATATTTTTGCTCTTTCCGAACAAAACTTAATATCTTTAAAATTCCAAATTCCAAAAGCGGAGAAACCAAAATGGAACAGACCATAGATGCTTTTTCAAAGTGTTTCTTTTTCTAATACTTACATTATTAAAGCGTACGTTTTTTAAAACGTAATGACCGATGAAAACATGAAGGTTTATGTTTGCAATCATAGATATGTCAATTCTATTGCATTATGTTTCTAATGTTTTTTCATTTATTGTTTTGCAAATTATTCAAAGGAACGAATGAATCCTACATTTTCGCGATTATAAATTTATACAAAACACATTTTAGAGGGTATTGTATATAATATTTATTTAGTTGTTGTTTTTTTTAAATATTTTATCCTAACAATTTACGTACCTATGGATCTGTTGATCAAAACTTTCTATTTATTACTGATACAACTCTGCCGTCCTTACGATAAGTGCAATAAGTAGTTTCAGCTACTTTCGAAATAATTGCGATTAAAGATTTAATTTTTGTTTTTTTTTTTGTATCATAGTAACTAAAATAGCTATTGACTTGAAACTTTTACTATACGACTATAAAATGAAGCGGAATTTTTATGTAGTAATTTATATTTTTACATACATTTGTACGTAAATTTTACGTAAGTCAATTTGCCTAAAAACTCGACTTATTGCACTTATCGCAAGGACGGCAGAACTATCGTATGGTTATTGTTTTACTAGCAACGCAAGCTTATACCTAACCGATATCTGCTGTTTAAAGATTCCTACTCTACAATTTGACATCAAATTTATCCATATATTTTTTTTAATCCCATGTACGATACATTAATAATTTATTATATTTGCAAGTCATTCCATGTGGTTACTATGTGTAAAATAATGTTCGTTTTCCTTTTCAGCTACCTAAACAAGTTAGCAGAATTCCTAAAACTATTTGTCTCATTGCATTTCAAACGACTTGAAGCAGAACCCGAATTTAACGCAATAGAATTTTTATCATATTTATTCCAATATACATTCCAGGTGCGTATCTAGTATGTTTCATGATCTATATTGAGTTTAACAGTTAAAGTGGTTCCAACATTGTTATGAAACGAATTCATGTACTTTTATTTTTAGTGGCCTTATGAATATTGTTCATAATAATTTTTATTACACTTCAGGTGCCTACGTGTGCTATTTTTGTAAATTGTCTGGACATATGGATACAATTCATTGATATTTTGAAGCCAGAAGATACTGCAAAGTAAGTAACTGTGCATAAAGGGTGGATTTTGCAGATAGGGCTTACTGCTCTATCAGACAGGACTTTTAACAATTAAATTTACAAGAAAACATTTTAATAAGACTTTCTTTAACTTGTTCACGAAAAACATATGGTGCACCCCAGCTGGCCCGCCGCTCACATATCCCAGCCGCGGCGGGTAATCTATAAATATTTCCCCTGGTTTAAAAAAGGGCTGCATAGGCTATGAATCCATTTTTTTAACCCGAGTTAAAAACACAATTCCCTAAATACTCAATTGCCGACAAAAACGGAAAAAAGCTGCTGGTTTATAGAACAGTTAGATTAATGATGTTGCTTATCAATCTATTAAATAACAGGCTCCAAAATGTTAGCGTTGGGTCTACTGTTCTTACTGCCCTATATTAATAAATTGTATTTCCACCTCGTCTATTTAACGCTTTAATTGAATGCTATTATTTTTAGTTTTTTTACATTATCGCAACTCTCATACATTTAAATAAAAAGCTTTATTCCTGAAGGAAACATCAGTATTGAATATCCCCTTGATGGTTGAGGTAATGGTCGTCACAGATGTTTTGACTTCAACATTTTAATCGGGCACATTTCTTACTACTTAAGTTATTTGATTTATTATTAAAACTATGACAGTTTTGATTTATTTGCAATTTTATTCAGTTTTATTTTATCTTTATATTACTGAAAACTATAAATTCGAAAAATTGGGTCTCTCCTGGAGAGTAGAACTGGCGAAAGAAACTCAGACAGGGGAACGACCTCCATCTTACATATTATTTACAAAACGAACTAAGTTCATTACTAAGTCTCGTAGTGTGTATTTTTGTTATTGCATATAGTTTTATCAACTATGGGACCCCAATCAAATGGAACGCTCCAATATTAAACTGTATTGTAATAAGGATGTTTCTTGATCTGACAACGTGCCCGCCTATTATGACGATTAGCTTAGTCATACTGTGAAAACATATTGGTAAAGCAGAAAAAAACGCAGTTAACACGTTGAAAGTGGTGTTATGCATATTAATATTTTTTATTGTTACTCTTTTAGGTACTGGGAGGCTTTGCAGGCGCTTGTCGATCGAATATTAAGTAAAATACAGTTTCAACATAATAAGGCCCAACTTCAACACCTTGATAATGACGTATGCGATGATGACGTAAGTGACAATTTCATAATAAAATCTCATGTACATGAGAATACAACCGGCCGTAATGTGTAACAAGTAGTTAATTATCTTACCGGCTGCTTTACGTACACATGCACTTACGTAAGCAAAGCTCAGGTATCCTTAAATATACCATCCTTGCGTGCATACACGCACTAAACAGCAATTCGGTGAATTCCTACGCACAGTTCGGGTTGGAGACTTAGTATATAGACAGTTTAATAAAGGTTCTTAACCAAAGCACCATAATCAGGACTGTTTGGTCGTATAAAAATGCTCAATATACGACTTATGTCAGCCGCAACTTTGGCAAATCTATACTTTAAATATGTTGTAAATGCGAAAAGAACTCTGTGTCTGTTTTATGTCATTTTTATTAAATTTGTTGTAATCAAAATAATATACACTTAATTTAAAATAATTTGCAATAAAGCCATTTTTTATTTTACAGGGTGAGACTGAATGGCAAACATTCCTTAAACACTGTATAGAATGTATAGCACGAGTTGCAGATCTGGCCCCATTAGACATTTTTACTAACGTGGTAAGTTGAATTTTACTTTATGAATAAATGGTCTAGAATGTTTCCATGAAAATAAAATAATAGATATATTTTTGAACATGTTGCACTATTACAATTATAATAACTTTTCTAATTACCTTTATTTAAATAATCATTACACTACGTCCAACTGTACAGTATTGCAATATTTTTAAATAAGTGTTATATATTGATTGTAAAATATATTTTATATATACGATAAACTCAAAATGGTTATTAATCCCAGTGTGATAAAAAAAACGCTGTTTATATTTCTGGTACTCCAATATGATTTTATATACACTATGCGTGTGTCGTGGCTTCTTTTTGAAGTCTGTTTACACCTAGTATAACGCATTTAGATGCAGGCTAGTATTTTAATTTGTGCCAATTTATGTAGGATATGAAGCTAGCGTCTTTTGTATTATGAAGTGTTAGTCTTGCTGCATGTTGTAATATTAATTCGCGTTGCCGTCAGCACAGAAATCAGCTGCAGCTCAGTCAGCCTGAGATACAAATAAGTATAATTATAATATTGTAAACTATTTTTGCGCGTTACGAAAGTACACTCGCGAGCAACCAAATCGACTCAAGCCCTCATTCTGCTTACAAACTTTGTTTTTACGTAAAGTATACAAGGTATTTATAAAAAAAGACTGTCATTAGAAAGCTCAATATACAAGCTTTCATAAAACACTAATATTGTTTTTTTTTTTAAATCTAACGCATTCATTTTTACATCAATAGCACTATGAGTCGTTTTGCTCATTACGCTATCCGCGACTTGCGCTAACTGCCACCCCTATAAAAGCTCTCGCAACCGGCACACCTTATCAGTCGCTTATCACAAGTTGACATGTACACATCTCCGAGAATTGCCATCATTTTTTCCACGTTACCATGGATACCACACCTGAAGAAGCCGCTCAAGTTGTTGCCTTGTTGGAACAAGGACTTAGCCAGCGAGTAGTCGCTGCCCAGCTTCGCTTGAGCCAGTCTGCTGTGTCCCGGGTCTACAGACGATTTCGAGAGACCGGTGCCTTCAATCGAAGACCAAGAACCAGCCGCCACCGGTGTACTTCTGACAGAGACGACCGTTTCATTGTCTCAACATCGCTGCGCAATCGGCATCTGACGAGTGTTGATGTTCAACAAGAACTCAGGCACGTTCGTGGTGTAGCTGTAAGCGAGTGGACAATAAGAAGACGACTGAGAGCAGCCAATCTCACTCCAAAAGGGCTGCGACGGGGCCCAAATTGACTGCAGCCCACCGACAAGCGCGTCTTCAGTTTGCTCGAGAGCATGTCAATTGGACCATTGCCCAATGGCAGTCGGTTCTCTTTACTGACGAGTGCAGAATGTGTCTGCATGGCAACGACAGAAGAGGCCGAGTCTACAGGCGTCCGGGCGAACGATTTGCCCAATGCTGTTTCGCTGAAACAGTAGCATATGGCGGTGGTTCCTGTATGATGTGGGCCGGCATCTCTTTAGAGGGAAAGACGGAGCTCGTTTTCGTGCCTGGTGGAGGCCGAGGAGGCGGGCTTACAGCTGATCGGTACATCACCGATATTCTCCTGGAACACGTTGTTCCCTATGAAGGATTTGTCGGCGAGGACTTCGTCTTAATGCACGACAATGCTCGTTGTCATACAGCGCGCATTACCCAGCAGTTTTTGGATGAAGTCCAGATGCGTACAATGGACTGGCCTGCGCTCAGTCCAGACTTGAATCCGATCGAGCATTTATGGGACCAGTTAAAACGAAGAGTACGAGCCAAAAACAAGCCCCTTCGACGGTGGAAGAGTTGAAGGCAGCATTGTTGGAAGAGTGGGTTAACATACCTCAAGAGGACGTCAAAAAGTTGATCAGATCAATGAAGAATCGACTTCAAGCGGTGATTAGGGCTAGGGGGGGGGAATACCAAGTATTGATTTATTAAATTGTTATGTATTTTCTTAATCAATTTTCTTTTATTTCTAAAATACCCAACCACAACATCTTCTCACAAATTCCTGTTTTTCCTGTATTTATGTTTAGATATCATTAATTACAAAGATAATGAACGGATATTGATAATGGTGATATCTTATTAAAGCTGCAGTTTGGAGCTTTCAGATGATATATAGTTTTTAAAAATATCTCCTATAACTTTCTTGAAAACAGAGTCTATACTCAGAGTTAGGGCTTGAGTCGATTTGGTTGCTCGCGAGTGTAGTTTATAGCAGACTAATATGTACTCATTTTTAGTTCTTACACTTCCGCGCACATTACACATCAGAATAAAACACTTTTTTACGGATTTTTGCGCATGTTTTAGTTTATTTTATATAAACGTCAGGATTAAATATAAAATAAATAAAACATGCGCAAAAATCCGTAAAAAAGTGTTTTATTCTAATATGTACTCGTACGCGTTAGCGGTTTGAAATTTTATTTGTTCTTGATTGCTGCGCTTCCAGTATAACTGGTCTGTTTATGTGATGTGTCTCTGTGTATAGCTGGAGCGATGGCAGTGCTTGGTAGGCGTACACGTGCGGGCGGCAGGTAGAGCAGGACCCTCTCAGGACGCCGAACGACTACTCGCCGCGTTACTCGACCTGGCTACGCTAACGCGCGTACTTGGCCGCCTGGCGCCGGCACTCGTAGCAGGTACTTCTGGATACACGGTGGCGGTGGTAATAACCAGTGCAGATATTAGAATCAAGTCTGTTTATTAAGATCATGATATTTTTATCAGTAAAATAGAATAGAAGTCGCAAGTGGGCGGTACTCGCGTAACCTCAAGTATGCATAGCATAACTCCGCGCACTTAGACCTCCCACTTTTTCAGTCGGGATCGCAAACTCATGCAAAGAGATGCCTATTGGTTGCAACAAATTTCATGGAATTGTCATTTTAATATAAATATTTTATTGCTTAATTTTGTAAAAGTTAATTGCAAATTAAAAGTATGATTTAATGGATATGATTTTGAGAACTATTTTGGAAAGCAAAACCATATTGACCGTAATAAAATTGTAATAAAAACGTAAAATATATTAAAGGTTTAGAAGGCGCGTTTTAGTGTTTTCTTTTGCAATATTAAATTGCAATGTATAAACATAAAAAAATGTTGTGTTTATTACAGGCTTTCTAAAGGTCCGTATATAAAAGAAAATAATGTATTCACTTCTCCCCGGTACAAGATCTCCCGACGTAGGACTTACTTAGCCATGGCGTAGCTTTGACGTTCAATACACGCATTGTTAAAGGAAAATGATACGTAGTTGTGGTAAATAATTAAAGGTAAATTAATTATAAAGAAAGATTTAATTTCACGACTAAAATCGGAAACGTGACAACAACCTGACAGTAAAGTGACAGAAGGGACTATCACAGCGCCACGAGCGCGTAAAAATAGAAACAAATTCGGCTGCGTTCCATTTCATCAACAATTGTAAATGTTCATATTAAATAGAAATAATTTTATCTTTATCTTATATAATTGACTACTTTATTTAATATTATTCAATTTTAATATTATTTGCAACCCGGTAATTTGTTTAACTGGAAACGCCTACTAGTGTCTACAGCATAATTATAACGTCATCTTGTACACAAAAGCGGTACTAAAAGCTGTTATTTATTATGGACCATAACTTTATGCAAAAAGGGTAGTATGTGAAATGATTAATTTTGTGACGTTTTCTATTTTTTAACCAATCAGACTATTATCACAATTTAAAGATGTGGGAGTAAGGTTAAGCAGGTTTCCTTAAAAAGACCGTGTCATGCGACTTCTACTTTGTATTTTCTACCTCGAACCTATAAGGGTCCCTTGTGTATTCGAGTAGTTTATGTTCAGCAGCTATCATATATTATAAAAGGCGTACTACGTAAAAGGCTTTGAACTACGAGTTAATATTGAATATGCGTGTAAACGAGGTTATTTTTTTCACGATACACTAAAGTATTTGGATTGTATTGTTATGTTGTTCTTATTTGCGAGCGGGGTCAGTAAGAAATGAAGCTGCTGGTCATTGGCCCTAAACTCATGATTTAAGGCCAATGCGTTGGTAATATTTGATAGGCCTTATCTATATATTAGTTATTGTTAAAAGTAGTTTCATCACTTTTGATAGGAATGTGTCCTTTCAGTTAAACTTTCTGTCTACAATATTTTATGTGCTTACATTTATACGGTTTATTTCACTAGGACCGCCTGCGTGATCGCAGTAAAATACGTCTCCTTAGGTCTCATCATCATAATCTTGACCGAAAGACATCACTGCTGGACGTTAGTCTCTCTCAAAAACGTTGAGGTTTGCCATAATCTCCACGCTTGGCTGACGGGTTGGATATTGCAGTAAAAGACAATAATTTGAAAATGGTGTATTTTTGTTGTCTACGGGTGGGGCGTAGTGGTTAATTCGTAACTGGTAACATAACCCGGCTTTTACACACCCTTTTATCTATTCTTTTTTTGACGAAGGCAAATGCTATTAATGACTTCCGGTTTGGGAAGGCCGGCGATGAGTTCGGGCTTAGCGTCTGACGCTGCAGGAGTAATCATTAAGGATGAGTCGCGTAGCATCAGCGATCCTACCCGCTCAAACCGCCGTTGTACCACACGACGCCGGTTGGCGAATTTGGGATCGCCACCTTCTACATACCCTTTATCGAAAGGGTTTGTGCTATTGTACCCTGCCAGCCATCACATGGCCGTAGTTTTATTCTATTTTCAGAAGCGTCTTTTCCTATGGTGCAGGGTTTGCGTCGTACACGGGCGCCACGATCCTAGGGGGCGCCGAGCACTTTCAATCACTTCAATGTCAAAAAAATTCATTTTTTTGTGATTGATATCCGATCTTTTATAGTCTTCGACAGAGGAAGTGTTGTCGTATCTGTTGATAGTTTGATATACGAACATACGGCTGATACCAAGCTTTCGAAGTGTCTGGAATATGACCGACGGATCCATACCCATTTTGCGTAAGGCGATCACTACAATGCTATTTTCTTTAGCGCCCATTCCATATTGTAATTTAATAAAGAAAAAATATGTGACATGGCGCGAATAGCGAAAGAAATTTTTAAAATAATTAACGCGTTCCGAAGTCAAAATAATTAAAAAGTTGAAAAAAAGAAAAGGTTTAGTGTAATATAACTTATAGCCGGACTAGTGTTAACATGGGTAGGTTTTGGCTTGTTTATCCTGTATTATTCTAAATACAGTCAGTCAGCACATAATGGCAAATCGCTTTAATCGATTTTCAATTTAATCTTCAAACAATAGAGTTTATTATCCACTGGGGAGATTTGATAGTTTGTGGTAATGTGCTGTTATTTGTACCCATTTCATTTTGACCACGCTCTTACTAGACAGCGCTAGGGTATTTATTGCACAGGGGATCTACATGAGGTACGGACGCTTCTGTCTACTTTAATAACCTAAGTGATGCTAATCGGGCGCTTTTTATTCCAGCTGTATATGGTAACTTATGTGTATACAGTCCAATAATAGGCGCTATCGGTTCTGCTTGCAGACACGGAGAGCGGTCCTCGCGCGGCGGGGCTGGCGCTAATGGAGCGCACGTGCGCCGCACTGGCGGGCGCCGCCCTGACGCGCCCGCACCGCGCTCAGCACCCGCCCTCGCACGCTCATGCGCACGTGCAAGTGTAAGCCATGCTCTGAGCCATTGACGACCTGATTCTGATTGTTTTCGCTGTTACTATATTTAATGACGTAGAAGTGGCCAAGTTAAATAAAGTAGACCAGTAAAGTATATTTACAATCTAATGCTAACCCCTCGAGGTAAGTTACATGCTTGTGGGCCCACATCCGTGATCCATCGCCGTGGTTCGAACTCGATCTGTTAATTCTGGACCGTCTAGATTGATGGGTTACGGCTCCCATTATCGCTTCAACGTAAATTTATAGATAAAAGTAAGATGATAGCAATTTTCTATACTATTGTCAATCATCATGATTGCATTATTTGGATATATTTAATGAATAATAAATTATATAAAAAAACAACAAATTGTTTTCTGCAATAACTTGACTTCTCCGAAAATTAACAACAGGTCCAACTCATAGCATTATTTTAAAAAGATGTTCTTTCACTTTGACTTAAAAGCTTTGTTTCGTTTCTGTAAGCTAGCTCTGTCAGGCACGTATATACGTGTACTTTGTTGATTTAGAACCTTCTATTGTTGTTGCACCAAGGAACCGTCCAACTAAATATTTGATATAAGATTTGACTAGATGAAGGTATCATCATGCGTTCTTGAAAAAGTATGTTTGACACACGTACAGACAAACGGTCATCGAAATTATACTATAAAAGTTATTTTTCCTTTTAGGGTACAGAAAGCAAAAAAACATATTATTCTGATTAACCCACTTTTAATTACATAAACCTCTTCTTAATCTTATGTTTCACAGTCATGCCGAAATGTTCGCGTGTATGGGTGCATGGTGCTGCTACGCCAGCGAATGTGGCGTTCCAAGTCACACGATGGAAGGCTTATTTGCTTCCGCTGTGCCTTTTCTTATGCCACACGAAATATCAGTAAGGAGACTATGATTTTAATTAATTTAATAATACGACTATATTATATTTTGACTGCAACCGCTATACCGCGCCTTAGGTTTGCGAGCGGCGAGACGGGGGGCGAAACAGTTGCTCCATTTTGTCATTCTGCCGTCATCGCTCACGGCGGTAACTAGCCTTATTAGTTATGGACTCTCTGTGTCAGACACACATGAGGTAAAATATCTAAAGATGTATCGTGCGTTATCTCGAGATATCAAGACTGTAATTTTCAAAGTGGCCTTATATTTAAAAAAAAATAAAAGTAGACAAAGACAGTTTTGAATATAAAAGTGACGCAAATGCCGACAAAATCGTTGCTGGGCCTACGGGATACTGCGAAAAAATGTAATAAGTGCGGGAAATTCATCAACTAATTAAGCCCGACTGAAATTTAATGCACCAAAAAAATCGAAATTTATAAAGAAAAAAATTGTTATTGACAATTTTGATTTGGGAGTCATCAGAAGAAAAATTCATCAGTTTTATGAGATCGAAAAAACAGTGCCAAGTATTCGTAAATTATGTCAAAATTGAGAAAGGATGGCATATTGAATTGTGGACGAGAATATCTGAGAAATCTCTTACACACAATCTGTTACCATTTCAAAAAATGTAGATCGAAAAGACATTTTCTCATAGAACAACCTTCAGGTTGAGAAGAAACCGACTATTGCAAGCCTCAAAAGTGAAACGCAGAACCGGTTGCGGCGCAGAATGTTGAATTTCCCGACATTACACAAAAAGAGCCCGTTTACAGTGTTGATGAACTCTTAAAAGCCCATGGACACACAGTACTACGTTTACCGCCATACGACGCCATCCAGATCTGAACCCCATCGAGTTGGTCTGGGCTGATGACAAAAACAATATAGCGCAAAACCATATGAATTTTCTCTAGACGAAAAGATAAACGCACTCAATTTATTGTTTTCGGAGTACACGGCAGAAAAATGGCAGAGATGTAATGACCATGTCCAAAAAAAAGAAAAAGACTACTGGAATCGCGACAATAGGCTCGATGATATTATTGAGCCAATAATAAAACATGAAATGGAATGTGAAGTTGAAACAGAATCTATGTTATAAGTAGTGAGTGTAATTTATTTACCTAATAAACAGTTTTTAACTTTTAACGTGAATTGTCAGTCACTTTTTATTTTTCATGTACAATGCTTTTTTTAATATTTCCAAGGAATAAAGATTCATTACATTTATATTGGTTCTTTAATTGTACTTCGGCAAATTGGACAAAAACAGGGATTGAATATAAATATACTCGTAAATATAGTTTAAAATAACGTGCTTTGATATCGTAAGATCTGTCTGACACTAAGAATCTCATGTGCGTTCCTGTTCTTTCCTTCCCATCCCCCACCTGCCCGCGGATGCCTAAGGCGCGGCACAGCGGTAACGACCAGACTATAGCATTTTGTAATATTAACGTTTATATTTGCATGATGCTTTTAAATATATTGACATTTTTCGTTACCTACTGTATAGGCTTTTCGATTTTATTTAGTATTGTTAATATTATTTGAAACACTCCGCTCACTAAAAATATTGTATTATTTCGTAATTGTTTTTGTTTTCAGGAACCACCCTTATTATGTCACGCTGCAGCACATTTGCTGCTTAGCTTATCAAAAAACGTAAAAACCACAAGTGACCCCGTGACATTAGTTGGCGAACTTTACAATCACGCTCAACATTCATTACATTATTTAGAGCCAAAGGTAAAAATTGTTTTATGAAAATTTTGTATGTACAATTAACAACACATAAACACTTTTATAGGTACGAGTTCAATAATGAGTTAATAAGCATTGTTTTATTAATTTTATCTACTCTGATACTATAATACAAATATTCTAAAACTGAAAACAAAATGCTTATGACAAACATTACGCACAGGCCAAAAATAATAAAAAAAAAGTTTAATTACGATACAGGTCTTGTATGGACACCTATAACATAATATAACTTTTTAATCATAACGATACACCTATACAACCTCCAGCTGGACCAAGGAGGTTGAACCTCTACTTTAAAAAGGTTTCAATGAACGAGTCCGCGACGACGCAACACGCATGCGCAATCGATGTTTGCACCTTGGCGCCAACATTTGACATTTAAAAAATCTTTTCAATATTTAAACAAAGTTTGGTTTTGTTTGCAATATTGTTTTACGTATTATAGTATGAGAGTAGATTAAGTAGTGTATGACACTGTACATAACTTGGTCTTATAACACTCGTGTGATACTATAAAAAAACTCGCCTACTGCTCGTTTTTTTAAAACACACTCATGTTATAAGAACCCTTATTATGCAACAGTATAATAAACTACTATAAAAGTGACTTTCCTTAGTTACTTTCGTTATTGATCAATTGCGTGTACTATATAGTAAAATATATCTCGTGAAGGCATTGCTTACTTGAATCTGCTCAACATTTACAACGACAACAAAATAAATAGAGATAGGTCGTCGACGCATTTTTAGTTAACGAAACTAGTCCGTCCATCGAGTAGTCCATGAACTAGTTTAATTCGTCGACTAGTTAACGTGATTAACGGCAGACGTTCGATCGACTAAGCACGGTGTCTACGGGCGCGACGCAAATACGGTGTCTAGGACTAGCTACCTTCGATTAGACAATTGAATAAACTGCAATGTTATTTTAAATTTAAAGAAATATCACCCCAGTCAGAATACAATCAATCAATCTTTTTATACTTTGCTAGGCATAGGACTGGCTGAATCTATAATCTAAGATCACAAATTTGTTGTTTGTCTGTCCGCTCTTTTTCCGTTGTATATGCGTTACCATAGCAACGCGTTAACCGCAAATAGTTCGTCTACCGGACGCTACAAGGCGCTAACGGAAAAATATTTAATAATAGAAACAATTTAAAGACTTTTGCCCACCCGTGCGAACGGGCCGCTAGTACTTAATAAAAAGATATTAATATTACCGTATTTAAGATCAACTAATTTGATGTATCTGTAAATTTTTTATGAATATTTTTATTTGCTTATTTATGTATTTTATGTTTATTTTTATGAGAATGCTCTGAGCTTTTTACTCTAACAAGTAAATTTAAAAATATAACAAACTTCAACAGGAGTTGAATAGGAATGCAATATACTTAAGGTTCAAATTGATTTGCTCGTTGATACTATTTCAACGGACGCATGAACTTGAATTAACCGGGAACGTTTACGCGTCGTCGTCTCGTTGTCAGTCGAGAAAAACGCTGTGGACACTCAGTTTAGCGTCGATTGAACGTAGAGCGTCTATTTAAACCGTTCGTTGATTCAACGCCCATCGCTAAGGTTAAATGAAAAGATGGGTTTCCATTAATGAACGATTTTGCAACTCCTTCAGCTTTATTATATTTGGTATGTACAGACCGCGGCGGTGGTCCGCGAGGCGTTACTATCGTTGTTGCTGACGCGGAGTCCAAGCGTGGGGGTGGGCGGGACGGGGGCAGGGGGAGAGGCGGCGCGGGCGCTCCTGGGCGTGTGGACTGTCCCGCTGCCAGTGGCCGGGCCCGCCGCCACCTTACCGCCTCTCACAGCGCTTCTGCATGCCTTTGCGCATGCTACAACCAATGCCAAAAAAGTAAGGGCGTCAGCAATGCCATGATTCACTATATAGTTCATAAATGGATGTAATTAAATGCTTAAGAGTTAATATCTAGAATCTACACACACAAGTTCGGAAGAGCGAAATAGCAGCTAGTGTGTATATTTACACGAACCATTTCGAAATACTTTCGACCCTATTATTCAGAAACCAATATGTTTTCCATGTTGTATCCCAAATCTATAAATAGATACCATATATGGACTGGACTTAGGTAATATTATCTCATTAAATTAACAGAGCTTTTCGTAATGACCTATTTTACAACTTAAGTCGACGATAAAATGGTCAAGTGACATATTTTTACGAAAGCTGATGTAGCGGTAAGAGATCGTGTCCTTAAAATGGGATCAAGTGGAAATCTAGAACGCTGTTAAGAAGAAACTATGGAACGGATTTGGATGAAACTTTACTACTTAATAGTAACTATAACTTAACAGATTAATAAAAAAAATATGACGGGCAGTTATTTATAGGTCCTCGACAGACATAAGAATAAGGCTTTATAGGGAAAGCGGGATGTGTAAAAAGTGACTGTCTTAAATTTGTCAACAGAGGGCGTAGCTAGGTAAGTAGTATTTTCTAACTCGCGCTAATAAGAATATTGTACATTGTAGACCTCGCTCGTATACTGGCTGTAACATAAAGTAAGTAAGAGACTTATTTCTTCTACAAGAAGATACGGCGAAAATGGGGAAAGTGTCAAAAACAAAAACTAGGCGGGCTAGTAACCTTATACTACATAAGGTCGAAAAACGACGAAATTGGGAAAATCGAGCATATATTGTCAGCGCTACTACTCTTATTTTTATTAGTGTTACATAATGGTTTATATCTGAACAGGGTCATCTATTTACATATTTATTAATGGCACAGTCATATTTTTAAGGGTATGGGAACTATCATTAATGCTCACGTGTTTCAGAAATAATATTTTATTATTATAATGAGAATATATTTCAAATCAACACCGAACGTTCACATAACGCTTTTCGTACCAGTTGTATCAAGTCTAGTATTTGTAGATTAATCTAATAAATGAATGTATGTTGCGTAATAAAATCTCTTATGAATGACGAATGCCGATCTATACATGACGGTGAAACGATATTGTTTTTTTTTCCTTTTCATACTGGTATCATGATAATTATTTTTTTATACAGATAATAGCAGAAAGTATGCAGGGAGCGGCGGAGACAGCACTGCGCATGTTGTGTGAGCCATCGTATGCTACAGCTGAGACTGAAATCACTGAGTTCTTTTTTGCTCTATTCACGGCGCTTCTTCCGCAGTTGGGCAACTTTGCGTTTACAGCTATCGATGTTTTCTTAGAAGTTGCACAAAGGTATTGTACTAGTCAGTAATATATACAGGGTGTACAAAAGAATGGGAAAGCTGATAAAATGGCATAAAGGGTAGTTGAATTACGTGCTAATAAAAAAGGATTTTGTTATATTTTGTTCCCGTACTAACGTTCAATTGAGTTTATTTTTTATTAAACACATCGTTTTGTCGTTATTACCTTTTTCATACTATTTAACTCATTATCTTTTTATTTTTCTTGTTGACATTGTGTTTGGATTTGCTTAAAAATACATTATAAATATTTGAGTTATTGGTGTGCATAAAACTATTATCTACCTATTTATTATAATTTTGTTATTAATTACTAACGCGGTGTAATTATACAATGAGTGCGTTGTATTATGCGCTCTCATTCTTTTGTAAATTTTGTATATCACCTATTTCAAATATATTATAAAAATATCAATAAAATGTTTTCTTAATCTACGATTTTTGATTAAATATAGTTGTTTTTCTCTACACCATAAAGTTCGAAGAATTAAATTTAATAAATTTTAGACGCGAGTAGACAGATGACACATTTACAAATATAAGTTATCAGAAAAATGACTCTTACGGTCTCACTCAGATGTTAAAGTTACGGCCTTAAAGCAAACCATGGGTACACTAAAATAATTTTCAAGTACGTAAGAAAAACTTCTTTAAATCTGCCTGTTTTTGGAAAATAATTGTCAACAATTAAAGAAATTGTCTAGCAAGTATCATACCATTTTGAAATCCTTATTGAATGCGCCAACTTTTGCAGTTACTTGCCAAACTCGCATAGTACATTTTTTTCAGTACAGCTTGTTAAAGCTATGCGAAAATTAATTTTGAATATTTAATTTAGATAAAAATGACATATTCTTCGAATCTGGAGCAGCTAGCTTTAAATTTTAGATTAGAATATACAGAAGCATTATTCAGGATTACAAAACAAAAGACAATGTTTAGAAAAGTTAAGATTTGTAGCAATAAGAGTGAAAAAACCGTCACAAGGTGTAAATTTTATCGTTTTTTTTTAATGCTAGATTTTTATTTTATTTATTTAGGACAACCAACAAAACTTACACTAACTGTTACAAAAATAAACTTATTCATAATATATTATATCTAAGTGCAGTTTTAATTACAGGCTGCCACGGCATGCAAACGTGGACACAAACGGTTTTATATTAATGACATATACGAAAGGAAATCCGGTTATTACGAATTTAACTTAGTAGGCAACACAGAAATTGATAAAATTTCAAAAGGAGGGCAATAGATCCCCAATATAATACTTACATACCTATTACAATGGAACATTGTTTCCATAACCTACGAGATACACACGTTACAAAAACAACTAAAAACCTATTCATATATCCTTAATAGAAGATTTAATTACGTGTTTGTACTTTCCTGGTTTGTCTGAAAAGATATCGACGTTACACTTTTTCACAAAAACATTGTATTGTCTTTGTAATCTACTCATTGTAGAATGGTGACCTAGATTACTTTTGCTACGTTTGACCGAAAACGGAACGTATTTACCAGAGCGGGGCAACTTGTTGGGAATGTTCAATCGAATGGAATTTAGCAAAAATGGGCAGTCAATGACTCCATTGATTAACTTATATAAAAATACACTGTCCAATAAGAGTCTTCGATTTTTTAGACTGTCCATTTTGAAATAAAAAAGTCGTCGTTGGTCACGATCAGACCCCTCTTTTCCACTGGGCACTCTGGGAAAATTCCCAGGGCCCCGCGATCAATAGGGCACCCCTATTTCCTGCCAGATCGCTAAACCAATACCGACATACCAAGCTACTCTACTCTCGCCCAAAATTTATCTATTTTCATTGTCTATTCTAGTAACAAAATAGTGTTCTGTCAAAGTCATAATGGGGCCCCCGTTATTCTTATATGCCCAGGGCCTCCAATAGGTTAAAGACGGCCCTGGTCACGATACTTTATTTGAATTCTTAACCCAACGTGCGTCTCATATAGGGGTGGTGGAGATAGCAGCTTAGAGCGTCTAGTGGAGTGCGTGCGCCTGGGCGTGGAGTCCGGTGGTGGCGGCGTGCGCGTGCGTGCTGTACTCGCGCTGCTGCATGCGCAGGCGCTACCACGCGCGCACGCGCACGCCCCTGACCTTGCGCGTGCCGCGCATCGCCTGCTCGCCAGGTACGCTCCACACTGCACCAACATCCAATTCACTATGAATCGCGCTCACACGCACGCTTTTTGGGATACGCCCGCAAAATGACTAGTCTGGCCATATATACTGTTACATAAACACTTTTAATTTTTTCAACTTTTTAATAATTTTGAATTTGGAATGCGTTTATTATTTTAAAAACTTCTTTCGATTTCGCGCCATTTCACATATTTTTTCGTATTCATTACCAAATTACAATATGGAATGGGGTGTTAAAGAAAATAGGACTGTAGTGATCGCCTTGCACAATACAGATATAGAGCCGTCCGTCATATTCCAGACACTTCAAAAGCTTGGTATCAGCCGTATGTTCGTATATCATACTATCAACAAATACAACAACACTTTCTTTGAAGAATATACAGGATCGGGGTGGCCGCATGCTTTTAGAACTTCAAAGGCTGTTAATGCTTTTAGAGCCAGAATTCGTCTTATCAATTCGTCAGAATAAATCTTATCGCGAGAAATGATGATTTCCGCTAGGCTCACAGTTCTAAAGAAGCTGCTCAAGGGATCGGAAAGGTACAACGTGGTCATCATCCTGCGTCAGTGATGGTTTGGTGGGTCGTGTCTTATCAAGGCGTCACAAAGCTAATTTTTTGTGAAAAAGGAGTAAAAACTTCAGTTAAAGTGTATCAGAGACAGTCTTGAATCGTGCTGTGAAACCTCTCAGCAATACATTTTTAAAAAATGTACCGTGGACTATCCAGCAGGACTCTGCACTTGGTCACAAGGCACGAATTACCCAAGCCTGGCTTGAAACCAATGTCCCGGAGTTTATGAGAACTGAAGACTGGCCCTCATCGAGCCCAGATTTCAACACTTTAGGCTACAAATTTTTGTCAGTTTTAGAGAACATGGCCTGCTTTACAAGACACAGCGACATCGAGCTTCTTAAAAAATCTCTGGAGCAAGTAGTGGCGATATTTTCCATGAAAACAGTTCGTAAATCCATAGATTCGTGGCCAGACAGATTAAATAAAAGCAAAGGTGGCCATTTCGAATAGATTTTTTTTTTTTTTACTGAGACTTTAATACATACAAGGTGTTACAAAAATACCCGTAAAGCGGAAACGGGGTTAAATGGTCCCTTATAAAGAGTAATAAACGATATTTGAAAACCGTAGTATTTCAGTATGACTTACGCCAAAATTAATTAAAAAAAAACATTATGTGCCAACCCATTTCCATATAATTAAAGAGTAAATAACACAGAATGTTTATGTACATTTTTACCTAATATCCGCGGAACGACATAGCGTCAATAACAAAATGTACAGAAGTCGCTCAGATCGATATCACAAGTCAAAGAAAATGTTAAAAGACCTGACATAGGTCCGACAAAGCATTGGTACGAAGGTAGCCGTCGCTATTCAACGAGGGGTCTACCATCAATAAATCGTTGCCGATACAGTTCGCGAGCACGATTTAAGTTGCCATCTTCATGGCGTACGCATAACGTCATATCATAATATTCAGGGTTAGAAAATATAGCTATTTTTCACTTCAGAAATAATTGTGGTTAAAAGGAAATAATTGTAAGATATCCATATGATGATTTGTAATTGACAACATAACGTTTTTTTTCGACTTGACGTTTTTCGAAGCCATTAATTCCTTTTGAGTTGGCAAACCGCTTTGAATGAAAAACTTAAAATCTGTTAAAGAATACACTCTGTTAAATAACCTACGATAACTTCAGTTCTATGCAGTGACAGCTTTCTAGGGTTGACAATATTTTTCACTTTGATAAGTTTAAGGTTTTTTTGTAACACGTTGTATAAGTTTTAGTAATATTATATAACATCATAAAAATGGCATTCTCATTTGTGTTTTGTTACTTATAGCCGGACTAGGTAGTATCTTTTATATAAAATATCTACAGTACACAACGTTTGCATTATACCTTACATATTATTTACATATAATAGTACGGTTGCAATAAAGGCCCTATAAATGTAGCAAAACGTGTTGACGTGTTAACTATTTTTACAAAAAGTATCATCCATTTGATTACACTATTAATAACGTCGTTTAACTTTTGATACCGTTCGTTCGTACCGTACGTCGAGCCGTATTCAATCCAGTTTTGAGCAAAGGCTATTATAGAATTCATAATTATTTATGGGACAAAAACGCCTATTTTTATTAAAATGTTCTAAAAGTAAATTGTCTTATTCATTAAATATGGATGTAGCACATTATAGTAGTATAATAATTCTCTTAAGTTAAGAATCGTCGTAACACAATTAAATTTTTAAAATTAAATTGCCCAGTTCTCAACGTAAGTCTCCCGACGAAGAAAAATAAAAATCATTTTACCTTACGTTGTCGTAGTGTGCTCATTCACCGGTGGCGGTACTTCTTCACCGCCAAGTGCGAAGGCGAAGAAAGCGCTCGCCGCTTAAACGAGCTACGTGAAGCGCTTTCCGCGCTGGGCCGTTCGCTGTTGCAGCCGGATATAGAGTTGTTGCGCATCAACATAGAGACCCTTGACGTGCTCAACTCCAAATGGAAACTTTACCACAAGGTATGAACTTTATATGTACCACAAAGTGTGAACCTCACCTTGAGGTATAGTTTTTCAAAATTTAAAAGGTGCGATCTTTACCGTAACATTGTGCTATAACCAGCAGCCATTCTTTTATTGACAGAAACTGTTGGTGTGTTTAGTAAAAAAACGCTGCACTAATTTTAAAGTCAAGTAACATTACAACTAAATAAATACTTTATAAAAAAACAAAACTTTAAAAAAACCACGTTTTACTACGGGTTATAGATGTACTAAAAAGGAGAAAATAAATTTTTACAAATGGACTAAAAAGATAAAAATAAATTTTTGGTAATAATGAAAATTTACGATACAAATATTCTAAAATTTATTGAATATTATGTATTGTTCTGAACATTCATACGCAGAATTTGAAAAATTTCCAAAAAATTAAAACGTGGTGCGCATTATACTTGAAAAACTATTCAATGCCATCCACATTACATACTATATAAATTTCAGCCAAATCGGATAAGAGGAAGAGGTCGAAATAAGGATCTCAAATTTTGACGACAAACCAACAGACAGACAAGTGAAGTTAAGTAAAACGTGGTAAAAACTAACAAAACTTATCAAGAACAGTAAATCGGAATAAGGAATAAAAAATATTCTTAACACTATGTGTATAATACGAGAAATTAATAGTTCTTGTTTTCTTAAATTTATTAAATTAAGTAAGTTATTATTACTCAATAACTTAGCTCAAATTGTGAATGTGAATTGTGAAGTGACATTCCAAATTATTTTTAAACGTTGTCTATTTGTCTGTGCCCCATGAAAAACAAGTTTTGATTATAATTGCTTCAATCTTGTTTCAGTAAATGAAAGTTCCCTTTAATGAAATTTTCTTCAAAACTAAGACTATTTCTACTAGTCTGTCAATATTTTTTATGATAAACAATTATGAAAATTGTTTCGCAATTACTTTGAAATTGCATAACGTGAACCAGTATATTATAAAGCGCATAAATAGAACTTGAATTCATTTATATATTGTAGCACAAAAGGATCGATGATGATTTTTTGAGTTTCTAAATATTCTTCATAGTCGACAAAGGTTTCTTTTAATACAATCATAAAAAGATATATAAAGTTGAAGAAAGAACCAAAGGAGATTCTTGAAATATATTTTATTAATCGGAAGTTTCAGCTGTTTTCAGAGCGATTGTAGAATGAATGTTATCTCATTCTGTTTGTGCACTTTATTAGATAATATTATACACATAGTACAATATTTGATTAGTTCAAAATCCATAAAAATATATTGTAAATTGCTTGCATAATCGATTATTATTATGACAACATTCTTTTACAAAAAACAGTGTACGGTATAAAATCATGGAAGCAACGTTTGGCCATATTAGGATAAAAATCCATATCTGTCATGTCTAGCGGCCGGCAATGTTATCGTCATCCCTGTAATAATAGAAAGACTCATCAAATATATTTTTTTTTCATATTTCGGAATGACTTGCAAATAGAGAGCTGTGAAAAGTAACAAAAAACGTATTTTCCCGGCCGCTGCACTAATGTACTATAGTCGAAGTTACAAAAAGTGAGTTTAGAATTTCACTTCACTTCATCTCTAAGCATGATTTAAAAGAAATGGAACATTGTTGACAGTCTATATTCCGCAACGAGTTCCTTTCGGAATTCCTTTCGGTATTGTTGGCGAGCCTGGCGGAGGGTGGGGCGCGCGCGCTTTTACGGGACGAGGTCGTGGCAGCCGTGCACAGCATGGCCGCGGTCGACTTCCACACTTTTCGAGCCGCCTTCTTGCCACACTTCCTCGCCTCGCTGCCTGGCCTTGCGCCACAACACGTGCAAATGCTTGCTGATTTCCCGCCAGATACGGTAAGTCATTATTGAAAACTGATTTTTTCGAATACTATTTATTTTTGTAACAAAACAGCCATTCTTTATTATGCATATACAATCTGATATGGATAATGACGTTTTCGGACAAAAAGTTGCCAACAGTAAAAAAATACTAGATTTAAAAAATCTAAAAATCCCACGTTTTTCAATGTCCTAAAAAGAATAAAATAACCCTGCGGGGCAAAGCGAGGGGCCACTCAAAACGTGGGGGCGCATATTACTAAGAGGAGATTTTAAAGAGATGAATGACATGCATTGATGCCGATTATTGTAAAGATGCGCCCCCACGTTTTGAGTGGCCCCTCGCTTTGCCCCGCAGGGTTATTTTATTCTTTTTAGGACATTGAAAAACGTGGGATTTTTAGATTTTTTAAATCTAGTATAATTATTTTATTCCTTTTAATTATTAACTCAACGAAGTAACCATGTGTTACGCAACAATCGGATAAGCCCCATACAAAAGTGAAAGTTGCCGAAAGTGGACCTGAAAGTGCATCTGGAAAGTTGAAAGTTGCTTTAGAGTGCATTGTCATCGGGTTCTGAACTATCCTGAAAGTTTCAGCTTTCTAGCTTATCGGAAAGTGCCTCAAATTTAAGTTGCAAGATTTTGCCCGGACAGACAAACAAATAAGAAAAGTGAGATAAGAAAAACGTGGTAATAAAATATCACAATACGCCTAAGGCAATAAAATAGGCAGTAAAATATGCTTGGAAATCGAACATCACTTTGACAACCTTTATAGAGATACATGAAATTGCTGTACAATTAGCTATGTAAAGTAAAAAAATATATATTTCCTAGGTGTATGAGCAATTGATGTTCGACAAAGTAATTCATGCAAGAAAAATTAGTGTGACGAGTAATTGCTACTAGAATTGCCACATTTTGTTTGGCTGCAGTAAGTACCTACTGTTGCAATACTACTTCGTTGCACTTTTTACGTTGTGCCACAGCTTACAACGAATTTACTCGCGGGAAGCTAACGATAAGCGATGATCGGTCAAATTTCGCTTTTAATGATATACACAGTCTTCATATTCATAGCACTAGATTGAGATGGACAAACATGGATTAAACCCTTTATGAGCAACGAGTAAAAATGAGAATACGCCATCAAAATATCTGTAAATAAAAAATATTGTAAAGTAAAAGTTAATAAATATTTAGAAGACAGGAAAAAGCAAGGAGATTGACGAATAGGAAAGCACGTCTTTTCATTTAAAAATATTTAGCGATTAAAAATCTGAATCGCTTTAACATCCGACATTTAGTAACTCGTCCTTTGGTGGCACACATAGTGACAGTAACATTTATATTATTTAAAGGGGTTTGAAGATTTTTGTATAGAGGGTGGCCCTAACGTCGCCCGCCATTTTGATTTTTTTTTTCAAAATCGCGGTGCACAACGAAGGTTATATATTTCGATTGAGGACTCTTATACAAACAAAAAATGTTACATAAAATGATATCCTAAAGCGTCACGTTTCGGAGTTATTCACCAAAATAAAATATAGGTAATATGTGACTATTAGAAATGAGCGATAGAGATAGTATTATATGGTACATGGCATGTTCGCGACACCAAGAATATCCTATTCAGCCTCCCGCTGCCCTCTTGAATGATATTATTTATACCGAATATGATTATTAAATCTTATATTGTATTGTATCGTTTTCAATTATTTTTATGTTTACCTACAAAGAAATCATTATAATTAAACACATTTATATCTGATTCCTATACTGAATTATATTAAAAAGGTATTAATGAAGAAAATCAATTATTAGTATTGAAATATTTGTTTTCTTTCTTTGTCTGATTCAGATTAAACGTAAAAACTTAAACAACATGAAATAACTACAAAATAAATAAATAAATTCGTTATAACAACTGTTATTTTTATCTTTGAATAACTCAGAAATGTGATGCTTTATGATGTTAGGTTATATAACATTTTATGCTTGTTTAAGTGTCTCCTATCCAAATATATGACATTTATTGTGCACCGCGACTTTGAAAAAAAATTAAAATGGCGGCTGATGCTAGGGCCAAAACCCTCAAACAAAAAAATATTATGATGTACCTACGTGTATTTTTCCACGAGCTCGGCTTGGCAGAAAAGGGACACCGCCCACCAACCCCATAGTTTTCGTTGAACAGTTTCATTAGATAGCTCATTGTTAATAAATATAGTGTTTAAAATTGAGGAACTAACCTCGCATAATTGAAACACGTTGCCTTTTTATTTCTAGGATTTACCAACATTCACTCAAAATATTCAAAGATTGATGAACGATGTGAACTGCTACCGCGCCTACAATGCACTCGCGCCGGCCGGCATGACTGGATAGCACACTCGCATTGCAAGCTGAGAAGCAATGGACTACTGACCATACTTTACTGGCTGTGATACGAATTTTCACTTTTAACAAAGGACCTTTTTTGTTGAGTTTTTTAATTATAGCTAATATTTCTCGTCGATGTTACATTACATATATATTTATGCGAAGTTTATTTTGTAGACTGACTACGTGATTTACATTCTATTTTACTGGGTGCATTTGATAAGTTTATCGCGTAAGGGGAATTTTCATGACAAATTATAGTTTAATTAGGTATGAATTACAATATTATTTATTTAATTATTATAAAGTCTAAAGTGTTCAAGTTCAGAATGTCCAATTTCTTCAATAGCTTTCCATTTTGGCCCGTTCCCAAAAATTAAATTAATTAGATTTTATAAAAAAAATAATGCCATGGCGGTGGAATTAAAACAGATTTTTTCATCCCAGCACCAAGGAAACCTTTATGTTTCAGTGTGATTTATGTTATATATAAAACATTGGGACATTTTAAGATTGCAGATTATATTGTGTTAGGTGTGCAGCAAATTGTTGGTACTACCGAGGCCTCTGACGCCTTATCAGTCCTAAGTCGAAAGTCGCTAGCACATTGCACGATGTCTATCGCTTCAGGCTACGCCCCACTCCATTCATTCAACAATCGCGCGCGTGCGCAAACAAGCAAGTGAGAGCAGATTGACAGTTGACAGTACTGACATCAATGGCGATTTTAAAACTAGTTGTTTATGATTGGCCGTAGTATAAATCGTAGTAAAATACGAAGCCAACTAGGGGTCCTTTGGGCGTGTCCGATGCGATCAATTCAAACGAATATTTCTACAAAGTGGTAAGACGCGAGAGACCTCGATAGTACGTAGAGTTCAAGGTAATTCCATTCATAATTCCAAGTTTAATGGCAATTGTCCGTCTCTATCAGAGGCATTTTCTGTCGGAAGTCTAAGTCATGTTCTAGGCTCTAGAACAAACTTTAGTAATAGGCGTTATTCAGGGTTTTTTTCTGAATTAAGAATAATCATTGAATAACCTCAGTGAAACACTATAACTAATCTTTATCTTTCTAATATTTAAAAAGGTTAAAATGTAAAGAGTGCTTATTATACATTATGTAATGATCTTAACATAACAACTATTGGCTAATATTTCTCAAGTTGTTTTTTATGCTAGTCAAGTCGAATATACTTACATTGTCATCATTGTGAATTAATAAAAACTATTTTGTCAATGTGTGACATATCATTTTGGCTAAAGCACCTAGTTATGTTAATACTAGACTACTTTAATGAAATCGCTCAAGATATTTTATTTTATGAAGATGGCTGCCATTTGTGATTGTGATCTAAGTTGACGTGTTATGTTTACCGAGGTACATACATGTATAAAATATCTTTAATAGTAGGTGGTATTGTTTTTTAATTTAAAATTAATGCATTTAAGTACTTTTTACATAGTAAATAAAATTAGTAGTAATTTAATCTTAATCCATACTTTCTTATAGCATTTTAAGTTTTGAGTTGATTTGGATACGATACTCCCTGACAGCGCTACTCACTAGTAATGGTTACTGATGTCGGGCCAACCGCCAGGTACCTGGTGATCCATTAAAAGTTCCACGCGGCCATCTGGCGGAAGGAACACTTCCACATCACAATGTGATCGGACCGCACTAGCGGAATGAGCCGGACTCGTCGGCTCTACCCAGCAGGCGGAAGTTAATAATGGAAATTTCCCTCGTCAAAGAAATAGGCATGGTCTACCTTAACCAGTTCGGTCAAATGTTACGTGTGTTTAGGGCATGGTGAATGTCCAGCATTTTAATGTTCCCACTGCAGGGATACAGGCCTTCCTAACGGACAAAAATAAAGTGGAGAGAGCAGGCCAACTAAAATATATTTTTTCTTTGTCAGAAAAGTTAAAATATTCTAACAGACCTTGTAGAATATTTAATGGTAGATATTTTAAATCTTGTACTACCCAGAAACAAACACGAGGCTTTTCGCAGTCAGTTCTGTCTAGATTGTTTAGTTTCAAGCCAGGAGTGAAGGCGGGACGCGCAGGGGCTACTGACAGAAAAAAAAAGAACGCAGAGCTAATCGAAGTATATACCAGGCATATTATGTAATAAAAAATGCTTTCCTCCCACTGAACCTGCTGATAGTATGTGCTATTACAATGTAAAACATTCAAATAATATAACCAATTTATGTTGTCTACTTTCCATTTGACAAATGTGATCTCTGATTCAAGGCATAATTTGACTGTAAAAAAAAACATGTATTTAGCGCATGTGAAAATAAGATTCACTCGATGATTTGAGTAATAATAGTTGTTTTAACCGATTCTTTGCTGATTTCACTCCTGGCTTTTGATGACTATTAATATACGTTATATGTATGAAAGAAGCGTTTAGGTATAGCATAACAGTGGCGCGACCAGGGACTTTTACACGTTTTTATTATAAATCGACCCAGGTTGCAATACATATGTATGTATCTTGACCCACGTATGTATAATTACGGATTATATGTATATGGGTTATGTCTACATAAGGAAAGCTGTTTATCTAAGTTCTACTTACATATGTGAAAACAATATTCTTTGATAGATAATAAAATTATGTATATTTATACAGTGTTTCACTTTAATGGCTTATCTGGCTAAATTACCTTACTTTCTGTGTATCTTATAAATTGTAAGATTACAGAAACCACCACAGAATTTCATTATAGATTGTAAATAGTAAGTAAGCGATGATGCGATCTAGGCTGTGACGCGTGTGCATGGAAGAGGTGCTTGAAGTCCCCTAAATTGTGTGTCAGGAAAAACGGAACTAGGAAAGGAGTTCCACTCTTTAGCGGTACGGATCACAAAATTGGAACCAAAACGCTTAGTCATAATATGATAAGTTCTAAGGAACTATGTTGTAGATTTTAAAGGTCTACAAGAAAAAACTAATTCATAGATTTACAAAAAACCTCATATTCAACTTAAGAATTAAAACCAGTAGTAGTAGAAAAAATATGTTGCAGTGCAGCTTTTCATTCTTTGCAGGTAATGTAAACCACTGATTCAAAAATCCAACTCAGATGCAAGAAATTAATAACCGTAAAAAAACGATAAATGAAAATCATTATTTATATAGTAGTTAATTTAATCTTACATAAATATAAACATTACTATTTTGCTTTAAAGTCTAGAAGGCGCCTTTTTAAAACTTCTTTCACTATTTCTTCATGGCTAGCATAAAGTTTGATATCTGGTGTGATGTCAACCCAGCGAACACCCACAGCATCATCTCCGGCATTAAGTGTAATTGCACCTACTGTGGCGCCACTTTCGTCATGAAAATTGTAGGCTACAGTTTCCATCCACGCATTGTCAGTGTTACGCCAATCATCTACATAACCTCTGTAAACTATTTCACCTTTGTTAAAGAAACTTTTTAACTTCTCAGTCCAAGCATTTTTCATATCTAGAACAGAATAGGCAAGTTGTGAACTAAGGTAGGAATAGTTTAACATAGTGAATTATTTTTGACGTGACAACGTCTTATAAATTGGTTTGCCGGGTGACACTTCAAGAAACTGCGTTACGCTCCGCTCACGTTATGCGCTTACAATGAGAGCGAGTGAGAGGCACGCGTCCCTTCCACTCGGGCATGGTTAGCCCGCCTAAGAGCGAGAGAGACAGACATAAAAAGTGGAAGGGACGCGTGCCTATAAATTAATGTTTTAAATATAATTCTTTGTATAAATAAATGTTTTAAATTGTTACTATTATTTCATCCTTCTTCCTACTATACGAATGAATATTCACATTAAAATTATTTTACCACTCAAAGTCGTTGTCACGTAAAACTTTCGCCCGTATACCGACTTTACAGGCAACCAACCAGTTTTTTATATTTATACTACCATTCACAATATTTGTAAATGAAGCTTTTTGTAAAACGTTATGTTTTCCACAAGTGTCTAGTACTTAAATCAATATATGTTATGAAAACCACAAAGAGCAAGTTTTTCAGAAATCAGTTTTTTGATAAACACAGATTATCATTAGGGGAAAGAAACATGTGAAAGTCAAAATAATATGTAAAAACAAAGATAAACAAAGCAAAAAGAAATCGGCGGCAAGTGGGAGGTTTTAAAATTAATCTAATTAATGGAAACAACTTTGTATAAAAATGTAACGAAGATGGCATAAATCAAACTAAAATATTTTATTGCCTTATAGAAAAGGTCTTTGTTTGTAACTGAATCTTCTAACGCGATTTTCACCCATTTCAAAACGTCAGATTAACTTCAAATAGTGCACTCTTATCAGAGACCGATGACAATTTACCAATAAAAAATATTGAAGATTTAAAAAAATCTCAATACAAAGAACTAAAAAATAATAATAAATGAATTCTAGATTGCACTAAAAAATTAAAACTGTTTAAAAAAACTACAAAACACTTTTATGGTAAACTGAACCAAAAAATTAATTCCAATATAACAATTAAGTAATTAACGAGAAAATTAATGCAGTTGTAAGAAAAGCGTGGGATGCTTTGTACGACATTCTTCTTAAACTCGCATTTAAAAAAAAATAGGTTTCTTAGTAATAAATGATTAAATAAAAAAATACAACTATCGATATCGAACACCTCACCCTTTGAACATTGTTATGTTAAAAAATATTTTTTACTTTTTAGTTCGGTTTATCATAAGAGAGTGCTTTTTTTAGTTTTATTAAACTATAATTTTTAATAATCAACACAATAACGTGTCAAATAAATGCAAACCGCTGGGGCAACTCCTTTCCAATTTCGCCCCTCGTGCGTCGAGTATAGTACGAGCGTTCGGTGGGATTCGGTAAACTAAAGGTCTCGGCATACGTGACGTGTTATTCCTCGTGCCGGAAGGAACGGGACGTTGCATGCAACATAGAAACATGGATGGGACGGCACGAGAAAAAAATTGTTGACGGTGAACATTGCCCCGTCCTACACAGCCTGTGCCCCGCCTCGTCCGTGATCACGCCGCGTACGCATTATACTTTCCCTGACTCCAAAAACTAATTGAATTTGTTAATACTACTGTTTACTAAATACATAGCAATAGAAGAAAATAGATTCCATTGATGATTTTTTTCATTAGTTACTCATAATAAACAATGATTATGTTTTTATTTAATTGTTTGCATTCACAATGCAATATTTCTATAAGATATAAAATAGGCGTGTACAATGATTATTTCATAAAAGCAATGTCTCTTTATTTAACTCGTTTCTGGTACCTGGAGAGAAAACAGATATAAAATATAGGAATATAATACAGCTCGGTGAAGTGTAAAAGTGAAGAGAATTAGGTATAAAATTGGTTCCTTATAAAAAATTTGGTATTCGCTTTCTTTCTCTTTCTTCAGTAGAAAAATTAAAATGTTGAGCTTAAATTTGATCCAGTAGTGCTGGACCATCTATCGTTTAACACCGTCACTGTACGTATGTTTTAAATCAACATTCAGGTGCTGCATGATGCACATCACATCTCTGTTCCGTCTAAGAAATTAACCTGTTACGTATGCTGAGACCTTAAAATTAGTCTGACTGATCTTCGTCCATCGTCAGCGACGCTACGGCGCTGTTTACGCTTGGCGGCTTGTGAAGTTGCTTTATCACCATTAGATAATGATAAACCTACTTACCTTGAGAAGCTGTCAAACAGCTCATTGCTTCTTCTTGAAATTCTCGGATAGCTGTTGCAGAAACTTTTTCACCAGGGTCCACCATGCCACCAGGTAGAGCCCATTCACCAGTATCTCCTCTTTTTATGGCAATAAATTGAAGTATGGGTCTGAAATAGTTAATGTAGTTTATATATTTTCAACATCAATTACATTTGTAATTTTTATATATTTTATGCATTTTTAATGCGATCTTATAAGATAAATTATTATAATAGAAAAATACTAGAAAAAATTGACTCGGGTCACAAGTGAATTCTCAGGTGGGAATCGAACCGGTAACCTTTGGAAAAGAATTCACTTGTGACCCGAGTCAATTTTTTCTAGTATTTTTCTATTATAATAACATCAATTATGTTTCTGAATTCATTGTAATGCTTACTCATTACATGGACTTTTCTCAATAACATTTTGATTTTGCTTTTTCCAACGGGTTACCACTGGGTCTGCTGCATGGTTTGGCCCCCAACGCCCTAAGACACCCCTACCAGAAATGCCAGTGCGGCCAATGGGGTTTTGAGGTCTCCCATTTACAATTTGGTATTTGCCGAGATGACTAGCTCTATCTACATTCCCGTCTATGAGATTCCATCTTGGTACAAAGTTGGTATCACCTGGAAAATAATTGTCATTTTCTGGTATATTTCATAATTTATATATACTTAATGTAAAGTCTCTATAGTACCTATATCTGGATCAGCCCAAGCTTTCCCATGAATTCCTTGAGATGTATATTCGACAGGTTTGTATTGCTTGAACTCGGTAGACCAATTAACTTTGTTATCTGGTACCGGAAATCTTTCAACTGCTGATCTTGGATAAACACCCCCACGACATTTGAAATGTGTTGATATCATAGCAAAGCTTTGCTTTAACATTAAAATAGCAATAATAGTTTGTGATTTCATCAAGATTAATGCACATTCTTTTTAAACACTTTAGACACCTGTAAAAGAAACAAATTTACTCTCTCTTTACTAATCAATTTAAAAAACAAAAAACTGTATTTACTGACCTACCATGTGGTTTACAATTTACAAACTACGTAAAAAATATTTTTAAAGACGGCGCGCCGTGGTAGTTACATAAAGAGCAAACGCGCCTTTCAGTATATAAACATACTATTACCACAAAGTAGATAATATCTATTACTCAGTGTATATAAATTAGACATGAGTAAACAAAATAATAAACATTATATTGGGATGGTTGTTTTGCTTTTTTCTTTGTTTTGTTTCCAAAAAAAAAAAAAAAGCTGGCAAAGGGTACAAAGCCTATACAACCTAGTCTTTAGTATTTTTTCTACATTAGATGATAATGAATGATGATAAGAGATGTCAATGAATGATTTATGAAGGGTGAAATTTTCCTATCCCTAGATTTTAGTAAAGGAGTGTGGGGGTTTTACTGTAACTACCCCGTAGACTTCTTGATAGAGCAGGAAAAGACAACTTCCGCTTTGTTTTATTTGCCAACACTCTTGCATATTCATAAACACTTAGTGATTAATAACCCACCATTATTACGCATATTTTTATTTCTAAACTCGAAAAATATTGGCCGCTTGTTTTTTCGGCATCGATTCTTAATCTATTCCACATTGTGCATTGACTTTTTTAATTTCGTATATATAACTGCAATAAACATCTAAAATAGAATTTATTAGTAGAAGTCAGGATTTTATAAGATCGCCGACAGAACAAGATAGAAAATTTCACATATGCAGTAGCTACCTAATTGAGTACTTACTTTCTAAAGTCTGGAAGTAAATTGTTGAGCATAGGCTGATGCTGAGGCCATAATTTAATGTTCTGAACTTTTATTTAAAGCCCTCGTCGGTAAAGCACAGTCACGAGCAATAAGATGTATATGTCGCAGCCAACTGGTTAAAATAGCCGTTCAATCAAACAGCTAGCCCTTTGATTGAACAACGCCATTCAATCACACGGCTTAACGTCGTTTAGCCGTTTTCTTGACTGCAACGTTCAACACTACAACTAGACGATGCTTATCCGACTGTTTAAATGGCAAATTAACCAAGGTGACCATTAGTTTAGTATGTAGTTTGAGAGAATAGAAAAACTTTTTGTAATTTCTTGGGAGATTATTCTTGGATTGAGTTTAACCTAGCCTTTTTTTTTAAAGTTTAACCTAACCTAACCTAATCAACTTCACTCGTAAGTACCCCCATAATTTCTGTCTCTTTAATAACACTAGTAACGTATATTTACTACTTTCTTTCCGAAAAATATCTTGAAACAATCACAAACACCGGCCGCGGTGGTGAGCGCTGAACTAATTCAATTAGACGGCAGCTGTTCAATCAGCTGTAGTGTTGAACGTTTTGAGCGACTCAAATATTCAATTAAAAAAACCATTTTTTTTTTTTTTTTTTTTTATTTTTTTTTTTTTTTTTTTTGCCTTTAAAGTCGGTTTTACGGGCGAAGATTTTACGTGACAACGTCTTTTTCTCGGTAGAATATTTATTGATATGAATATAATTAAATTGCACAATGCGCGCGGCAGACCGATCATAGTTGAGTGGGAGAGAGACGCAAGGCATTCGGCGGGCCTCTCTCTCGTTCGGTGACTCATCGTAACGTTACCGAGCGTTACACTTTTTCATAAGTGACTCCCAGCCGCAACCTAATTTAAGACGTTGTCACGTCAAAAAGCTAGACATGTGGTTGAATGGCGTTGTTCAGTCAAAGAGCTAGCTGCTTGATTGAACGGCTATTTTAACCAGTTGGCTGCGGCATATACACTGTAATACCATGTCACATTACATCAATTATTGAAGTGAAAACTACTTGGGCGCGTTGGGCATTTGTTGGGATGGGAAAAAAACCATTGAACTCGCTACACTGTTACCGTTACGGTAACCGACAGCTCTTTATATTAGCCTCGTTTACACGAGACTTGAGTTAAGGTTGAAGTACATTAGAAATTTTGTTACATCTCTTACCTGCCGAGATCGTATGTTACATCTAAGGCAGGTTAACCTGTTTTGAAAAATATTTATGGGAAATAAATACACGTTGACATGTATCGTCTATAATAATCAAGTCATACATTAAAAAAATGTCTATAAAGATGTATCTGAAGTAATTTTATTATGCGCATATCTATATTTATAACCTTCTAATAAAGTGTCATCTGATACAGGTTAAGTTAAGTTACCTGACAACAAAACAATATCACCTGCTTCACACAAAGTATAATATGATATAACTAATTAAGAATTATTATACACGATAACTCATTTGGTGTGTTTTGATACAATAAAAAGTTTTTTTCAAATATCTTTTATTCTATAGAACGATTATTAGTAGGAACTTAATAGTTTATAAACAATACAATAGTTATACAAACTGTGTTACTATTTTTGTATAATAATTATGCTAACAAATTTTATGATTTTTGAAGTGAAAACTTCTTTAGCGGCGATGTGCACTTTTTGGGATGGGTAAAAAACTCAGAGTAAACAGGACTGGAGTAGCCATTAGTCAATTTCTCGTACATATTTTTCTGCCATTTTTTGCGGGGGGTGAGGTTACTACTACATTCAATGCCAGCACACAGGAACAAAAACTCTTTGCGTGTTTACAAACGCACACATGCATAATACGACAAACATATTTAAAATACACGCACACGTGCTTAAAATAGTGTGTTAACGTTCTATTCAAACACACGAATGTCATTGTGTGAGAGTGACATGACATAGCACGAGAATATCAATATCGATAAATCAGTTTCGTTCATTGAATGAATCTATAACTTTGCGTTAGTATTCCTACATAATGTATTAAAGATTAAATTAAATTAATGATGATATTACACGCTACAACAGTCAGTTTGTCAGGCTATATCCATAAAATACAAATAGAAACTTAATAGTTTATTGCATTTAAAAGATATTTACAATAGGTGTTATTATATATATAGAATTCACTGTGGACCCTTTCGCGTATAACCATAATGGAAAGGAGGAATTCTGAAACATTATTTTTAACAAAGCGATAGTGAATATAGTTATATTTCTCAGATTTTTACTTTGACCGATTGATTATTTGTATTTTTTTGCGATTTGCTTACATCACTTTTTGCAGGTATTTCCTTTTCAACTTATTCTTTAACCTAAAATTAATACATTTAAATGTAATAAACTAAAACTGTTATAATATTACATGTTAATATCTATTTGAAACATAACTAGTTATATAATAAACTAAGAGGATCATTCAAGAATAACGTTGGCACAGCATGGGCAACTAATCTTCTTCTATTGTTAGATAATTTTTGAAACTGAGACGGCTCTAAATGTATGGAACATATAGTACTTGTTCTTGAAGATGCCCAAGATGCCCTATTACCTATTACAAGCATGAATCCATTTTTTTCGTATACAGCATACGAAAAAAATGGATTCTTTAGGAAAACTGAATATGAAAAATTAGATGTTTCCGGGCATGTCAAAGCTTAAAGTATAAATACCAACAAGTAGTATACCGCCTAGGGGCAAAGTATATTTGCCTGAACTACACATACCGATCATTTCTAATTTTAATACTGCAATACTATCTTCCAATAGCTTTCATTTATGTACAAATGACTTTTGGCACCACATACCTTACTCCTAGTATCTTGAAGTATTGCAGTTGGACAAGCCGGTTTTCAAAAGGAGCTATAAATGCTACAATATTAATAAAAAAACTTAACTTAAATGTTGACGATGACATTTAGCTATTACCATACTAAAATGTCATCAAAATCCGTCGCGCAGTTTTTGCGTCATGCGTGCTCAAACATACATACAGACAGACAAAATGTTCAAAAATTAGTGATTTCGCTTCCTCTACTCTCATTACTAGCCATTTGGTTTAAGGTGGACTTGACCTGTTTTATTCTATATCTTTACAGTTTTATTCTGGTATGTATAATATCGCAGGTAAATAGTATAATTCCGCACTATACATACGGCGTCATCAGTTCAAAATCACATACCTTATTCTCATTTGAAATCATCATTAATACCTGGTAATAACTACTGAAACAAACTGTAATTTATCTAAGCTGAGTTTTAATATCGTCAAGAAAAAGAACTAAGAATAGGGTATGTGTTTTTTAAACTGATGACGCCGAATGTAAACTGCGGAATTATACAATTTCCCTGCGACATATAGATTTAAATTAAAAAAACCATATTTTCAATTTAAGTATGTTACTTGCATTCATTCATTCATTACTGACTCGTAAAATCACAATATCGATGAAGTTGACATAACTATTGTGCAAATAAATATTTTACAAATTAATAAGGGTTGCTGATTACAAAATAAAAACAATTTGTCCTGTGGCTCGAAAAAAAATTTTGGTTTCTCGGAAATGATCGGGTGTGCTGGTTAGGCGATGGTACCCTTTTAACCGTGTTTTTTTATGCAGTCAGGGACACTGTAAGTATATACAGCATTAGTACTCTTAATGCTTATGAGCGCCGCCCAGCATGAATAAAAGGGCAAATACTTTGATTATTATTTTAATTAATTATTTTATATTTCCATGTTGTGTGGCAAAGAATAGGCTTCAAGCAGCCGCAAAAGTGTAGGTATGTACTTAATACTAAACTAAACATAAACACGCAACGTACATTGTTAAAACGAAAATATAATTGGTAATTAATTAATACAAAATTACAGTTATTTATTACCAACAAACTTTTTCTAATTTTTGTCTTAATTAATTGAAATGCGATAATGGTCAACCCTAGGTAGTCTCGTGGGGAGTGCAGCCGTGACGTCATCAAACGAACTTTGAGCGCGAAATTTGAAATTGTAGTCTGCTAAAACATGAAATTATGAATTAAATAATAATCAAAACCTAAAAATTATGCTTACAAATGAAAGGTGACGCCATCTTTTTGCATACTAGATATTTTCGAATTTTTTTTACAGTAGAAAACAGCACAGGCAGGCATTTTCGTGGGAGCTCTGCACGGTAAGACGTTCTGATTATTGTGGTTTTAAAATGGCGGCTCAACTAGTTTTATATAACGCACAGGCATCCGATGCTTGTGCATTTGGCAGAGGGGTAATGTTAGGCAAAGGCTACTCCAGTCCTGTTTACTCTGAGGTAAAAAACGTTAAACTCGCTTCAGGTCACGTGACCTGATCGAAAATTCGTAAGGCGGAGGGCAGGGCGCTTGCGCGAGTGTGCGTGTGTGCTTGTTGTCATGTTTGTGTACGATAGCGCAATAAATGAATATTGTATTTAACCATATAAATGAGAGTAGATACTTTTATACTGATAACTGAAGCAATTCGTGCGAAATTATTCCCTCACCATTACAAAATATCAAAAATGCACAACGTTAATGTTCATGTTTTCACTTCTGCCGGCACTCTCGGAGTGCAACCCGTTGTTTTTTTTAAACACAAAAACTACTCCACTGTAAAGTTAACAATTTTGAGACGTATCAGTTTTTACGGGACGCACAGAATTATTTCATTAAGGAAATACGCCTAGTCCGGCCATAAGTTCACAAAATGTTTTTTTATTAAGTAATATTACTAAAACTTTTATGTACATAGTTATTAAAGTCGCAGCAAAACATAAAAAATTCTATTCGTAATGGCCAGCCAACTTTGGCTTTTATGCAGGCCTTTTATCTGTCTGGCCACGAATCTATGGATTTACGCACTTCGTCACTGCTTGTTCCAGATTTGTTTTTCGAGATCGAGATATATTTTCCCGGGGGACCCCCGCGTCACGGCTCACCCCGTTGCTCCGTCCCCCACGGAGCATAGGAGATGTCCGTCCGAGGTGGCGGACCCACACTGGTACGGGTCGCGGCCGCAGTCCGAAAAGGGCCACGCGACCCCCCACCAATGTGTTGTGGGACGCCGCAGGTTTTAGTGGGTAGGCCTCCAAGCATTTACCGGGCACTTAGCCAGGGTAGGGGTATGGAAGAGAGTCCCATATACCGTCTCGTGCTTTCCCGGCACGAGCGAATGCCTAATGCATTTCCTGCGAAACCAAAAAAGGTGCAGTCCTGCTGGAAAGTCCACGGTACATTTTTAAAAAGTGTATTGCTGAAAGATATCACAACATGATCCATGATTGTCTCTTGATTGAACTGTCGCCCACTAATTGTAGTCCGTCTGTAACAAAGTATCTATTGATTTAATACACCAAATGGTGTTTGTAGAGTTAATATATAAGCTTTGTATAGAGTTATGTATTTATAAAGTTACAATAATAAAAATATTATTTATGCAAATCATATTCATATTTGTTATCTACTCGCTTTGAATATAGTTTATTTATTACTGGCATAATTATGTAAAATAATTGTTTTTGACGTGATATCATAAATCGATGAACATCGGCTGCATGCACGAAAAAGTGTAACGTTCCGTCTGAGCCGAGCGTGCAAGCCAGAGCGCGGTACAAGCGATAGAGAGGCACGATCGGCCTAAGCGTTCGACTTGTGGCGCATCTATCTCTTTTCTACTTCATGAAATGACAAGTTAATGTAGTTTCCATTGTTTATTACAACTTAATGTTAATTTTTAATTAACTAAATTTAAAAAATAAATTAATTCCTTTGTATTATACAAAATAATGATATATTTAGTTCTTACACTTCCGCGCACAATACACATCAGAATAAAACACTTTTTTACGGATTTTTGCGCATGTTTTATTTTATTTTATATTTAATCCTGACGTTTCACAGGATGACTAAGTCATCCTGTGATCACGACTCCTGTAAAGGAGTCGAAACGTCAGGATTAAATATAAAATAAAATAAAACATGCGCAAAAATCCGTAAAAAAGTGTTTTATTCTAAAATAATGATAATTCAGTGATAATAATTCATAAAAGTATGCAATTTTTCATTAATGTTTTCTTATGAGGCTATCACGTAAAATTATCGTCCGTAAACTGACTTTACAGACAACCAATATTTTTTCTAACAAATGAGATTGTTGTGTCTGTTCTCGAAACCCTTTCGAGGTAAATTATTTGCAACGCATTTTCTCATTTGTTGATTGTTTGGATTGATTGGAAAATGCGAGTTTAAATTTCGCTAAAATTTGCTGACAGGTTTTTAGGAATGGTTTTTATATTATTTATTCTGATAATATATTTTTTTATTGATAGAAAACACAATCATAGAACATATAAGTATTGGATAATTTTTATCTTTCTATTACAGATTTGCTATTATCTCACAATGGCGGTTGAAACATACAAATTTAATTGAAATATACAGAGTGGCACAATGCAATACGGATGGGATGTATGCCCGAAAGAAAGATAAATATGTTCAATGGAACCAATTTTGTCTTTTATATAGATATACTGAATGAAATTGGTTTAGTTTTCACTCCTGCCGGCACTCCCTGATGTATATAGTTGATGACATAGCAACAAAGTTCGAATTAACAATATACACGAGTACTACGTTAATTATCCAATAATAGCTGTAACTCAAGTTTCATTCCAATTGCACTATTAAGAAATTATACAAGAATTTCTAACTAACACTTGGTTAATTCTTGTAAAATCTAAGGGTAGTAGGAAAACGAAAAAACTGACGAAACAATATAATTTTTATAAAGAACATTTATTGTATATTGCTATTTGTGTGGTTCACTTTCTTTTACGGGTTGTTTTACGTGCTGGTGGCTTTTTGAAAACATCTTCTTCATCTTTATTTTGTGATTCCTCTGAATCTAAAAGTAAAATAAAGCATTTTTATTCACTTACAGTTACTTACAGAAGGTTTAAGACGTTGCAGTGGCGCCAGTACTATTTTTCATACGATTTATTTAACCACCTCGACAATAGTTTTCAATTTATTAAAACAATTATATGAAAAATGGTAGATTGCAGATGATATTTAATCTGAATCAAATTCATGTGTAAACTACGAAAAAGGTAGTTACCATATTTAACCATAACTGAATATATATCCTGTAAATATATTCGAATTCTCATAGACAGTAGTAAATATAAATATGTGAAGAAAAATCTTACCCGATTCATCGGAATCATTCACTGCAGCCCTATTTACTCTTGTCACTACTCTGCGATTCGATTTTCTTACGGACTGCGGTGTGTCGACGGCGTTTGGTGGTTCATTCTAGAAAGAAAGATATTACCACTTGTCAATATCAATCAATACAATAGTTTTCAAAGCTATTTTAACAGTATAAATTAATTTGATGAAATCATCATTTCTTCCCTTTCTTTTTTTTGCTGAAAATAGGCCACCCTTGTTATTAATACCTAAAGAAAGATTTTTTTTTGTTTCAATGGGAATTTTTGCGAATTTCAAAATTCGGGCTCCTTCCCAATCTGGTCCTAAACCTGTTGATTCGATTCCACACAAAAAATATTAAAATCGGTTACGAACTCGGGAAGTTATGGCGTAACAGACATCGTGCCATTGAAGCTGATCCATGGGAGCTTCGCTCACTCCGCTCCAATAATAACATAAGTCATCCGGAACCCGTTAATAACTTGCTCCTAAGTGCGAGATAGCCAGTTAACGACAGAGCCAATAGACGACGGATCAGCATATCCTATGCTAACACCACTCACAGACACATTTGAATTGTGGTTTGGTTGGTGGTGTTTTTTAGATTAACCGGATCGGTAATGAAAACTGATTCAACATTACACAATTACAAAGAAATAATAGTAAATAATAACTTTTACTTACTGTCGCTGTCGTTGTTATTGTTTGGTCGCTATTTTACAAATCTGTTCCTTAATTTATTGTTTGCTATTAGAGATATTAAAATCATCTCATTCTTATATCATAAATACAATCTATAATTTTAATTAATTATAACTTGTATGATCAATCATGTCCAAACTTTTAAACTGGAATAATGGAAAATCTAAAAAATAAATGGGTACAGTACAAATAAGCCATTTAGAAAGTAACCTCATCTGGGCTGGATTCGGAGTTGCGTCGGCGATTGCGGCGCGGCGCGGGCTTGCGTCTTGGCGTAGGCAGCGCGGGCCCCTCCGGCTCTTCTGCGTCGCGTACCGCGAAGCACTCCTCTATCTTGTCGCCTAGTTCGGTAACTAGAGTCTGTGAAATACATAAACTTTTAATACGAAATCACCACATATTTAACTTTAAAGTATACTTCTTCGTTATTCACAATCACTCATATATTGCTATGTTTACTTTAAAAGAACGACAATGCATTAACCACATTTTTAATTTCCGTTTACCGCTCGTGGTAAGCTTAATGCTTATGTAGAGAGTGGATTCACGTCCGTAGCACATCAGCGTATAACGAATTCGGTTTGCTTGAGTTAAAGCTTATCAGAGAATAGAACACTAGTTACCTAACTGTTTTACTTATTGAGATAGGTACTAGTTTTCTTGGCCGTTACCATTATCATGTCACGGGGGGACCACAATGGCGCAGAAGTTAGACAGATCCGTCTAAGATTGCCACAGTGAAGCAACTTACGCAATGATAAGCTTCTCCATATAAATAAGTAAGAAGGCACGATCTTAACGTGTTTGGTCCTGGCTACATGTGCATGGATATGCAGTCTTTAGCAGCCTCCAACCAGGACAAATGGTGCGAAAGGCAGGATCGCTACAGTTTCATCTCACTAAACTAAACAAGTCTAGTCTAATAAGCTGATGATGGATATATCCATCACACCATGAAATAAAATTTGAAGAATCTGTTTATACATTGTTACTTTGTTTGGGCTTCAAAATCTTAATTTATTAAATATTTAATAACATATTGACCGCCTTGGAATACTGGAATACTCTACTAACTGACAAGGCGGTCAATGTTTTAAGTTTTAGGATAGAATAGGGATTTTCAGAAAGTATGCAAAGAAAATTTATAAATATGAATGTATATAAATTATTTTCATAGAAAATAATAGAAAAAATTGCCAAGGCGAACAAGTGAATTCTTATAAAATAGCATTAAAATAATTGTTAAAAATAAAATAAAATTATAAATAGTTGTTAATGAATTTAATTTTACTAACATAGGATAAGATTTGATCATTGTTACTAACACAATATGTGTTATTAACGAAATAAATGAATTCTAATTTAATTTAATAAAAATATATAATATGTACCTTTATCTCGTTCTTGGCCATTTTTGACGTGTTATTCATGAGCGTGGTAAAGGACTCCATAACGCCGGTACAGTGTAGTTTATCTTTATAACAATCCAAATTCTCGATAAGTTTGCGCAGCGACCTCTCGTTATAGGCGAATAGAGAGAGGCAATATGCCAAATCGCGCCATTGTCGCTCTTCGGTCGACAACTTAAATCGTTGACACAACTTCTCGATTAAAGCTTCCATTTGTCGATCTTTTTGAATCAAAGATGTGATGTACCTGAAAAGACAATATATTTGTACGATAAAGGAATAAAATTATTATTTTATCACAACAGATGCGAAGTAAACAAATTGCAAAAACCTGATTACCACCTTCAACAGGCAATGAACTAATTTTCCGCCATTCTCTCGAATTATGAATCTTAAGCATCAAACCAAAAGTCAGCATTAGAAGTTGTGGAAAGTAACTTAAATGTAGTGTCATACAGATAATGTATTTGCCTAAATATTTACATATATTTAGCATATGTATTACATTATTAGATATACTATGTATTATGAAAGATTTATATTTGGGAATATAATATTTAATTATTTATGTTATTATTTTTTTCATTTTAAATTAGTTTTACCACTAACCACATTTCCGAGCCCTCAGGTGGAATCTGAGATGTGTTTTTTTTTACATGCGTATACAGAGCCGGATTTGCTCAGGGCAGTTGCCGGCCGGGCTACTGTCCTGAGGCCTCCACAAGAGGGGCCCCCACAAAAGAGGTAAATAAAATACAAATTTTGACGGGTTACTTTCGACTATCAAGTATTGCCAATTTTTTTTTTTTTAGAATATAGAAGAACTTTTAACATTGTTATAAAAACTGTATCACTATATTCGCAATAAACTATTTTGACTTATCGTTCAAATATAATTAGGGCCGTCTGTTGCCCTAGGGCCTCCATACGTCCAAATACGGGCCTGGGCGTATAAAAGGTGTAGCTTCAACTTATGTTTATTTTTATTTAGCATTTACTTTTTGCTGTAGTAATGAACGGGTTTGCGCATACACCTGCAGTCAATGCCAGAATACCAGCGGTGCTGTGACACGAGGTGTCATAGCAACATAAGCTTGTTGTCATTATCACATACGTAATCAGCCTACAAATGTCCTCTCCTAGCTCGGGTCCGGGATTGCAATCGTGAAAAATGGATCGGTTATTTAATTTTAAAAATTATAATAACAATACAAGTTCATTATTGTGATAACTGTTTCATTAATTACATGGATTTATTGAAGCATGATGGTGTCTGTCATAAATGTAAGACATGTTTGACAGCATTCTCAAATACTTTATTTTTGTGATATCAATTGTCCTCTAAGTAAATTACGCAAGGTTGAATAATTATATTAGATTTTTTAATGTTTCTTACTAAACTGTAAGTGAAAGTACTGTTAGATAAAGCATATTACTCCAAGAAAAAAAAATTTGACGACGTTTACCTGAAAGAATTTGACAAATTGAAATGAATGAATGAGTCATGATATTCATACATTAATTTATGAATATCATGATTATTATTTTATTTTAATATTAGGTTAAGTCTATATCCTGACTAGTGATGTGCCGGATATCCGTATCCGTATCCGCGGATATCCGAGGCAGAGAAAAGATCCGTATCCGTTACTTTTTGGCGGATCTTTTACTGATCAATTTACCTTATTAATTTTAAATTTATAGATAAAATTCTTAAAGGCAAAGGGAAAGGCGCACTAGCGACGCCAATAGCCGAGATTCTGACGGTCCACAATTATATAAAATAGATCCGGTTTAGTAGCTAACAATTTAAAGCAATAGGCGTCGCTAGTGCGCCTTAGTCTTCGCCTTAAATAGGTAACTAGGCGATGCAGTCGCTAAGCATAAAGCTACGCTAGCACCATATATTGGAGCGGAGTGTAATTGTTAAAAAAAGAAAAAAAAATTGTTTCGATGGGAATTTTTGCAAATTTCAAAATTCAGGCTCCGTCACAATCTGGTCCTTAACCTGTTGATTCGATTCCACATAAAAATATTAAAATCGGTTCAGAACTCGGGAAGTTATGACGTAACAGACAATGCGCCATTGAAGCTGATCCATGGGAGCTTCAATGGCGCAATGTCTCTTGGAGGGAGAGGTAGAATTACAGTGATACAAAAATTATTATTATTACAGGCCTACTGTATTCACAAATAAAGATTTCTTTTTCTTCTATTCTAAAATAGTTCATCTATCTGTGACAGTTACATCTAGAAAAGTGAGTCAGTCGTTCAGTTATTCATATTTTACTAGTTATCGAAACTACTGATTTTGTTTGCTCATTGTCTTATCTTAACATTGGTAATAAAGTTGATATATATATGTTTTTTTTATAAACTACCTATAATACATAGAATTATACTTGAATAACTTTACAGAGTTCAGTTTGGACTGAAAAATGAAATCAGCCTGATAAATCTGGCAGGATCTAACCAGATCTGTCTGGATCGGACAGGAATCCAGTCGGATTCATGCAGACTGAAAATGACGACGGATTGCAATCCCTAGTCCTAGGGATTACCACCCGTCTGAAGACCAGCTCTATCGAATATTGTTTGACTTCCCTCATCATAGGCTGTATGCGCTAACCGCTGTATCATTGAGCTCTTCAACAAGCTTAAGCAAAGACCTTATTGACGCAAATTCAATTTGTTTTGAGCTATTTTAATGTATTGTGTAGTCTTATTGTTAAGAAAAATATTTCCCTCTCCCTTTCTCTATGTGATGTTTTTCCAAGGAACAAAGTCATTTCCAACTATAACAAACAATACCGATTATATGAAACATTATTCCTAGTTTTCATACCCCAAGTATCATCACTGTGCTTACTTTGGGTTAGGCTGATTGATGTAAATGTAAGAATTAAAATAAAACTTAACCAAAGTAAAAATAAAACTTACTTCATAATAACTCTATACTGGTCCTCTGGTACATTCAACTCAGGATCGCTAAGTCGCGAAATGATATCTGGCATCACGTTGTATAAAGCATTGCCCTTCTGTGAGAGTTGTTTGAAGAAAAGTTTCGTCATGCTAGCGACGCGGGGGTCCTTGTCCGCGCAACACAAGGCCATGTCTGCAATTTGACCTTTCACTCGAACCATCTCGTGGAGAACCAAAAATGAAAGCATCTTCACCGCGCATTGACGTACTTCCAATTCTTCATCGCTTAAGCTGTAAGTAGAAAGGAAATTTCGATTATCATACTCTGATAAATTGATTTTCTTTTGGTTTAAATAAACTGTTTTTAATTTTAAGATTTTACCATCAAATAGTGCGATATAACTTTATAAATTTTAAGAATATTGTACATGCGCTTATTTTGTATTCTTCTTAATTATAGGTTTCATTAGTGTTACTCACATATGATAAATATGATGCGTCCAAGGTTGCGTGAGATTAGGGAATCGTAGCGTAAGATCCGAGAAAGCTATCGTAAGGTTTGTGCGCAGGGAAACATTTTTAGATCGCTTTAGGATGGTCACCATCAATTGTAGCCCCTCCTCGCACATCGAACTCGAAACAAGCATAAACCTGTAAAAATCATCAATGTAAACAAATGTTGTAGCAATAGCATGTTATGAAAATCAGTTACTATTGTGGCAAACAAGAAAATTTTCCTGATGGTTAGCCAAACAGGTTACAGACACTGAAAAGCTCCAAAGGGTGCGTCGTGTGAATTGCATGATACTATCGAGGTCTCTCGTGCCTTACCTCTTTGTAGAAATATTCGTTTGAACTGATCGCATCGGACACGCCCACACGACCCATACTTATCCCTAATTGGCTTCGTATTTTACTACGATTTATACTACGGCCAATCATAAACAACTAGTTTTAAAATCGCCCTTGATGTCACTACTGTCAACTGTCAATCTGCTTTACGCGTTCGTGGCGCTAAGGCAGTGGCATGGCCCTAAGCGATAGGCATCGTGCAGTGTGCAAGCGACTTTCGACTTAGGACTGATAAGGCGCCAGAGGCTTCGATAGTACACTCAACTATTATATCCCGAAGGCGACTTAGTTTCATTAGCCTACGTTTGACATAAAATTAAATTAACAAAATTTGCAACACTAAGAGACGCCACGTAGGCACGCTGTGAATACTAATTTCAACCATATGATATCATACTAAATCCGACTATCTTTGGCTAATGAATTAGTCTTCATCGCCACTCTGTCTGTGTTGGTTTTAACACGCCGCGGGGTTGGACTGTAATTACAGTAGTAACGACTACAGCGGGCGAGCGTACTTTGTGCCGCTGTCATGCGCAGTTAGTAGTAGCGCCGTAGCGTACCTGGTAAAGGTGAGCGCGGCGGCAGCTTGCAGCTGCGGCGGGCAGCGCGCCGGGTTGGACAGCAACCACCGCAGCAGCGGCCCGTAGCGGGCGAGCACAGTGCCCGCACCTACGATGTCGCGCTCGCATACTCCCCGAACGTACTCCGCATCTGCGTCGTCCGCTACCGCGCCTTCTAAACCAGTTTCTTCTTCTGTCATAGTGGTGTTAGTCTATGCGGAATTCACATAAAATATTTAGCTTCTTAATTTATTAAGAAATCACATCATTATCATTAAATCATATTAGGTGCAAAGTTAAAAAGTAGATAACATTTACGCAAAAGGAATCACACTGATTGTAAATAGGACACTGAACAAACATTAGAAATTCTCACCGAAGGTCCCTTGTTGGAGGCGACGCTGTTGGCGCGTTGCGCCCGCGAGGAGGCGCTGGAGTTGCTAATGTTCATAAGTGTTTGACGTCGTAGATCATCCACTTTTCCGCGGCGTCCAGGAGTTGCGAATGCACCTGTTTTCTTCTTACGTTTTTCTTCTAATTTTCTTTCCTCACGGACCTATTAAATATAATGGTACATTCACAAAAATTGGTACTGTATTTTCTATAAAGACAGCAGGTACGATAAAATCTATAGATCAATTATTGCATAGTTAATTTGATAAAGATAAACTAAAACTTCAACCCAGACATAAGCTAATTACTTTGGTTACATGAAGATTAATTACAGAACAAAAAGCTAAATACCAGATTACTATTGAAGCTTCAACGATTGGGGTAGTGATGACATGCACAATAGCGCACACGAAATTCTCATTCGATAAAATAGTGAACGATAAGATAGGGTTATTATAGCAAATGATAAAGTTTTCAATTTCGTAATATCTTTACACAGCTACATATTTTTTTTAGATATTGTTTATCAGATGTGCTTAAATATTATAACTTATTTTACCTGATTTCTTCTCCTCAGCTCACTGTAAACACTTATATCAAGGTATATCAGTTGCTGCAACGCAACATGGCCCAATACAAAGATGAAACGTGTTAATAATTCTGTAGGAAGGTTAGCTTCTTCCTCATTTTCTTTATCTGTTGCCATTGTCTCCTCTATCCTTTTGTACATTTCTGCCAGTAACTTAGAGCATATGATTTCTGGGGTGTCGCATAGAGCATAAATTAAATCGACGGAATTAGCAGCAAACGAAACAAATTTATTTAGTTTTGAAAATGTTTCTAAAAGGCTTTCATAGATAGCGGTGAAGATAGGATAGTCTGCAGGATATCGTTGATTCTTCTTAGCAAGTGACAGCAGAAGTTGTGCACTTAGGTTTCGTGAATTGTAGTCTGCTGTAAGGCCATGCATCTGGATCACTTCTAGGTTAGCCAATGCTACAGAAGGTTTAGCTTTAGCAACCATCACGAGAAGTGATAAGGCGGCGTAGCTGTCCATATCTGTAGTCCCGTCAATTTTCTTTAAAAACATCTCCCAAAATACCTATGTACAAAAAAAAAACTGGTTGGTTGCCTGTAAAGTCGGTATACGGGCGAAAGTTTTACGTGACAACGACTTTGAGTGGTAAAATAATTTTAATGTGAATATTCATTCGTATAGTAGGAAGAAGGATGAAATAATAGTAACAATTTAAAACATTTATTTATACAAAGAATTATATTTAAAACATTAATTTATAGGCACGCGTCCCTTCCACTTTTTGTCTGTCTCTCTCGCTCTTAGGCGGGCTAACCATGCCCGAGTGGAAGGGACGCGTGCCTCTCACTCGCTCTCATTGTAAGCGCATAACGTGAGCGGAGCGTAACGCAGTTTCTTGAAGTGTCACCCGGCAAACCAATTTATAAGACGTTGTCACGTCAAAAAATGCAGTTAGAGCAATAAGTTCAAAAAACCATGATCAAAACAATATTGCATTGTAACGACCCACGACATTGCATACTTTGACATAATCAGAATGCTAAACAAACTTGATGGCGGCTGCGAGTATATAGACGCTTTGTTCACAAAACAAATTAATATTGCCAATCTGTTATACCGCAACGCTTCTTAGTTACCGTAAGTAATAGTAGCGCATGTAACTTGAGCCAAACTACAAGCAATAAACTTGCGCAGAATTGAATACTATACAGGAATATGCAACTGTTCAAGTGACGTGTTTCAAAACCAGGTTCATTTTATATGGCGGAGACTATACCTGTATGACGGCGGGCGAGATGTCCCCGCGCTCAACCCACTGGCCTACAAGATGATCGAGCGCGAGTGCGCTCCCGCGGTCTACGTGCAACACTAGCGCCACTAATCGCTTCCCAATACTGAAAGCACGTGCCCGCTCCGCCTTTGTTTCGCATTCTAAGTACATCTCCCGATACGCTCGTTCAACAGCTTCACGCTTATCCTGAGGAAAGCAGATATTTTATTACAATCACTAGAATAAAAAGAAAAATGAGCGTTCCTGTGTCTAAGTCGATCATTTCCGCCCATGAAAACTTATCAAAAAAAGATTGATTGTAAACTGTAAAAACTATGTATGAAACATGCCACTGTTGACAATAATCACAACTCTCAGTCAGCTTTGAATAACTATTTTTGCATGTCATAGTCTTCATCTGTTAGAATTGTTAAGGGTTATTAGGCTACTGGATGAAAAGCCGCCTAAACGTCAGGTAGAACGAAGGGCACAGTTAGTAATTAAATAAAACTTAGAATGAAGGTATTCTAAGTTTTATTTAATTACTGACTGTGCCCTCAGTGGGGATTTCAATTAAGTTTGTACCTGATCTGGAGACCAAACTAATAGCAGCATATTAGCGACACCAACTTTAGCGGACTCTATATTGAAGTGATGAGCCGTGGTGAAAAAGTCGATGGCCTCACTGACGTCGCCGGCTTGCTTTGACATCAACAGTGCGTTAATTAGAGGCACCGCCTCAGAAACCATACGGCTGAAGTGTACAGATTCTTGCAGAAACGCCACTATATTCTCTTTCTCTTCTAACCTTTTGTACAATGCTAGTTCATTTTCACATTGCTGAGTTAATGATATCGATTGCCTTCTATCGGGTATGACGAAAATATTACGCATTAAAGCGACGAAGTAATCAACCTGAAAGAAAATGAATATTGTCATAAATCAAATACTCCTGCCATACTATATTGATTAGGCGGACTTAATATTAAATATATAAATTTTAGGTAAATAGTAGCCCATCAAGCGAGCTCAAGGATCATTTCGAAATAATATTTTTAATTTAAAATTTATGACAAACAATAGAAAAATTTAAAGCACTTTTGGCACTATAATTTATTACCTGGTCGCTTTTTTCCATATCACACCTCATTAATTTTGCATCAGGATACTGCCGTTCAGTGTGTTTCACAATCAAATATGCTTTGTAGTAGTCCTTTTCCCGCATATGCTTACGAATAGCTTCATACAAATTTTCCAACGATGCTTGCGAAAGTTCCGGCTCATCTTGTGTTAGTATATCCATCTTATCTTTTATTGTTTTAGTCACATCTTTCTCAATTTTTTCCCACTTTTTAACCAGCTCTGGGTCCGGCCCAGGGTTCAGTTTTTTTTGTAAGTCATCTAGTATTTTCTGTTCTGATTCTAGTTGCTCTTCAAGCAATTCTAGCTTTAACTGAGCGGAAAACGGGTTACACTCCAAGAATACCTAAAATGAAGTCTTTGAATAAGTAAAGTATTAAATACTTACAGTGGTATTGTCAGCTACACATAGCTTTTCTATGAATATATCGACACGTAATCTAACACTATCGCGTCCACTCATGAGAATGGAACAGCGTAGCATTATTTTCAGCTTATTTTCATGTTTTAGGGATCCACTTTATAAAGCATTTCAGCTACATGAAACATAGGCGCGTGATAATAACTCTGCAGCGAGAAAACATAATTTTTCTATAAAATTTGATAAGCAATGAGATAATAATATATAGAGGGTAACTCTTAAGTTTATAATTTAAATAAGAACGTAATGATTATTGCGTTTTGATAAAAGATAAAAAGTGTTCCATTTCAAAATAAGCTATAAATATGAAATGGTATAAAATAAGATTGGTTTAGCAATATACAGCTTAACTAATACGAGGCTTATTTATGTCGTTATTCTGGAAAGGTTCTGTCCGGAATCGCGGCCCTCCTTCGATTTTCGATTTGGCTACTTCATTTTGTTCCTCTCCTCGAGAGGTGACTCGAGTGCAATTTTGAGCACCCTACCCTTACACTGTGAGGAGGTATCCGCCCCAGACCGCAAAACTAGAAATGCGGATAACTCGAGAACCATTTGAGCTACAGAGCCGATAGACCCGGTTTTGGAAAGCTAACGGCGAGCACTACCCGAGAAAAATATCAGATCAGACGATTTACGAAAATTCGACCCAAAAAAATGGAAAAGTAGTTTTTGGCGATTTTTTCCCCTTGATGCAGTTGAAACTCAATCACCACAAACCACTCAGAATGTAGTCCCAACACCCCACTATGCACTCAAGAAGTTTCATCAAAATCGGTGCATGGCCCGATAGTTTAATAATTTTTTTTCTGGAGCGGGCCAGGGTTTTTCCATCCAATGAGGCGTACTGAAAATGCTCATAACTCAGAAACGCTCTCAGTTACCGGGTCGAACGACATCTTATCAAAAACCTCTCATTCTGGCCTGATCAATGACTTTGATTTGGCGTTCCTGGAAAATCAGAGTTCATCATTTTTCCTCATACTCTGGACAAACTTAACTACGACCCCTGTGCGACGTGACGATGAAGACATGGCTCTTTGTCTCCGGATATTCTATTGCTCGAGTACGATGTGTGTTCGCTTCTCGAGAGCGTCTCAGTGTAAGTTTCTAGAAGTCGCATCATCAGATCGGCTTTCTCGCGATCCTTACAAGCTGGTGTAGCTGCTCAAAGTTAGTCATTATCGGACTCATTCACGTGTCACGTAATGCCTCGGCGAGCGCCATAGGAATTTTAAGAAGTACAGGTTGTACATCGACTACGACCCCTCGAACAACACCGTCGACGGTATACGCCGATACTACTGCGAATGCCCGAGCGGAATGAGAACGATCGGATGCTGCTCCCACGTAGCTACTGCCATCTTCTACCTGGCCTATGCCAGGCATTTGCCTAGTATACCTCGTCCCGCATCAGAGCTCACGGACCTTTTCGTGCCTACACTTAGTGATTCAGAATCGGACGAGTAGGAGGATAACTAGCCGAGTGAGTAGAATCATCCAAGAATCACATCCAAGAATTCTGCAGAAAATCCATATTAATAAAGCTTTTCGGTGATTTTGCAGCTTGCGAAACCTCGTGTTTTTATTTATTCTTTATTCGAACCGATCTTCTGATGGGGAATGACGAAATCTGATTTTCCAGGAACGCCAAATCAAAGTCATTGATCAGGCCAGCATGAGAGGTTTTTGATAAGATGTCGTTCGACCCGGTAACTGAGAGCGTTTCTGAGTTATGAGCATTTTCAGTACGCCTCATTTACGTACGACGATATTTATCGTCGTACGTAAATATCGTCCGATCTGATATTTTTCTCGGGTAGGGCTCACCGAGAGCTTTCCAAAACCGGGTCTATCGGCTCTGTAGCTCAAATGGTTCTCGAGTTATACGCATTTATAGTTCTGCGGTCTGGGGCGGTTTACTCCTCACTGTGTAGGGGTAGGGGGCTCAAAATTGCACTCGAGTCACCTCTCGAGGAGGGGAACAAAATGAGGTACCCGAATCGAAAATCGAAGGGGGGGGGGGGAGGGGGGGGGCGCGATTTAACCCCTTTCCGGACAGAAACTTTTATATATTTTTTCTAAAGTTTTAAAAAAGGAAGACAAAGTTTTAGCAGCAAGTAAGACCAATAGTTTTAGGTAACAAAAAAGTAAAGTAGACATTTTTTACTTGCAGCATTTTGATGGCCCTTTGCAAACTTGTAACTAATGGTTGAACGAGTACCTTTAGCAATTGTATGGCGGCTTTTCTAACGAGCGCCGCCTTATCCTTCAAGCGGCCGATAGCTCTCTCAAGCACAACACGTTGCCTGTTCACTGGCACGCAATTTTCACGCTGTAACCTACTCCAGAATTGGAGTACCTGTTTTTACAATAATGTCACTTTATTATTAAATTGGTCAATCTAAATAGTATCACTAATCTCAGAGATAGGAAAATGCGTTGAGGTATTGATTGTAAATATTTAAAAATAAATAAATAAAGTGAGGTCTTTGTCCACAAACAACTTTTACAGACTCATGAAATAGTCATGGTAGTTTGTAATGTAATGAGTTTGTAAGGTTTGAGAGATTTGTGATAGACAAACTAATATTACTTGACAGTACCTATCAAGACTATTGACTCAACCGATATTAATGTACTGTAAAAGTAATTACATTTTTTTTTCCTATTAGAGCACTTACCTTGTGACGCACATAAGCCGACAAATCGTGCATATGTTCAAAGAGTTCATCTAGGAAGTCGTCTCTCTGTGCTCGTTGTTCGTCGGTAAGTTCCTCCCCGCAGAGTTCCACGCTCAACACTTCGCACATCATACTCAAAACGCTGATACGAAGAGTGTATGACTAAAATGATCAGGTATTATTACCAAATTATAGTTGTTTATACTGAGACGCGTACATATATTGGTTTATTGCAATAGGATACACAACTACAATGAAAAAATAGATCCAACCGGTTGTTAACCTAATACTACGTTTTTTTTAAACCAATTTAGCTTACATTTAATTTTTATGATTACTAGGCGATGCAGTCGCTAAGCATAAAGCTACGCTAGCACCATACATATATTGGAGCGGAGCGTAATACCTAAAAAAAGTTTTTTTTTTTGTTTCGATGGGAATTTCTGCGAATTTTAAAATTCGGGTCACTATCTGGTCCTCAACCTGTTGATTCAATTCCACACAAAAAATATTTAAATCGGTTAAGAACTCGGAAAGTTATGGCGTCACAGAGATTGCGCCATTGAAGCTGATCCAAGGGAGCTTCGCTCGCTCCACTCCAATTAAATTTTAAGATTATTTTATAATTATTATAGTTTTATATGATTATTATAAGAAATCATTAATAAAATAAATACAATTTCATGTTCGACCATGTGATTGAAAATGCACGAAATTTTCATAATGACGGAGTGACGTCACCTGCTTGTTTACAATAAATGACAGTCTAAGTTTAACGTATTACGATTTGACAGCTAAAATTTGTTAACAATCAGGGCACGACATGACATCAAGTAATATACAGGAAATTGGCGTTTTGGCGGATTATCATTAATTTAAACTTTATTAGTGATTTTAATAGAATATAGAGAAATAAACAAAGAATTAATCAAATGGCAAATATTTTATTATATATCGAATGATTGCCGCGCCAACTATCCTCTCTTATGGATGAAATACCACAGCAAAATGGGCTATACATAAACTACCACGCAGGCCTAGAGCAGACGGGTGGATACTAATGACTGCAAGAAAAATGAGAGTAATAACTTAACATGCTTGATGAAACATAGAAAAGCTAGAGATAGTTAATTTTGAGTCACACATCATGGTGCCATTTTCATCAAGCAAGCATTGTGGTTTTAGAACAATCCATAGAATTTCCAAAACAAGATTCCATTGTCCCAAGATGGATCAACGAAAAAATACTGTCTCTGTTTACACCAATTGAATTTGTAGGAGAAATCCATTTTAAGCCAAACATTAAAAAGAGCAATTAAGTTCTCCAACTTACCCAAATAAAAAAAACTAACTAACTAAACTAAACTAAAACTAACTTTTGATAGATGAAAATTGGGCAGATGTATCAACTTGGCCATCATCGAGAAATGAACATAAATGTTTATTTTTAAGACTGTGAAATGAGCATATTTTTAGTTCCATATGTTTGGAGTCATTTGCGGATTTCAATGCAGTTGAATGTGTAAAAAGTAAAATAATTATTGCATTATATTAAATAATGTAATGCATACATAAAATACTAAACACTACAAACCTCATCACTCTCCAAGTAAGGCTGTATAGTAGCGATGGCTCCCGTCATCTCCTTAGGTAGTTCCTTAGTGAGTTCTACTAAGAAGGTACCACAGTTACGAGCTGCGCCCTGCTCTGTCCCTACTCCTGCATTTTCTTCCTCAGATGATGCCAGCGCTTCTGCTATCTCGCGTACCTAATTTAAGGCAAAGAAAAAACATTTAATTTTAAGATTTGTAATCTTAAAATTAAATGTTAAAATTCCATAAAATTGACAAAGTCATTGACACTGACTAGACTAAGAGTAATTACTTACACCACGTAAGTGCCATTGGAAAGAGATGTGTAACTGTCGCCTTAGGGTGGCAATTTGCCAAATAGTACATTTGTTTCGAATTTACTTAAGTGTAAATAGTAAAGTCAAACCTAACCAGGCTTGTAAGTTGATATAACCATTTCACAAGCACTATTTAAATTAATTAAATATTAGTTCTTATAATACAGATGTGATTTTACAGATTCCACTAATATTATATTTATAAATAATTATAGCAACAAGATAGTAACCATTTGTGGACCAAATGTGCCAAGTCCAAACTCTTTGTGTAACTGAACTACTCCAGCACATATAGGCAGGATTGCATGTTCAATCATTTGTAGGACCTGAAATAAAAACAGTAATATTAGTCCTTTTAGGTTTTACAGCAAAAAAACCGTCACAAATTTAGGTGTGATCATAAAAAGTGAACAACACAGTCAACAGCCATATTTTATAAGTTAATTGTCAGAATATTATAATTTTTAGTCACCTAGCAATTCTGTCAATCGACTGATTATTTTATAGGTATGTAAAAATGCGTTTAGGTTTTTACCTGTACTAATTTAATAAGGCAAGATGTGCCATGATTATATTTTTTTATTAAAACACCTAGTACTTGAAATACTGTTTCCCTCACTGCTTTGTTTTTTATTATTTGCTCTTCTAACGCCTTGTAACAGGGCTCTGCTACCATTCTGAAAAGAGTACAATTATTATTAATATATCCTAAACTTTGATAGATATAATTTGTTATTTTGAGAAAACTAGATCTATTAATAACTAATTACCACAATTCAAAATATAAATTAAAATTTGCAGAAATATATTTTCAAGTTATTTAGTAACTAATTAACTTTGGTATTTAATAAATGGAGAAACAGTAGTTTTCTGTGAAAATAAATATAGCTTTCGTTTGAGAGAAATAAATACTAACGATACAAAGTTATCCTCTGCTAATGGTGGATCCCATAATCTGGACAGTGGTTGTTGTAGTATTAGGTGTAGGGTTACAAGAGCTGCCTGCTTGTCTGACTCTGTCCACCCACAAAATTCTTCATTGTCTTCGGAGGCTTTCTTTCCTTTTTTACCCAGTGTCAATTTTGTAGAATTCTAATAAATATTTTTAAAATTAAATGAGAATCCAGTCATTGTGGATCCACACGGTACAGACTTAGGTAGGTTACTAAAAGATTTATTCTGTGCGACTTAGCTGTACAGACAGAGAAGTAAAGAAAAGTGCATTATATGATCAATCAATTAATAAATCAATGAAAAAATTTTTGTTTTTATTAAAATTTATTGTACAGTTATGTTTTTTTTATTTATAAAATTTTATCCATGTTTCTTCACACTTACACTACACTGCAATTCAACTGACAAAAATTTTGGAAAACTGTACATCCCAATAAACAAGTCTGATCTAGTAAAAATGTCTACTCAAAAATTTTATTGACATGTTTTTGTACACTTTTATACTCAAGTCTCACTGTACACATATCTGTACAGGATACTCTTATATTTAGTTCTTACACTTCCGCGCACAATACACATCAGAATAAAACACTTTTTTACGGATTTTTGCGCATGTTTTATTTTATTTTATATTTAATCCTGACGTTTCGACTCCTTTACAGGAGTCGTGATCACAGGATGACTAAGATGATGGTTGTCATGTATTTTCTACTACCTTCACAATATTTTAATCGGGCACGTTCCTAATTATTAAATTATTTTATATAAATCAAGTCGTTTTATTTTATTATATTTTAAAACATTATTTAGTTATTTAATTAATTAATTTAATTAATTCTCACTACGTTTTACCTTGTATACTACTGAGTCTACTACCAGTTCGGAAATTGGGAGGGCCTTCCGAGAAGAACTGGCGAAAGAAACTCGGGCAGGGGGACCGACCTCCATCTTACTGTTTAATTATTTGCAAAAAGAGCTAACTACATCATCAGGTCTTGCAGTGTGTGTTTTTTTAGGTATTAATTTATTAATTATGGGGTCCCAAGCAGGTGGAACGCTCCAACCTTCGTCTCTATTGAAATTAGGATGTTTCCTAATTTCAATAGCCTCGCGTAGCATCCTAGGAACAAATCTTTGTTCTCTAGCGAGAATTTGTGGTTTGTCGAAACGAATATAGTGGTTTGGCCCCTCAAAAGCATGCTCACACACTGCAGACCTATTATCGCGCCTATGTTTCATGTCAGCTACGTGTTCTTTAATGCGCGTCCCTATACTTCTCTTTGTTTGCCCGATGTATGAGAGCCCACAGTCACAATCGATTTTGTAGACACCCGCTGCCTGAAGGGGTATATTACACTTGACCGATCGTAAGAATTGGTCAATCTTCCTGGCTGGCTTAAAGTAAGTTTTAATAGAAACCCGCTTCAGAATATTCCCAATCTTGTCAGTGACCCCCTTCATGTAGGGAAGGACAGCAGGTTGGCGCTCTACTGTGGCTGGTTTGGCACGGCTTCTGTGACGCAGTCTTGGTACTCGCAACTTGTTATCTTGTAGTACTCGCTTGACATGCTGAAGCTCAGCAGTCAGATGTTGTTGGTCACAGATGCCGCGAGCTCTCTGAAACAAAGATTTCCCTACGGTAGCTAACTGTATAGGATGGTGGTGAGAGTCACCATTTAAATATCTATCTGTATGAGTTGCCTTTCTGTACACTGTACAGAAAGGCACAGTAACTGTAACAGTAACGTATGACTAACAGTAACAGTACTGTATGACTAAGGCACCCTTAGTCATACAGTGTACAGAAAGGCAACTCATACAGATAGATATTTAAATGGTGACTCTCACCACCATCCTATACAGTTAGCTACCGTAGGGAAATCTTTGTTTCAGAGAGCTCGCGGCATCTGTGACCAACAACATCTGACTGCTGAGCTTCAGCATGTCAAGCGAGTACTACAAGATAACAAGTTGCGAGTACCAAGACTGCGTCACAGAAGCCGTGCCAAACCAGCCACAGTAGAGCGCCAACCTGCTGTCCTTCCCTACATGAAGGGGGTCACTGACAAGATTGGGAATATTCTGAAGCGGGTTTCTATTAAAACTTACTTTAAGCCAGCCAGGAAGATTGACCAATTCTTACGATCGGTCAAGTGTAATATACCCCTTCAGGCAGCGGGTGTCTACAAAATCGATTGTGACTGTGGGCTCTCATACATCGGGCAAACAAAGAGAAGTATAGGGACGCGCATTAAAGAACACGTAGCTGACATGAAACATAGGCGCGATAATAGGTCTGCAGTGTGTGAGCATGCTTTTGAGGGGCCAAACCACTATATTCGTTTCGGCAAACCACAAATTCTCGCTAGAGAACAAAGATTTGTTCCTAGGATGCTACGCGAGGCTATTGAAATTAGGAAACATCCTAATTTCAATAGAGACGAAGGTTGGAGCGTTCCACCTGCTTGGGACCCCATAATTAATAAATTAATACCTAAAAAAACACACACTGCAAGACCTGATGATGTAGTTAGCTCTTTTTGCAAATAATTAAACAGTAAGATGGAGGTCGGTCCCCCTGCCCGAGTTTCTTTCGCCAGTTCTTCTCGGAAGGCCCTCCCAATTTCCGAACTGGTAGTAGACTCAGTAGTATACAAGGTAAAACGTAGTGAGAATTAATTAAATTAATTAATTAAATAACTAAATAATGTTTTAAAATATAATAAAATAAAACGACTTGATTTATATAAAATAATTTAATAATTAGGAACGTGCCCGATTAAAATATTGTGAAGGTAGTAGAAAATACATGACAACCATCATCTTAGTCATCCTGTGATCACGACTCCTGTAAAGGAGTCGAAACGTCAGGATTAAATATAAAATAAAACATGCGCAAAAATCCGTAAAAAAGTGTTTTATTCTGAGGATACTCTTATGTATGGATTTATCATTAGGTTGAGCAATGAGTGGACTCAATGTAGGTAAATTTAATTTAACTAAAACTTAATTTAATAGGTTTTTTATTAAAAATATTTTCATTGTGTCAAATCATCAACATTTTTTTTCTTATATTCACATAAAACAAGTGAAAATGTTAAGCTGCTGTTTTTATTGCTTTGCATTAATTGTTATTTATTATGATTTGTGTATTATATATTTTGCCAATCTATAATTTTATATTTTTTTACTATACTTATCCTTTATTTACATGCCACAGGAAATAAAATATTATTAATATTGCACCAATTATTTAGGTGAGAGCTATAAACAAAATCAAAGCGTAAAGCTAGAGTGACATGGCAGCAGCCAGTGATGCATTAGACACTTATTTCCATTCAGAGGGAATTCGCATTTAAAGACTAGGTTACATCAAATTGAAATACTTGAAAACCATTATTCTCCAGCAGATGGGAGTAAAAGGGGGGAGGTTCCCTTTATAACCCTTCAGCCAGGTTACTCATTTACTCCACCCAAACCAAAATTTAAAAATATGTCTGTGACCTTACTAATTTTATTTTGAATTTTATTATGCTAACCAGTCTTAGTAAATATTCATAAATAGGTACATAAGTGAATTCTTACATCTGCTGCTAATTTTGTGTCCTTCGTTTTCATGACTTGTGTGAATAGGTACATAACCATTTTTACAATGTTCAAATTCTTTACACGTACATCATTATCAATTTCTTGGTCTTGGAATATCAGATCAAGATGATTACAAAGATTTTTTGCTGCTCGTATGATGTGATCAAAGCCTAAATTCAAGGAAAATAAAGTTTTGGTGACAAATAAATTTGACATTAGATTTAAATAACAATAAAATTAGTTAATATAAAAATTTTGTACTTTTATTTACCTCTGTTGATTATGTTCCATTCCAATTTGTTTCCATGGACTATAATGGAAAAATATGTATCAAAATGTTCTAATATGTATTCGACTCCTTCACTATTATATGCTCTGGCTGCATCTACAAAGGAGTGATTTATGTAAAATCGTTTAAATAAGAATTGGTACTGTTTATTAATATTTAAGTTACATAATCTTACCTTGGAGTTTGGAAAGCAGTAACCTAGGCTGAACTACATCTTCAACATGATATTGTCCGGCATGAGACTCTAATAACTCATCCTTTTGTAAAGGTATAGCAAACTCAAAGTGGCTCATTGTACAAAATACATATAAATCAAATATGCTGTGTGAATTGATATCATTCGTTTCATCTGTTGTGAGCTTACTTTGGTACAGGAACAAAACAAACTTAAACTATTTCTCGGGCACAAACGACTGTTTTTTCAAATCAAATTCTGGCCATAGAGAATTCTGACTGACATCAGTGTTGCCAGTGGTCAACAATCCAACGTAACTCGAAACAGCACAAAAAAGAACATTTTCCCGAAAAATGTAACATTACATGTTTTATGTAGAAAACGACTCTAATAATGTAATATTACACTTTATTAGACAAATAATAAAAACTTCTTTTCCTTTTGCGAACTTTGAAAGAATCGTAACTATTATTGATCTATGAATTAACGCGTGGACCTGAAAAAAATAGGCACAATAAATAATGTGACGTTACGTTTTAATAAATTGATTGACTACTAAAGTAAGCTAAAACTTACTTTGGTAACCAACGTATTAAAACATCATCATAAGGTATTATTCAGATAAAGCGGAGTACCAAATTCAAACTCGAACCTAGAAAATCATTAAAATATCGGAATAGAAATTAGTTAAAAATTGCAATTTTAAAACAATATGCAATTAGTAGCTTTACCACTATAGTAAGATTTTATTTTGCGTGCTGCAATGGTTTTGATGGCACAAATAATGTGGCGTTTTTAATATGGTGTATAGTACTCGTTTAAAAATGTAAGTAAGACTGAAACTTTGATAATTGGAATGATAATTGTTTATTGACACATAGAAGTTAAAATACCACCATCACTACTGTAGACAAGCGACAATGGCGTTTGATGAGCGGATATTTCTGAGTAAAAATCGACATCTATAACAAATTCAATTTCCAGAATAACATAAGTATGATAAAGTTTCAATTTCATCGACTGTTATTAAATTATATGTTGAGAAGATGATTAAAACTTAATTCAACCATTTTTCTTTTTATTAGAGTAGATGGCACAAAAAAGTGTCGTCCTAACGATTGTCGCTCCCAAACATCCTCGGGGTTCAATGGGTTAAGCAAAAAAGCAAAAAAAGCTTGAATCTATGAATGAGATAGACCATTTAAAGAAAAAAATATTTGCGGGAAAATATTTGATTTTTTAAGACCTAAAGGTAACGCCAAAAAACATAATGAGCCGTGTAACAAGGAAGTAACATGAGATGGTCAAAAGTGACAAAAATGTTCCAAAAAGTAATATTCTGGTAACGATGAATGACATTGAAAATTCGGTTTTTATATGGTAAAATATTTCTCATAAGAGAAAGCAATTCAGCCACTTAATCAATTATTTCGATTCTTATTTCATTGTAGATGGATGAATGATGAAAATTGTTTTATGAATAGCGGATGGTTAATGGACGATGAATTAATAATATAATGAGTATTTCTCCAGATTTCCAAGAGGAATAAATGCGAAAAGACACCTTTCCCTGCTTTGTTTCGCTAGTCAATCAATACTTACGTATGTTCATGAACTCATAACGATCAACAATCTACATATATATACTAATCTTACTAAATATCAATAATTGCTTCAACTCTTATAATACTTTAACTGAAAACTAGGGCACGATTCAGCATTCATTGTTTATCCACCAATCATTAATCTCCTATCATCATCATTAATATCATCAAATTAAGAAAATGAATAATTGAAAATGACGAGGCATTAAGGGTTGTGTTCCGAGATATACATCAGTATACTGCCCAGTGGTAATGATGTCACGAATTGACGCCATGCTGTTGCTTTGTCCCGAAATATCCTGGCCAGCACATTGAAAGAAACCAACACCATTTTTAATATAGTGTGAGAGCAAGAGAGAGGGGAAAAGCCTGGCAAGATACGTCACACTTTCTTACGCTTTGACCGTACAAAATGGCGACGAATTCATGACGTAATCACCACTGGCGATGCAAAGATTATGCGCGCGTCTCTAGCGGCGTTTAGAAGTTGTTTAAGAACGACATACGACACTTTGCTTTAAAGGTGAGGTTATGTTTAGATGAATCATGATTAATACAGAAACCTGTTGCTTATAAAAGCAGCAATACGAAATGCTGTTGCGTTACTCAATGTAGTTCTTACGGAGATTCGGGAATAAGTTTTCATTTGTTTCAAAAGACAAAATTATGAAGAAATAAAATATATTTTCATCTGTTTATAAATATATTTAAATATGTTTCATCTTAATCGATTGACCAAACATTTGTAAAAATGTTTCTTTCGAATACGAGAGGATGTTCCTCTCATTGATGAAACAACGCTGGCCTACAGCATAAAATCAGGAAGGTACTAGAAAATTTCGACGAGTGTTCACAAGGCTCGGTAGCTCAATTGGGAGAGCATTGGACCGGATTTCCAAAGGTTGCGGGTTCGATTCCCGCCTGAGAATTCACTTGTGACCCGAGTCGATTTTTTCTAGTATTTTTCTATTATAATAATTTATCTTATAAGATCGCATTGAAAATGCATAAAATTTATAAATAAAGTCGGTATACGGGCGAAAGTTTTACGTGACAACGACTTTGAGTGGTAAAATAATTTTAATGTGAATATTCATTCGTATAGTAGGAAGAAGGATGAAATAATAGTAACAATTTAAAACATTTATTTATACAAAGAATTATATTTAAAACATTAATTTATAGGCACGCGTCCCTTCCACTTTTTATGTCTGTCTCTCTCGCTCTTAGGCGGGCTAACCATGCCCGAGTGGAAGGGACGCGTGCCTCTCACTCGCTCTCATTGTAAGCGCATATATAGTTGAGTGGGAGAGAGACGCAAGGCATTCGGCGGGCCTCTCTCTCGTTCGGTGACTCATCGTAACGTTACCGAGCGTTACACTTTTTCATAAGTGACTCCCAGCCGCAACCTAATTTAAGACGTTGTCACGTCAAAAATATAAAAATAAAATATAGTTTAAAAAACTAAAAAAACACGCTTTAGTAGCAAATCGAACTAAAAATCTGAAAATAACTTTTAATTTATATTTTATTCGACCGTTATAAAAAGTAAACTAACTCAATATGTTTTAAATCATTTTCAAAAATTAAGAAAAAAAAGTTATGAAAAGAAAATTAATTTCATTGTAAAAAAGCATGGCGTGCTTTTTATAGCAAATTTCTATACTAACTTTATGTTTACAAATAACTACTAATTATATATTTACAACAATCAAAGTTGGACAAAATCGAGCCCAAACGAGTCAGTTACATACAGGTGAAACTAATAAAAGCGTGTTAAAAATATTGGACTGCTTTAAGAATAGGCAAGCCGAATTCACCAGCGATGAGCGTTTGTTCTCATAATTTTCAAGTTTTAAACTTTTTTCCGACGTGCGCAGTATCAGTGCTTGTACATTAATTATGTTTTTATTTTTTTTTTCCCTACAGAAATCACTATTCCTGTCTTCTTTCTGTATCCTGCAGACGCTCTAATTACATGACAACATAATTATTATTTCGTCCAACAATAAACCACATAAATCAGATTTATATTTAAAAAATAAATTTTCCCGTGACGTAAATTGTATCGAAAACTGTCAAAGTGTCGTTCTTATACAGTTTCACAATTTTGACGCTTGAGGCGCTAGTTAAAATCTTTGAATCGCTAATACTGCTGAGTATTTCCTCAGAGTAAACAGGACTGGAGTAGCCTTTGCCTAACATTACCCCTCTGCCAAATGCACAAGCGTCGGAATCCTGTGCTTTATATAAAACTAGTTGAGCCGCCATTTTAAAACCACAATAATCAGAACGTCTCACCGTGCAGAGCTCCCACGAAAATGCCTGCCTGTGCTGTTTTCTACTGTAAAAAAAATTCGAAAATATCTAGTATGCAAAAAGATGGCGTCACCTTTCATTTGTAAGTATAATTTTTAGGATTTGATTATTATTTAATTCATAATTTCATGTTTTAGCAGACTACAATTTCAAATTTCGCGCCCAAAGTTCGTTTGATGACGTCACGGCCGCACTCCCCACGAGACTACCTAGGGTTGACCATTATCGCATTTCAATTAATTAAGACAAAAATTAGAAAAAGTTTGTTGGTAATAAATAACTGTAATTTTGTATTAATTAATTACTAATTATAATTTCGATTTAACAATGTACGTTGCGTGTTTATTTTTAGTTTAGTATTAAGTTCATACCTACACTTTTGCGGCTGCTTGCCTATTCTATTCTTTGCCACACAACATGGAAATACAAAATAATAAATAAAATAATAAATTAAAATAATAATCAAACTATTTGCCCTTTTATTCATGCTGGGCGGCGCTCATAAACATTAAGAGTACTAATGCTGTATATACTTACAGTGTCCCTGACTTCATAAAAAAGCACGGTTAAAAGGGTACCATCGCCTAACCAGCACACCCGATCATTTCCGAGAAACCAAAATTATTTTTCGAGCCACAGGACAAATTGTTTTTATTTTGTAATCAGCAACCCTTATTAATTTTTACAATATTTATTTGCACAATAGTGATGTCAACTTCATCGATATTGTGATTTTACGAGTGAGTAATGAATGAATGAATGAATGCAAGTAACATACTTAAATTGAAAATATTTATTTTTAATTTAAATCTATATGTCGCAGGGAAATTGTATAATTCCGCAGTTTACATTCGGCGTCATCAGTTTAAAAAACACATACCCTATTCTTAGTTCTTTTTCTTGACGATAATAAAACACAGCTTAGATAAATTACAGTTTGTTTCGGTAATTATTACCAGGTATTAATGATGATTTCAAATAAGAATAAGGTATGTGATTTTAAACTGATGACGCCATATGTAAAGTGCGGAATTATACTATTTACCTGCGATATTATACATACGAGAATAAAACTGTAAAGATATAGAATAAAATAGGTCAAGTCCACCTACAACCAAATGGCTAGTTATGAGCGTAGAGGAAGCGAAATCACTAATTTTTGAACATATTGTCTGTCTGTATGTATGTTTGAGCACGCATCACGCAAAAACTACGCGACGGATACATTTTAGTATGGTAATAGCTAAATGTCATCGTCAACATTTAAGTTAAGTTTTTTTTATTAATATTGTAGCATTTATAGCTCCTTTTAAAAACCGGCTTGTCCAACTGCAATACTTCAAGATACTAGGAGTAAGGTATGTAGTGCCAAAAGTCCTTTGTACATAAATGAAAGCTATTGGAAGATAGTATTGCAGTATTAAAATTAGAAACGATCGGTATGTGTATATGTATGAGGCAAATATACTCTACCCCTAGGCGGTATACTAATTGTTGGTATTTATATTTTAAGCTTTGACATGCCCGGAAACATCTAATTTTTCATATTCAGTTTTCCTAAAGAAAACAGCATACGAAAAAAATGGATTCATGCTTGTAATAGGTAATAGGGCATCTTGGGCATCTTCAAGAACAAGTATTATATGTTCCATACATTTTGATCCGTCTCAGTTTCAAAAATTATCTAACAATAGAAGAAGATTAGTTGCCCATGCTGTGCCAACGTTATTCTTGAATGATCCTCTTAGTTTTTTATATAACTAGTTATGTTTCAAATAGATATCAACATGTTATATTATAACAGTTTTAGTTTATTACATTTAAATGTATTAATTTTAGGTTAAAGAATAAGTTGAAAAGGAAATACCTGCAAAAGGTGATGTAAGCAAATCGCAAAAAAATACAAATAATCAATCGGTCAAAGTAAAAATCTGAGAAAACTAACTATATTCACTATCGCTTTGTTAAAAATAATGTTTCAGTGTTCCTCCTTTCCATTATGGTTATACGCGTAAGGGTCCACAGTAAATTCTATATATATAATAACACCTATTGTAAATATCTTTAAAAAGCAATAAACTATTAAGTTTCAATTTGTATTTTATGGATATAGCCTTCGAAACTGACTGTTGTAGCGTGTAATATCATCATTAATTTAATTTAATTTTTAATACATAATGTAGGAATACTAATGCAACGTTAATTGGAATACTAACGCAAAGTTCCACATGGATCAGCTTCAATGGCACAATGTCTGTTACGCTATAACTTCCCGAGATCTTAACCGATTTTAATATTTTTGTGTGGAATCGAATCAACAGGTTTAGGACCAGATTGTGACGGAGACCGAATTTTGAGATTCGCAAAAATTCCCATCGAATTTTTTTTTTCTTTTTTTAGATATTACGCTTCGCTTCAATATATGGTGCTAGCGTAGCTTTATGCTTAACGACTGCATCGCCCAGTACATTCATTCATTGAACGAAACTGATTTATCGATATCGATATTCGCGTGCTATGTCATGTCACTTCTCACACAATGACATTCGTGTGTTTGAATAGAACGTTAACACACTATTTTAAGCACGTGTGCGTGTATTTTAAATATGTTTGTCGTATTAGACATGTGTGCGTTTGTAAACACGCAAAGAGTTTTTGTTCCTGTGTGCTGGCATTGAATGTAGTAGTAACCTCACCCCCCGCAAAAAATGGCAGAAAAATATGTACGAGAAATTGACTAATGGCTACTCCAGTCCTGTTTACTCTGAGAGTATTTCCGAATAGAGCCACGAGTGATGGCAAGACTCGGTTGTAGTCAATAGTAGTAAGGGTCGATTCAAAACTTATAAAAAAAAAATCCAAGCGCAGGCAACATTCACAGTCAAATTTTGACACGTTGCATACATGTCACTTGACGTATCGCTTTTCTCTTGCCAGCACAGTCGATTTTTTCGATAGTTTGCTATTATCGTAACAGTTCTTTCCTTTTGATAGGGTTAAAAGGTGAAAAGTTATTTAAGATATTTATTATTAAAAATGTCTGGAAAAGTTAACAAAGCATTCACAAAAGAAGAAGAACTGCTTTTGCAAGATTTTAGCAGAAACGTCTCTACCAAATCTTCAGCACTCTTTTATGGAAATGCCTTCATCGTCTCTGCTATTCCCATATGTAAGTAAGCTAAATACCTCCTATATATTTCAAAGAGTTATTATTACTATTCCAATAAACGTGAATATAGTTTTTTAATTCATGATTCTAGATGCAAAAGCCTTGGTGAAAATGACACACATTTTTATACTTGTTCTAGGGTTGTTCTGGCGAGTACATGCTCTGGAAGTGAGTTCTTCGTTGGCTTGGTTCGCTCTTGTCACCACTGCCAGCACTTGGTTCCTAGCACTGGCGTACCGCAATACTAAGTTCCAGCTGAAGCATCGGGTAGCCGTCAGGCGGGAGGATGCAGTAGCACGGGAAATGGCCAGGAAGCTTGCTGATGATAAGAAAATGAGCAAGAAAGAAAAAGATGAGCGGTATGTGTTCTTCTATACTAATAATTCACCTGTGATAGTGTTCAGATTATTTATATTGTGTGTTAATGGAATACAAATAAAAGCCTTGAGCGCATTTTATAGAACTACTGCCTATGTGATTGGCGCTCTAGTATATTTCATTTGATAGTTATTCATAAGCTTATTTGATCTTCCCATAAAAGCCTTTTTGTTATAATGATCAATGACATCCATTGAGATTCTAATAAGAATATTAAATCCTATTTTATAACAATTCCAATCTTCTTTATATTATTTACTGCAGAATATTTATTTTACTTTATCAACAAATTCATTATTTTTAAAAGTTATTAATAGTATTGTCTAGCCAACTTAAATAGTCTATAAATAAAGCACTTAATAACAGCAATGAATATTATTCTGTTTGTTGTATTACAATATAAGTAGATAAAAGTTTGGTTAACCATGTGAGTATTTGTATTATAATGTATTCTTAATTTATTGACAACCTCAGTAGTGGAAAGGCTGGCATACCAGATTTCATGGTGATGCCACTCTGAGGTCCCGGTTTCATTTCCCGGGTCAGTGTAGAAAATTCACCTACCTATATTAGGAAACAACAGTAGTACCATAAAATCGGGTAACAAGGATTTAATGGTACTACTGTTGTTTCCAACTTTCTATAACACAGTGCTTTATAGTTGCTTTACTGTTGTCCAATATTTTTTTATTCTATTCATTTTGGAAAACCAATAGCGTCAATAGAATTAAAATCATACCAATGTATCCAAAAAATAAGTAAAGTTATGTATGGACTCAAATATTAATGACTTAAGAGTGAAAATCCCAATATTAAGAGTTGTATATAATTTTAGTTTAAACAACAAAGGAATTACTTGCATAATAAGTAGTTCAAGCAAATGCTAAATGTGTTATGCAAATGCGGATTCACTTCAATATGATTTTACTGAGTAAGCAGGAAGAGTCACCACAGTCATCAATGATGTTATAGTGTGTTGCCTAAGAATTTTTTTTCCTTCAAATCTCTCAATTTTTTTATAATGACATCTATGTATATTATGTATTGCAGATTGCTATTAATGACGTAAGCATACTAAGTAATTATACAGGAGTAGTATTAGTTTTTTCATTAAATATATATTTTGGTGAATTGACTCCCAATTTTTTTTAAGCCTTTCACTGTAGAGCACTCAAAGTTTAGATGGTTATTTAAATGGTCCACTCAACACACTTGTGCATTCTCTTTAACAATGTCTCTGTGAAGTTTTGATAGTGACAAATTATATTTTCTTTTTTAATTTTTACAGAATCCTTTGGAAAAAGAATGAGGTTGCTGATTATGAGGCGACCACTTACTCCATCTTTTACAACAACGCTTTGTTTCTCACCATTGTGATACTGAGCAGCTTCTACTTGCTGCGCACTTTCACACCAACAGTGTATCCTTTTCAAAAACTTACAATTTCAATACAACAGTGCATATTTTAAGTTAATTACAATAACCTCTTGCATTACTAAATTGTCGGTACATTCGTCGAGAACATACGTAAATCTGCTGTCGACGAGCGAACGCGAATAATAAGGCGCGTGAGGCAGAAAGCGAGCGAGCGGCAACCTATTGCTGTTCAGTTCCAAGTGCCTTATGCAATACCCTTCACTCACATGACTGGACTCAGGATCGACAGTGCAAAAGGCTTTAAATTTCTTAAATCAGTGGCTCGTAATTTGGTCACTGGTTTGTGTGGCATGATGATACTAGGTTTTTCAGTGCTGAACCTTTAAAGTTTTGCAATGTCCATCTGTGTCTGTCTGTCTTAAACTTAGCTCAAATGTTATCGGCCCTAGAAAGCTGAACTTTGGCGTGGAGATATATTTTAATTCGAAACATCGACAAATGAATAATAAAAAAAAAAATTAGGGTACCTTCGCTACACAGTAAAGTGAAGATGCAATATTTCGTCTATGTCATAGTATGGATATAAAGATAGATATATACCTATTGAAATAGGTAATTCAAAAATATTGTATTTGTGAAAACCGTTTTTTAATTCAGAATATAAGAAGAATCGCCATCCCTATCGCCATCCCTTTCCCTTTCCCTGTAACGCTATCCCATAAGGCTCTCCCACTCTAAATAGCTGTGACAGTGATTTAGCGAAAATTATAGCTGTGTCTTTATCGAACTAATGGTAGTCCCATAAAGCCATCTTAATCAAACACTCTCGAGTGTCAGTGGCGGGGCGGTGTCGCGAAAGTTTGCTGGAGAGTCAATGCTGCCAATAAAGCGAGCCTCATTCTCCTGTACGTGTTGTATTCGTGCAGTATAAGTTTCGTTCAATAGTTTGGTTCATGTAGTCTAGTAAATGAATGTAGCTAGCAACGCACAATTTGTTCTCCGTTTTAGCCGATGAAAGTACTTCTTTAAGATATGAAACGGAGTTAAATATGATGTTCAGTTCAGTCAAAAGAAGAATTTCTGGAAAATGATGTTGATTTTTGGGCGTAAAAAAGCCACGAAAAATAAGATTTTGTAAAGAAAAATATATTACTTAGACAATTTTAGTTCAGCATAGTTGTATCTTTTCGTAATTGTGGATCCTGATAGCATCTTCCCTTCATTTAAATAATAATAATAACTGGAATTTATTTTAAATATTACTTTGTTCCATTTATTATTCCGGTACCCTCCCCATCTCTTAATTACCCCCTGGAGAATTTTGCCTGAAGGAAACTGAATGATTTTTCGGAAATTAAGAAAAATTAATAGCAGCTGTATATGTATTCAATTAAAAGGAAAATAACCTTAGGTAGGTATACTTTATAGACATTTCGTACAATAGTCTTTAGCATAATGGGGTACTTCGGAACCCTATTTGAACAGACACCCACTTGGCCGGTTTTTTTACATTATATTTGATTTTTGTTTATTGCCATTTCATTGGAACATTTTGGTAACAGAATATTTTGACTGACACAAGACAAAAGTGCAATAGTTGCAGTGTACAATAATGACAGTAATGTAAATTTATAGGCTATATAAGAAGGTTTATTGGAAATGGAGAAGGAAGGTTAATAGCTAAATTTCAAATATGAATGACCACTGATTGATTTCCTTAAATAAAACATTGTTCAGTAACTACATTGTGTCCCTCACCACTGCATCAGGGTTGCTGGCTCTCCTCTCCACTGGTACCAAGTGATTGAAACAATGCAAATAAGTGTATGCATGTGCCTGTCGAACTAATGAAGTGTGTTGTGACAACAATTTCATGTTGAGAATGAAATTCATTTGTTAGTATAATTTTATATAAACATAATTTAATTCCAATAAAACACTTTTTATAGAAAAGTCATTAATTTATTTACAACCTTGCATTTTAAGAGACTTACAATTATATGGTCCTTAACTTATAGCTAATAAGGTCACACTTTTGACGGCTATTTTGCGTTTATTTATGGTGGGTTAAATTCAATATCAAATCACACAACTTTTGTTTCACTTCACCATGCAATAGTCCGTTTTATGTCAATTCAATATTGATTTTTAAATTTCCGTTGCTGCATAAGAATTCAAAGAAATTTCCCAGCTGTCAAAGTCATCACCTTTTAAATCATGAATAAATGTTGATGACTAGAAAGTAGTTACTAATATATTCATAATATGAAATTCCTAGCATATTTATGTATGATTTATACATGTACGTTTTGTATCGTTCATTTCATTATTTTATGCAGCAACAGTTAATCTAGTCTTATTTAAAAATAAGTACATAGTTCATGTATTCGTGGTCACAAATGGTCGTAATTGTTGGCTGGCATGAGCGATAGCGGCGCGCCGTGGTTGCGCTGCCAAATCTCACTGTTCGCTAAGGAACGCTGGTTTGTCAGGGGCTCAGTACATCATGCCGACGTGCAACGGTTCCGTGCGTTGGAAATACACGTTGGGGTTGCTGCTGAAGGTGGGCTCCACGCTCGTGTACACGTTGCCCTCCTCCGGTCGCACCATCACGCCTGCACAATGCATTAAATTATGAGTTTCTTCGTCAAAGATTCCGAAAATATATTAAAGTAGGTAGTTAAGAGGACATAAATGCAAGTAAAAATTGCAGTTAAGGGTGCAATTACCTGGAGGTAATAAATATTGGAAAGGTGAGTAATTGTAGTGGTAGTGCATTAAGGGGTGCAGCGGGTAGTGCGGTGGAGAGCATAGAGGGCGTGAGTGCAGGTGCGGAGAACTCCCGAACATTGCTCTATACGGATCTGCAAACAGAACGCGGATTTAAACGGTGGTGCTTCAAGCGCTATTCCTCACTATTAGCGCATTTTAGATACTTAACTAACCGGCTGGCTGAGCGGGCGGGTCCTTGCGATCGAGTACTGGGGGCGGGGCTGGCACGGGAGCCGCGGCAGACACCATGCCGTACTTGACAGGCTTGAAGTGGAAGAAGGAAGGTGAGTACCCGGAGCCACCAGCGCCGAGCGAGCTGAGGCCTTCGTCGCGGTCGGCGTCCCAGCGACCTTCGCGCCCTAGTGCCGCCAGCCGCCGCCCCTTCGGCGCAAACATGAGCGCGAACACGACGGCACAAGTGGCGAGCAGGCCGGCCGCCACGCATGCGTCGCGGTGCCGCTCTGGTGCGCCCAGCGCTGCGGCAACCCAACACACCCACACGGCGGCCGCAGCGCCGCCCGCACCCGCTATATGAGTTGCTTCGCGGTAATTGTCGCGAATGCCACGCGACCGCAGCGCCACTCCGCACACCACCGCGATCAGGAATGCCGCGTAACACAGTGATAACAGCATATCCGACAATTGGGAGTCGCAACGGGTTCCGCTCCCTATCACTCTGGGAGGCGACCCGCCTAGCCATTGTGCACCTATCGCCACTTGGATCATCACCGCGAAAAATAGGAGCAATCCCTGGTATGCCGCTGGTAGATACACTCCACCATTCAAACTCAATAGAAAAACACATTTTACGAGCAAAGATGCAAACACGATGACGTATGCTACCCCAGTTCCGAAACGTACTGCTCCACAAGTGAATACAGTCGGTGTAGTTGAGTAGAGAGCAGCCGTAGCAGCACAAGTGAATAAGCCGAATAGAAGGCATTGTCCAAGTAGTAGGTGACGATGGCTAGGAGCCTTCCGTCGAGCACCCCAGATAACAAATGCTTCAAACGCTCCAAGAGTAGCCATTGTGACGCATGAGAGAGCGAGAATTGGGACAGCCCATGATTCATGACGCAAAGAACCTGCCGTCGGCAACACAGTAGTCGCCGTGGTATTGGATTTCTCAGGTGACGATGAAGAGGTAAAAGGCCTCGAAGATGTGGATGGGGGTACGGACGATGAAGTGTGTTCCGGTATTAGAAAATATTCGGTGCTCATCTCAAGGCGATGGGCTTCAGTGCGTGCTGGACGGCGCGGTGGTGGCTCTGTCTCGAGCGATGCCTCGTCTTCAACAGAGGGATTTTGGTCATCGTACTCTTGCTCGTACGAGTCGTCGTATTCTTCGGCATAATGCGCAGCGGGTGCGTTGCGTGGCGCGTATGCGGCGGGAACTCTTGGAGCGAGGCGGTCGCCAAAGCGGGCCGCGCGGGTGCCGGCAGCGACCAGCGCAGCCAGCACTGCTGTCAGCAGGAGGACGCGCGCCACGTCCGCTGCCATCGGGCGCCGCCTCAGCTCACCGGGACTTGATGCGGGCACATTCGTGCTCTACTGCTTCGCTCTGAAAATATAAAGTCAACATAAAGGTCTGCATCCTTTCTACTTTTCTAACAAAAATCAGTAAAAACCAGTTTAATGCTGACAATTTAGAAGATTTTGTTTAATTCAAAGCTATATTTCGACTTTATGTTATTTGAGTAGATATATAAATAGACTTCAGACACACCATATCATTTGACTTCGCATACATCGTTATTTGTGGCAACTGAGGCACATTTAATTATTTCATCGTAAAAAATATTTATTAAAATAACCTATTGTTTTATAATGATTGTTATCTAATACTCACACCCCCCATACGGCCCGCCCCCTTATAAAATGATATTAAAAACTAATATTTTGCAATAAAACAAACTCGTGGTTTTAGTCCTGTAGTTAGATAAATTAGATTATTAATTGCAATATACATACTTCTATACCTTGCAAAATAAATAGAACTTTAGAGCAAAAGATATGAACACAAAACCTTATATATAAAATTCTCGTGTCATAGTTTTCGTTCCCATGCTCCTCCGAAACGGCTTGACCGATTCTCATGAAATTTTGTGAGCGTATTGAGTAGGTCTGAGAATCGGCCAACATCTATTTTTCATCCCCATAAATGTTAGGGGTAGTCCCCCCCAAAAATATATTTTTTTATTTTTTTGACAAAATGTTTAGTTTCTATTTTTTTATGATATAACATACAAAAATACATACAACCCTTAATTTTCACCCCTCTACCATCAACCCCTATTTTTTATTAATTAATTAAAAACTTTTCCTAGAAATAATAAACATGGCAAAACAACGTTTGCCGGGTTAGCTAGTTGGATATAAAGACGTACCTATGTGCAACAGCAAGAGACGAGTCTGGGCTCTATGATATTTTTATCCTATAGGGTGAGATACACCGTTTAACAGCCATCGCCCTGACCGGTGGGTGAGCGCGGCGATACAAATACAATAGATCATAATAAGGACTATAAAGTTGGTTGAAATAAAATAAAAATTAGAGCGTTAAAAAGATGAGAAAAATTAATGCAATAAACTATAATAAATAGTGAGGTTATGGTCAGACAATATGGACTAATTATTTTAGCGGATGGAAAGACCTGACTTTGCAGTTCCAGCAGATAGGTAGATCGTTTCACCACTTGGTAGCTGCTACTGAATTCTGTATTATAATGAAAAACACTACAGAACAAAGAGAGCCCGTGTGAATCGGCTTTTCGCTCATTGATGGTTCAATCGAGGAGAAGAGGGCCCCTTCCGATCAATTTGCCACGAGCCTAAAATATATAGTTATGCCGCTGCTAGAGTTACGTTGACTTTCATGACTTTCGTGATTATATTTTTGACTACCGCATAGCATCAAGTTTTATTACCTACTTTAAGCTACGATACGTATCTAAATCATACACAGAACGTAGGTAGGTATCTTAGATATTATAACATCTGGTTTTCTAAAACTTTTCTCTTTATATCTACTAAACTAGGATTCTTCCACACATCGATAAAGGATGTAGTAAATATTCTTCGTAGATAGGGCATAGGTTTCACATTTACTAGTCGCGTAATGCCTAGAGCGGGACTACCAATCGTGGCGTATCGATAACGAAATTCCCTGCGGCTCCAAGGATAAAAAGAGTTTTTAAACACAGGGGATATCGGCTCCGGAGGCCGCAGGGTTTTGCACGAGTGGTGATAGGATACCAAATATCTACAAATATAAAAGTATAGAGACGCGTACCTGTTGATCAAGCTTTTATCCTAAAACTATGGCCGATCGGGACTGGCATGGGATCGTTATTTACTAATAATCGGTATATACGTTCATCGGTAACGAAACTTGGCCATTCTAGCCACTTTAGTTACTCTTCTATATTTATATTATCTTAATTAAGGCAAAAAAAATATTAATTGATTTTAAAATGTGCTGAAGTTTTAAGCTCTTTTACTAGAAACGACAAAATTTCACAAAAACTACATATGTGTAGTTTTAATTTTTTTTAAATTAAAACTCACGAAAAGTGTCTAGTTTTTTTGATATTCCGAAGTAGTATGTTTACCACTCTAGCCCTTACAACCACCGGCATTCCATCTGGCTTGCTCTAGATGCCTTATTTAGTGCTTACACTACCGCGTACATTACACATTGTAATAAAACACTTCTTTACGGTTTTATAATTTTTATATATTGTATGCATTTTCAATGCGATCTTATGAGATAAATTATTATAATAGAAAAAATACTAGAAAAAATCGACTCGGGTCACAAGTGAATTCTTAGAGTGAATTCCCGCCTGAGAATTCACTTGTGACCCGAGTCAATTTTTTCTAGTGTTTTTTCTATTATAATAATTTAACTTCTTTACGGATTGACCTGACAAACGTCAGGATTAAATTTAAAATAAAATACGCGCAAAATCCCTAAAAAAGTGTTTTATTTAAATCTAGATAGATAGACTCTAGACTCAAGCTACTGTATATCCAAGCTCAGTCAATGCTTATGGACGGTTGGACCAAGACCTTTTGAACATGTCCAAGTTATGTTTTATGGGATTCAGTCATACATGATTAATTCATAATAATGTGATTGAAATAACGCCATTTGTTTATTTGTATCAGCGCCTTAAAGGTATTCATAAATGCAACCCTCTTCGTGGTCCTACTTTATAATGCTTTAGCAGGAACTGATCTTGGGAACCATGCATATGTTCTTAAAGGATTTTCTCGATGTATCGCGTTGTAGTTATCGACTACAACAAACTTCATATGAGTCTCGAAGGTTATTCCTCCCCATACTATAATCCAGCCTCCTTGAAAACTCACTGTTCCTTTAGTGGTAATGGGTAGATACCGTTCTCTTTTTCTTCGCACTCAAGGTGATTCTGCACTCATTAGTAAACAAAACTCTTGCCAATTTATCGAAGTCCAGTTTAAATTTTCTCTAGCAAATTAAAGTCCAGCTATTCGGTGTTTGCTGAGCAGTAGTAAGATAATTAGGTAGATAGATAATTAGTTTATTTGCATCATAAGACACACACGCGTTTACAACAATTAATCTTAACATATACATATGTAATTTTAAATTTAAGGGAAAAAGCTGAGCGATACCTTTGCTCTGAGAGCAAAGCACTGATTGTAACAGCGCGAACGTGTAAACCTACACAATAAACATTATACTATCACAAATAAATAATATTATTGTCAAAAGTAATACATGATAATGAATAAATAAGAAAATAGATTAAATTATGAAATTCTAATAGAATAATTAAATAATAGTTGATGAAAAAAAATGTGAAAACATTATTATTGCACATATTATTAAAATATCAATGCGAATCGTGATATTTCCATTAAATATATTGAATTATTAAAAATGTATATTTAGCAACTGCGGAAATCTGCATCAGTAAGCCACCTGCTGACTTGTTAACTTTTAAATTATCTTCCTTCATGTATCATTTTATCGCACGCTCGCTTATTGCGATTTCCTTCGAGAATTGGAGACGCCTTTAGATCGGCAGTGAAGAAGCGAATTTTTTATATTTCTAATACAATAAAGCAATCATCCCGAGTCGACGTGCATCTTATGCCCCCACTACGTGGACTTCAGTTGTAGCTGAAATTCTCCTGGTATTTTTACATCGTAAACAGAGCCTATCTCAGTGACAAATGCGGTACACCGAACGTAAAAGCCCTTTTAACGCTGTGTAAGTACTTGACTGATTAAAAATTACAGCTTTTGCTACTTGTATTGCTGTTAAAAGCATAATTTTTCGATCTTGCATTCATTAAAATTTTTAATTTGCTATAACTATTAGTTAAATAAACTGACAGTGCATTTTACGCAACAGAAAATTGTAGCACCCAGTTAACTGCACTAGTGTCTGATCACCGAATTTTCAGCCGAAGCCGAATCTGAAACGTATTTAGATTTGTTATTTTTTTTGTTATAATTTAGACAGAGATGAATTTTTATCACGTTTTATTTAATGCGTAAAAAGCGGAGATCAAATGGATACACGAACACGTTCACGAATAGATAATAATACTATAACATTCAGATTCAAAATTAATCAACAAATACTTATGTTCATTATTTTTAACTTAAAATAAAATATTAAAAATATTGTTTTGATATTATTTTACATATCTCAGCCAAACGTGACCCTTCAGACTGAGATCCTAAGCGTAAGATTTAGTATGTTGTAACACTAAAATGTGTAGCCAAATTGTCCAGTGGTTTATTCACTTCTTTGCCATTATACCCTACTTGAATAATCGTACTATTACGCCTTACTAACTGCAGAATAAACCACCGACGAATGCAATCCTTATTGACGATATCTATGGTGATATAGCAAAATAAATATGCAGCGCACCGTACAAGGGGCCTCTAATTCAACCGGAAGATTACGTGCACGGATTCACGGGACCGAATCGTGACTTTAGACTTATTAACAGAATCACAGCACAGTGAAGTATTGTAAACAGATTTGGAGCTAACCTAACGGTGGTGGTGCTCCAGGGCCAACAACGATCGCGGAGGCGAATGATCTCGGCAAACGGTACATGCTTATCTCAAATCGCTCCCAAATCTTTGCTTCGACGACTACATTTTTTCTTCTTTAACAATATTAGAGTTTTGTTAACATTTGATATTTCGTCAAGCAGCAGTAGCTTAATAAAAATTTAATTTGCTTATTTAAACAATAAATACCTAGTAACAGTATGCTTGGTATGAACAAAGTCAAATTAATAACAAATAAAACCTTTGTATGTTCGTCTAGAACCTTTTATTTCGTTGTCATGTGGGTGACAATAAATATTGGAAAGATTGTGTTACTGGGGATTTTAATAGGATATAGTTTGTAAGCAAACTCAAGTTTTGCCTAAATGTTCCAGCAGAGATCAATAAAATTGCCGTGGTATTTTATCCCTGCTATGAATGGCTTAATGGGCTATTGACGTTATGTGCTATACGGAAAATTACTATTATCATTTGTTACATTATGTTATTACAATTACATACATACATACCTATAATTACGACTTTTTCCGCAGGAGTAGGCAGAGATCACAGATTTCCACAGTCCTGACATACATGTCTCGCTTATTCAACGTTCATCAGATCTTTCATACCAGCTCGTCGGTTAACGGTACTTATGACCTGGTCTTTTTTCAGGACATCTTCTATTTGGTCCCTGAAAGTTCGCCTTGGTCTGCCTTTTTTTTTAATTGTGAATAGGTAAGCTCTTGACCGCTATCTCGCCTGATGTTAAGCGATAATGCGATTTAGGCGGCCTAGAAGATACCTTTTTATTTTAACGACGTGCCCATGCACCATACTATTATTACAATAACAAACAATAAAATCTCTTCTGTGCCAATTTATCAAATAGTGATAGATCAGGTACGAGTATGTATTACGGATATAGACTTAACGGCACAGACTTGGCTGTTATTTCGCGATATAAAAAGTTTTAAGTAAATAAATATAAATAAATAAAAAATAATAATATATAATTTTAATAAATATTGTTTATTACAGTAGGTAGAAAAATATTTTTCTAAATGCCCTGTGTGCACTGATTTAGAAATTAGTGGAATCACGTAATTTGTTAGTTTAGTGTCGAGTATCGATTTTGGCTTAGTTCAAATATTCAGTTTCAGCCATTATCTACTGCCATAAATTTTGTAAAATAAGTAAGTAATAGTTGTAATCAGTTTTATTATAACATTTTGTTTAAAATAATGTAGAAATGGAAGGCGCTAGTAGTGAAACTATTCGTTAAGTAAAAATAAAGTACGTTTTTTTCATTAATATAGTAAAAGTTGATTAAATTATATTCTGATTTATATTATCATATTTTGTTCAAATTTACAGGCTCTAAAGATGTTAGGGTTAGTAATTTAAGTTTTATAAAAGGGGTTTGGATATAATGACATTTATGTTGGCTATGATTCGAATGCATTATTTTTCCTGGGTATTACAATTTTTCTCACAAAGATAAATGCCATAATTTATTAGAGTCGGCGGAGAGGGCAGATTTTTTGGTGAGTAACTAATATAAATAGATAATTATTAGTTATCTAACATTTTAATTGTTAGATAACTAATAATTTGAGTGAAGATAAGCGACTGGATCGTTTTTGTATATGGGATTTCCTGTTAATATATATCTATTTATATTTGTCGCTGAAGTTAGGTCATTAATGGTATTATACACATATACATTGAGCAATTGTCGCTTCATTCAATTTATTCTATATTATCAGAATATCTTATCCGAGAATCGTTCACAGCTGTACGGAGGGAGGTCTCCTCCAAAATAAGGGGGTTATTACCATAGCCACCATGCATAATTCAGATTCAAATCAGAAAATGCTGCTGCATTGCTGAAAAATTATTTTCAGTATCATAAGTCACATTTTATGTCCCCTTAAGGGAGAAGGGTAACTCCGCGGCCGCACACATATATATCATATGTTATACACATACATATCAATTATGTATATTTAACATTTACGTTTACATAAGCTTTTCGTGTTGTCGTCGGTTTCATTGACTTTTTACGCAATTTTACAATAACATTGATTAACCACTTCACTTAGAGTACTATACAACTGTATCCCTTCGCTATAACAGATAGATATCGCACTTAATAGGCCTTTATTAAAATTCAGAAGTTGCCGCCGTGGTCACGATTGTATATTATGCGCACCTGACGATTCCGAGGAAAGCGGTGCGCATAATGCATAAGAATATTTTGAAATGTTGCTGCTCATGAACCTTAATGCAGCATATTACGATAAGTGTACTCTCGACACTTTCAGAGATGACAACGAATGGAAAGTCAAAGTTTTCCTCCTATAACGTATCATAGACAATTACTGTTGTGACTTAGGGAAACAGAGCGTTGTACATGTGCGGCCGCGCGCGTAAAAGTAACAGCTCGAATACTCCGGGTGAAACTCGGCTGAACTGATTGCAATGTCGTCTGCATCAGACTGCCACGTCTCGTTCCATTGTTGACGCTACTCTCCATCTATCACTACTAAAATTAAGGAAGATTGTATGAGCTTTGTTTCTTTCTCCTCCTAATCCTAATGCAGTAATAAGTGATTAGGCAGTACGTACTTAAACAACTTGGTTTGTGAAGAAAGTACGAAAATATAAATTAGTCTAAAAATATGTGGAATCAAGTCTCATACGGGTCTATCTTTACTTTTAAAGTAATTTTGACTTTTATGTAAAATTGCATATTTGCAGTCGAAGAAGCTATAATACAAGTTGCAATCACCACCATTTCACTAATGTTTCCCAAGACCAACACGGGCCCCGCTGTTGTGATTAAAATTATAACTTAAAACTTATTTGATGAGAACTCCTTTGTCATTGCCGTAAGGAATCCTTTTAACCTTAAAATTGTTCGAAATAGGACAGCTACGTCACTGATTGGTTTACACATATACCTAATAATGCTATATTGCTAGTCCCTGTAAGTGGCAGTGTTGCTGAGCAAGATAGACAGTCGTTTTTACTTGACGAGTTATGCGCTTGCGTTGCGACAGCAATGGTGGAAGGCAGATTTGATCTACATAAAACTTTATAACTTCCATTGGCCACATAATGATCTTATATAATAAAAAAACACCTTAAATATAGAAGGAATCGTGGCTCTAATTAACTTTAAAGATTTTCACGCCTTGTTTACATCACGGAGTTTCCAGGCGAACGTCCATTTCCATTAAAAAAAATAAAAATACGAGCACTAAGTCTCGATACAGGTCTAACAGCACTAAGTGCTCAAAATTGCACGGTTGAACAGCTCCCGATGATGCTCCGGGCGAAACATGTTGTGAAGGTGCAAGGTATGTCGGTGTCTGAGGTATATGAATTTATTTGAGGGTGGACGGACGCTGCATTTTGCTTGTCTTTGGCGAAAGTAAGCTACATATATTTTTTTTATTAATTTACAACTTGTTTCATACAACAACTATCATTCAGTATCAACTGAAAAAGTTTTATTGACTAGGTAAATATGAGTCATAATATTTATAAAGGTATCATCGGCGTGATGATATAGCATGAATGTACTTTGCATTCTCACAGTAATCAATACGACCCGTATGTGTGTAATGTTGTAAGAATAGCACAGTTCTTGTTTGTGTCAGTACTTATATGCCAGCGAGTAAACATGAGTGCCAAATTTCATTAATGTGCCAAATCTCAAAACCTAAGTCGGCTTGCAAAAAATATTTTTTGTTGGACTACGTACTTAAAATCCTTCTTAAGAAACTGTGTAAGTCTCATCAAAATCAATTCAGTAGTTTTTGAGATAGAAAGTTAAGTGTGTATTGTGCGTGTGACAGAAAACATGTCGTTGGTTTAACAGCGTAATTGTAAATCATGTTATGTATTTTGTTTCAGTGTTTGCATGCATATAGGCTCTAGCTAAGCAAGCTTGATCAAAATTTCAATAAATGACTTAGTTGCAAAATTAAAACTGAAATAAAAAATAAAGAAAATAAAACAAAAAAAAAATAGTTAAAAACTCCAATGCATTAAATTAATAACCAAAAAGGGAGAAATAAAAATTCAATGATTTTAGAAGATGGAAAAGTAAATATGCCAACAATTTTTTTGAGGTCAGTGCCACCTCATTATTTGGAATAAACGTTGTGATTTGTTCCTTGGTAGGCTGTAGGGTTACCACTAAACGGGTTTTAGTCTTTTTTTACGGGAGACAATTAACATAACATTAAATCTTATTTTTTAATATTTTTTAATCGTAAGTCAAAACGTTTAAAAAAAAAATCTTAATTTTGTGAATTATGTATAAAAATATTAGGTCCATACATATGAAATTGGCGTTTTGTATGGGAGGAATGTAGTCGTTTTTTTTTGTAAAATATATTTCATTAATCAAAGTATGCACGGGAGTACGGTGGATCTAGCAGATATTCCAATTGCAGCTCCTCTAGTTTAGCGGCCGTGCAGTGTGTGATCTAGCGTCGCACAGTGGTCCGGATTTTCAAAAAGGTGGACATAGGATCGAAAATGCTTATTTAACTTAACAAAAAATTGTTTCGTATAGGAAATTTAACGCTGATTAATACTTATTTCTACAACTTTTCAAAAAAACTGCTCCTTCACGTCAAAAAAAAATATTGAAAATAAAAATGTATGGGAGAAAATCTATTTTATTTTTTTTCTCCGTTCAGTATCAAAGTATAGCAAGCAAACCTTATCTTCTGGTAAGTACTTATTGTCCTTAATACGACGACATATAAATTGCTTGCGTATCCCTGCGGCCTTGGCGCCTACGATGCTATAAAGTTTAAAATTTTTATGTTGAATTATCTTATTATTATTAACGAGTTTTTCTATTAATATTAATCCAAAATATATTTTTTAATAAAACAAGCCCCCCGCGTGCCCCATCCTTTTATTAGGCTCGCCCCCTATTACTTGGGACTTAAATATAACTGGCGAAATTACAGTGTACTATAGTGTAGTCTACACCTTTGCCTTCGGGGAATATAAAGCGTGACGTTATGATAAAATAAGCATTTTTGCTTATTTTTGTTTTAAATAATCTTCTGTTGATTATTCTTTCATCTGTTGATATTTCCTATTGATAAATCATGGTGGATATTGGTGGTTATACTACTAGTGTGACTTATCTTGAAAGAAACAATTAGAAATAGATTAAGCCCTGAAAAGGGCTTTTTCTGAAGTCTTGAAAATGACTATTTTAAGTCATCATCATCATCCGAGCGTCTTCTTGTCATCCAGTCCAGTCCAGTCTAACCGGATACGGCTGAATATTACGACCCTTTGACTATTTTATGTAGTCCTGAAAAGGACCACAACTTAACTACTACTACTAACAAACTCAATTCTAACAATTACAACATCACTAAATCTGTCACGTTTACATTAATGGATCATGTTCAGACTGCAACTCCTGTAGATCCATATTTTCGGTTTCTTCTGTTACTACCTCAGGCAACAACAAAAGCTCTTTAACATCTGGAATAAAATCGAATTGCTTTGAGTTGCTGTATTTTGGTCGAATATGGGATAAATATGGGTCTGAACTAATTAAAAAATTATGAAGCAAGTCCTCGTTGGTCTTTATCCTGTTAAATTTTCTTGTGTGAGACTCACGAACTCATTTACTAATTAACTTCAATCCTTCAGTTGACGAATCAATCTGGGTACCAGTAATTTGAAGAATCTTCTGGACTGTCAGATCCAATAGGGCTTGAAGCTTCACTCTGGCTCCTCTCTCAGTAATTTCTAAATCATGAGGATAGCATCTATTTTTAGCTTCAAGGAGTTTGTGATACGATGGTAACACTGGAACTTCACAATCTAACAGCGCTTTCCTTAAACACAAGTATTTCCATTTTGACAGGTTCAATGATGTATAAAGACCAAGAGCATAATCTCCATCAAAAGTTTTTTTCGTATTTTTCTTAAACAATGTGGCTTGAACGATAGCAACACTATCAGGGTTCTTCGTTATATGGTCCATAACACGAGCTAAGTCATTCTTCGTGTCTATCCTAAGTCTTTCGACTAATGCAAAAGTAAGTTCTTCCGGCGAATAGTCCAAAAGAGACTCTGAACGTCTTTTCTTCTGTTTGTTGCTGAGGTCAACAAAAGGCTTCCTAATCTGAACTTCGGTAGATGTGCCCACAGTTGTTGTACTAGATGTCGACGGAATCACAGCTGTTGTAGTATCGATGTCAAATGAAGTATTGTCTGACGATATGTTTTCGATAACTTCATCTTGGGCTTGAAAAATCTCGGATAAATTAACAGTAGTGCAATTTGGCCAACTAATATTTGATTGTAACCACGCAGCATGTCAATTCATGAAAGTTTTCTGATTTCTAGAAGCACTTGTCCATCTGCGATTGATATTACTGACGTAGTTCTTCAAAAAGGTCTTGATTATTTTTAAATCTTGTGAACATGTTTCAACTGGGATATGTAGAATAATAGCTTCATAGAGTCGTGCCCAATTTTTCATATCCCCTTCAACACGGAGGAACATAAAGATGTCCAAGTTTGTTACAAATGCAGCCATAACGAAACTCACTAAACTTTCACACAGCACGGATAATTAGATATGTTGCTTCCTCAAGGGTTGAGAAACAAGTGCCTTTAATTGTTTCATGCACAGATATTTATAACAAACACACGCGCGCAAGAAGTGACTGACAAAATTAGTACCACATCTTCAACAGCCAATCAGCGTCGTCGATGTCTCCGGTGGTGGGGGTAAATGATTCTTATATCACAGGAGTCGTTTCAGTCAGTTACAAATAGGCAACGAATCAGCACGTGACTGTTGTTGAAGACTTTTATTACTATTTTTTATTAAAATAAAATGAAACAAATGCTGGAATGCGTATGTTTTAATTCTTATATAATTAAGAAATTATATTTTAAATTCAGCATAATTGAAAAACTCGATAATAATTTAAAAAAAAACCAATTGAAATTTTAAACTTTGAATCGTCGTAGGCGTCAAGGCCGCAGGGATACGCACGCAATTTATATGTCGTCGTATTAAGAACAATAGGTACTTACCAGAATATAAGGTTTGCTTGCTATACTTTGATACTGAACGGAGAAAAAAAAAAAATAGATTTTCTCCCATACATTTTTATTTTCAATATTTTTTTTTGACGTGAAGGAGCAGTTTTTTTGAAAAGTTGTAGTAATAAGTATTAATCAGCGTTAAATTTCCTATACGAAACAATTTTTTGTGAAGTTAAATATGCATTTTCGATCCTACGTCCACCTTTTTGAAAATCCGGACCACTGTGCGTCGTCCTGAAACAGCGATGACCAGCTGTGCTAGAGCGATTTACCAGCCTCGGTTATTTATCAGTTAGTTTTCCATCATGATTTGTAGTTGCTGACAATAGATATCTGCCATAATCGTTCGGCCAGATTTTAGAAAGCTGTAATGAGCGACATCGGCACTAGTCCACCAAACACTCACAAGTAGCTTTTTCTGAGTAAATTTTCGCTAAGGGTTTGGCTGGTTCTCCGGGGTTCAGCCATTGCGACGAGCGCTTCTGATTATTTAACAGGATCCACTTTTCATCACATGTAATGATTCGATTTAAAATCCCTTCTTTATTGTGTCGGCTGAGCAATGTAACGCAGCAGTCGACGTGTGTTTGCTGGTTTGATTCACCGCATTCATGAGGTATCCACCTTTCAAACTTTTTTACTTTCCTGATTTGCTTCAAGTGGATTAAAACAGTTTTATCACTCGCATCAAAGCCTGCAGTTAACTCTGAAGTGGTTTGTAATGGATCCGCTTTCACAATAGCCTTTAATTCTTCATTGTCCAGTCCACTTTGGTCTCCGGCCGTACATTATTCTGACGGTCGAAATTTCGAGAACGATAACTTTGGAACCAAAAAACGCATCATGCTTTCTTTTGTGGCACCACTTCCATACACGTTTGTTAATCCTTTGCAGCACTGGTGCCACGGTAGAACTCGTACTCTTAAATATGGTGATTTGCCGCTGTGCGATATGACCGACGCCAAAGAAAAACTAATCAGAAAAAAAAATGAATGACGGTTTTCGTAACTCAAATGTGCTAAATGGATTTATAAATTTGAATTAAGATTTTTTGATTTGGATTAAATTTGGAATATTGAATAAGCAAAGAGGAGATATTTCAGATTAAAGTGGAGAGTACGATAAAACGCCAATTGCATATGTAAGGACCTAATAACATTATAAGACAACGTCACCTAGAACACTTGTGTTATTGACATCAGAATCAGTTAAGGAGTCAAAACACCCAGACCCGAGTTAATATAGAAAAGTGCGTTTTCTACATTGACTCAGCCGGGATTAAACCCTCGGACTGGCGTCACCATGAAAACCGGTATACCAGCCACTCAACCACCAAGCTTTTTAAAATATTAAGTATGTTTTGGGTATCCGTGTCGGTATACCCATTGCACAAGAAATATATTTTAATTTAAATGTTTGTATTCGATGGAATGGACACAAACATTTGCAATATATGAACATATCTTTAACCCAATTCTTGCTTTAAATATTGCGCCTGTCCCAGCCAATTGATAAAAATACGGTATCGTGGTTTACCCCGTATCGAATTGAGCTTATTATGGGTGCCTATAAACCTGAAGCCGAAAAAATATCCAAGTCGCTCTCTAAGAAAAGAAAGCAAAAAAGTTTTATGTGTAATTCAGATATATGATATCGATCGCTTGTTTTTTTCTACATAAATTATATTCTAAATGTTGCAACCTGCTTAGTCAGACTAGCACGCCGAGGGCTCCGTACAAACTTGTACCGAGCGAGGTACCTAAATTTTTTTTGTGATGTACCTACAAATTTGCTGTTTTCCGATTTTGGCTTTAACTAGTGCTTTATAATATTGCTTGTTGCCAAATTTCCTAATTCTAATTTAACAGCAAGTGCCCTATAGGTTTTGATTCTCTAGTGTCAAAATATGAAGCATAATCGAGACATAATAGGCCGTATCTTTTGGTTGAGTTGACTAAGAAGTTTGATTTATTTACTGCTTCAAGGGATTGCAATAATTGCGTTTCCAAGAAAAAAGGTCTTGACAGATACACGACGAATTGTTTCTTTTTTTCTTTTTAGTTAAAGGATTCTAAATAACAAAATTTTTTTGATAATTAGTTCATTGAATTTTTGAATGTCATATCGTTTATGTAACTGCAATACCAGTACCTACTTAAATAAACTTAAATAAAGATGTCATCTAGTAGTTACAATGTCGATTTTATAATGACTCCACCAGAACTTCAAAATATCGTTAAGCAGTCATTGAGAACTGCCAGAGAAGTATAATATTAAATACGATAAAATAATTGGGAAGAGTGAGTAAAATGCGCGTTATTTTTATATAATCTTATAGAAGTTGTTTCTTTTATTTCCTCGGGGGTGTAGCAAAAAGTAAAGTGTGTAAGTAACTGTAATAAAGAGAAACAGGCGAGGCTTTTAAACAGCGCCCTCGTCGGCCATTGTTTCCGATATTCCTACGTAGCTTTTGCTCTCTGTTTTGTTGTGTTTTATTTTACTGAGATAAAAAGTATGTTATAATTAAAGACATGATAATATCTCCCTATGTGTATTTTTTTATTAGTCCGAATAACTGCTGCATGCGTGATTGAGTAATAAACCTACTTTAATTTATTGTCTATTAACTGATAGTCTGCGATCATTGCTCGCCTGCAGTTGAATAATACAATGATTGTCACGTGATACCTCCATGCCACTAAAATAGAAAATAACGTGGTGAAAGTTATAGGTTGTAATTGTTGATCGTTAATTTGGTTCGTGATCATTGCACGTCTATTGACTAAAATGCCTAAATATTTTCTTTAAACGTTGACGTGCATGCTGATTGAAATTACATAATAATTTCATGAATAAAATGAGTTAATATTTCATTCTTGCATTTTTCTACTGTTTTTGTTTTACCCAGCGCGCAATTACGTTATTTTTCAAAGTTTCTTTGAGGTAACGATAATTTATGCGATATCTAAAATAAATCAAGTAATACAACAGGTACCTACTTTTAACTGATTACTGATGACCATAAAAAACCTGTAAAAGCTCTCCCAAAATTCTGGGAGCCCTATATAGGTTTTCAAAGTGCATAATACAGTACTCCACAACGACGCTTTACAATTTTGGATTTAAGCATTAGCATTTTTAAGCAGTAATTGTCTAATGTTGTTTACTAGCAAAAACTTGCACCATTATAAGGCATCGTCAATTCATTCTGCAGCATTCAGCTATTTTCAGTACCATTGGTCTTATAAAAACATTTTAATAGTTAGTAATGCCTACTGCCACATAATAGGATAACCTTGAATTTATAAGCTCCGTAAATTTATTGAACAACATTTAGATGATTTAGTAACCTTTGGTTGAAAAATAGCATTTATAAGTGCTGTTGAGTAACTGAAATTTGTAACATTGTAATTGTTGGTCGTCAAATACCTAGATATGAACAATAAATTATAATCTGGAGTAATGTTTTATTTTGAAATTTAAAAAATCTGAAAAACTCTAAACTTTACTATCATACTTGTTATAGACACAAGACGCGACGCGATACAGAATTGCATCGATGCATATATGGGAGAAGTAGTTCGGTGTGCGGTCCTCATGCGATGTCGTTTTAAATGTAAGGGAGATCGCAAATGCAGAACGGAGCAAAATACATACGGATAGATTGAAAAGTTTGCGGGCTAGTCGAAAAAGCAACAACCATAAGCAAAAATATGAGCAAAAACATTTAATTTTTGATATAATCACCATAGTTTTGTACATTCCATAGCTTTCATTATCGTAATCATCATCATCATAACCATATAATGTCCTTCCTGTAGGGGCAGTTCTTTTCGTGGAGACACCGTAGGTAGAATAGGACATAAACCCATCACGCAGGTCTAGTGCGAAATGACGGGTGTTAATGACTACAGATGCAGCCGATACCAACATGCCGTCTGAAGCACTGAGAAACTCAAGAAGCTTGATAAAAACATTCACCACTGATCCTTGTAAAAGCAAATTCCGCGACTCTTAAAAACCTAACAATAATTTACATAAAGGTACTAACACGATTAAAAAAACATTTGATATAATTTACAACTACAGGCTGGACGTGCTGCGCCATTAGCTCCTCAAGCTTTCAAGCTGGTCCTAAGACTCTTCAAGCACATCGTACCGTGGCGTACTAAATCGTGTATCAATTAAAGTAATTCCCATTAGTAGTATTCATTCATATACACGAATGAAATTACGAAAATTTACATACATGAAAAAAGGAAATAGTAGAGTCGTGAAAAACATTTATTGTGTGGCATTATTAATTTTGAGTTCAGGATAGACGAAGGACGGCGCGCCGTAATTGATATAAAAATTGGATCTATAAGGAGGACAGAGTTGTTTATGGGCTTTCAGGCATCTTACGTTCCTTCCTTCTATTATAGAAGGATTCTTTTAATCATTAGTACCTACCTAGCTTAAAGAAAGTTTTTAGAGCATGTTTGATTTTAGTAGGTAATAAATATCGATATTTCCTCTCCTTTTATACTACAAGGTTTTTTGACTTGAGTAGAACATAAGTTCTTTTAAAATTCTTTTTGAAAGTAGGCTAAAGGCCATTACCTCTAGGCTTAACACATATCACATATCAACCCTAAAAGTGTGATAACTTTAATATAAAAAATGTGAATAAATTAATAAACTCGAAGACTATATGCTACTTGAGTTTTTTAAGAGCAGAGTCATCTAAGCCTCGAGTTAGGACTTAAGAGATTGTTTAGAGTCCGAGTTAAGACTCAAGACTAGTGAATCTCTTAAGGTCACCAAGCCCAGTATGGTCGAGTCGATTCTATAATGTGTAACTTAGATTCGAGGGGGTTACTACAGATAATATTATTACAACTTTAACACCTCACTGCAGATAACACTGGGCACTAGTCAGGCATCTTTAATTTAAATATTTTAATACATCTAAAAAACACGTCTATGCACTTATGTAAGCATGTAAGAAGTTACACTTCTTTAGCGTAACTAAACAAAAATAATAATTTATACTGTAAACAATCATATCAATAAACACACTTAAAAAGTTTATAAAATAAAAACCACTTTTATCACGATTATTATATAAAATTGTTATAATATTATTATAAAATATAAAATTGTTATTATAATATTATATGAATTATTGTTAACAACTATATATAATCTAAAATCACACACACACACAAGAAAATTTGAGACAATTAGCTACCAACTTCATCCTGTCCCTTTTAGGTGTCGGTGTGCGCGCGCATCGTAAAAATTCACTCTCATCATTTTTCTCAAACGCGCCAAAAGATGTACCAATAACTACATAAATTTTTAACAGCATACAACTTTTGTAAAATATTATTTTTCACAGCATACAACTTTTGTAAACATTCATTTTCATAATTTATTTAATAATTTTAACGCAGAAACTCGGACAGGAGATCAAACTTCATCTTACATTTATTTTTTACAACAAGAGCTCATTATATCACTAGGTCTCGCAGTGTGTGTTTTGTTTGAGATATTATTTTATTAATTATGGGATTGCTTGCTTCAAAATTCATCTCTATTGAAATTAGGATGTTTCCGCATCTCAATAGCCTTGCGTAGTATTCTAAGGACAAGTCTCTGTTCTCTAATAAGGATTTGTGGTTTATTTAATGCAGTGGATGGGACTTCCAAAAGCATGCTCACATATTGCAGACAGCAACGGTGTGTCCGCGTTTTTACAAAAGGTTATTTGGATGACACATTTGTACTTTTTAAGTACGTAAAAACTTGTTTTATTCAAATGTATTCAAGGCACCTCAAGTTCATACATCAAGTTCATACATCAATTTACCATAAAATTGGAGACAGATAAATAAAATAGCCTTCCTAGATATTTAAATGAGCTGGAATCCGAAACAAACCCTCAGTCAGTGTATAGAAAACAACACACACTTAAAGGTGACTAAACTATACAGTTAGCTACCATAGGGACATCTTTGGTTTGGTTTTTATTTTGTTTATTGGTGAGCTGAAAAATTTAAAAGTGTTGAGTTATCATCAATAATATTGTCAAAGAGTGAGTGTGGTTAAACGGATTTTAACACGATCAAAATGGTACGTTTTAATAAAAAAAAAACGTTAACTTTTTTAATCTTGGTACGTTTTTCGAAAAAAAAAATTAGTATTTTAGTTAATTATATGTTCGGTGGAATAGCACCAACCCTTCACATTTAAGGGTGTCGTAAAAGGCATAAGTCGCCTGGAGGTAATCACCATACATCTCCCGTGAACCATAAAATAGCAACGTATTCCGCATGGTCTTTTACTGCGATCTCTAACCCGCTGCCTAGCGTAAAGAGATTATAGTAAAACACTCATTCTATGGGGAAGGCATCCGTGCAGCAGAAGATGACTTGTGGCTGAAATTGTGATTAATCGTGCTGTGTTTCTCATGTCCCGGTATATGCGAAATATTAGTTTTGCAAAACTTAGTTTAGACTTGCCTCAGTCTCTGTCTCGGTTATTTATTTTTATGATTAAGCAATCTAGTGAAATTAGGCTTTCTGTTTTACAATCGGACAAATATTATTAAGTTAAGAGTATGCGTCTTTAAAGAAAATTTATCTATAGAAAAGAGATTTAGTACCTCATTTCCTTAGAGTTTTCGCAAACAAAAACTACATCAACCGATGTAATTATTATCCTGCCTTAATCAATATTCATTATCGGCTTAAGGCTTGGTTCGATTGCATACAGCAGAGGTAATATGCTTTAAATTATAATGATTTATTGGCAGGGCGTTATTTTTGCTATTACGGCAACTACACAGGCGTAGAGCGAGACGGCTCGTGGCTCGTAAAGGCGAGCCATCGCATCGCCGTAAAAGACTGATTTATTCGTAGCGATTCTTCGGTACCACATCGTTGTGTCGGTCGCAGAGTTCATTGTCAGGGCTCGGCTCCTCCCGCGCAAATATACGAGATTCTCGGACCTGCAATTCTGGGAATACCACTTTGAAATAACTTGGCCGCTCAGGGGATAGAACTCAGGTAGGCCTCATTTGCCGCGTGAAACTCGTTTTGGTCAAATGGTTTTAGTAAAAAGATTTGATTGGTTTTATTTTTAACTTTACTTAGTTAATAGTAATAATAAGTATTTCCTAGATATATTAATTGTATTATTTATAATAAAATCGATTAAATATTCAAGATTCATCTATTTACCAAGAGGACCAACCAAAAGATATTATGATCATTTTTATTAATTCATTAACCCAAGGAGCGACTTTACCCGTAGAACATGGACGTATCTTTTAACCGATTCATTGCTACATAAAATTACAAAAACGAAGGCTACGAGCTTGATTTACGTAAAAAAACTGGTTGGTTGCCTGTAAAGTCGGTATACGGGCGAAAGTTTTACGTGACAACGACTTTGAGTGGTAAAATAATTTTAATGTGAATATTCATTCGTATAGTAGGAAGAAGGATGAAATAATAGTAACAATTTAAAACATTTATTTATACAAAGAATTATATTTAAAACATTAATTTATAGGCACGCGTCCCTTCCACTTTTTATGTCTGTCTCTCTCGCTCTTAGGCGGGCTAACCATGCCCGAGTGGAAGGGACGCGTGCCTCTCACTCGCTCTCATTGTAAGCGCATAACGTGAGCGGAGCGTAACGCAGTTTCTTGAAGTGTCACCCGGCAAACCAATTTATAAGACGTTGTCACGTCAAAATGAAGATAGTTTTTTTCTGGGTTGATTTCCCTAAAAGTTGATTTGAAGGAGTTATCATCGATTTAAAAATGACACGGTTTCAGTGGCTTACGCCACACGCAAAAACGGCACGACAGGCGTGTCATCAGCAACGAATCGGTTAACTTTGGTGCGGTACGTATGATTCCATATAGTTTTAGAATTACGAAGTCAAATTAAAGATTACGGAATATTATTACGTTTTTAGCACTAAATGATAACTACCGTAATGCTTACTTTATTACATATTTCACTGATTTTTTAGCATTGGTCTTCTTAAATAATTATATATAAAACAGTTTAATTAAATATTGTAAAAGTAGTCCAGTATGTATTGTTTCCACGTACAAACAAAATTAAACTCCAAAAATAATATGCGCATAAGTATGTACTGATGATAAACTCAAATTTTAAGTTTGCCTTTGATAAAGCAAAGTTGTTAGTGCTTCTGTGCACAATTACGATACACAGTGCATATTTGTGTCAGTAGATCTGGGAGATTGAGTAATGAGTTATAATTTAATTCTATATATAAACTGCACTATGTCGGTGGGTAGTCATAGTCATGTTGAGATAGGTCACAAGCGAGTTATTCACATTTGTTTTTTTAGTATTAGTAATAATAATATTTATTACATTCACGCGAATTAGCCTAGTCGATACTAGAGTGACGGATAAATATGATACATAAATATGTAATATTAATAGCAATATACATATTTGCTTATGACTCAGATACAAATACTCGTATCCATCACACAAACTATCACCCCTACCCATATCGAACCCAGGATCATCGATGAGAAAGTATTACGTATCAGCCGAGTTACATTAATATGGGTTAAGAAAATTATACTATTTTATTTATCCTTTTAATGACTCCAAACAAAGCAATTTTTTTTTTTAATTTATGCAATGCGGATCGTGAGGTGAAGGAAGAAGTAAATTATTATCTTAAGTTCTCCTGTGCTTTGGAAGCATAATTGCAGTGCAGTCGTTGGATGTTGGACATTGACTGTCTATATTATTACGTTATGAATCACTCTACTTCTGCAACAAGTGGATGAAGTTAATTAGTATATTATCACGAAACAATATGAATCTCTTAACTGGAAAATGTTTGTGGGGATGATAAAATAATACAAATGTTAGTGCATTTGTATTTCTTTGTGTATAGGTATATATTTAGATTTTATGTCGATTATTAAGTATCTATCCCTTCAGAGTTTAAACTCTGAGCTCTACTCTGCTCATAATTAAAAACTCAATGATAAGTATAAATGGATTACAGTTTATTTAACTCTAACCCGATTTTTGTCAGAAGCGCTTTATAGTGATTTAAATTAAAAGTATGATTGATGCTTCTTATGCCGTAGTTCGTTATAGCAGCTATAAATAATTATTATGATCCCATTATTACTAAATAATAGGAACATTATCATTTAAGATTATTTTCATATAATAAAACGTATATAAAAATATATAATTTCAACTTACACAAAGTGATTTTTTAACAAGTAGCATCAAACTGAAAACAACATAGGAAACAATGCTCAATTTCTTGTTAAGAGGCGAAGCGTTGATGTCTTTTCTATGAAAAAAATCATAATTGCTCAATGTGACAGGTAACATGATTTTAAATTAAATGAATGCGTGATAAATTATTAGATTCAATAACTTCACAAGAATTGAGTTGAGTCTTTGTTAATGTTTTTGTTGTATAATTATGTATATCATGTAGTATTAATGCAGTTATATTAATAGGTGTTGTATTAGCACCACTATTTATAATTGTATGTCTATCTTTTCTTATCTCATTTACATCATTTACCTCAAGATATATCACTTCCTTTTGTATCTCTCCCCTAATATTTTTTTTAATTATTTTCTCTGCACACAAGATTACCTAATAGAGATTGCTGCCTAGCAATAATTCCAACTTTTGTAAACATGGTCTTTTCTCTTACTTTCGTCTTTATGTTCCTTTGTATGCAACAAAATTCAAATTGTATTAAAGTACTTATTGCTTTTTTAACGATTTATACAATATTTCTTTAGTTAATGATATAATATTGCCCTTTCTACTTATAATGACTGATTTTGATCCAACTGAGTATCTATAAAAAGGCTTAAAAATGGAGAAGATTCACATACTCACCGTATGTGAATCTTCTTGTTCGTATAATTTTGTAATTATTTTTTATTCTCTTTGCGAGATGTGCGAGTATAGTGAGGCATTATGTAAATGAAAGTTGAGCTACCTGCAGCTTGCAGCTCGGTGGCCACCGGTTCTGAACGTCGATTATTTTTCTGCGCTAATGGTACTACTGCCTTCGTCCTCTTGTCTTGAATATTTTAATGCTCATTATAATTCTGAATAGGGCCTGTTTAACTCACTAAGAAAATAAGCGTCGACGGAGTTTAATGGGCTGCAAGACTTATTTCTTTTGAAATTCTTGTTTGATTTTGTTCAGAATGTTTATTGCTCTTGTGTTATATTTTACTTTGAGAAATATTTTGTTTCTTCCACATTAAAATGCGATTCACATGTTTTGGTTGGCGGTTTTATTGCCCATTAAATAAAAAATTATGTGAGTAAACGGAACTATGACTGGAGTACAGGTTACTGGCCTGATGACTATTCGTCATCTTTTCTATTTAATACTGTAAATTGGGAAGATTGCGTGGTTCGGGAGGAAGTTAAAAATGTATTTCTTGTGATGCGTTCTATGAATTTACAGCCATTTCAACTTAAAAAACGTATATAAAAAAATATTGATGGGCATTGAGAACCTCTTAATTTTCTGTTTATCAAAAAGTTTACTAAATCTACTATGTTACCTATCCGTAGTTAACTTAAGCAAGCAACTAAAAACGCAAAAAATGAAGATCATTCCAGCAAAGGTTCGTCGATCTTAGTAAACAACGTGAACAACAGGTTCAGTGAAGTATAGCTCACTCATATTTAGCTTGAATAAAAGCTCCCAATTGACGACGACTTAAAATCACAACTAAAAAAAATGTATACTCACGAAACAATTAATTCAGAGTCACAGACCGTACTGCTTGCGAACGCACTGATGCTAGACCCGGTACATGTATATCATCAGCTCGATTTTTCATAGTCACGAACGCGTGTAGATTCTAGGTTTCCGTGCGTGCGATCGACACGGAGTCTAGGGACAAACTGAGCGAATATCTTAGTGTCTGTGATGCGTGACGAGTGCACGTGCAATGCGCTAGCACATCCAGAGATGCGTCGCTGCAGACACAGATCTGTTTGCCGCCAATTTCACTGTTCACTACTTAGTGAACTTGTTTTGATAAGCTTTGAAATTGCGTCAGACGTGAAGTAACGGAATGAGAGTTATGTGCGTTTCGTTTATCACAAATTTCAACTTTTTAGATATGTGATCCTGATAATGGATCACTAAGTTATTATTACTAATATGTAATTTATTTACTATGACAAATAGATATACAATCATCAGTCAGATTATTTACCTAGTTTAATACCTAAAACACTTATATTATAGAAAATATGATAAAATTATTACAATGAATAGGCGATTCATTTTATTCTCTTCGTTTCTTGGGCAAAGTATGTTACCATGAGTAGATTTTCACTTGCATATTATGGAATGAAATTAATCGGTCAGTGATCATAATAGGTATTTGTTATTGTTGAGCGCCCACAAGATTTATAATATCAAGAGCACAGAGTCCAACTCAGACGATGGATATTATTGTGGAGTAATATAATATTCATGTTCGATGGGTTTTCAATTACTAAAGTAGTTAAATTTAGATGAAATAAACGATGGCACTGTTGTATGTAGTTTTATGTAATTAGTAATATAGAATAGAATAATATGTACTAATTAAATACAAATGACTGAAATGCAATTTGAAATCGAATATCTTTTTTTTTTATTGATGAGAATAGTTTCTATAAAGCAATTTTCGTCGATTACGTAATCTATATCTAAAATTGGACCCATTTTTGCAAACAAGAACCAACCCACAGCAGGTTGGTTTCGAGAAAACGAGACTTTTGTAAACAAAATGTGCAAAATGCATACATAGTATATTAATGAATGAATGCTTGCTAACCTCATGTGGAATACTGTAGCTTATCTAGGAATATCAGATTTATAAATGTTATAAATAATAAGTGTTTAGGTACCATGTTGTATAGTTCTCAAACTGTGGGTTGGTTCTTGCTTGCAAAAATGGGTCCAATTGTATTCCACATTTGATGTATACGTAAGAAAAATTGGAATTACAGAGAAAACAGTTCATCGAGAGACGAAATCATTGGCCTTCTTTTTTATTGTAAAATATGTGGTAATAACAGTAACATATCAATGTTGGCAACGTTGTTAGTTTTTATTGCTTTTGATGAATTTCAGGTAATCAACGAGGTTTTCCAACAATGCCGCGTTGCGCACACGAGGCGTTGCGCTCCCAGCGACAGCCAGCGACAACGACGCGACTTTCCCGTTCCACTCTGCTGCACTCAATGAAGACTTTTCTTTAACGCGTGAGGACGCGCCCGATTACTCTCATATGTAACCTCATTCATTCGACCATGATAATAATTTTGTACTGGAAAACAGCTTTTCTATTTGTAAACAAGTAGTTAGCGTATTGTATATGCTGAGTGACTCTTTCTTTCATCTATCTTACATTTATTTATTTCAGCGTCGCTCATATTAGAGTATTTCAACCAAAAACTTTTTGATCATTTCATGATTTATGAAGATGATGGTGATATGATGATAAAAACTCTTCTGGGTTTCTTTAAATCTGGGTTGTGAAGTCGTCGCGATATTTCCGTGATAGAAGTGCAGGTCAGGTTGATAAACATTATAAGTAGGGGAGACCGGGTCAAAACCGTATAGCTAAGAGCAAACCTATATAAAATCAAAATAAATGAAAGTTACTTATTCATAATCAACTCATTTATTAGAGACTCTCATTGGCTACAGAAATTAACATAAAATAAAACTATAACCATCATAATTACAAAAAATAATCAACACAAACTAAACCTCGACGAATTACGATTTTGCCCCAGGGGTTGGACAAAACCGTATAGTATATACGATATTACCCCATACGTTATCAACGTTGAGCCAAGCAACCAAAACATTCGAAACAATCCATGTCATCTTCATTCCGGGCCAGTACAGCCTTCGTGTGCCCATCCTTTACAGGTACACAGGTGTCTTGGGAACACCATAGGTTATCGAAACCTTTAGATATTTATTTCTCATTTGATAACACTGCACAGCATTTTTCATTGATTCCGAGTCCCAGCTTTGTGGGTTAGTAGATCTTTTGTAATTTCGAGGCATTCTGAGGAAAACCTTTAAACAAAAACATCATTAAATAATTGGCATTGCTTCGGGTCAAAACCGTATACTGGCCGATTTTACCCCTTACGGTTTTGCCACACTGACCATAAATAACACAGATCATCATTCACTTTTCATATAGTGCAGACCCAGCACTAAAACATTGTTGATAATTAAATAAATATACACAGTTTCACATTAATAACATTGCACTTACCTATTTATCATAATTTTATTCAAAATTCAAACTTTTGATGACGATAAAATTAGATCAAAACACCTAAAAACAATATTTATGTGATATATTGTTAACGCTAGTGCCTGAAGCGACAAGTATCTGTTGACAGACTAATCCTATTGGCTACTTGCCGTGATTGGCAAATGCGCGGATAATTCAAAATAATAACGGACACAGCTATACCATACGGTTTTACCCCGGTATACGATTTTGTACGGGTCTCCCCTAAATGAAAAAAACAACCTTGTCAACGACGATTCGCACTTTTGTTTCAGTTTTGCTGAATCAAAGCTGTATCTAAAGTTGGACCGATGATCTGGTCAAGTTCGCGGAAAGTCCTTCGATGGGGATAGGGTAGGATCGATCATCATGGAGATTCTCGGTGTTCCCAGCGTCGTCAGGCTGCTATAATAATGTTAATATCTAAATTATATATTTCTAATTAAAAGTAACAAGTTCTATAAGTAATAGTTTGTATTATTTCATCAACAATCTTTATGAAGTTTGTTACAATATGGCAGAATGGTGTAAATTGTGTAACAGAGCCATTGTAAAAGAACAAAGAAGAAAAATTTATAAACGTATTTGAAGGAAATAATCTCAATTTTATTTTGCTTTTTATACATTCGGGTTAAATGGACAAAAACATCCGACCAGTTATACTTTATTAATTTAAAGAACCGATAAATAATCAGTAATTACCTAAAATTATTCAAGAAATAAACATGGACAAAAGGGTTAATTGTCAATTTTAGTAACAACGAGATAACAAATAAATATAAATACATTTAAGTTATTTTTGAATTCGATAAATTAAAAGAAAATATATAAGAATTTACTAGTTTCATTATAGATATTAATTTCGTATTTCGTTACGTCATTAAATTCCAATACTCTAAAATTTTCTTGTTTGTTTATTATACAAAAATAAATCCACAAAACATCGCGTTAAGCTTGGCATTGACGATCGGTTTTTCGCGTCAGTCTAGACGTAAAACTGTGGTGCCACTCCAAATGGTTTAGGCCAACTAGATTTCCCCACTATCTGGCGTCACTCCGGGTCTTCAGTTTTCGATCGGCCGGGCTGTTGGGAGGAGTACTACCTGTTTGTGTAAAAAAAATGAATTCTGATTCCGAAGAAGAAACATTAATTCATACTGCGGCTACTGTTTGTTGCCTTATACTCACCAAAAAACAAGAAAGAAAGCCAAAGATGAAAGAAAGGCCTAAAAAAGGGAATTAACTCTCTCATGTTAACCTTAGGTTGCGGGTTCGATTACTGCCTGAGAATTTACTTGTAAGCCGAGTTGATTTTTTCTAGTATTTTCCTATCTTCAGTAAGAATTAATGTTACTTCTTCGGAATCAGAATTCATATTTTTTCGACAATTTGTGAAATCCCTCACAAATATTAGCCCTATTTTTGAATTAGCTGGAGTACGAACCTACCCCTTGAAATCCGCAACATTTTATGTATATTTACTATATCAAGAAAATTCAGAAGAAGTTTTTAAAAGAATAAAATACAAATTTAATTTTGGGCGGGAATTTCTTCATTGCCGACCAGCCCGCCTAGCATACGCAATACGACAAAATTTTGTCGACCCGTTTTCTCGTGTTTTAGTCATTTGTCGTCAATCGTCTCTAACATGGTTGCGCTTAGAAACCGACTTCTTATGTCAAAAGAGTAGTTTTACTTAGCCGCGAATTTTTGTCTACTAACTCTAACATAGCAAAAGGGTTTTGTCTACATTTTAACTGATATTTTCGTCATATTTCTCGTCCATGCGTTAGTGTGTAGAGAAAGAGACGACAAGTGTTTTGTGTTGTATTTCGATTAAAGCGATGTGTTCAAAGTATATTTAGGACGAACGCCACGTAAATATATGTTTTATCCTTATAGTTATATTTTTATACTTATATAAATATATTTGTATAAGTATATTTCGATAAGTATAAATACATTCCTGTAATTATAAGTATTGTTATATGTAAAGGTATCGGTATAAGTACATATAGGGATATTTACAAATCTAAGTAGTTTAATATAATGCGCTGTTTCCCGGTTGTTTTTTCGATATATTGGCACAAATATTTAATAACTTCGAATAATAAAACAGATGTGATGAAATAGGTTATAAATATATATTTACTAACACATTCTTTATTCCCTTTTTCCGTTTGGTTTTCCATTATTACTTTCGTATTGGCATAGATCATGTAAGTCATCAGCCAACGTCAAAATCAATGTAATCCACATTCCCAAAAAATAAATAAAAGGGTGAAACACACAATACTAACTACCTAAATAAACGATAATAGTGTGGCTATGTAAGATAATAAAGTAGTTTATAATCATATATCAATAGGAAAAATTAGATTTTCTACGTGTTTGAGAAAACGAGACATATGTCGATATCGACAAATTTCTTTTTAATCGTGCGCGAGATATCTTAAGTAACGCATGCTAGGCCGGCAGGAGAACATAGTGACCAAATTTTGTTTCATAAGATATTAAATGGCTGAGTTAATTCCCATTATCTGCTAGAGAGAATTAATTTGATGTGTCTTAAGATAACATACGTGCTAGATCCATATTTGCCCCACCTATGCTATTTCTATTAGCTATGAAAACGAATAACTTAAAATGGGGTCATATCGATAATATTAAACGACATTTTAGTAAAAAATTCTTTAGCAACTATATAATATAAATGTAATATTTGAAATGTAATACTATATTGCAGTTTGTTTTCCAAAATTAATAATAATAAAATAAATAAAATTGGAAGTGTAACTATTTAATAACATGGTTTATGAAGATGACCAATTGGATATTGGTTATATCTTTTAACTAATAATAATATAATCAGGCAGATAAGCGTATTCAATACTAATTCGAACTAAACTAAATCCAAGGGAAATGCATGTACCTACTTAAATACTTCTCATAAATTTACTTTGGTCAATCCCTAATTAAAGGAAAATACAGATGAAGATGATAAAGGCATTTATGATAAAATTTTGAGTTTATTTTCTGTTTGGAAATTGAACAGGAATTTTCAACTCGATGCATTTCTTTCAAAAAATCATAAAGAAAGTATTGACGTTCCCAAATTTTAACGTATTTAAAAATAATGCAATTTATAATTGTTTTTTTAATATTTAATTACAAATGAATACGCTTAAGATTATTGTTTTAAGCAAAATCAATAACGACAATTGCTAAGCACATAAAATTTATCAATCTTAATCATAGCAGTTTAAATAACATTCAAACACAATAATTTATGCAGTTACTGTATCTTTAAAATAATTTTAATGTAAAAGTAATTACAGTAAAATTTTTGACTTGAGAAAGAACTTTTTTCTACAACAAAGATAAAAACACCTCATTTCTGACCTGATCAACAATAGCTACTGTCGTAACTTTTATTTAACGAAGAATACAAAATTGAATGATAACAAGGATAATCAGTGAGTATTTAGTTCCCATCCTAATATGTATAGTAAATACAGTGATGATTTCTAAAAAACCATATAAATAATTAACACAATTTATCATTTGGGGGTAAATAATAGAAAAATACAATGTTGTTGCAAGTCAACCTCCACACACAATTTCGTCGAAATACCTACTTAAATAAGGTTTAAAAATGCTAAAATATATTTGATACTAAGGACAAAGAAAGATATTTCGCTAGGTATACATGCATACCTACCTACGACGCAATAAATAATAGTATTTGGATGACATTTAATATAAAATTCCCTACTAAACTTAGTTTCTGGCAAGGTTTTTTTATAACAGCTACTTGCATTTGGATCTTGATTTTACTAAATACAAAATTTATTGAATTGCCTTGTAAACGGCAATTAAAGAGAGTTCTTAACCTTAACGATAACATTACAGCAGTTGTGAAAAAAACAATAATTATATTCACTTGGAAGGCAATAATACCTCCCAATAATGGTGGAAGTGAATCTAATTTGAGGAGCGTGCGGCACAGAGGATAATAGCGCATATTTCTCTAAATTGCGAGAGGGATCAGCGGTGTTCCTAACGAGAATCTTAACGGTAACTGAATTCGTAGAGACCAACGCAAAGCAAACTATCGAATCCTCTATTAGATTACATTACAACAGTTATTTACATCATCTAACTACAATGCGGATGTTTTATTACAAACCTTTCTCAGCCTTTCTTAGGAATAGTCACGATACCTATCGATTGCCATTATTTTTAAATAATTACTCTTTTTGTAGGCATTACTCGTTAATTTTCTTGTTTTAAAACAATTTTTACAGCAACAATAATAATCAATATCATTCTTATCTAACAAACCCAGTCTTATCCGAAACCTTGTTGTACCTACTATATAAGGCCTTTAAACTTTCACTGTATTCCCAATAAATACTGTCACATCCTGCCAATGTTTTTAAATAAGATTTAGAGATTTACCTCGTTTTGTTAATATATAAATTTAATACAGAGCTAATTATCATGTTTTATTGAAAAATCATTCTAACTTGATAGTTTCAAACAATATTTTTAAAGGTGTTAAATGAACTGCAGTCTCATTACTTTTCTTTTTTAAAACATTTCCTTTTATTTAATTATTATTTAACTTTCTTGGTGTATGCATCAATGAAAACGGTATAACACGAATAGATTAGATAGCAGAAAAAGCCTAAATAAACACCATTGACTGCTGTTGCATTTGTTCCACAGAATATATTCATGACTTGTGGAGTATGAATACATAATTTTCCATCCGAAACATTCGCAAATTTCTCTTGAAAAAAGTTCCTTTAGGTACACCGTTCGTCTTGCATTTGCAAATATGTTTACTTCCTTGTTCCGAAATCACAAGTCACCCTTGTTTGCCCAAAAGTTGCAATACCATGCATGACCTTTGTCGTCATGGGTTAGATTAAACCTTGATGTTTTGGGGACGGTCCTCGTCGTCTGAGTGCTCTTCCTGTAGCAGCAAGCTGTCGGGCGGGCCTCTGGGAGATGATCGTGGCTGAGTGTTGCGACGCAGCCCACCTCGCCCAAATAAGCGAGTTAGCTGCGCAAATTTCTTTCGAGACACTGAAATTTAGGAAATATTTATTATTTATAGTGAATATAGCGTGGAAAGTAATAACAGGTGTTTATCTTGGTATACATTTTTATTATAAAAACAATATTGTATAATTGCTCTCGAAAAATTCAGGTTTTGTTAAACGGTAAAAGAAAAACGCCGATCACGATGACCAAGCTGTCCAATTTATCAGATAAAACAAACTTTTTATTAAAGCTTTATAATCATGTTACTTCACCACTCATACCCACTAATTTTGTAGTCTGCAGTCACTGTAGTTAAGCTGCCTATAAATTGTACGACTCTGACACCATGTAAGCACAATGAGTGCATACAGTTAATAGTATGCTATGATGGAAACTATCAATAGTAACTATAGTAATGATAGGTCTATCCATAGCGTGCTCATAACTATAAATATATAAAGTTCGACTAGTTCTTGCAGTAATACTGTGAATTTTTACGATGAGCGCGCACACCGACACCAAAAGCGACATGGAATAAAGCAACTATATTTAGTTCTCTTCTCACGATAATTTGAGATAATTAGCGGCTAACTTCATCCTGTTGCTTTATTCCATGTCGGTGTGCGCGCGCGCATCGTAATTTCGTTGTGATTTTAAATTATATATGGTGGTTATCAATTATTTATATAATATTATAATAATAATTTTATGTCATATAATAATATTATAACAATTTTATATATTAATCGTGATAAATTAATATATTATAAATTTTTAAATGCGTTTATTGATTTGAGATTTACTGTCATTATGTATTCTTTTTATTTGTTTACAATATAAATTATTATTTAATAATATTGGGTATATTGTTTATTTTAATGGTTTTTTATATATTACTTGATTTTGTATACGATATGTAGAAAACTAGTTAAATTTTTGCTGCTGTCTTACTGATCACTATATAATTTATAAATTAATCGTTCTTTTCACAAACACAGAGTACTTGTAAACGGGAAGAAATTTTAAGTTATTTTTGTTTAGTTACGCTAGAAAAGTATACGCGTTGTGTATATGACGCAGCCAACTGGTTAAAATAGCCGTTCAATCAAACAGCTAGCCCTCTGACTGAACAACGCCATTCAATCACACGGCTATACATCGTTTAGCCGACTTGTTGACTGCAACGTTCAACACTACAACTAGACGACGCTTAGCCAACTGGTTAAATGGCAAATTAACTAAGGTGACCATTAGTTTAGTATGTAATTTGAAAGAATAGGAAAACTTTTTGTAATTTCTTGGGAGATTATTCTTGGATTAAGTTTAAGAGGTGACCAAAAGTTTGATGAAATAAGTAAAAGTGAAAAACCTAACCTAACCTAACTGGTATCACTTGTAAGTGCCCCCATAATTTCTGTCTCTTTAATAACACTAGTAACGTATATTTACTACTTTCTTTCCGAAAAATATCTTGAAACAATCACAATACACCGGCTAGTTGACGCCATATTGAAAACAAAATGCACCTAGCGCCGCGGTGGTGAGCGCTGAACTAATGCAATTAGACGGCGGCTTTTGAATCAGCTGTATAGTGGAGTGTCGTTAGATTTATACCTAGGAACCCAAGTAAAATCAATGAACAGGTAAAAATTTAGCGGAATATTATTTTTTGTACTCTATGTAACAAAGTTTACACAAATAAATTTGTTGCTTTTTTAAATTTATTTATTTATAAACAATTGCAATTTTTTACAAGTAAATTAACTATTTTGGGTTAAATTTTTAATTTTATCCTAAATTGAAAATATGTATTAATAGATATTCTAGTACACATACCTATACGGTAACAGGTATACATAATAGTTGAACAAGCAAGGGACAGGTAAAAATAAGTGGAGGGGCGCGCGGCAGATGTTCCTGCACAACGGAGTACCGTTTTCGTAGGACTAGTTCAGTGTTATTAGTTCTCTCAACCATCGGGTTTGGAATTTTGTTAAACGCAAGTAAAGTGAAATTTACCTTTGTCAAGTGTATATAAAATCAATTATTTAATAACAGCGTAAATAGTGTTTGAATAACTAAAATTAATAGTAAGTATTTTATTATATCTTTTATATCGTTGATTTTTCTTTATTTTGAAAAATATATTTAAATATTTTTAAAATTGCAACCATAGAATCATAACCTGCATTTTTCTGTTCATAAAAATTATAAACTATTTATTCAATATTAATTTGTATAACAATTGATTTTCAAATCAGTACATCATCAGTAATTTCAATTTTTCGATTAAAATTTCATTTCTATATTTCTACATAACTGAAATTAAATTTCTACATTTTGTTTATTACAGTTTACATGAATAAATATGGATTAATCCAAAGATGAAGATAATGTTGCTTGCTACATTTGTGAAAAACTTGGATCTGCTTCTGGACCTACTGATTCATTAGGACAAGTAATTTAAATAACCAGAGGAATAAGTAATTTAAAAAATGCTTCTGCTGAAAGGCAAATGGACTTTTTGATAGCTACAATGATGATTTTGTTTATGCTCATTCAACATGTAGAGCTAAATATATCAATAAAAAATATATCCAAGCCTACATCAATAAAATAAAAGTTAATTTTGCGTATTCTCCACCAAAAAAAAAACTAAGAACTAGTTTTTCCACAAATTTTGATTGGAAAAAAAAGAGGTAAAACTGCTCAAATTTTTTTTTCAACGCTGAGCTTAGTAGAAACATTGCCGAGATGCAAAGAACATATTTTATTTTAACATGCATTCACCGGTTGTGATACGACGTCATCTTTTTATAAAAGAGGTAAAATCTAATTTGCAAAAATGTTTGAAGAACGAGAAGATTTACACATTGCTGCAAAGGTATTTAAAAATCTAGATGAAGTAGAAAATAAAATAATTGACGCTGGCTTAAAAAGCATCTTAGCTCTGTACTCAGCACCAAAAAGTATCAAAGATTTAAATGAATTTCGATACCATTCATTTATTAAAGCGACTGCTAAAAATAGTTACGTACAATTGGCAACTTTAACTCCAACTGTAGATTCTGCTTCTGAACAAATTAAACGAGTTTATTTACAAGTACAAATAATACATTACAAGAACTAATACTGCAATGATAATAGCTGTACAAACCCTTCTCCTGTAGTACAAATTGACGAGGTTCATGAAGATGTAAATTGTAATTAATATATCTTAAATTAAATTAATTTAGCATAAGTACTTTGTATATTTTTGGAGAAAAATAAATAATTAATTTTTACTAACATTTGTTCTATATAATTTTAAATAAAGATTTAATGCCTCAAAACTCCCAGGAATGAGCCATGAGAGTGACAAAGAAGACTATAGTGATATATCGCTGTCTCTTCGTTACTCTTATGTTTGTCGCATGCTGCGGTGACACGGACAGCGCGCAACCGAACGTTGCATCTATATTTTTTAATAAATCAACTTATTTCGATGAAAGCAACGATTTTCAATGGGTAAACATTTTTATATAGAATATAAACAATCTGATAAAAAAAAATATTTTAAATTCCATGCATATTTTGTGGGTTCCTTCATTTTCTAATTTTACAGTCTAACGGCACTCCACTAGTAGTGTTGAACGTTTTGAGCGACTCAAATATTCAATTAAAAATATTTGAGTCGCTAGTGTGTGGTTGAATGGCTTTGTTCAGTCAAAGGGCTAGCTGTTTGACTGAACGGCTATTTTAACCAGTTAGCTGCGACATATATACTGGGTGACTTGCAATGAGAGCATAATCTTGTAAGGGGTTACAGTACAGGTCACTTGCAACATTTTTGCACACGGACACTCATATGCAAAAATTAACCATTACTGAGAAAATTGTTTCATTGAATGATTTGGATATGTAATAAGACCTTTAATATGAGACAATAAAGAAAAAGAATCAGTATCTTTAAGGTTTTTCTTTGTTTCTAAAGTTTTTAAACTGCCGCCTTGGATTTTCCCAAAAAAAAAACATTAAAATATAACCTTTTCTTTTTTTCAACTTTTTTATTATTTTGAATTTGGAATGCATTTATTATTGAAAAAACTTCTTTCGATTTCTCGTCATTTCACATATTTTGACGTGTTCATTATCACATTACAATATGGAATGGAGTGTTAAAGAAAATAGGATTGCAGTGATCGCCTTGCACAAAGTGGGTATTGAGCCGTTGGTCATATTCCAGATACTTCAAAGCGTCTCCAGAATTCGTCGAAACCCCATTAGGAAGGAAAAAATCTTGAAATCCCTGAAAATATCCGCTAGGACTCTGTCGCGTATTATTATACAAGACCTGCAGCTCGGTCCGTACCGTCGATTTACAGGGTATGCCTTAAATCAATCTTTACAATTAAAGAGAGTGGGTCGATCAAAATGCCTTATGTCACGATACGCAGATGAAAGGCAAAGAAATGTCCTCATAACCGATTAAAAACGTTCACGAGCACTACAATAAGCAACATGATCAAATGTACGTACACGGACTACACGGCAACATCGAGTCACTTAAAAAATCTCTGGAGCAAGCAGTGGCGTTTCCATGGAAACAGTGAGTAAATCCATAGATTCATGGTCAGATAGATTAAAGGCCTGTATAAAAGCCAAAGATGACCATTTCGAATAGAATATTTTTTTATTATTTGCTCAGACTCATAAATATGTACATATAAGTTTTAGTAATATGACACAAAAATGCATTTTCATTTGTAACAGAACTTATGGCCGGCTTATATATATATATTGTGCGTACATAAGTACACACACACGGTTATTTTATCGTTTTGCGTTCGTTATCGTTAAAAATTGGAACTTCGTAATTTAAAATTTGTAGAAGAATGGGTAGAGGAAATTGCGTGATCGATAGAAGTTCTTTCTGAACTAATTGAAAGAATTGAAAAAACATTATTAAGGAAGTGAAAAAAAATATTGCAAAACTAATTTGTGATATACTTGTTATTCACTCTTCTAAATTTTACAGCAATAAACCTCATGATTAAAATTAATCAACACCAAGTATTCAATTGGATCAAAGTAGGTCCCCAAATAATACAAAAACGACGCTGATTAAGAAACAGTAATAAACTTACATTTTCCCATATTCTTAAGTCGCTCCTTAAATACTGCTTCGTCGTCATGACCTTTAGCTTTGCCTTGTTCACTATCCAACGCTGCCATGAACTCTTGGTTCCACCGAAGCTCAGCCATAAACTCTTCATTCTGCAGAAATGTGGCAATTCGGTCGTCATCCATTTCTAGACTAAGGTCGATACGTGCATCTGTGCACGGTGGGATTCTAAGAAACATAGGTGGTAAAGGACCCAGCATTCTTGGCACCCATTTTTTTTTAACTGCCAACGGTACTGAATCTTCATCGATATCTCTGGAAATTGATAGAGGGAAATAAATATTTATAACTAATTATAGACTAGTGGTTGTCAGTGACTGCTTCTGCGATGACTAAGTTCAAATTATTAGTCTGGCTAAAGTACTTTTATTTTCTATAATTTCAATATCTAAAAGTATTTAAAAACTCAGGTAGTTTTGTCAGAAAGCTATACTTTTAAATTAAGTTGTACATTAAAGTACTCTCTTTTACTCGTATAGCTACTTTTTTTACTTAATATGTAATGTAAATGAATAAAATAAAACTGCCGTCTTCGAACAGGGTAGTACCATAAAGACCAGTTCATGCTGGTGACGGTGGTGGGGTAACATCACCATATATTCAATAAAACAAGACCTGCAGCTCGGTCCTTATCGTCGATTTACAGGGCATGCCTTAAATCAATCTTTACAATTAAAGAGAGTAGTACCATAAAGACCAGTTCATGCTGGTGACGGTGGTGGGGTAACATCACCATATATTCGCCCAGTGTCTTTGAAATAGGCAAAAACTAGAAGTCGTATCCTATTGCACCATGATAATGTTTGAGCGCACGGCTCAACAAGACAAATTAATTTTAAGATCTAACGCATTGCTTTTTTATTTTTCTAAAAAAAAACCGTGCATCAAACATTTAAAGGTCCAGAGGATGTTCTCAGGCCAATGACCCACATATTTTGAAATCCTTATTTAAATATTTATTTATTTAAAATATAATAGTGAATTCTTTTAAAAGCAAAACAATTTATTATTTAATTCACAAGTTGTTTCTCACTTTGTATAGGAAGTTTTGCGTAACTTTTCAGTTAAGAGGTTATGTATGAGTAACGTAAACCTTCTAGTGTACCCTCGTATATTTAGTATCGAGACCGTTAGCGGAACAGAAGAGGAATATATTTTTTTCATGGATACGGTTATTATATTATTATTATTACTGTCCATTAAGTGCCTAAAGGCAATTTTAGCTTTCTCCTTAATATGCAGACGTAACAATTTAACATATTGTGATCGGGTTAGCAGTTTACAACAAGATTTTGTCTTGCCAAAATTTTGATGTCTCAGTAATGTGTTTGTAACAAGATTATTATTGTACAATGAAACTGCGGGTAAATGTATGTAAAGAAGAGAATTATTGAAACAAAACAGTGCATAATAAACAATTTTTTTATTGAACAATATTAAATACTAGCGCACTTAGCACATCCATTTAACCGTATAATGTTTTGTGCTTTTAATCCATTATAATAATAGATAAAAATTTTGAAATGAAATAACAAGGTATGATTTAAGTTTTAATAGTTTCGCAATGGAATAAAATATAGTAGAATTTTACTATATTTCACCAGGTGGCCATTCATTTATTACGTAAGACGATTTAGGGGGGGAGGGGGGTCTACCATGTCTTATTTTTTCTTACAAGGGGGTGGGAGGGAGTCTCAATAGTTCTTACGTAAGATCACAAAAATGCACACAGTTAAAATTATACTTTGAAAAAGCGCGGGCAACCGCGCGAGTGCCGAGGTTCGCTCGGATGCGTACAGGTAAAAACTTCGGGATTTCTTTAGTTAACATAATGTATTTATTCCTAAAAAAAGTAAAAAAATTATGCCATAATTTTTTTTGTATAATATTACTTTTTCATAACTGATTTTTAGCAACATATATAGGTACTGTGGCATAATTATAATTTGCACAATGCTTTAAGGCATTGTGTATAGTCGCATAATAGTATTTTAAAATAAACTTTTATTTAATGAATGGTTGTTAGAATCTGAAAAATAAAGAGGTACCTTAACCAGTATTTCCTATATTATATAGTCTCAAAGTAGGTTTAGGTAAGGTAAAGTGGTGCTTCCAGCAAAGGGACCCACAAGGCTGCAGGACAGTATGGAGGCACAACGACGAGTTTTAGTGGGTATACCTTCGATCACCCACTGGGCTTCGTCGTTGTCGTTGTCGGGTGGGTGACCGAAGGAGAGCCCCACATAACTCCGTTGTCTACCCAAGCTACGGAGAATGCATAAGGCGCATTTCTCGCCGAAAAAAAAGGCTTAGGTAAGGTTAGAGCAATATTTATGTAAAAAGTGATTGATGTGTGTCTATAATCTTAGGAGTTACTTATTCTGCGTGAGACGATTATGATTATATTCATTATGGTTTGATACCATTATGCCTTTATAAAGTAATGGTTGCGAATTTTATGCTTAAATATGATTATGCTGATTGTATTTATGATTAAAACAATTATGCTAAATTTGTTATGAATAATAATATTATGCATAAATATCATTTGTATGAATTCCCATACGCCAACATATTTTTTAGGTTTAAATTTTTATGCAAATGGATAGTAAACCAAGAACTTCATAGCCCAAATTTAAATATTGAAAAAGAAAAAGCTTTAGCCATATATTCAAGGTAAGGCAAAAAAGGTTTTGTGCCGCATCGGAGCTGATGTGGAATGGGTGAACATTGTCGACGTCACGATCTTGAATAACCAACTAGAAGCAACACCTATTATTAGAGATGTTCCAGTGTTAGGTCCACTTTCCGAGTGGGTTTTGAGCCCCTGGACTGAAAATCTTAGTAGGTAAAGATGAATGATTAAAATTAAAGTTTATTCTACCAAAAAAAATAAAAATTATTAGTACTTTTGTAAGTACAAATAAACATTGCTAAAATTGTTGCTTTGAAAAATAAACATTAAAACAAACCAAACATGTATTCATTTTTGCCTTTAGATTCTTACGTAATAAATATTAAACAGGGGGCGAGGGGGTTGGCCTATTCTTATTTTTTCTTACAATAGGGGGGGAAGGGGTCAAAAACTAGCGATAATAATCTTACGTAATAAATGAATGGCCCCCAGCTGCTTATATAGTGTGCGACTTCGAACATGAAGTGTGGCGTTTTATGTCGCCTTGCGTATTTTTAATAAATTTATTTAAATGTAATTCAAAATATAGAGTTCAATATCGATTAAAAAAAATAGACACTGAGACTACAAAAAATATTATTTCCTTTTTTTACCGCATATTTGACAAATGGTAAAATTATACTAATAACGGTTCTTTTGTTCAGCAGTGTATTTTTCAACTAAAAGAAAATTTATGTTCATTTTTTTCATTCACAATATATAAAATATTATTTTCGATGTTGAAGGTAGTTAACGTTCAACATTGGTGGAACAATACTAGCTCATACTAGAAGTTGAAATACGTTTGTACGTGTATGCCAGCGTCTCGGCAGCTCAACGGTCAAAGCAATCGCCCGGATAAAGTAAGGTGGGTTCGAATTCTACCTGAAATTTCGGAGACGTGGTTGATTTTTACAGGCGTATTTATATCATATAAAAAATTAACAATAGGTAAACAGTTATCGTACGTAATAAAGTTGTAGAGTCATCAATGTCCTTTTAAAATTAAAAAAGAATTAGATAATGTGTCTCAGCACCGTTATAATAAAATTTACAATAATTATACGATAGTAATATAATTTCCACGACATTGTTTGTGTTGTGTACCTGAGTCATGTGTTTATATTTCTATAAATATTACATATTTATGTATCATTTATGTATGTCTATCCGTTACTCTATTATCCATAACACAAGCAACACAATATTATAGTGTTAACTTTGGGCTAGGCTAATTGGTGTGAATGTAAGAAAAAATATTTTTATTATACTAAATTATCAAGCATTACAAATGTAAATATTTTTTTATAGTTTTGATAAATATTTTTACGTTTAAAACGCTCAAAAATATTTTTCATTTATTTGAGCGTTAAAAAATGCACGTGGAGATGTCCCGCCTGAGGCAGAAAAACAATGCATTTTCATTTTATAAGAAATATTTCATTTTAAAACTATAAGGTTTTTTCAATTTACAAATATCTATGTATAAACATGTGTTTGAACTGAACACAATAGGTAGCGTATAACGCGAGGCCCCCTTTAAAGATACAATAGGTGCACATGGACCTATACAAAGACTGCGACGTGACGAGTTTCATTGTAATCTCTTCTTTGTTGAAGATACGCCTGTCATGTTAACCTGTTGCTTCATGAAAGTTTGCCTAGATTTAAATATTGCTTTGGTTAGAGTTTTGTTTTATAAATTACCTAATGAGTTTTTAGTACCTATTGGTAATGCAAGTTGTTATACATGAAGTAAGCTACTGTTATATGTAAATATAGGGTGTTCGAATCCTACGACTAAGCCTGAAGAAATACCTTCACATCACACTTTTTGCCATTAACAGATTAACTCACACAAGTGCTGTTGTATCATTGTCTTCACCATTTTCCGCGGGTTTGGTGCCGGTTCGACGGTCCTTGCGACGTGACGGAGTACTGTTTTCTACACGCTCCATCTCGAGGCGTAGCCGCTCGTTTTGATTGTCTGTACTCATCGCCAGCAGCTGATCAATCGTCGCGTCCACTGCACCTTGGTTCGCACGGAGGACCGCCTCTATTACGTCGTCATCCATGTCCGGAAACATCGTTTTAAAGTCGGTCATCGCTTGTGTGAACTCTAGCTGCATTGTGGACGCCATCGCGACGCCGGTTCCACTCGGCACGCGATCCGCGAGAAAGGTCACGAGCGCGAGACCCTCGCCGGCGACTCAGCTGATACGTGACGTAGGACTGCCGCAGAGTAATCAGCCGTCGCCGAGCGGGCATCGGCCATCCTGCGGCGCCGACCTTTCGAGATGCTGATTAGCGCTTCACTTGCACTGATCCTACACGGCGCTCTACACTGAGCGACATCATGATGTGCAATTTTCACTTTCCTCGTTATCCTAGTTTGCGCATGCGTGAGTTGCAGGCGGGAGGGGTGTATGTTGTCGATATAAATAGAGAATACACGTTGGTCTGCGGCGGGGAGCCGGTAACGGCGGGCGGCGAGCGCCGACAAACGCATCGCGAGACGGTGCACTGCAGGACCCACGGCCGCGCCTGCGCCAACAATTGTTTGTAAATTGCGGCCATTCAATGTTACCTTTCAAAGCATACCGATAGCGGATTAGTGATGTCATATTGGCGTCATCCTACGCAAAACTCAATTGAATAGGGCTATTATATTATGGAGAACGATAAAATGAAGGTGTTAACATTTCTAACACGAAGTTTACTAACCACCTATTTATTATAATTAGCTTTTGCATTCGGCCTCATCCACATGCGTTACTAATTTATGGATTACACTATCTATAATTAGGTGTGATTATTGGTTAAAGTAGCAAAATCTAAAACCATATTTCACAGCCGACAACGTAAACAATGTAAAACCGCAGAAATAGTATAATAGCAGTATTTATACTTAAATCAAAAGACATTGTTTCTAGTGTTTAAAATTTCTGCATATTTATGCATATTACTTATATGTTTTTAAAAGGGAAAAGTTACCGAAAGAGCGGGTACAGGGAAAATAAAAACCTTATTTTGTGCGTGTGTCTCAAGATAAGGGTTGGTTTCAATCGTTTCATATGTCAGTAGGTATAACAGAAACAAAACTGAAAACATAATAGGTACCTATTTAAAATATATTAAGACTGAACAGTAACTAAATAAAATGTAAAAACCTATTTTTCCGATTAAGTCCATTTTATTTATATGGGACGAACCATTGAAATGTTTAGTTGTTAAGTTAAAGATGATTAAACCAACTCTTTTATGCTTTTAATGAAATGATTTTATTGAAATCACATTAAAGATGCTTTAAAAATATGATCATTATATTAATAACCTTCTTTGTGATAAATCTAAACCAATCTCATTTGCATTTAATACATTCTAGTAAAGAATTTAGTTTACAACAGGACTGATACAGTGACCTTCATTCATTTGGTGGGTATTGTGCCTGTTCAAGTACCTATAGCCAACGAGGCTATAGTTACTTGAACAGGCTGGCAGAGTGCCCAGTGTTCGCAAACAGCCTACTTCGTCGTAATGGGAAACTGTAACACTTATCGTTTTGGCAAACCAACCTTAACGTTCTTGTTACTTACCAAATGGCTAAGGGTTAAATTGAATAATTAATAAAGGAACATTTATAATATTATGCACTTGTGTTTCATTAAACCTGTAATTTTCAGTGCAGTGCAGAATATGAAGTGAAATACATCGTTAGGCGATTGTAGATTTTATGATATAATTCAATGACGTCTTTATTGCGTTTACCTAACTAGTCAAGTCTGAATAAATATTATCTCTATGCTTGGCAGGCGGAAGGGTGTACGCAGTAAAAGATCATAATTCAGAATACGCGGTCTACAGGAGAGGTGAGGAAGTTTTTGACCGCAGAATGAACGAACGTCAATCTCTGTTCTACGTTTCTGACTGTCACGCTTTGAAGCGTGAATAATTAAAATGAAATATTTTATAAGTGGCCTTTTTGCGGACCATCAATTAACCAGGTTTTCGTATGGTTGACCAAGCTACACTCTTGAAATAACATCTCTCACTATTTCATAAGATAGGTCCAAATGTCAACAACGGGTAAAGCTTGACATGCTATCGATTGTACATACAAATTATTTATTAGCAATAATGTTTCGTAATTATAAACCTATCGTACCAACACCCATATTCAAGATGTCGAATATACCTACTTTTTGACTTGGATTTCATAAAAAAGATTTAGTTAGAAACCAAAATATCATTATTTAAGTACTTTTTTATATTTTATAATACTTACATAATATACCCATAACGATAATAAAATGATACATTTGAACAATTCATACAAATTGCACTGGGTATTGTTAATTTTTATTCCACACATGGTGTTCTGCAGTGTCATGCCATCTAGTAGCCAGGTACCATAGCTAACTGCTTAAAAAATCTTTTTTCTCAATACTTACCTTGGCTATAAATTTTTACGTTTAAGTTTTTCGAGGACAATTCCAGACAGAAAAACCTATAATAATTACTTACCCAGGCATACTTTGATGCATTCGCTGATCATAAGACCGTCGAGGCAATCGGTGTTTTTTGACCCATCCTTATAATATTAATATTTTTTTTATTTCAACCACAATCGACTTACAATCCCTACTAATATTATAAATGTGAATGTAAGTTTGTTTGTTATGCTTTCACGCAAAAACTACTAAACAGATAATCATAAAACTTCGTAAATATATTCTTGGAGGTATTAGAAGTAACATAGTGTGACGGGGTGCACACGTCGTGCACACACCCCCACGTTGGGCGCCAGTGTGACGGGGTGCAGCCGGAGAAATAAAAGCTCGTTTAGGTCACTTGTTTTATATTTAAGGAATTAAGGCACAAAATAGTGCCTTAAAGAAACTTATAGACTTATAAACAGGAACTGGTGGTACAGAATATAATAGGTTGGGGAAAAAGAAATCCATTATTTTTTCGGTAGATGGCTGTACTGATGGATTTCTCGTAAAGTATCGATCAAACAATTTCAGATTTATGCTCGTTGGAAAGGTGACATTTCGCAGTAAAAAAAAATCTTTTGCTGTTTTTTGTTTGGTGCATTCAGTTGTGAGTTACAGGGTGTTATAAATGGAAGTGAACAAAGAGAAAATTCGGTACATATTACAGTTTTTCTTTGACAAAGGCGAAAATGCAAGCCAGGCGGCTAAAATTGTGAATGGTGTTTATGGTTCCGATACTGTAACAGCCAATTATGTGCAATTTTGGTTTCGTAGATTCCGTTCAGGAATTTTTGATGTTAAAGATGCACGTCGAAAATGTCGATAAAATCGGAGAAATGATCGAAGTTGACCAGCATGTTAGCAGTCGTAACATCGCCCAGGAGCTAAAAATCGACCATAAAACAGTTTTATACCATTTACACAAAGCTGGATTCAAAAAGAAGCTCGATGTTTGGGTGCCACACCAATTAACAGAAAAAAACATGGTGGATCGAATTTCCATCTGCGAAGCCATGGCCAAACGGAATGAGATAGACCCATTTCTTAAACGGATGGTGACTGGAGAAGAGAAATGGATCACATAGGATAACCCTGTGCGAAAGCGATCGTGGTCAAAGAGCGGTGAAGCACCTCAAACGGTGGCCAAACCAGGAATAACGGCCAGGAAGGTTCTGCTATGCATTTGGTGGGACTGGAAGGGGATTATTTATTATGAGTTGCTTCTATATGGCCAAACGCTAAATTCTGATCTCTACTGTCAACAACTGGACCGTTTGAAGATAGCGATTGACCAGAAACAGCCAGAATTGGCCAACAGGAGAGGTGTCGTGTTCCACCAGGACAACGCTAGGCCACACACATCTACAGTGACTCGCCAGAAACTTCGGGAGCTTGTTTGGGAAGTTTTAATGCATCCGCCATACAGTCCGGATTTGGCATCAAGCGATTAGCATCTTTTTCTTGCATTGCAAAATTTCTTTAATGATAAAAAATTGGCATCTAGGGAGGATTGTGAAAATGGACTACTAGAGTTTTTTGCAAATAGAGACCAGGACTTCTATGAGAGAGGCATTATGAAGTTACCTTTAAAATGGCAACAAATCATACAACAAAACGGTGCATATTGGACCCAAATCGGACAATCCGAAGCATGTTAAATAAAGTCCTGAAGTTCATATAAAAATAATGGATTTCTTTTTCCCCAACCTTATATATACAGAAAAACTTGTGAATTATGCTTATGAGCTTATTATACTTGTGAGCTTATTATAACTGCTCAGCACTATAAATATATTTAAATAAATTGTTATCGGTGAGTCAACCACTTCGAACAAAACAAATAAAAAGAGACAGACAGTAAATTTAAAATAGGAAACAGAGACAGACAGTAAATTTAAAACAGGAAACGAAGAGAAAAGAAAATATGAAAAATGGCCAGAGAAGAGCGCAATGAAAGCAACGAGTCGCCAATATAGCTATGGCGCCTCGTTACAATAGGATACTTTTTATTGAAAAAAAAAATAAAAAAATGCGGGCGAAGCCGCGGGTAAAAGCTAGTATAAGTATAGAAATAGATAGAACCTGTGTCTCAGTTTATCAACCCAACCCATTATACAACTAATATACAAGTAATATTCTTTCTACCAAAAAAGTCGACAACCTCTAATCTGGTTAGTTATGTTAGTGACATAAATGAAGTATTGGACTAGCAAGGGGAAGTTCATGCTATTTATACTGATTTAAGGAAGGCGTTTGATCTTGTAAACCATGATCTCTTAATTATCAAGCTACAGGGAGTGGGAATCCATGGATCACTACTTCGTTGGTGTGAGTCGTATTTGCGTAATCGGTTCCAACTTGTATCTTTGTACGGGTATAAATTTGTTTCACGACTGGTGCCATCAGGAGTGTCGCAAGGCTCCCACTTGGGACCATTATTGTTTCTTATTTTTGTAAATGATTTATCTAAATGCATTAAATCTCAATTTAAAATGTATGCTGACGACCTAAAAATTTACCGTAGAATAAAGAGTACCGAAGATGCAGAATGTGCAGATACACATCAACTTGATATTCATAATGATCAAAATTGGTGTGAGGATAGCGGTATGGTCTTAAATTATGATAAATATTTTTTCATTCGTTTTACGAGGAAGGTACAGTCAATCAAAGCTACTTACTTTATAAACAATGTCCCTTTAAGTGAGGTCTTGAGTATAAGGGACTTGGGCGTAATTAGTGATAGCAAACTAAGTTTTAATCAGCATATTGATAGCATCATAAAGAAAACATCCAATCTGAGTGGGTTCATCTCGCGTCAAATGAAAGTACTGAAGGATTCTCATTTTTAACAGTATTGTGCGTGGTATTTTAGAGTACTGTATAGTGATGTGCCGAGTCCTTGTTTTTTAGGATCGAGGCGACTCGAGTCAGTTTGTACGGTATTCGAATCATGACTCGATTCCGCTATTCGAGTCCAGTACTCGAGTTCTATGTTTGGTATTCGAATCTTGACTCGAGTCCTGGACTCGAGTCTAGAACCTCAGTCTGGGAATTCGAGTCCAGAACTCGAGTCTGTTACCGATTTAAGTACAAAAGGAAAAAATAGAAAGAAGTAAACTTCAAACAGTATCTAGGTTTAGCATAATAACACTACGAACATTTTAATGAAAAATATTTTTAAATATTAAACATAACAAATAAACATAGAAAACTAAGGAGATATCTAATTTCTGTTAATGAGATCAAGTTCTATTTGTTTTATTAATGTACTTATATTTTAGGTGTCACTTCATTGCTTAAGTAAACAGAAATCGAGTACGAGCGAGTCGAGCTAACTCGAATACTAGACTCGAGTCAGTTGGACTCGCATAATAGTTTCGAGACAGCGAGTACAAGATCGATTCTTCCTGACTCCAGTACCGGAATCTAGTCCGGCGTATTCGAATCAAAATAAATTGGTATTCGAATTGGCGAGTCCAAAGCAGGAATCGAGTCTGACTCGAGTCAAGCCGTACTCGGCACATCGCTAGTACTGTAGCACGGTATGGAATCCTGGATATCGGGTTCATTCCGACAGACTGGAAGTGGTGCAGAAACGCTTTTTGTATCACCTCAGCTATGCTGATAATAAGTGTCATCTCTTGCGGTCGTATGAAGCTCGTCTTTCCAACTACTGCTTAAGACCTTTGCACAACCGCAGGAGAGGTTCAGATATACTCTTTGTTTTTAAATTGGTCAACGGTCTCGTGGATTGTCCAGACGTCTTAGAACGCTTGAGATTTTCAGTCCCACGCAGTGCTGGTCGTCTAAAAAATAGAAAGACTTTCTCACTTCCAGTGTGTAAGACTCGACTCGGTCAGCACTCTCCGTTGTATCGAGTTTTATAATCCTATACGTTTTAAATTTGATATATTTAATGGTTCTCTTGCCTCGGCCAAGCATTGTTTAAAAATGGTTATTTAGTTATTTCTATTTGTTTTTCAATTTGGGGTAAAATTTTAATTTTAATTATTTTATTTTTATCATAATTTAAAAATAGATTACTTACATATTAGGTAGTCGTCAATTTCGATATGTAACTAAGTATGCTGTGCTTATTTCGAGTAGGGTAAATATATTCTAGAAAGTTATTTTTTATGCTTTTATATGTATAATATAAATTGATTTTACCCAGTTTAGTGAGCCCAATAAAAATATATATATTTAGTTATACGATACTGTAAAAAGAAATTTAAAATTAAGACATACTAATTATTTTTTAGTTCTCAATAATCTCAATGAAACAAACTTAACATGTTAATATTATGATTTTATTTTGGAATATCTTAACATAGTCAATAATTTATAAGTAGATATCTAAATCTTAAAATTTACACACCGATTTATGAATATGTAGTGCTCTTAGTATAATACTATACTTTATTTAGGATATCGTAAACATAATTTGAGTAAAATTAAATACAGATGCGTTTTGTTGTTTCACCAAAAGATTAAAAACATATATGGATTGTTTCATATCATATCATAAAACATCCGTCTGCAATCTGTTTTTAGAAGTAGTAAATAAATAAACTATCAATTCCATTAACATATAGGATAAGACAAGGGGAGACAAATAAACTGTATATTTTCTTTATCTTAATGAATTATTGTTGATTTACACAAAGGTTTTTTCAAAAATACCCCAGAGATAGACTGTTATCCAAAGCTATTCAAAGCTTTGTTTGAATAGCTTTGGATAATGCTATTCAAACAAAGTTTTACATATGTAGAATAAACAGTCCCTGATTCTAATAAAAACAACCAATTCCAAAATTAATGAAGGAATTGTCTCTGCAACATAATTATTAGTAAATAACTTTTACAAAAATAAATTTTTATACAAGGTATATTAGGCCATTTTGAAACTACTTACAGAATATTAATATGTCTATAAGAACAAAGCAGTGGCTTTACGTGACTTTCTAAAACACACAATGCTTGGTTGGACTCAACCGTCCTTAGTATAACATCAAGATAATAATTACATCTACTTATGCCCCTAAAATACAAGTATACAGGAAACCTTCGCGGTAACCAGTCACTTATTTGGTATTTTTCAAATTTTGATAGCCCTTGTGTTACATAAGGTGTTGAGATGCGTGATAGGTACAGCCGGCATCAGAATCGCCAAAGCGTTCGAGGTGACAAATATCAGTTTGAGAAAAGCAACTGTATTTCTACAATATTAGAATTTTCTTCGGATATCTATACTGTTTGATGAATCCAAATCCTATTATTATGACAGCATTTGTAGTAAGACTTTGGTTTTCTCAAAAAAATATAGTTTATTTGACCACTCTGAACATTTAGGCGATTCTGATGCTGACTCTTCCAACTACTTTTGTTTAAAATATTTTACCAGTCATATGGACCAAACTACATGAACATACTGACAATAATTAACTTCACTTATCATGTCGATGATTTGAGGCACCATCACTTGGTATTTGGATCAGAAAACACATTTGACTAACCAATGGTTACATTCATAATTATAACACACTCTATAAATCAACTATGGTAAAGATGGTAGTGTGTTAGATTTTTGTCTTCTTAATGATAGTCTACATAAGTAGGAACATTATAGCATAATCACTTAAAAGTTAATACGCGTTTGTCGATAACCTCAAAATGGACGGTATGATGTCACATCAATTGGCATCGATCGAGGGTCTGAATTTGCAAGAAAATAATATATTAGAACAATAAACGTTCTACGGAATGTGTTTATTTTTTATTTACAAAGTCTCAATAGAATTGTTGTCGAAATATATTTTGCATTAGTTATATACTTTCTTTAAAACCGCGACGGATAATCATCAAACGATTTTAGTATTTCACCTGTTAAAATATAACCCCATCGTTAGTATCAAAAATTAAGCTGTGACTGTGATGCAAAGTTGAGCGCACAATCGTGCAAAAGTTATTTGAAACATTCTATCTAGAGAATATAATAATGTTTAGAGAATATCTCAATTTTTCCTTCCTTGAAATATACTTTATGAACCACTGAAAGCATACAACAGCCTAATATGAAAGGAGATATATTAAAAGAAAGATTATAAATATCTAATTTCATAGTAATTAAGTAGGTTCAAATAGATACGAGGAATTTTACAGCTGGTGTTTTTATAACCTATAAAATTTGCAATGGCACTATAAGATTAAGAGTAAGAATGGTCACAAAATAGAAGATGCCATGTGCCTCCTTCGTTAAAATTTAAAGGTATTCCGATACACTAAAATTAACTATTAAAATAGGCACAGGTTACCACTTACGCTCTCATTAGGTAAACAACAAAAGCATTTAACTAATTTCGTACAAAAATACCATTTTTAGGTTAATTAAAAAAACATATTCGACATGAGTAAAAATACTTTAGATAAGATTGAAAAGGAGTCTTGTAATGGAATACCAGTGATTAAATTATATGCTCTAACATTTAGAAAAAAAATTAGAAGATATATTTTGTGGTGGCAAATATTCTTTTTTAAATTTTTATTACCACTCCCTGTAACAGCCGGTCATCCAAAAATAAAACAATGTGTTCTTCACAAAAATAATGATATCTCAATTTTAACGTAATAAATAACGTAAATGCTTTTATCTATCAAAGATAGAATTGGAACCAAGTTTTTGTAAATTGATTGATTTTTACAATGTTTAGAATAAAAAATAATATGAGTATATTATCTGCTTTTTTTCTTACTAATTATGATAAACAAAAAATAATAATTTTATATAAATACACACCATAGATGGTCAAGACTGCATAAAATTGTATGCTAAAAAGGAAATAATGAAGTTTATAAGCAAACACAAAAACATTAAACTAAGTACTTCATAAAAATGGCTTGCCTCATAGACATTTATAACAAGTGTATATTATGAAGAATTTCTGTTATTGGAATTAACGAAATCTGTTACATAATTGTAGATCGCTGGTAAGTTATTGACCGCTGAAACATCTTAGTTGTCTTCGTACCTTGATCCAGCTACTAGTAGTGTCATTATTATCAAGTACCTATATGTTAACTTTATCAAGGTTACCGGTCAATACAACTCGCACCAAACTTTATGACGGATCTGTGAATTACCAGCTGACTATTATCAAATCTTCACTTCCTATTGGTATAATATAATAACGGAGTCATTCTTTGGCGAATCATGGGGGTCGCCTCTCAACATATGAAATTTGCATATTTTCTATGTACTTCAAGGATAAAAATATGTACAAATCAGTGCTAAAAATATGTATCTATTTGACAACAGTCAACACTGTGTCATTAAAGTCTTCTTCTTCTTCCATTTACAATGGCTCAGTTGCATTTTTCGTACAATTCTGCATATTTCGCGTGGTTTGCCATTACACGGTAATGGTTCCTAGTAATAATCAAAGAGTTTGGAAAGCACTATCCCTTTCTATGGCACAGAACAGATTCTGGAACAAAATGACACATATTTGGACAAACACAACGACATACAAAGTCAAACGGATAAAGGTGTTATTGCGACTTTAGATGTGTTCATATTTTTATCCTTGACCGTACCTCGGTAAGTATTTCATGAGTAATATGGTTCACAGTGAAATTCGGATCAATCATTAAAATTGGCGCTAGCTACGACTAACGTGCAGAATGCTGTGTAGATTGTTGTAGACGTAGCAGTTGTCGTTTTAGTAGAGATTCAGACGCGTGCGTGCGCTCCCGCTTGTGGCAGCATGACCACCGTGGTGGCGGTTGGCGCAGTTTCAACCGACACAGTCCCGCCTCCTGCAGGCTGAATAACAAACGCAGAACCATTATTTAAAACAGATATTTGTTGGATTTGTTGTTGATTTAATGAAACCATAATACTACTATTTTTTAAACTAGTATGTGCCCGGAGAGTTCACAATTTCAAGAGTTTTAATTTTTTGCCATAAGCTCTAATTGTATTTGAAATAAAAGTAGCCTAAGTTACTCCTTTATTATAATTAGCGTCAAAATAGCTCCGGCCATTTCGCATATTAATTAGAACAAACAGACAAAAATTTTGAGAATTGTTTTTGTGATGATTATCATTTCACTTTCATAATTGCGCATTTGGTAAAAAGTAAATATTTTAACATTGGATTTAACAAGTATTTGAATATGAAATGCTTCACAAGCTACCATTTCCCAGCTTCTAGATCAAATACTGCCAACTGCTGAAACAGTTGTTTAGAATATGAATTTTGATGATGAAGTGAAATATCATGCCATCAAGCAGTTGCCAGATATACACTGACTTCTCGAGCTGTAGAGTAATTCCATGTTCCCTTCACAGTACACCACAGCCATACTGCAGAGGGGTGAAATGGGAATCAAACCACGCAACAAGAGGCAGTTATTTCATTTTCTCACTTAAGTGATTTTTCTATCCTTATACTACATTCTTACCTTAATCCATTTGGCATAACGCTGCTGATTGAATCGAGTAAAACTTGACTGTATGTGTGGGATGAATTAGTATGATAGTTAGCTAAGTCGCGACCACACACAGTTTTACTTGATCCCATTGGCAGCGTCATTCCAAACGGACAATAGATAAGGATGATGTATGGCTTGGATTAAGAATTCTATACTTACTGTTGTAGCTGGGTCAGTGGTCGCCATGAGCGTGGCGGCGCGATAAGACGGCGGCGGAGTTTGCTTCACAGCTTCTTCGTAGTCGGGCAGGAGGCTGGAATAATCCGGTGTAACTGCCGGTACGGGCGCCACGTACGGTGGGGGAGCTGGGCCCGATGTCACTACGCCCTCACTTGAGATCACGAATGGAGTCAGACTTTGCAACGCGTGCGTGCGCATAGTCAGGTACTTGTAACAGCGCCACACTATGTTGATACAGTAGGCCTGGAGACAAAAGAGATAATGTTTACTATTTTTGTAACATTTTTAATAATTACAATGGAAAATAATTTAGTGTATCAATTAAGTAAGTTCAGCTTGTATTAGTTATAAATTGAGTGTTAACCAACAATTTTGATCTACTGTCAGTACTCTAATATTTAATGCGAGTTATTTGATATAAGGACTAGACGCATTATAAATGAATAAATTGTAGTATCATTATTAAATTAAAAACCATCACCGCTAACTCATGTTGACTTCCTTGAACATCATTTACATTTGGTTGGTGTCAATGCAGAAGTGGAAGTTCCTGAATAGATTATTTGCTACTGCCTCTGAAATTCGAATTGACTAAACGTGCTTTAATATTTGCAGGAGCAAGATGAGACATTGTAAATAAATGATTAAGTATATCGACCGGCCAGCAAATGGAGTGCAGGCACGGATATGTTGTGGGCAACAGTACCTTGAGCAGCACGGCGGCGAGGAAGCCGGAGACGACGACTAGCGCTAGCGCCGGTGCCGGTAGCTGGAGCAACTGCGCCCGCCACGGCACTCGCCGCGTTTCCGCCACCAGCCGGTGAATGGAGCGTAGGTAGCATAGGTACCCAGTCGCCGTGACACTATATGATATATACAATATATTTTCGTGTACAGTCAGGTTTCATAGTACTATCAAAACTTTGGCGGACAGTATGTGTGGGGTGGCGAGTTACAGCAAGTTTAATATCTTAAAAATAGTAAAATTGTTCTCAACGTAAAATTGCATAAATGTGAACTTAGAAATGCATATACATGGCTAATTTCTAAAATGATTAATCAAAAGATTATTGTCATATTATTCATTAAACCCAACATTCTCACAAATTAATTTCGTAATAACATACCTATTTATCATACTTATTTCAAATTAATTATTAATTAATTATAAGCAGAGTTATTTTTCTGAATTATTTAGTCTGGTAAACTTTTTGTAATGCAAAATAATTATTTTTTCTGCTCTTCAAAGAATTCATACACTTTTATGCTTCTTCACTTACATAGAATACTAATACCAAATAAGTGCCGACGGATTTTGTTAAACATGACTTAGGTAATGATTGTCATAAATATCTACGACATAGCTATGTCTCGTTTACTATTATACACTTCCTTTTTCCTCCTTTTTTTTGCAAAAAAAATAAATAAGTTTTTTCTATTAGTCCTCGCCTTCAGTAATTGGTTCAGTTGTACCTAATGGGTTATGTTAATAACATATTGATATAATACTAATATTTCAATAACGTATTTTATTAAGTTATAACATACACTGTATTGTCAATAATCGTGGGCAGTATAGTTTATGCCTTGTGATATCATTTTTACGAAAACGTGTATATTAATGTATATATAAGACTTACACAGTGATTGCAAAGTCGAATATTTGCAGACAGAAGAAAGGCAGGAGATGAGCCGGCTTGCCGCGCGCCGCGCCGTATATCAGCATGAGTGTGATCGCCAAAGTGCACACTGTAACCAGTGCACCCACATCGACATCATCTATAGCGTGGACACACTTCATCAATTAAGATCTATAATCGATATGTAGCAGTGACTATATTACATACATATCTATGGTTAATTTACATAATTTAGGTCACTAAGACACCTGGAGCCAGAGCCAAGACTTCCTCAAATAAAATTTAGGTGTAAGGAAACTTACGGTAAATTAGATTGTGATCTCTAGGCTGTGTTGTATGTTGCAAGTTGCTAGGTCGTGGTTCCACATTTGAAAGTGGGGTGGGCATCTCATTGCGATGTCCCACGTCGCTCCAGTCTGGCATGGTTGCAGAATCACGCTCAAGCTCTTTTAAAAGCCGAGGGTCACGAACCACAGCAGCCAAGAAACCAAGGGCTATCAAATGCAACATCTGGTGAAAGAGATAAAACAAATTAGAAGAGATAAAACAAATTAGTGAGTCAATGACTCAGACTAAAAATAAAAATTTTGCATTGAGTTTTTAATAAAATCAGGAGACACTTACTAAGTGCCATGTTCCAAGAAGAATTGTACCAGTTCGTACGTGAAGACAAAAACAGCATCTCCATTCACTATTACGTTCACTTCCCAGTTTGGGGCGAAACCGCAACATATTGCTGAAAAAGTAAACAAAAGACAGCGATTATAAAAATATAAATACGAAAGAAATGATAAAGTTCACATATAAACAAATTCCGCAAAACTGGAGATAAATATCAGTATTAATGAAATAATAAAATATTTAAATATCAACAATATTGAGCAAGGTAAATTAAATGTCATAGGCATATTGCAAGTAGGAACTAATTGTTATTCTTTAGAAAAAGGATGTTGTCAGAATCCAACCCAAACTGAACAATTTGTGTTGGCTGAGCTTAACTAACCTTACCTGTTAGGCTAAACAATCTCACTAAGTTTGAGTCATAATATATTTGAGCATTTATACCTTACTCATGGTAACTATGAATTATACAGCGTGTTTCTTTTAAGGTGTCAAGCCGGTGCTAGGTGATAGCCTATCAATATGACCCCCATGTATGAAAGTTTGTAGTATTGAAGTCATATTTTTTAAAAATTATTTTTATGATTTAACGACTGAATGGCTTTAAAAAATTATAACTTTTTTTGGGTAAGCTTCTCTTAGTAGTTTTTTTTAATACAATGCCTATTGCTTGTAGTTTTATGAGTAAAATAATCTCTTTCCTAACTTATATTCAAAATGCACAAAATTTGATCAATAGTAAAAAGATTGGGAACAAGCAGGACAGAATGGAATTTTCAACTTTAAAAATAAATTAAATAAAAATCTTCCTTAGCTTCTGACTAACTTTAAAAATTGCACGACAGCCTAAACTTTCATAATAATTAGGGCATGCAATTATCCTTTCCAATTCAATTTTACTACCCCGATACTTGGGATAAGCCCTCTGGATAATATGGATATTTCGGATAGCAGTGATAAAAATTTAAATCAAACTAACAAAAGCGTTTAATTATTTTTTTTGTTAGAAAGTAGTAGGTACGAATCGAATAAAATTAATATTGTCATAGGATTTACAAAAAAAAAATCATAACCTGCTCTATATTGTTACCTGAGCTACACATCAATCAACAAGTCAACCCGGAAGAAAATTTGCAACATGGAATAAAATGGAGTTTCGCGCAGTCATGGCTGCTGTTTAAAGAGTGGGCTTCGAAATCTTGGAACATCCTCCCTATAGCCCAGATTTAGCCCCAAGTGATTATTATTTGTTCCCAAAAATGAAAAAAAAGTTTCGAGGGAAGAAATTTTCCAGCGATGAAGAAGTGAAGTGCGCAATTGCGGCCTATTTTGACGACAAAGAGAAATAATTTTTTTTCGAAGGTATTAATAAATAATTGATAGGTTTAATAAATGTATTAGAGTTAAGGGGGAACACATTGAGAAGGAAAAATATTTTTTTGTTTTATTTTTTACTTTTTACCCTCCATTCCACGAACTTTTTGACCCACCCTCGTAGGAGTCAGGTTAAAGGGACTCCTTTTTGCCGTGAAAAGACACGCTTACGAGGCGTTGAAATGAATGAGGTTACTGTCACCCCACTGGGAAACGTTCGTTCGCTCAACCATGGCCACTCTTTTGACATCACGTCGTCACCGCTGGCTTTTGCGTTAGAAAAGTATGTTTCTACAACAGTACTCTCGTCAGTATACTCATCATTTCCTGGTTTCAACAGGTCATTGATGTGCAACAGGAAAAATGTCGCAGAGAGAATAGACTCCTGAGGAACTCCGGCATCAATAGCCACTGAGTCAGAGGAGCAGCCATCGATAGCTACTCTGATCGACTGTTCAGTCAGGAAATCAGTCATCGATAGCTAGTCTGATCGACTGTTCAGTCAGGAAATCAGCTATCGAACTACAAATTCAACGGGGATACCATAAGCTTGCGCAGCAGACTTGCATGCTAGACCCTGTCAAAAGCCTTCGAAATGTCAAGTGACACGGTAAGTGCTTCGCCATGCATTTCGAGGGCCTCGTCCCAGCAGTGCGTCACACAAACTAGAATATCCCCAGTTAAACGTTCTCGGCAAAAGCCATTTTGACTAGGAATATACAGAGGTATAAAATGGTGTTATATAACTCTTTTCTATCTGTGTATAAATATAGTTATGACTGGCTAATTGCAACAGAGGTTTCGAAATGGTATTATGATTTCCCATCGACTGGATTACTTCAACTCCGATTATAGATAACACCCGAACCGAATCCGACCGTGCGGATTGAACGCGAACGTACTGGCAGGTTCGGATGTTAATAGCCTGGTGAAAAATTAAAAATTAAATTCACGTGTTCACGCTCTTGTTGAATAAAAAGCATTTTAATTTTTAATTCTTATCTTACAAAGAGTATTTTATTTTAGAAAAAAATAGTTAATTTTGTAGTTGGTTTGAGTGTGTTTTCATAATGTTTGCATCATTTATATTCTTAAAAAATAATAATATGTATTTTTCGCCATCCAAAGTTATTTTAACATTTTTCTTTGCTTACGTTAAATAAAGTGTAAATAGTTATAGAGGTTTTGTTTATTTGGGTCAATAAAAGTAGGTTTTTTAATAATTTAGGTTCTTATCAAATAGTGTAAATGTAAATTAAGTTGTTTTTGTAATAGGAAGCTTTTTTTTGTTTTTACAGTTAAAATAAAACAAAGTTAAAATAGCTATAGGTGTTTTGTTACCATAAAAATACTTTTCAAATCAAGCGGTTAATGTTTTATTCATGTACGTTAGGAATATTTTATTAAATTACGTTGTTTTTATTCTAATAATTATGCCTGGAAAATGCAAATCTACTCTAGCGCCTAGTTCTGCCAGAGCTCGCGCTGCGGAAATTGCTAGAAGCGAAGAGTCTGAAGAGCTGACTCAAACCGGTTGGGCTTTAAATACCGAGCGCCTCGCATCTCTAAAAGCTGCTGAGACTCAAGGGCAAAACGAAGCGCGTCGCATTTTAGATGCCTAGCTTCACGCAGCTCAGAGAGCTTCTGTGACCTTGGAGCAAAGTCAAGTTGTTTACAAATGACATTGTTTGGATTAGATAAAAATGTACTTAAATAAAGTATTTGCAGTATAATACTGTAAAAGCTTATTTTAATGTATGTATGTTTTATTTGCAAAATAATTAGCCTAAAAAATTAAAAACGCTGCTGAAAGTCACTATTCCACGTTAACGAAGGCGCGGGCACAGCTAGCCAACCATATTGTGGAACAACCTATGTAAGCAAAATATATGTTATGTCTGTTCTACAGTTCGCTTGACTGTCTGCAGTATGTGCGTGTACACATCTACTATAACCAATTGTCAAATGATCAGCTGTAGTAAATTTAGAGCATTTTTTTTACCTAGTGCTTAGTCTATAGTGGCAGTTACAACACCCCTTTTATGGATTATAGAATTTAAAAGGTTTGAAAAATAGTTGTAAACTAGATTTGTAAATAAATGATGTAACCTACATGTTTTAAAAATGCAATTAAAAGGAAAAATATAAATTACTATTTTGTTTATTCAACGCTTTAAAGATTGCATCTTTGGATATTAAGATTTGATATGTAAAGATTTGGTTTCCTCAAGTATATCATACAAATACTGCAGACAACCTAATAAGGAAAATAAAAATGTTATCGATATGTTAAGTAACACTGATATCCTTATTGTACAATAATGGTGAATCAATGAATATGACATATGTACTCACACAATATGGAAGGGTATATTTCTATAAATAACGAGATTGAGCTGATCATAGGAGAGACGTGCTTTTCAATGTTTTAGATAACAAGCAGTCGATTACAAGAAGGTAGAAATATAAAATGATTTGTTATTCTAGAACGCACAACAAAAATAATGTCAATTTTGGCATTACATTGATGAGTGCAGACTGCGATGTGCAAAATAACTTATCGATAAAAGCCTTCAATACCTGCAAGTAAACATTAATAGTAAACAAACTCTTACCTTTATTTATATTGGTAAAATTTATATCATATGGCTAATAAAACCTCCTACATAAATCAAATTCCAAATAATTTTCTCCCGAATCTGATTGCGAAATGACTTCTCAAACGTCACTTCGATACTTGACATTGACAAATTGTTTTAATACAGTGTTGCCAGAATTTTTACACCCTTCCCCTAGATGACTTGAAAATACGCAAAGTTTCTTACGTATGATTGAAAAAACACCTGTGATGATTTTCGTAAATCAGATCTGTCTAATATATAACGATTACTACTCGAATCATTAATGAATTTAGCACGTACTTGTTTTAGTTTGGCTATTTTACACGCACTCCTAAATTATTTAGCACCTAATTTATTTGCATAATTTAATTCACTATTTTTACAATCCTTCACTTTACAGACACCACTCTTCTTTTTTTTCTTTTTGGACAATGTTACTTTTTGACACAGAAAGTTTTTTTGAATATTATATTAAGTTTATGAGTGGTCAACTTTAAAAATGAATGTATAGGTGAATATGCTACCTTCACAATCATAACCAGATTCATGAATCGGGTATTTCATATTACAACATATCAGATTGAAATAATAATATTAATAACAATTTAACCTGGGTCCCACGTATCTATAAATATAAACTTTCATCAGGAAGCTACCAGGTTTCATTATTTCCAAGTAAAAATTTCTTGAGATATAAAATCTAGTAGTCAAATGCTTAAATATCAAAATATACGTATAGAAGCCAGCTGTAAAGTTTTAATTTGTATTGATTCTATTGGGCAAAATAAATAAATAGTTCTTATTGTTTGAATTCAAAAGAAATTCACTATGGTAACAATTAAAGAAAACCCTTGGAAATTTCCCTAGATAGATTTAGTGAAGTACCTACTAGATAGATTTAAAGAAATTAAAAAGAAATTAAAAAAAAAATCTAAATGACCTGAAATAACCCCTACGTTTTAAAGAAAACCATAATTTAGCAGCACTATGTTAGCAATAAATATTTTTTTTGTTACGTTTTCCCATAAGAGCAGGCAAAGGATACAAAGCAAATACCGCCTAAACTTTAATTATTTTTTTTTTCATTAGATGATCCCCCGTAAAACCCCACACCTTTACTAAAACCTCCCCGTGGACTTCTCGAGAAAGCTTTGTTTCACTTGCCAACACTCTTGCATATTCACAGACTCTAAGTGATTAATAACTCATCATTATTGCACTCTTATATCCACCACAATATACATTTCAACAAGAAAACATAACCACCAAAGTATCGTTTTCCGCTCCCTCCAAGAAGCATTATTAATTTTTGTTTTCCATAAAGAAAGGCAAATGGCACAAAACTATACGGAAACAGTTTCTAACAGCTCTAACATCATTATTCATTCTTCTACGGAACGAGTTAACACCCTTATAAGCAGTTTTGTTTAAATCGAACGCGAATATTTAAAAATTTTAATAGTAGAAAGTTACTGCTAAAACTTCAGTAATTTCTTTTCTTAATTAACAGATCATCATTTCATAATAATTTAAAAGAAGGATGATAATTGATGAATGAATTGAAATGATAATTGAAAAATGTATAACCCTAAATTTCAATTAATTCCCACATCTAAAAATAAAAATCACAAATATTTTCTCAAATATATCATAAACATGTCACTCTCTCCCTCCACCTAACCTCTAAAGATGACCGCACAATATAAGGGAAAATGAATTGTAATTTTGATTTTGAAAAACCCTTCAGGTTTAATATTATCTAATTAAGAAAAAAAAATACTGAATATGAATGGCTTAAAAAACACGGATCCAGGCCATAAAGTCTTATGAAAAAAAAAATATATTTATAAAATCATATTAAATAAGAAAACCACAGAGGTACTTAGCAATTTAATACGTATTTTTTTATTTATCTGCTTTAAATACAATTATTGATTTGTGACAACTTTGCAGTTATAATGGACAAAATTTCAGACCAAATCGGTTATTTGGTGTTAACTGAGGACGGAGCTGTCCTTGAATCTGGCGGGGAGTTAGAAAACGACGAACGTGTTGCAACTATAGTCACTGATCTCATCTCCCTTTCGAGCAAGTGAGTGATTACACGATTAAATAGAGAGGCTATCCATTACTCATGAGTTCAACGTGGCCTTAAATAAAATGTAATTTATATAATAGATAATAAGTCTTATCTACATTTTTGACATATTTACAGAGTTGATCCTGTTGCTTTTGCCTCAAATGAACCATTCAAGAAAATTACTATAACATATGATGATCACTGGTTTGTGATATGCCTTTCAAATAAGAAGATTTATATAATTAAGAGAAGCTTATCATCGTTAGCCAATGATGGAAATACTGTGAACGTCTGAAACTTCCTATCGTTAGATTACTAAAATGGGACGAAATTTATTGATGAGTAGTTTGGAAAATGCATCATTTAATATTATATTTCAAATTTTGTTTAGGTGCATCACTTTTATCATCAATGCCTGGGTAATAAGAAATGTAGGACATGAAGTTCTGGGAATAATGAATGTTAGATTACTGTTATTAGAAAGCACTATTTTATTTTTAAGCAGAGAACCTTTTAACCGAGCTTGCCTTGGCCAAAAAGATAAATTAAGTTGGAGTCACATTATTAATCAAATTTGGCTGGCTGTACCTCTCAGTTGTGTTTTATCCTTGCTGTTTGTGTACATTTGGTTAAATGTATTACCACTAGGCCATCCAAACCATGCATTTCAATATACATTTGGATGTTGGAGTGTGGCTTTATCTTGTGTCCTGGAGCTTACATCTGCCAACATGGTCCTTGTTGCGCAATTGTTTTGTTTTGTCAAACTTAAAGTTGCTTTAGATACTCTACACATTTTTGTTCGAACACTTATATTTTTATCCATAATAATGTATGACAGGTCTTTAGCCCTAATTGCATTTTCCGTAGCTCAAGTTGGTAGTATTGGGGCTGTAGTTATAAGTTACTACATATTTTTCTATTGGTACATTAAGAATAAACCACTTTATGCTAAAGGTGCATTAAAAAGTAAAATATTATCAGACTCGATTTTGCAAAAATTGTATGACAATATGGATGACTTTCAGTTTACTTCCATCACAGATTTCTTACCTAAATATTTAGGAGATTTAAATTCCATATTCAATAAAAAATTAAGTACACTCACTATAAGTTTTGCTAAGCAAGGAGTTGTTAAGCAGTTGTTGACAGAAGGAGAAAAGTATGTTATGTCTGTTAGTCCAGTTATGACATTTTCTGAGCAAGCCACTTATGATGTGGTGAATAACTTGGGTAGTTTAGCAGCAAGATTTATTTTCAGACCTATTGAGGATAGCAGTTATTTTTATTTTACTCAGATGGTAAGCAGAGATTTGCCTTTACATAAGCAGGATCAGCATAAAGTTCAGGAGTCATGTACAGTTCTGTCTCAAGTGTGCAAGACAGTGAGCTCCATTGGTCTGATTGTATTAGTTTTTGGTCAAAGTTATTCAAAGACTTTATTGTTACTGTATGGTGGGGAAGCATTTGTCGCAAGTGGTCTTCCAGTTCAACTGCTTCGCAGCCATTGTCTAGCGATTGTGTTGCTAGCTATCAATGGTGTCACAGAATGTTATACATTTGCCACTATGACAAGTGCTCAGTTGAACAGCTACAATTACTTGATGGTGTTCTTTTCAATAAGCTTTTTGTTGTTATCCTATGTTTTGACATATATTTTTGGACCAGTTGGTTTTATTATTTCAAATTGCATTAATATGTTTGCAAGAATAATGCACAGTATTCATTTTATTAGTAACAAATACAAAGACACTGATTATCAGCCTTTAGAAGGACTTTATGTAGGTAAAATATTTTTATTGACATTGTTTGTTGTTGGATGTATCTGTAAAGTTTCTGAAAATAAATTGTCAAACAATTCTATCATTACCCATATATTCATAGGGGCAGTGTGTTTACTTGTAGTAGTCATATCATGGAGTTATGAAAACAAACGACTTGTTATTAAGGTTTATAAGAAAGTATTCCGTAAAGAGGATGTGAAAATTTCAAAAGACTAGCATTCGGTTATCATAAAATTACTGTAAGTTAAGATTATAAAAAAATTGTATCTACTAAAAGTATGTGTTACATATATAATTATTAATATAAAGATTATGTTGAAACAATGTTTTAATCTTGTAACAATATTTATTACCTATGTGATAATGGAATTGATTTTAAATAATTTAACACTATGTATAATTAATTACATTTCACATAGGGTAAAAAAATATACCCTTCATTTGCGCCTCACATATGCGTTTTACTTCATCTGCAAAATGAAAAACAATATATATTACAACTAATAGTAAAACATATTTTTAATACAGCTAGGCCAGCGCGATGTGTTCTAGTCATTTACCTATCGTATTCAAGAAATTAAAAATGCCGGTCTAGTTTTATTTATCAATGTTAGTCTTATACATCTAATGTAGTTGTTAAAACATTTGCAACCGTCATTGACGGTCTTGCATATTCTGTTTTTCGGTGACAGTGTCTCCAAAATTATATAAAATTCAGGTACCTTATCCATTCTGCCAAAAAAATGTTATATTTAATTTAGAGGTCAAGCCGGACTTGAACCCAGAACCTCTCTAAGCAGGCAGGCTCTTTTAAATTAACACACTGGCTGTGTTTATGAATAGCCTGAAAACATCAGTATCAGGGGTACCTAAATACCATTCTGAACGCCTTAAAACCAGTTTCGTGGTTTGGTTTAAAATGAAAGGCGAAAGTTTAAATGTGTTTTACAAGTATCACACAATCTCTAAAGATAAAACTTTTATGTAATCATTATATTTTTTGTTCTTTAATAATTAACTGCTAGGTTTTTTAAATCTAACGAAATTGGTTTATTATTTTTCCTTAGATATAAAAATCTAGCAGTTAAATAATTAAACAACACAAAATATAGTAAAAAAAATGGTGGCTCACGGCGTGCGGCACTGAACTGCTAACTCTAAGGGCCAGGTCACAACACTGCGTTGCGGCGTCGTATCGCAAAAACAACAGCGCACAGCAATGCGATGCGATGTCGCAGCGCAAAAATTTCATCGGATACGACATCGTACGACAAGACGCTAACCAACGATTTAATAACGTTTCTATTGAGACATGACCGCACTGCGCGTGTTCTACTTCTGCTAGCATTAAGATGCATTAAGAAAAAAAAACGGAAAATAAAGTACTGAGTGCGCCTGTTTCTGACAATAATGAATAATGATGGTAGCGCGTCGCCGCATCGCATACTCTTTACGATGGCCGTCGCATCGGAAATTTCAACGATGCATTCTGCGGCGTCGTAGGTTTTTACGATGCGACGCCGCAACGCAGTGTTGTGGCCTGGCCGTAAAAGTTCAAATGACTCGATTAATTAGAGATGAAAATATATTGCGGATATTTTTGGAACGCCAAGGTGCATTTGTACAATATGTACCCAAATACCCGATCTTTTTGTTATACTTGTACCTGCAATTTCTTTTAAGTTTGCATTTTTCTCCTGTATTACAACATAAAATTCTCTCTCATTTGACGACTTGCCAGTAATCCAATATTCGTCGGGCGTTTTTATAATAATTTCGCCATAATTTCCTAAGCTGGAAAAAAACACTTTTTAAAGTATACCTATATACAGAAAAAGGATTAGTAAAACTTTAAGTGCTTAATGGAGAGAGCCCATCAAATTATTCAACAACAATAATTTAATTTATTGAAATTATTTCAACTTGTTAGAATAGCATCTTTTTATATAGCGGGTGTGAGAATTGAAAAGTTCATAATTTTTTCGATATTTTAGTGGCTGTCGATAATGCGATCCGTTAAGATCATAACTTGTTTCGTATTGCTGCAATATAGTTAAATACAGCAGCTAGTCAAACTACCACAAGTTGTCGATTCTTTCCAATTAATATTGAATTGACTACACCTAGAACATAATGGAAATCCCGACCGTTCGTGTTAGTCATTTGCTGAAACTTCTCACCTTTTTCGGTCTGTATGTATCCCTGCAATTATACTCAAGACTTCTGGTTTAATTGTAGTTGATGGAATTAGTTTGCTAATAGACGCCTGTAATTTTTTTGTTATATAAGCATTAAACTGCTAGATTTATTATATCTAAAATATTTTTTACAAGAATAATTTCCATTAATCCGGGGAGTCACGCAGGGCACCTTTTGCTATCCAGGTGGTATTTCATTGATAATAATTTAACATTACGCCCGTAGTGTTAAATTATTATTACTCATGTGACCAAATGTTTCAGTATTAGAATATGTATATTATGATTTGTCAATAAATTAGACATAGTAAGCTAACTGCTTGATATCTTTAGGTTTGACTCAACTTAACGGAAGTGGCGTCCAGGGATTCAAAAACACCTTTATAAGGATACACTTTCATAAGGGTTACACATTGAATCTGTTACAGAATTATTCCTGTATCACTTATTGGGGTCTTTTGAACCTGTTTTGCGTCGAACACTTATAAAAGTGTAACAGATATAATGTTTTCTGTTACCAATCTGTTAGAAACTGTTTTACGTTTAACTATCTATGTGTAAACACAGTACAACAATATAGGCATTTCAAAGTACCCAAATCATTAGTGAGCTGTCGCATAGTTATGCCAATGTGAACTTTATTGACTGTAACAGATATTAACACTTATGACCCGGTATTTTCTAAAACAGATTCAAAGTGTAACAGTTTCTTTCTGTTTAACTTGTAAAACAGAAATGAAAAACAGTGTTTAGAACACTTTTCGGATACCGCTAAAATCCCTGGTGGCGTTTTCCTGATTTACCAACTTATCGTCATGGTCATTCTGTAACAGAGCCATCACACGTTATTCAGTAGTGGTTAGCCAGTTTTAAATATTTTTTATGTTACGTCTGGACAAAATACCTAATTATAAATTTGGCTCCGTCCTGTTTTGCTGTTATGTGATGGCCAATATAAATCAATGGCCACAACGTGACTCCGGAGTATTTGAAATACTTACTTTTATTTATTAAAATACTTACTGAACTTTTGTAGGCCAAATTGAGTCTATTGAAGTAAACAAACTTCTGGTCCGTGTTGATCAGTTGAGATGTTTGTAGTGCATGGATGGCACATTGTTCGCTGATTGTGGATGCTATTGTCGATAGGTGTGGTCCAATGAATGCATCTAACGACTTAAAGGTTTCTATTTCTAATGGAGTGTTTACTGCAACATTATTAACATTAGGAAATAGGTTAACTTATCCAAGAGTTAATTTATCTTTATAAAAAAAAAGATTTTGAAAACTGCTAATAGTACATACTGTCAATAGTAAAGCAGACAGTAGCGCTCAGGGTTCTATATATAATAAGATAGTACTGTCTTGTCTCCGTGTCATCTTCGCGAAGTAAATGCACTTTGACAAATTTCTTTAGGTCCTCACTGGTCCTTACACCGTCTGGTGGGCTGATGAAACGTCCATGTCTCTGAGCGGCAGCGATGGCGCCTCCTTGAATTTCTTTCTCGACTTGTTTAGGTAATAAAGTCTGGACCAAGTACTGGTACAAAGTTAGCATATCATGTGTAGCAAGTCCATTCCTAAAATTTTGTTATTATAAAGTGTTATTTCTTATTATTTAAGAAAATTAATACTAAAGGGACTAACAAACGAACGACACTCGATCGACGACACAGCCGAACGTCGTCGAACGGTACAATAACAGAGCACTGCACGCATGCTTTTTTTGTCGACGACATATAGTCAAAAGATCGCACGTATTTAATTTAAGAAACTGACTGACGAAACAAGTCAGTACAATACAAATACGAATGTGTCTAGTATTGCAAATGAAAAGAGTACAGAATGAAAATAATTAAAAGTAATGTTTGGGTGTCAAAATCAATTGATAGGACGAAGTTCAGAACAAAGTAGTTTAATTATTTATAACACTAGTACAGAGCAAATTTTACATCTTCTTTGACGGCGACACAATACGAGAGAAAATATGATTATTCTTTAAAATAGATTTAACTCCTCCTTTCTCTACTACTGACAGCAGGTCTCCTTTAACAGGAGACCTGCTGTCAGTAGTGCGTAGTTGGTGATGTGTCGTTTAAGAAACGTTACTTTAAAAAGGACATACAAAAAAGTCGTTAACAGAAAATTTCAACTCGACCATACCATAAAATATGAGTTAATACAAAGAATAATTAAGAGTGGTTCAAAACAAACATCAGGTTATTTTACAAATTCAGTAATTGCTTGGGTATGGCACTTTTTAACAAAAAAATAGAAACTTATCTAACATAGCCTCTCTAGCACGAAAAATAAACTTTGAAACTAACTTAACATTATTTTTAGTTTATTTAAATCCTATTCAACAAAAAACAGTTTTATTTACCAACCCTAAGATGAAAAAATAAATAAACTACAAACATCAAACATTGCTTACTAGGAATGGTTACGTACACAGACATCGCATACATGCTTACAGCAGTCTAGGCACATAGGTTTATCAGGAGAATCGTCTTTTTAGACGGCTAGAACGCATGGCAAAAATTCTTTAATCCCAGGATTGTTTCGTACGTTTTGGTCTTTCAATCCTTTTCTCTGCAGAAATACTTTTTCGCATTACTGTATTTTGGCTTAACATGCACTAAAGCTTTTAAAATATTCGTCAATTCATGAAATGTCGCAATCGACAATCTAAAGCAGTTAAAAAAATAATCTCCGTTGTTTCGTAAAAGCGGATAAAGTATGACATGTTGACTATGTTTTTCTCTGAAGGACAATATGCTTTGCATCCCCTTTGAGCGATTTTCAGCAGATAAAACATAACTCTTCTTCAAATTCTATGTTCAAATTATTGAAATATTCAGAAAGTATACCACTACAATAGCAAAATACATCTGGTCGCTTGGACTATTTGCTAGTCACTGACACAAGCGCGGGCGGTCGACGATGTTGACCACCGAGTGTCGTTCGTCTGTCCTCAGCCTTACACTATGGACATGATCCAAAATAAAGAAGAAGAGTTTGATGTCTGTACTGCGACGTATTTCTTTTTTCTTTTCCAATAACTTATTATTATAACAACATTTTGTTATTAGCAGTAATTGGAAAAAAAACTCAGTTATATTGATAACTAAATTTATAATGCCTATTGTTAGTTAATATCAGAGGACTAAAGAAAAGGCAATTTATTACGATAGTTAAATAGAGTTCAATTAATTTGTTAAACATTCATTTCACATGTCGTTAGATATAATTTTATAGCATAATATCAAAGTCAAAAGGCATTAATCATCAAATGTTTAATTGTCAGGCCATCAGGTTTTGATGTGGCGAAATTTTTGGCTGGACCTCAACCCGAGAGTAGCGAGCCACCGTCGTTCGCTATATGTTTTTAATTATACCAGTCTCACCCCCCACATAGTTAACGAACCGGCATGGGCATCTTAAACGGCTGAAACTTAGGTTATGGTAACCGCGACAAGGCGCGGAGGAGGAAGCACCAGAGTGTTCACACTCTAGACTAAGAAGTATGGTGTGCAGACGCTACATGAGTGTGAATATGTGAATCGTTTTGAAGTCAAAAGTAAGTAATACTCACCAAATCAGTTGGTCATTATAAACAAAAGCTATACATTTGAAGTCAGGATAAGTGACCTCGAGTAAGTCTATGAAGCATATCACTTTGAAGAAACAGTTTTTATCCAATGGTAAATAACTCACTCCTTGTATTACATCTGATATATCATTTGTAAGATTCTTAGACATTATATACTAAAAAAAAGATTACAATTAGACACCCACAAGAAATTAAAAAAAAATGGTAATGGTAGTTATAGCTAATTTCATTTTACATCAGCTGCACTGTAATAACGATAATCGATTATCCAAACTAAAATTTTTCATTTTAACAATCTGTACAATGTATATGTTTAAGTTTTTCTACTTACTGGAGTAAAAAACTCTTCACAAGTCGAATAAATTTCTTCAATACCTATTTCCTTGAAGGGTCCCATGAATAATTTGAACATTTTATAAGCAGACACAAGTAGGTCTGACATAACTGACGGATTCAGCTAAAATTTAAAGTTTATTAAGAAACATGTGTGTTATACAAATAGGATATAAATGCATAATTGTTATTTGATTCATATTGTGAAATTTTGCAACATTGTTATATCAGTAAAGACATGGGCACTAACTTGGAAAATAGCACCAATGTGTTATTTCCCGTATTTTAATAGCTTTAATTTTTCCAAAAATGTATCAATGTACACAGTGGATTTCCCTCGGAATGTTGTCTTTAAGATAGTCAGGTTTATTTAAACCTTAATAAATATAATACAATGAAATACATAAAGCATGATTTCAGGCAAATAATGTACAGCATAATTATAATAGTGTTTTAACTGACTTCATTTATTGATTTGTTTAAAAGTATTGTTATGATGAAGGGCTCTATTATGACATAATGAGTGCTAACATTTGTTTAGATAATTAACAAAAAAGTGGGAAATAGGCCACCATTAATGAGTTGTTAAGTTTTGGAATCATAAATTGTACAAACAGAAGACTTGCTGAAACTAGTTTTGGATAGTTCATTGATTATTAACTATTAAAGGCACCAAATTCAAATACTTATACTTATTATATTATTATACCTTATACTTTTTAGCTATTATATATACAGGTTTGATTTTGCTTACAACAACTTAACCATGACAATAAAAACATTGTAGAAAATTGTTGTGATATTACCACAATTGATCCATGAATTTCATATCATTTAGTATTTACTTACCACTTCTCCTCTGCTTTCTCCAATAGCAGCCATTGCTTTTGTGGCATAGGGTATAGTCACAACCTAGAAAGTGAAACAGTATGTTTAGTCAGACTTTAAAGAATTACCTATTGGTGAAAATTTTATATCTTTTTACATCAGCTCTTTTACTAAACAAAATTTACACTTTTTATGTTTGTGAAAGCAGGGTCAAACTACTTACTAAAACCATCCAATAGCCTTTCTCAGGTTGATAAAATATATATCTCTTTGTTTGTGTCTGAAGAGCTTCACATGGCTCAGATGAAAATGTTCTGCAAGAATATTTTATGGATGCATTATTGGTTATTTGGTAGTTTAATTTAGAATTTGCATTAGTAACAAAATAAACAGTAATTATTCTAATTGTTACTGAAGCTATACTGTTGCTGTAACTTACCGACTAAATTCACATTAACTATTTATGTACCTATACAAAACTTACTTTGTCCCATCTTCATAATACCTATTTATTTATCATCTCTGTCATTCATACACAGTTTAAGTGTACTTAAATTGAAACTTATAAAAATTCAATGTAATTATGTAGTTGATAGCTACTTACGACATAAACTTTACTACAGCTTCGCATAGTCCAACTTGGTTCTTCCGAGCATCAGCACTCATTTGATTTGGATGAAAAAAAAGCACTCTTTTCAGTTCCTGAAAAGCGAGATTGTATTTTTATTCTAGACACACCAAGTAAATGTAAGTGATCAAAATAATACTTTATTAATTTAAACTCACTTCCCCTTCTTTAGGTCCAAAAGAGGAATTAAAAATAAAAAATGAGTTGATTTTGGTTTTCACGTCAATCATTTTTAATATAAATGTAATCGAATCTAGGTGGTTTTTCTTTGTTATATATTTACATAATAACAATTGGGAACCTGCCGAATGTAATAATATAATTAAATTTTTATTTAGTTATTTCGTTTTGGGCGAAATAGAATCAAAATATTTTTGTTACGACCACTGTTATATGTCAGTGTGTGACAATAACATTTTTTTTTTAAGTTTTCATGACCATGGATACAAAGTCCTTCAGTCGAGTGACAATGGCAGTGGCAGCAGTGTTGCCAGTATGATTTCCCAAAAAGGACGGTTGGCTTTCTGAAAAGGTACGGTTTTTAACTTCAACGTACGGTTGGGTCGGGATACTACTGCAAGAACTAGATCAGATTTTTTTCTTCGAGTTTGCTGTCTGCGAACATAGATTGGAAAAAAAGCGATAGGGAATCGAACATAAAGAAACCTCATTTCAGTATTCAAAGTTCTCGACAGAATGTTTTTAATATCAGAATTTTTACATAAGCAGAGAAATTGTAGATGCTTGAAGAAGGTAAAAATCGTTATTATTTTAATCAATAATAGCGTTTTATACTTTCTTCAAGCATCTACAATTGGGAATTTCATGTAACTCAAGTAAATATATAAATTAGCAACGAAAATCGTTTGAATTTCCTTAAATTATTTATGAAGATTGATAATCTGTTTGAATATATTCCAATTTGTAATCATTAATAACTCCATTCAATTACTCCATTCAATAATCGATATTTTATTATTGAATCGAGTAAGGCTTGAATTAATACTAACTGAGCTTAGAGAATAATTTTAGATCAAATTAGCTCTGAAACTTTCTCAATGATAGGATTTCATTTACTTAGATCTAAGTAAATTGTAGTTAATAGATTGTTGTCGTTTATTAGTTTAGATTGAAATTTATTTCAACAAATGTACATTTTTCTAAGAAAAAATCATTTGATTATAAAGTCGTTTTAGATCTAAATATATCAAATTACATCTAAATTTTTTTAAAGGTATTATAATTCAATTAAACAAAATTATTGTGATTTCGTTTCAAGTTTCTGACAGGTATGTAAACAACAGAATTTTGCACACGTGTAAATAAAATAAAATAATACTTTTTGTTCTTTTTAATATAGAGAATAATATCGCTTCATATCTGAACTTTCTCATCCCGTTATTCCTATGATAAATTATTATCAAAAAAAAATTAATTCACTCCATCATTAACAAATGTAATGACCTTACTCCATTCCGTAACTCTGTACTGATTTATAACCTCATTTTTGTAATTGATCTACAAATGAATTTGTTCGAATTTGGCAATCGGTAATAATGTTCCACTTTACCATATCCTTTTGAATATTCGATTCCCTATCGCTTTTTTTCCAACCTATGGTCACAGACAGCCAACGGAACAGCCAAAAGAGAAATGCTATAGTCTACACATATTCTATAGCGAAAACAAATTGTATGTCAAAAAAATATGAAAATAATGTTTCAGGAACTAACAAAATTCCATCAAAGTAATTTGATGCTATCATATATATAATTGAAGTTATCATTTGTGGATCAAACGATTTCAGAATGTTGAGAAAAATAGGAGAAGGTGATTTTTTGTTTTTTACCATTTGTAGTGAAAAATATATCACTAATATAGAAAAGGACACTGAGGTACGGTTGTGTGATGCATAGTACGGAAAACCGTACTTTTTGGTACGGTCTGGCATCGCCTCAGAGTAAACAGGACGGCATCGCTGAGTGGCAGGCAGCAGACCAGACTGGCAGATAGAATCACTTACAGTAGCGATGGGCATTTAATTTAAAAGAAAATCATAATAAAATAACGAAGCAATATTTTGAAAACGATAGTAAGTATGGATAAAGAACTGGATTAAAAATGGCGGCTCATAGAGCCGGTACCGTCATTCAGCATAATAAGTGAAACGCATTAACGATTTGGTAACTAGTAAAATAACTGAAAAACGGTATAAAATATTTTTACCGTTGAAACTATTTCGTAATTTTATTACAATTAAACAGTTTCATATGTCTTATTATTTTGTGATCTTTTTGAAACAAGTATAATAAAATAAAAATCAAGTGTGTACCTTCTGAGTTAAAATATTATTAGAAGAGTAGTACAGAAAAATAATGAAAATAATTCAAAACTTTACAAACTACGCGTTATTATATCGCGTTTATAAACGAACTTCTTCTCAAACAAATAATCGATCGCGTTAAAATCGTATATTCCCGTGAAAAACGAATTCAGATCTGATCAGATATCAAGTTTTTCAGATCGGATCAGATCTGTATTATGAGACTGTTCGTATGGGAATTTCTCGGTGATTTTAGATATGCAAATATCTGTTCATATCTAAAAATTCAAAAACTCTCTTCAAAACAATGCAAATTTTTAACAACGGAAAAATAAAATAAACAGTATGCAAAAAAAAAAAACTTAGCCTCCAACAGGTTTCGAACCTGCGAAGGAAGATTTGGATTAGATTTCAAGTCAAACTGCTTAACCACAGGAAGATTTGGATTTCAAGTCCATTTCCTTAACCACTCGGCCAACTGAGCTACAAGAACAGTGGGAAATTCACGGTACACTATGGAATAACACATAGTAATTTACTCTATTTGATCGGTTTAAAAATCAGATATAATCAAATCTGATCAGAACTGTTTCCTTTAACTAATAAAAATTGTTAAAATAATTTTTAGATATGATCAGATCGGTAATGTAGGAGTATTTTAATCTGGATCTATCCGGATATATCTGTTCAATCTGATTATATCTGGGCAGTCTCATAATACAGATCTGATAAAATATGAGCTTATCTGAACTTGTTTTTCACGGGTTATTTTCATGAATGAATGACGGAGGGCCCCGTCATTCATTCCTGACTTTGATTTAACGTTATTTTTTTGTCAGACTGTACTCACGAGTGTGGAGTATAGATGTAAAGAGTGTGCGAGCGAGAAGTGAATATTTAATTTCTTATCCCATTCTTTATCCGCACGGGTTGTAAAGATATATTTTTTTAAACGCTTGAAATGAACTGTGTTTTGGGTTTATTGCATTTACTTTATTTCTTTCTTGTGATCTAGCTTTCAACAACTCTGGTGAACAACATTGAATTTTTATTATGCTTCACGTGCGGCGAACCGCGTGCGGTACACGCAACGCGGTCATGTATCTATAGACATCGTTTTATGGGCAGCTTTCCATAGAAACACACCGCACGACGGATGCGGATTCGCACAATGTGGCGGATGCCCTTAAGGTTTCAGACATTTATTCTCAAAAAGAGTAAAGACTTATCTTCTTACTTGAGGACTTAGATAAAAATATACATACAATATTAAATACATATAATATATATAATATAACAAGCGCACAGTAGCTACCAAATTCTTAAATAACTACAGTAAGAACTACTTTCTTTTGCATGTGTTGTCTAGTGCATCAGTCGCATCTAATAAGCGCACACATGAATGTGGCCGGCTGGCTCATCATACCTTGACTTACCGATTTGAACAATAGACGAAAGAGACACAAGATGAGAGCCGCACGAATGACGACAGTTGTCGAAACCTCGCCTCGCCATCGCCAGTGCCAGCCAAACAAACAATGCTTTATAGTCAAACAATTGAAATTCTAAATGATATTAAACATGTGCAAAGCCATAAAACATTTCGTTGGTTTACTCCGACTGCAAAAACAACACAAAAAGTGTATTTAAGGTTTGCTATTTACAATTTAACTCAATTTTCACAATAGATTGTTTGGTGATTTTTTTAAGTTGTTCATGTCGAAAATTCATAACTCAAAAACTACGAAAAAGTGTGGAATTACAAGGGGGTGATTCGGATACCCCGAGGGGTGGTATAATTAATGAAAATAAATGCATGAAAAATAACTTTATTCAAATGCACATAAAATAAGTTGCTTTGAATCGTCTAACATTTTGTACATACCTATTAGGACGTCTTTTAACTAACAAGAAGATTGGACGCAAGTAACACGTCGGCTTTAGGTACCAGAAGTAACGACATTTACAATATTTTACGTCGTCACCATACATAATCCACAAAAAAAACAACAAAATTATTCTGTTATCACAATAATAGTGGTGTTATGGTTTCATTACATTGTTGATTACAACAAAGTCAACAATTATCTGTTGCAAAGAACACAAAATAATATCTTTTCTTGGAGGCTTATTTGTTGTGGAGACCTCAAATTTGTCAAATGTTCCAATTCTTTACATAAGATCAAAACAGCCTCTTTACTTATGCGATACCTATTCTTGAATTCATTCTCCGTAGGATGTTGCATAGGATCAAAAGAAGAGCGGGAGATAGTCCTTTTTCATCGAAGGCTATTACGATCATCTTGTATTTCTGCAACCGATAACATTCTCCAAGCTAAGAAATAACGAGCAGCCATATACTCTAGTATACTTTTCTCAAAATCTCATCGAAAACTACTAAAATAATCTATTTGACTGTGTTTCACGGGTAAATCACCAAGTGAGTTATTTTACTATCACGTTTGCGTTAGCTCTCCATTCAAACTGTCAAACTTGCCACTTACACTCGCAAAATGCTTATAAAAACGTTTTCGAACTCGTAAACGCGCTCGACACGTTTCAAAACGCATCGGCAAGCGTATCGAGTAGAACGTACATTCGCGGGAATTGTTTCTTCGTCTCGCTGCTTGGTGGTGCTGTCCTTTTCTCATACAAATGTTGCTCGAAACGTAAACGCGATAGTAACGTTTTTTCTAAGTAAAACTTACACTCGAGGTACGAGATTCTTTTCCGTTCCGTACATCTCGCCAACCTGAGATCTACTATAACGAACCTTTGTGCCTACTGTTGCCACTATTTAATGAAAAGATAATTTTCTTTATGAAAGCTCCATGGCAACCGATTTTTGTTAGAAGCAATATCATTACAAGTGTATTTCGGTGTTTACTTTGTATTTATTTGTGTTTTATAATTATAATTGCATATTTTGGTTTTACAGGTATTCAGAAATCATGGCGATACGTAATCCTAGGTTACCTCTTTTACCTGGATATGGGTCTAATCCACTCGTAAGTATAATTCTAGTATTATTGCTTAGGTATTTGAAAAACCGATTGATGCAAACAAACAAGAATTTATATAGCCTGCGCGTGTACCTAAATACATAGGAGCTTATTCAAACCATGCTCGCTATTAATAGAGGAAGAGCCAGTGACCAATTTTAGGTGGTCATTTCAAAAGTCACGAAACTTTCTACAGTTAATCCTCCATACCTACTTAAAATGAAAAGCCACTTCTGGCAGCCCAGCGTGGCCCTTAAATTTGAAGGAGGGTGAGAAATAAGTTTTATTTTAGTTACAGTATCAGTCACACAATTTTAGAAAATTACTTTCGACAGTATTTTGTCTTCATGGGATTTTTGCCAGAGCATTTACATCTCACCTAATTGTTGCCAGAACGCTATAATTATTTATAAAATAAAAATCTATTTTTGTCATTTCATCAGTCTTCAAATTTTAAGAGAATAAATCGAGCGATCCTGTCTTTCGCACCGACAGTCGTGGGTTCAAATCCCGGAAGGGGCAGATGTTTGTATGATGAATACGAGCATTTGTACCTAAGTCATGGGTGTTTTTATATTTCTATGAATATTACATATCTATGTATCATAAATGTATGTCTATCTGTTACCCTAGTATCAATAATACAAGCCTTACAGTTACAGTGCTTACTTTGGGCTAGGCTAATTAGTGTAAGTGTAAGAAATATTTATTTATTATTTATTATACTAATTAAAAAATACAAAATTTATGTTTGTGGAATTATTAAGTTGTTTAATAGTCTACATCCTCGTGTGCACTATCATATTGTTCGCCGTGATCCTCAATGAATACAGAATCATTCGAATCTTCTATTAATTGATTTTGAGGCTCTAATATCCCATCATCTGTGAACAAGATTAGTAATAATATTTTACGACTTGATATATATATACATATGTATATAAAAATACACTTACCATCAATATTGGCATCAATTTCTTCGAAAACTTTTCTAAAGTGATGTTTCATCAAGATTAAGAAAAATGTATTGCATTATGTATCATTTTAAATCTACGTCTAATGAAGTCCACAGATGCCCAATAAGCGCTCTCACTCTAACCCGCAGGTTTCCATATTACTGTCTTACTTGCACTCACACGTTTTTCGCTCTGGCAGACTGTTAGTGATGGAATTTCGTTCTGGCATTGTATATTTATTTTATTTATTCTCTTAAAATTTGATGACTGATGAAATGACAAAAATGGATTTTTATTTTATAATTAATTATAGCGTTCTGGCAACAATTAGGTGAGATGTAAATGCTCTGGCAAAAATCCCATGAAGACAAAATACTGTCGAAAGTAATTTCCTAAAATTGTATGACTGATGCTTTAACTAAAATAAAATATATTTATTACCCTCCTTCAAATTTTAGGGTAGTCTACCCTGGCCACACTGGGCTGCCAGAAGTGACTTTTCATTTTTAGTGGGAATGGAGGATTGACTGTAGAAAGTTTCGGGATTTTTTAAATGACCACGTAAAATTGGTCAGTGGCTCTTGGTCCATAAGAACTAATGTTCCGTTGCCTTTGCTTGGATTGTCTATGAACATTGTATTTAAAATCATTTTTATTATAAGTTTTGTACTGAATTAAAAAAAAATTAGAAAAAAAGGTAGCTTTAGATGCTGGAAACTAACTTTTTTTATAGTAAAGAGAAGAATATGATGGATATGGTAATGAGAATATGATGGATAGAAGAAAGAGAAATATGATGGAAATAAAAATGCCATTATTTTTATACACAATGATTGATGACGTGGGAATACAATGTAGTGCGATAAGTGGCTATAAATAAATTTTAATAAATAAGTTTATTAAAGGGCTAAGAAAATAAGGTTCATATCTTGAAACAGCAAAAATGACTTTCACAAAATAATGTTGTGTGGTGCTGTAATTGCTGTGATGGTATCAGCGTCTGATATTGATAATGCTTTTACTCTCCATATTGAATAAGTTATGAAAAAAAGCTATTACAGAATCAATTATTATTTAAACGACAAAAATGGGTAGATTGAATGGCCTTTAATAACTACACTGTTAATCAAAATTTTGTAATGATTTTTATGCATCTTTAAAAGCGGTAGCCAGAACAGTTTCCTTGAATGAAGAAATTACTAGTTAATTAATTAGTAAATTATTAATGAATAGGGAGAAAAAAATAGTTTGCCAAGTTTTCTGCGGCTTTTTCTCGGTACGAGGTCATCCGACGTAGGATTTACGAAGCCATGGTACAGCTCCCGGCAAACAAGTTGAACATCGCGTGAGGTGGTGGCGGAAAGTTTGCGCATGTACACTTAAGTGCAAAAATATTGTTTCATTGAAAATCGCTAGGTATTTTTTTATTACTGGTAGTTTATTGCGTTAGCTCATAACGTTTTAGGTATAGAGAGAAAAGAGATCACGAAATACATCCTTAATGGTAAACAAGCAATTAAAATAAGTTGAAATATAATTAAAAAAAATACCTCTCATAGTTAATCGGCAAATTTGTATGAAAAGATATTTTGGCCTCATGTGTTTTTTTTTTGCATAATATTTAATAACAGCAATTGGTATTCGCAGTGTGGAGAGTATGGTTATGAATAAAAAATGGGTAAGAACATAATATTTTAGTAAAATTTACAAAGTAGGGTGCTACTGAAAGAAAACTGCTAATCATCGGTTTCAACAGGGAAGATAGATATGCCCTCCATTAGTTTGAAACCAGCCGAAGCCGAGCTGGTGCCAGGGGTGGGTTCGGTTGTTTCATCATCATCTTCTTCATCATCATCATCGTCGTCGTCGTCGCTGTGTCACTTTCGTCATCTGCGAAAATGACAAACTGGTCAGTGACCATATCCACCACACGGTCACTTTTGATGTAATCGTCTTCAATTTCTTTCACCTTTTTACAGAGTTTTGCTCATTCGCTGGGACCCATTGCAGCAAATTGCTCGTTCACCAGCTCTTTCACCTTTTCAAAATTCCACGACACATTTTTACTGCTAACATATCCTTTTATATTTGCCCATGCCATCTCAATTGGGTTAAGATCAGGATGGTAGAGCGGCAAACGGAGAACGGAATGGTTATTTTCAGCCAGAATGTTGTCCATGCTGAATTTTTTGTACTGGTCTTTATTTAATTTTATTAAATTATATAACTCCGGTTTTAACATATTTTTCGCGATATTGAATCCCTTTTTCTTGGAGCCACTTCTGCATAACTGCTTTCTTAGTATTGGATGTGGGGGCTGCCTCACTCTGCTTATTGTGATACCAGGCGTTATCGACGACCACAACCGAATTCGGTGGCATATTTGGCATAAGTTCATAATTTTTCATAATTTTCATAATTCACGTTATCATGATAATCCCCAGACTTCGTGCCTGCTTTAAATAAAAGCAGTGCATTGGGCACGAAGCCGTTCTCGGATTCTGCGTGGACAATAACAAGGCGCTGCCCTTTTGATATTGGTTTTTTCAAACCTTGGGTTTACCCATCCGACCAACCCTTAGTGGAAGCATGAGCTGAGTCCACATAAGACTCATCGATGTATATGATGGGCCTACCTTCTTCCCTGAACTTTTTAATTTTTTGTAGGTATTCAATCCTAAGGAACCGAATATTCGTTTTTTCAATTAGTAGCTTTCGATTTTTTTTACCGGGAGTCCGGAATACGGCTATCAAGCCAGAGTTCTTTACTTCTCTTACAATTCGTCGCACTGTGGTAACAGAAGTTTTTGTGGCTTCTGAAGTCCGCTCCAACGCTTCTTTATCACTCTTTGCTGCTTTTTTCAAAAAACAATAAACATCGTACACCATTTTTCTAGTTTGCCTTTTCAATACAATGTTCGCTTTTCGTGGCATTATAAAAACCACAAAAGTCAACGAATAAAAAAATAAAAACAATTAACAACAACAAAGTCACAAAATTATAACAAAAACACTTAACAGAACAACAATAACAAGTCAACAAAAATAACAAAATCTGCACGTAATCACTGCAAGCGAGTGTACATAGGAGACAGCGGGACGTCGACATTTCTGAGGTCGACACGGTGCGGGAGGCAAATGTCAACTGACCAACCAATCCTGTGCGTGTTACCATGGTAACTAGCGCGCCCCGCCTCCTCGTCCCGCACCACACCACCAAAGAGTTTCTGCGCATTCAAGGTCGATGTTCAAGAAGTTTGCCGGCTACTGTATAGTTGGGGACTATTCAATGTTTTATTTAACAAGTTTACGTGACCAGTTTCTATTTCAGTGATTGCAGTTTGGTCCTTTTGTTTTTACACTTGGACAACCTATTTACCTTTTCTGTGCTGATGTCTTGATAGAGTTAGAATGGCAGAATGCCGTTCTATAAGTTTGACCATAACTTGACTCTATATATGCCTGCTGTAGTAAAAGTATACATTAGTAATGTTATATTGCTTCCACTAACCTGTTAAGGTAATTGTACCTTGATAATCTTGCTTCAGATTGGAAAAAAAAGTTTTGGTGTGCGACCGGTGTTTACGTCAATAGATAAAGTAAATATGTTAGTCGACAAAGCGGCGTCGGGTAATCGTGTGCCTTCACTTTATTGTCGTAAACAAGCTCCCGACCTACCTACCTGGATCATGTACGATAAACATGTAAGTATGTTGGCTATAGCACATACATTTATTTGATCCTGTGCGAAGTAGCTGAAACATTTTTTATTAACACAAAAGTGATCTGAGTAATATAAAACTAACATAATAAAAAGGACGTTTTTCTCGTATTGACTTGACGAGAAATAGAATAGAATCTCGAGAACATTTATAAACGTCAAACTTTGTGATTGACAATAGACTGTCGTGGGTGGGGCGATACCCATGTATGAATTAAAATTGTAAGAGTATTATAAAACGTAAAGTTAAACCGGCAGATAACGTAAAGTTAAACCGGCCGGTGCTATATTGCTACCGGCATCGGCAACATGACTTTTATCTACCTACCTTCTTAACAAAATATATGGATAAACATGGTACTTGTGTTATCGTAAATAAAGTAGGTTGGTAGGGGTTTTTATTTGTGATTTTGGTCGACAACAAATTGATAATAAAATTATGTCAAAGTTCATGAGATTTTATTGCTCTTATTGAAAAGTTGACAAATTGGATTTTTTTTTCAATTTTGGGTAGGTTGGTGTTCTATTGACTTTACATATCCATGACTGGATTATTAAATTTATAAACTTTTTGACATTAAGCTAACGACCGTTCTTCCAAGCCTAATTAAAATAACCGGGAAGCGAACCTGATTCCGGTTGCCTTCTCTCAAGTTTTAATTAGGCTTGGAAGAAGGTAAGTATGCTTAATAAACGTTTTATTGGTAGGTAAAATGTCGCTATTTTAATTATTCTCTCTAAGTGCAAGCTCAAACTATTTTATTTAGCCATAATTTGCATTTATTTATTAGATATTGCGGTTTCAAGCGTACTTTCAACAAACTCTTCAAGAGATGAGAAGTGGTACGCATATTTTGAGAAAAGTTGAAATATTCTTTTTCTTAGAAGATGGCACTATTAAAGTCATGGAGCCAAAGACCGCAAACAGTGGATTATTACAAGGTAATGATTGAAGACGTGTGATGTCTGGCAGAGTTGAATATTACCAACCCTTAATGTACAAGAGTATCGTAAAAGCCGACTTATACTACTGTTGTTATGTAACTGGTCATGAATGGTGGCTAATGTTTTCAAAATTTTGGTATTTTACTGCGATCTCCAACCCTAGTACCAAACGTGAATATTATGGCAAAAATGTTCCACAGTGTACGTTTTTTGTTTTGCGCGATCTCCCTATAACGTGTTTTGTAAATTTTATGTTAATTCATTAAAGTACATCTATTTTGCATTGAAGGGTTGTTTATTTTTTCCTAGGTACTATGATCAGCCGCCAGAGAATTCGTCTTCCGTATAGCTACGATCTATATTACGATGTTCTCGATCTTAATATTGGGAGAGAAGTCACTTTTTTTGGTAAAGTTTTTAAGGTGAATAAAAAATCGACCTATTTTGACATATTTATGAGAATTTTAGTAAATGATCCGGATTCGTGATTTCTCAAAGATATAATAATGCCAATTCTTTGAGAAATCACGAATTCTTGATACTCATGTGACAACAAAGTACATGCTGTCACAAGTTTAAATGTTTTGCACTAATTTCACGGGTATGGTACAATGCCAATATATTTTCAGATTGTAAACTGTGACAATTTCACAAGAGTTTTTCTGAATCGTCTCGGGATTAACGTGCCAGATCAAATACCCTGGCCTGATGCAATAGAAGTAAGTTACTAATGCTTTTTGTATTTAAACATTATGTACAATTAGCTTTCTAATTATCTAGAAATGAAAATCATATTTTTCAGAGAGCACTGCCGTCAGGAGGACCCCCAAAACATAGACCTTTCAGGCAATTTTTAGATTTTGATAGACAAGTGTTGAGGTAAACGTTTGATTATACTGATTCTTAAGACACTTTATGACGCCACAACATTTGCCATGAAACTATGGTTATCAAAACTACACTCGAGAGCAATGAATCCGGGTCACTTAAAGAATGTTAAAAATCTCGGAAACTTAAAATGATAGGTTAATGCAATAAATTGTATTTAATAGACAATGTAATACTCCTTAAATGAAAGTAAAAAAAATATGAGTCACCATACATTTTATTAACACAAAATTACATAAAGAAAAAAACTGCTGATCTCTCCTTAAAACAAAAATAGGAAACATGAAATGTTTGAACTTTATTACGATTTTCTTGAATTTTAATACTTCGTATTACCTCCTCGTGCTTCCATTACTGCATTTACGCGGTTTGGCATGCTGTACACCAAGTTCCTCATACGATTTTGGGGAATATTCTCCCATTCCTCTGTGAGAGCAATTTTGAGCTCACGAAGCGTGATTGGGGGAGGGTTTCGTTGTTTTACGCATCTGCCTAGCTCGTCCCAAGCATGCTCGATCGGGTTGATATCCGGGCTGCGCGCTGGCCACTCCATACGAGTAATGTTCATGTCTTGAAGGTAGTCATTCACAATCCTACCTGTATGAGGTCGGGCAGTGTCATGCATAAATATAGCATCCTCACCTAAATTGACCATAAATGGACCAATGTGATCATTGAGGATTTCTTCCACATATCTTACGCTAGTTAAAGAGCCGTTTTCTATGATCACCAGCTCTGTGCGACTTTCAGAAGAAATTCCGGCCCACACAAGTACAGACCCACCACCGTAGGCTACTTTTTCTTCGATGCATGCTTGCTTGAATCTTTCCCCTGGTCTTCGATACACTCTGTGTCTTCCATCGTGCTTGTAGAGCATAAATTTTGATTCGTCGGAGAACATAACTTTTGACCAATCTTCAATACTCCAATTTACGTGGCTCTGGGCATATCTTAGTCTTGAAATACGATGCCCACGCTCCAGTTTAGGGCCGTTTGCAGGTCTAAGGGGTTTTAAGTTAGATTCAGCAAGCCGACGTCTTACTGTCCATGCACTTGGGTTACTTCCTCCGAGGCGTCGAAACTGATTGGTGAGTTCAGTTCCTGTGAGAAAGCGATTTCGAAGCATGGTGTTCACCAAGTATCGGTCTTCTCGTGCTGTGGTACACCTGGTTCTGCCCGTTCCTGGTCTGCGTAGGTTAGAACCAGTTTCTTCGTAACGTCGGAGAACTGTCTGTATCGCGCTGACTCCGGCCGGTTTCCAGCATTGTAAGTATTCTGGTGCATTCTTCAGGCGTAAGCGACATAATTTCAGCTTGAATAATGAATATAGAGCACTTTCAAACTGGTTTATGTACCCACATAAATGACAGATTACAAACAAAAGCAAAACCAAATGCTGTAATTTCGTAGTTCCATCTTCGAAAGTGGCCCTTTTTCAAATTTGATTTTTTTATGATATAACTTTACAATAACTAAGAAGTTTTAATACCTTCATTTAAGGAGTATTACATTGTCTATTAAATACAATTTATTGCATTAACCTAGCATTTTTAGTTTCCGAGATTTTTAGGATTCTTTAAGTGACCCGGATTCATTGCTCTCGAGTGTATTACGAGGGGAGGTCAAAAAGTTCGCGGAAGAAAGTTGAAATTAAACACCAAATTATTTTTATTTTTCAATGTATTCCTCCTAAACCCTAATTCATTTCTCAGATCGTTCAAAAAATTTGTAAATACTGTCATAAAAAAATGATTTGTCCTTAGCGTCAATAGAGGCCGAATTTGCCGACTTCACCTCTTCATTGTCGTCAGATTTCTTACCACACAGCTTTTTTTTTTATTTTTGAGAAAAATTGTTATTATTATTTAATAACTGGGGGTCAAGTTTGGACTATAAGGAGGGTGGTGGAGTTGTTCGAAGCTGCACCGGTTTATAGCAGCCGTCGCAACATGACTCGTGTGCACCGGGACATTGTCATGCAAAAGGAGCACGCCTTTGGTCAATTTTCCTCTTCTGTTTTCTTTAATCGCCTCCTTTAACTGTTCTAATACTGAAGCGAAGTATTGTCCCGTTATATGAACTCCGCATTCTTTATAGTCGATCAGTAAAATACCTTCTGTATCCCAAAATATAGTCGCCACGATAGTTCGAGTCGATTGTGAGACTAGGTACTTCTTGGGCGGCGGGATGTCTTTTTATGCCACTGCGTAGACTCTTGTTTCAACTCGGCTTCATAGTGGTGAACCCAGGTTTCTCTTAATAACCCGGACCATAACTTCTTCCCTGTTATCGCCACAGAGCTCCAAAACCTGACGAGAACATTCGACACGTTGTCGTTTATAACCGTGAGCTGACCTTTGTCATCCCAAGATGATGATGTAGGATATTCAAAATGGTTTTATCGGATACTCCAACCATTACTCCTAGCCGTTTCTTCTTCAGACGGGAATCATCCAATACACTTTTTCTAGTTTCTCGATGATTTCGGGTGTGGTGGCCTCAATGGGGAACAGTCACGTTTTATGTTATGAATGCAGTTTTATAGACATTCAGAAACTAAAACATAAAGTGCAAAAATTTTTGTTCTACGACCAAAATTGACAAAGTTATGAGCAAAATACCGAACGAGGTTCACAGACCGCGCGAACGCAAGCGATGACGTCACAATGACCCAGCGCATGCCGCCGAACCACTGCGCGGTTTTATTCTGTTTGCGATATTCGTCCAACAGGGAGCGTAACGTCACCAGTTTATACCCAATCGATTAATAACTGATTTTATTTGTTTAATATTAGAAGGTTGTTATTATAATATAACAAATTAGTGAAATAAGGTAGATATCGGTTTTGAGCAAGCGCAATCCGATAATCTACCTTAAGTGGATACCTTCATGGTATTTGATTATCTTAGTAATCATTTAAACTAGACAAGCTCTGAAATTCGTGGTTGGAAACTCAGAGGTAGGCAAATCTCATTATCAACCTAATCAGAACAGCAGGATAATAAGTAAGTAGGTACACGTACTTGGACTAGCCTATAAAATACCCAAAAGGTTTAGGTTAGTCAGCCAGGGCAGTTGTGTTTGTTGTTGTAACTACCTACGCCGTTATTTTAACATTGTTATGTAGATGAGTATGTAGAAACTTTACTGTTCAAAAAATATTATGTATACAATAAATATAATTAGAGTTAAATACTTCTTTTGACAGGAATGTACCTACGTTCTTTGGACACGTAATTTTGAGCTATGAATAAACGAAATCGCTTTGTTAAGTCCTAGTATTGTTTCTAGGTAGGTACTACTTTCTTAAATCCGGTTTATTTATTATAATCTTAGTACCTACTATATTTACAGCAAGTTTCGTGGTGATAGCAGCAAGAAAACTTACTTCTCCATACAAACTTCACTTGTGGTCTTCCTAGTCCCTTGGGGTGAAGGCGTGATTATTGTACAAAATTATGTTTAAGAGGCAGAAGGACACTCGAATGCAAAAAGTTTTATTTAAATACGTCTAACTGTTTTCACATGGAAAGTGTACAACAGACAGACAGACAAGAAATTCAATGACAATGTTTTTGGTTTCTATTGCGTGTATGGAGCCCTCCTAACGCGATTATTCAAAAATATATTCAATTTACAGAATTCACTTTGGCTACAGTTTAATTACATGTATAGATAGATATATATTTATTCCCTAAGGCGGGAATATTCCCCTATGTTCCGGGGAACTTCAATTTTATTGTAGTTAGACCTTAGTAAGACCCTGGTTTTTACCCGAGGAAGGGTTATTAGAAACTTCACTACTTACACTTTTTATCATTAATTTACTCATTGAAGTATACATAATACAACCCTGTATTTTTTTAACATTCGTTAACAAGTTGTAACTATGTTACCTACCCACTTGTTTACCACACGAGTAATGATGATAAAGGTTGGTATACAATTGTTGTGTTGTATACAAGGTATGGTAGGGAGGTATTTACATCAAAATGATCCTCGCAACAAAATCTTGAAGCTTGGCACGAAAGCGGAATTTTGTCATCCCTCTTCATGACAGTACACCATTTTTTGCGTACTTTTGAGTCCTTTGGCACATTGAAAAACAGTTTTTCAGGTGTACTAATTGAAGTATTATAACATTTCGGTATGCAAAACTGCAAAACCACAACATCACCCGCGCAGATCGAGGGAATCTTAATAAATGAATTGCGGAGAGTACGCGCGCGGGCGGAAAGGTAATCGTGACGTCACATAAGTTATTCGGCCGCCCCGCGGTCGGCTTGTACAAAATGTGTAATATCTTCGCAACCAATGGACCGATTTCAATGATTTAAAAAGTATCGTACCTAAACGAGTTAAAGGAACAGCATTATATAGATAATATATGCATTTTCCGACTTGATACGGCGACCCATTGCGGAGAGTACGCGCGCGGGCGGAAAGGTAATCGTGACGTCACATAAGTTATTCGGCCGCCCCGCGGTCGGCTTGTACAAAATGTGTAATATCTTCGCAACCAATGGACCGATTTCAATGATTTAAAAAGTATCGTACCTAAACGAGTTAAAGGAACAGCATTATATAGATAATATATGCATTTTCCGACTTGATACGGGGACCCATTGGCCATCCAGAACGTGGGTCGTCTTTAATTGAGTCTCTTCCTTGCTTGAAAAGGCCATGCCACTTATAAACCATGGTTATATCAGGAGCAGAGTCCCCGTAAACCACTCACATCTATTGAAAAATTGTCTGAGCGGATTTTCCTTGTTTGGTAAGGGATTTAATAACGGCACGACATTCAATTTACTCCATACTTGTCGATTTCTTCCCGATTGACTTGTTTGCACGTTGATAACTCAAAGGTTAATGATCCCATTCATAGGGTTTCGTCACACATTATGTGTGGGTTGCGGGGTGAGCCTGGGCTCTTTCCCGGGCTTCTTCTCGTGGGGATGTCTCCCTACGGGCCTTGGGTGCCGCCGTCGATAAGACGACTGGATTCCTACAGTGCTTCCTTATTGGTGCAGCATCGAGGTACACACACCGCTAGTTGCCAACATAGAAGTTTCACTGCATTATTTGTCTTATCGTTTTGGTATTGCATGATGAATCATCGCTCCTCCCCTTTGGCGTTACGCCCTCGCGGGGACCTCACCCGATGCTGCCGACCCGATTTGGTTCGAATTTGGAATATATACCAACGGTGAGATGCTCAATTAGTCTATACATGAACCTACCCCCACTATCCCCTCCATTCCGCGAACTTTTTGACCTCACATAATAATATAATGCGCGTAGCAATTAAGTATGTGCGTCGTAGAATACCCATGGGAGTGTATTATATTAGAATATTAGTAATGTTATTTTAAAGTTGATTTAAAGGGAAAATATTTTTTTAATTTTAACTTCATAGAGGCAATTGACCTATTCTTTCAAACTTTAAACGACGATAATAATTAGTAAATCATAAGATGGCACATCGCAAGTATGTCAATTCCATATAATTATGAACACTGATGAAGTGTTCAAACGAAAATATGGATCGCTTCTCGTCTAGGGGGGCTTGTATAAAAATTATTACTTAGTTTATTGTGATAGGTATCCTTTCTTTTAGGTTTTACGGTTATTGGGACGATCGAGACTCAGAATTTGGCTTCATCCACTTTTTGGAAATTCATTACTTCTTGGCAGATGACACTATTGAAATTAAGGAAACGATGCCTCCTAATTCGGGCATGGAAGCAGGACCTATGTTTCTTAAAAGAATGCGCTTACCAAGGGTAATTATTATATAGTTTTCTTAAGTATAGTATTCTTGTTTTACTAAACATTCGATTGCTTCTTATTACCTATTCGTAAGCAATAGTAATTAATTTTCAACAAAAGCCTTTTATGTATTTTTCTCTTTAAGTTTCTCACTTCATTATACCACTTGTTTATGCTTCTTTGGTTTCTTTTCTGGGCATAATTGATTGAGCGTGTTTTGTTCACGTTGTGGAAGTCAGCATTTTGTTATGGTAAAGTTATTAATGCTTATCTAATATAAAAGTTGATAGACCTGGTGTACTTCTGACTGAAAATACAATTATTGAATGAATAGCGTAAAGCGCTGAACAGGCTTGTTATTGGACTGTTCAGCGCTTTATGCTACATTTAATCTATATAAATAAAAGAATCAATGTTTGTATATGTGTTTCCGATGCGTTTACAAACCATTCATCACATTGTAATATAACTTTGTTTTGTATGCATGTTAGGAAAGTTTAACTATGTATAGCCAACAAAAAAAGATCAGCAAAAGCATTGTAAAACAAGCCAGGTGCAGCTTGTAAACATCGAGTTTCTGAACCAAGTTTAAAAACTAAAGCACTTGTGTTATGAAATACAGAAATAATTACGGTACCACAAAGCTCAGACACGAGTCAAATCGGTATGTGAACCACTTGACAACGAAGGTCGAGACTGTACATTTGTAATTAAGAACAGTTTTCATAAAAATAAATTACAAGTTTTTAACTTTGTGATTATATCGAGCTCAAATTCATACGATATTTACAGATTCTGGAGGTTAAAATTATTGTTCTCTATTTATTTATTCCCTTTATAAGCTATTTTTAAATTTGTTCATGAGAAGTTTAAATGTTGTATTTAATGTCCTTGTTAGTTTTCATTGTTCGCTTTTCGACTTTTCGTATCAATACCTACTATTCATAAATTCGTATCTTGGCATCTGTTTTCCGCTTTAGAAAATCCCGGCTTGTATCGAAATGACTGGTGGACCAAAAGTACCCTCCTACAGCCCAGCAGATTTGAGTATCGGAGCTGTTCTTAATGTGTTTGGCCGTAATGTGGTTTTAATTGATTGCGATCCCTACACCAAAGAGTACTACAGAATTACTTACGGATTTGGTATGGTCTATCATAATGCAAATATTTAAACAATTAATAGGTATATTATTTCTTACATATGTACCTAAATATTTTTAAGACATAGAAATTATGATATAGGATTACCACTAAAATATATATTACAGTCAACAATACTAGAAACACATCTAGTTCTTATTTTTGTTTAAGAATAACAGCAGTATGTTAACTACTACGGCCAATTTTAAAACTCTTTATTAAATTATCTAGATGATTTAATGAATTATTTTGAACAAAGATTTTTTTCAGACGCGTTCACTCCTCTTCCGATTCCTACGGATGAGGGTAAGGAATGTATCAGTACAAGCGTGGCAGACAGACAGTTACCCCCATGGAATGGCTATGGATCGTATGATGATTCAGCTGAAAATTGCAGGACAGTAGAACCTAAGCCTCCACACAAGGATTTTATCAAATTTCTTCATAAAGATCGGTATGATTGTTGATGGTATTGTTTAACGGTATATTTTCTATGTTAGATAGGCCCAGCCAGAATATAAAAGTATTATTGTAACCTGCCTGGTCGTGCCGTATTATACCAGCTGAAGCATGATGACGTGCCGTATGATACCTGATGGGTCGATCTTGCGTCATATATTGTGATATCTTTGTATCGAGTATTTCTTATGTAATAATTAGTATTTAATTCGTAACGTCTGTAGCATGTTCTGTGAGTTGGTTGATAAATGTTTCTCTTTCTCAGATAAATCTTAACAATAATTTGTTTTGCCTTTTTAGAGTGGGTTTTGATTCTCATATACTTAGATTTGCTGCACGTGTTATTAATGACGAGCCTGTGGATAAGAGACGATATTTTATTATCAAATATTTTCTCTGTGATGATACTATTGGCGTTTTTGAATTAGGCGAACGAAATTCTGGATTTAAGGTATATGTCCGGGAATAGCGGTTGGATCATTTAATTTTAATACAATAAAATTATTAGGTATAGCTTGAAATTTTATTATTTTATAGGGTGGTAAGTTCTTCCGTCGTGACAAAATGTACTTGCCAGACGTGAATTTCTTTGTTCCCAAAGAGCCTCCAGCGTATACTGATAAAGATATGTGGGTTGGCAACGAGTTGGTCATCAACAAGCATCGGTTCCGTCTTATTGCAGCTGACGAGTATGCATTACGGTATATGGAACTAAACGCTGAACAGGTATAAATCATTACTCGGTATTAAATCATTTGTGCCCTTCATTCTATTCATCACTGAGATTGGTTTCCTAAGCTAGAATTTCGCCTTTTATACCCTTGAATATTTTATAAGTATTAAATTTTTGATCAGTTAGGACTTGCCACTGGAAATAGTTTATTACTGTAATGAGTTACAACATCGCCTTTAGAGTTAGTTTTAAAAGTTAGGAAGCCATACCATGTACCATACAACGTTGATATTTTTTTATACGAATTCAGCCTAAAGTAGGTTTGTATTTTTTTCTTGTTTTAAAAGTCGATATAATCTTAAATAATACTGGAGTGCGATAGACAGATTTGTCTTTTTTTAACACGTTTTTATTTACTTCACCTGTATGTTTGTTTATTTGTATGTTCGTATGTAACGGAGTCGCTAATGCAATTTTTACTCACTTCGAAAGGACAGATTAATTTTGCACGCTTATCAGTGACCGTTGACAAAATAATAATAATTAAAAAAAAATCAACGGAGAAATTTAAAACGACTAGGATTATGAAAATAGTCATGCTTCTATAGTAGATGGAAGTAAAAAATGAAATATTAATAACGATTAAAAAAACTAAAAACACGCTTTTATTGTAAACCGAACTAAAAAGTAAAAATTAAATTCCAATACAACAATAAAGTAATTACGAGAAAATTATTGTCAATGTAAGAAAAGTGTGGTGTGCTATAAACGACATTCTTCTTTCAATTTAGGCGCTTTTTTTCGAAAAGCAGCTATTCAACAGAGAAATGAACTTTGTATGAAAATAAACGACCGTCCGTGCGCAATACGACAAACGCACCAATTCGGTACCGCACATCGGTACCGATCGGATTTGGTATCGAAACGTTTAAATTGAAAGTGCCCTTACACTAACTCTGCATTTCGAAATAAAAAATAAAGTAAGGTATCTTGGTTATAAAGAAATAAAAAATTAATAAAAAAATTACAATCGATATCGCGTGCACCACGCTTTTCTTACAATGACATTAATTTTCTCGTTGATTACTTAATTGTTATAATGAACATTATTTTTAACTTTTTAGTTCTATTTCCCATAAATATGTGTTTTTTTATATTTTTTAACAATAATTTTTGTATATTCAACTTCGTGGTTGTTATTTGCAAACATAAAAAGTCAATCTTGTTATTAAAACCAATATTTGCTATTTTAACTTATTATGAATATTAATTCAGAGACGACATATTCTTTTATTAATATTATACGTTTGTATGTTTGTACCTATTGTCACTAATTTTATTACAAACTTTTTTGATTAAAGCAGTATGAACCAAATATTTTTGTACAAAAAACTTCTATTTTGTTCAGTATCCAATGGCAAACATAGCTCTTATAATGGACAAAATTCGTCGAACGCTAGCGGCCCAAGAGAATGGTTATAAAAATTTCGTCGCCAAATACATGGAAGCAGTTCTACCTCAACACAAGGAACTGATGTCCGTGAGATGTTTTAAGTTAGTATCTGATCACATTTCCCACCGATTGCAACCTTAACACACCGCAAAATAGTGTTTTTAATATTGGGTTGTAATAATCTGTTACCATATTACTTACACTTTTTAGGCAGGCTCTTAAAGAAGTAATGTGCGAAAAAATGACAGAACACGAGTTTCTTACTTTGATTCGATATTTTCGAGGTGACCCTGGAAAAGAGAAGAGTCCAAGGCGTGAAATGATACGGTAATTTTATACATTGTTAATAGCAATTCTTACGTTTTTATGAATACAGTTTCTTAGCAACAAACGTGGGATTTTTTAAAAATCCTTCATAGCTTTACAGGGAAAATAAAAGTTTTATGTTTAAGAAAATGTAAAATTAAATACAGTAGACGCTCCTTATTCGCGCTTCCTTCATTCGCGTTTTCACTATTCGCGGATTAAAAAAATGCGACCCAATTCCTATATTCGCGGCGAAAGATTTCTTTATTCGCGGATCTGATCAGTACATACATGATAATAAAAAGGATTCCAATAGGTATTCAACCCAATATCCTTTGTAAACGCCGTCAAATGGACTAATAAAAAAGTAAAATAGCCCTTATTACAACCTAAAATTTGTTTTTTATTAAATGGTAGTCCCTGTATTGGTTCGGACTTTGACATAAGCCTTCGCGGCGACCGGTGTTTTTGAGAATGTAAACAAACAAAATGAAAGCAACCTTATTACTCAATAAATAAAGTATATTTTTAAATGCTGTCGCATATTAAACGTTCCGACCTTTGATAAGAGCCGCTTTGTGTGTTTTATTGTTTCGTCTTTCCATTTGTTACAAAAAATGTGATCGAGTAACACGTCTCTACGAACTCTACACGAATGCTGGAAGAAATTTGACATAGCAAAATGCATTGTAAACATAAAAGAATCATTGGAAGAACACACATTGAAGTCATGCTGGAAAAAACTGTGGCCTGCTCTGACTGCGGAAAATGAGGAAGAATCTGTGCAAATACAAACTTTGACTGCAAACATAGCCGAAATTGCGAATGGAATAGGACTAGATCAATATAGTCAAAAACTTCAATTAAAATCGTTTTTTTATATATTTGTTTTTTTTCCTTTGTCACCTAGGAACGTATCCCCTATAATCCCATATAAATTACCGTTCCGTATTCACGGTTTCTCTATTCGCGGCATATTTATGGAACGTATATCCCGCGAATAAAGAGCTTTTACTGTATATTTTTTTAGAATTGGTCATTTAGTATTTGGTCGGTTGGCACTTTCTCCCTATTCTTTATTTATTAACGTAATAAATTACAGTTTTGAAATCGGTTAAATTTTTTTTAATTACTTTTATTGTCTTATCAATTGATTAAGAATCTTTTTAAGCTCTATGGTATTTACGGAGTTGACTCGTGGTCTATGGGACGATCGAGATCGTCTGCGCGAGGGCCTTTTGCACGCGGATGAGACTGGCACTGGAACCCTCTCCATGGAAAGGATGAGGCAACTTCTGCGCGCTCACCGCTTACCCATCAACACCGATCTCATGGATTGTATGCTGCAAGTGTGAGTACTATATAATAGCACAGAACGTATACTCATAATTTATTTACAACGCCTGATTTGCCATAAAATATGAGTAGCTACTGGTTGCGGAGACTTTTACTAAGATGAAAGACGCACTGCAATGTACGAGTATAACGGTGCTACATGCGTAGCTAATATAGAGAGCGTTGCTTGTATAAGTAGCTTCACTACTTATACAAGCAACGCTCTCTATATATATCGAATATCTTTGAATGAGGAAAAGCATTATTTGACAAACTGAAAAAGCAATTCGGTGTCAATGTTAAAAAGCACAGTCCCGCGCACCGGAGCGTTGTGCGTGACAATATGAGGTTCCTCCACCCAAGGCTTTGAAGATAATAATTATATATAATATTGTATTGAATAAGCTGTTTCCTTACAGGATTCAAAAGGATGAACAATGTAATATTCAATATGAAGATTTGATGTCGTTCCTGGATTTCCAGACAAGGCCAGTGTATAACCTTAGCGAGTCCGATTACGAAAAAGTGGTTAGACATGCACCCCCGCTCAAGGATACTGAGGTTGGTATATTTCTCGAAACACAAAAGTCTGTACCTAAATGTGTAAACCAAATTCAACAACAAGGAAAAGTTGATGATTATCACAATCCTTTGATATTTGAATAAATATTAAATGAGCGGGGAGCGTGGGCGATAAAAAAGAGTCATAAAACATTTAAATTTTAAAGAAAGTTGCCGGCTTTCATAAAAAGATTTCCTCTGGTGTGACTTCAGTTTCCATATTTAATATTCATATTTATTAAAATTAGCTGTTGCCCGCGACTTCGTTGACGTGAAAATTTAGATGTCAAAATATGAAAAAAATGCCCACCCGATCTTATGGCAATCGTACATTGTATCAGTATAATCTACCTATCTGCTGAATCCCATTTTGACGTAACTAAGTCTATACAACGTGTTACAAAACACCCCGTATAAATATGTAATAAATTATCAAACCGAAAAATATTGTCAATAGAACTGAAGTAAAAAAAAAAAGATTATTTAACGGAGTGGATTTTAAGTTTTTCATTCAAAAAGGTTTGCAAACTCAATAAGAGGAATTAATGGCTTTGAAAAACGTCAAGTCGAAAAAACAAGTTGTCAATTTCAAATCTTCTAATCGATATCTTACAATTATTTCCTGTTTAACCAACATTTCTACAGTGAAAAAATGGCTATGCTTTCTAACTCTGAATATTACGCTATAATTTTACGCGTAGGCCATGAAGATGGCAACTTAAATCGTGCTCGAGAACTGTATCGGCAACGATTTATTGATGGTAGACCCCCCGTTGAACAGCGACGTTTACCTTAGTACCAATGTTTTTTCAACATGTCAAAACGCCTACATTCCCCCGTGTCCTTTTATCGGTCCACTGGAAGTGGACGTCCAAGCACAGTCGATCCCAGTACCTTCTACCGGTAGGGATACTATTGTAGAGATAGTTTTACCAGGAAAAATATTACGCTTAGATTGAAAACATATTTGGGATTTTTTTATTGATTTCGGTTATCATAAGTTTAAAATTAAGCAAGAGTGCTAAAATGCATAGTTAATATCGATAGTATAAAAAATAAAATCCGAATTTCATGCGAACGAAGACGTATGCCCCAGCTAGTATTAGTATAAATCCTTAATTCAAGTCAATGGTTAAGTAAGTTGAGTATTGTACTGAACTAATATACCAAGTTACATGGAATATAATTTCCTCAGTATTGGAGAGACTTTATATTCTCGTAGTTAACTGATTGAGTAAAAATTGCCTAGTCGCATTTTATGCATTTTCATAATAACTAACCCAAAAAAATTACAGTGCAAGCTCTGGGCCGAGGCGGAAACTGTGATTCAAGAAGGCTTTGTCAACTGGAATGGCTTCCTTTGCCAATTAAACTTGGAACACCTCGTCAAAGAACAAACGTAGACTTATTGACACAGATTATTGTAATAAATATTATTTATACATATAGAGTTTATAAAGGTTATGGCTTTAAATACTATTATAGCCAAATTTTCGTTAGAATCTCCCCGTCTTAACCAAAGTACTTACTTTTGTATCATAATTATTTGATAGTTAAAAACATGGCGTAAGCATAAAATTGGTAATTAGTGTTAAACTATTCTGTTCAAATTCAAAATAACGGACATGGACAAAACGCTAAGAACCTAGACACAAGCTTGTGCCCTTTTTATTAAAACGATTATACAAAGAACATTGTTTTAGCGTTTTTAAAATGGAATCGCTTACGATTACTGCTTAAAAATAAATATATCTAGCTAAGTAGTAATATACGGCAAATTACATTTTATAACATATGATAAATTCAATAACTTGGCTAATTATTACTATGGACATTCGTATTAAAAATTTATCCAATATTCAATGTAACTAACTTAATACGAATCTCTTAAAATTGCGCTAAGTTTTGATATATATCTATTTATATAATACAGCAGGTTTCTACGTTATGTGTTATTGTACTTTTGTATTGTGTGGTAAATAAAAAACATGAGATTGAGGTTTAAATTATGTATTATTTTTTCACCACAATAAATACAATCATTGACAAATTTCTCATTATTATCTCATTTTTCTATCGTTTTTAGGTTTAATACATATTCACTGTTGCAAATATATTTTCACAACATTGAAAATGACCTGTGATGCTATTTATATCTTACAATGACATTGATATTGTGATAATTACGTAATAAGTATTAGTCAAAAGTTTTAATATCACAATTAAATTCATCGTATTTTCAATAGCACAACAGCTTACCGTATGTAAATATTTCATCAATAAACTTCAAACTTTAAGTTCAATATTAATTGATATTTTGATATTTTTGTGGTAAGTTGATGTACTGTTGTCTTTACGTCATATGAAGATTTTTACAAAATAAATAACTTAGAAACTATTTATATAACTAATTGACTTGATTCTAATTGTATTCGAGCTCATCAAAAGACAGCAGTTTTTAATTGAATAAGTTTTTTTCTTTAATACCATATAGCATTATAAGGTGAAACATTGACTCGATTGTATTTTGACCTTTAAACCACAAGCTAAAGTTGGTATTAATTAAAGAATGAAACGATAACACGTATTATGATAGTTTTGGACGAGACGTCAGGCCAATTTCACTCATATAACTTTGTTAATGAAATAAAGAGTCACTCATTTTAATTCGGGAAATTATAATAAAAAGATATAACTATTGTACTAAAGTTTTAGGAATTGATAAGCTACATTTTAACGCTAGTTTGCATGATAATAAACTGTAAAAATCAATTTTAATGTGTCTCTCCGTGACATACATGGCACAAAGTATTACTCGAGTCTCAAATCTTTTATGTACCTTATATTTCTTATGGTCAATAGTCTTCTGCTAAAAAATAATTAAAAATACAATATTATTATAAACGAGGTAAGTAAATTGAATATTTTCAAAATTTATATAATAGTAGTGATTAAATTTATGACACTGGACGGATTCATTAAAGAATATCAAATTTCTATCTAAAGATTTACATATTTACAATTTGAAATATTAAATAACCTATCTAAATTTGTCGCGACAAAATGTATTATTGTTTTTGTCCTAAAATTGTAAGTGGATACATACACTAGTCACTCAATTGTCCGTACAGAGATCAGTAGACAATACTTCGCCAAGGCACACTTTCATCACTAGATTTTGATTGTTATTTCACCACATATCTTTCACTCGTTCTGTAGCTGGCATTTGTGGTCGAAATCTGAAAGTAAAGTAAAATTACAAATTTGATTTCAGAGCTCTATAAATAGTAGATTGTGATAGAATATCATCACATCATATCAACTGAAAGTCATGCACTGCTGGGTGGAGGACATTTCAAAAAACGAGAGGATTTTGCCATAATCTCCGCGCTTGGCTAGTTGGTTGAAGATGGTAGTAAAAATCTAACTCGAAAAATCCTGTTGATGTTTTTGTGGTCCACGTGTATGGTAGTTACCTCGAGTATCATTAATTGTCTTTTTATGACACCCAGTGTGGAGTGTGGGAGCTTACTCGACTCTGAGTCAGAAAAGATGTTAATGAGGTGAAGAATGTTTGCTATTTCCATTCTTTGTAATTAATAAGCATACAAGTGTCTGCCGCGTCTGCGTGGTATAAAGAAAAGATACTGATTCTATAAGGGACTTCGCGTAAGAACTGTTTTTGATGGTATCCAATAGTGGTAGCGACAGAGAATTCACTATTCCTATTATTTTTAATAAGTTAAGCCAAGACGGGTGTCTTGGCCGTTTAAGCAATTAAACTGAATAAAAAAAAACCTGTATGGAGGGATGGCAGGCGAGGAGGTGGGTGGTGAGGTGGCTAGCGGTGACATCTTAATGGCGGTGCTGTTGCCGTTGACGCTGGACCCCATGCTCGACGCAGAATCCGCTCTGCACGACAAATTCATGAAAAAAATTATATATAAAGAGGCAATACTATTATTTACTTTAATAGTTTTAGCATTAATGTAGAAAGCGTTAAAAAACTGTGACAAAAAAATGTCTCTAGTGAGGATACGGACCCAAAAGAAAAAACAAGATGTGTACATTTAAATAGGTACGTACGTTGAGTAGTTAAGTAACCCGTTAAGTTGTTGTTGTGAACTTGCGAGTTAAGTTGTTGACTTAAGGCAAAGCAATATTATAAATTTTATGGACAAATCCACAATAATAAGACATTTTGTAACAAAAAAAGGCCAACAACAAAACTTTGTGTGCGTATTTTATTAAAACCAATGAGCTAAAATTGGGCTTAGTGTTTAAGTCTTGACATCACTTTCTAGGTAATACTTTTGTGTATCTAAAAAGTAACAAAAAGGCATATTAATAGTCTGTTTTTTTTACTTTTTCTAATTTTTTTAAATGCACGTAAATTTTTAAGCTTTTAATGCAAGTGAGTCGAGTCGATTTTTTCTAGTATTTTTCTATTATAATATTTTATCTTATAAGATAGCATTGAAAAAATGCAAAAAATAAATAAAAGTTAAAAAAGTAGACAAGTTTAACCTTCATCGGTGTGACTACCCTTAATACAAGTGTTTAGCTTAGTACTTTTAGGGGAGGCAGCTTTAGTGAGCATTAACGAGAATATAAGTGTGTTTAATAAAATATTAATACTCTTGAAAAAATAATAATTTATCTAATAACATAGCATTAAAAAAGCATAAAATATATAAACATTACTAACCAAATGGCTGTTTTATCTTAATCGATTGCCCATACATTTGTAAAAATGTTTCTTTCGAATACCAGAGGATGTTCCTCTCATTGATGAGACAACGCTGGCCTACAGAGTAAAATTAGAAAGCTACTAGAAAATTTCGCCGAGTGTTCACAAGGCTCAGTAGCTCAATTGGGAGAGCATTGAACCGGAATTCCAAAGGTTGCAACTTCGTTTCCCTTACGAGAACTTGTTCCTGAGTCAAGGATATTTATGAATATTATTCTGAATATTACATATCTAGTTATCATATATATCCGTAAACGTAGTATAATAAACACAAGCTTAACAGTGCTTACTCTGGGCTAGGCTCATTGGTGTGAATTAAGGATTTATCATTATTAAATATATATCTATGAATTTTGTAAAACATAACGTTACCTATCAATCTGTCGCCTGAAGAGAGGGTACCTCCATGGCGAGTTGGGCTTCCTCTGCTCATGCTGGAAGGCGGGGTTATCTCGTCCTCGTTCGTTTTCACTCACTACAGACATCGATACCTGCCCTTCGGTATCTTTCGTTTTCGATGACAGCCTCCTAGAAGTTTACATTACATAGTATAAAGAACAGTATGACAAAGAATAATATGCTGTCAGTAATTATATTATTAAAGCTCTTTTCACTCCAAGCAATAATAAAAACCAAATAAAATACTAAATATATGAGCAAATAAACTTAATTCAAATTAATTCATTTCATTCATCTCGTCGTGTTTTATATAAGAGTGTGCATAAGTATTTAAATGTAAGGGCGTACGTTATAAGGATATGTTTAAGAACCATTACGAGTAGTAACTCCACATTGATCCTTATACTATGTCGCCTTGTTTAAATGTAGTGGAGTGGACGTATTTATATAGGTTTTCACAATAATTCTAAATTTTGGTTTTACCTGAGTATTCTCGACGGAAGAGAGCTTTGGGTTTGCGGGCGTGCTCTTTGCCGGCTGTCAACAATAAGTACGTGTCTATCGTATGGGGTGTCATAGTCTACTTCAAGCACCGTTGAGAACCTGTGTGGCCACGCTAGGTCCAGTGCAGCTATGAGTAGGCCCACCACTACGCAGATGCTGCCTGCAAATATGGTACAAAAGTAATTTAAAAAAAACCAGTTTCACGTTACCAGCAAGGACGACTGCTTCATCAGTCGATCGAAACAGTCGATCCCAGTAAAGTTGGCTTATAATAGTACTAGGAAGTACTGAGATTTTTTAAGAATTGCGATTTATAAGAGGTACTACAAGACCAGGTAACAAACTCGTCATAAAGCATTTGCAATAAGAAACAAGTAATTTATAAATGGAAGTATTTTAAAATATCTGTAAATTCTATTTTTTTCTTGTCGCCCTACTTTTCAGTGTAGATAACGGCATTTATAATCGAGTACAGCGTGCTCGAGGACATGATACGGCTTGGTCACTGTGTTAATGTGACAGTTACTGTTACTATTACACTTATATTTACTGTTACCATACGCCTTATGAAGGGGTTGCTACAAGCACACGCTTGACTAGTATGATACCTGAGATGAGGACTAGCCAGAAGCACCATCCGAGTGAGAAGAATAGCATCGCTCCGTCGAGTCGGACTACTAGCGGCGCGTGAGGAAGGGACGCCCAATAGCCACCAGCCGCCCCGCATAGTGTCACGCCTACTGTCGCCATTGCGTAGGCGCCATAACGAGGTACAACTACTAGGAGAAGATTCATGAGAAGCCAAAACGCTAAGGCCGTCCTGAAAAAATAAAATTTTGGGTAATTTATAAGAAATGTATAAATAAGGTAATGTCCAAACAAAAATATACTTAATTGGAACGTTCAGTAATATCATTTAAAAAGCGGATTTCAGCAACAAAACATTTTAGTAAGTAATCCAAAATATTACAAAAGTGTATAAATCAACCATATATTTATTAGTCTTTCGTATTCGTTAACGGTTCTTAGCGTCTTGAATACTGATTTAAGTTTATTATGTCTAGTCTAGGTCATACTTGACTAAAATTCTTACCACAAAAGTGTCGAGGTGGTATACCCTGCAGCCCGGTACTTAGCACCCCATTCGAAGCCTTCGTGTTGTGCGGCGAAGTGCTCCGCTACCGACAGCACTGGGTACGGTAGACCCCGGGCAAGTCCGGCAAGGTACCACTCCTGCATCGCTCCTGCCTCCTCCCAGCGGAATTGCTCGTTGTAGTCTACGCCGGGGTCACCTATCGTCGTATTGCCCCATGATAAAGCTAAAAATAATATAGAGATTTATTGAATGGAAGATGCATTAATTATATATTGTAGGATATAGACACTTAGTGATCTAGGGTATAATGACATTTTCTGACCATGGGGCTAACTATGAACTCTTAAATCCATTCAGTTTACACCGAATAATCAAAACTGCTTTGAAAAATAGTAATATAATTGATGTAATATGTCAGCCAGTAGTCACGTGACTACTGGCTGACATATACATTATATATATTACATTAATAGTAGCCAGTGGTCACGTGACTTAAGCCTTATTGAAAACATTTTAATGAAAGAGATAAAATCGAAAAAGTAAAGTATTACAGCCGTTACCATGCAATAACCTATAAGCAATAGACTCAGTAAGCGATAGGTCTGCCTACTTTAGTTTAGTTGCTAAATAACTTTTATTTTCCGTGATTTATCACAGGAATATCTTATCACTAAGACATTCCTTCTATATGACAACAAAAGGTTAGGGTGTTGACTAGTTATATATACACAGAAGTACTAAGACAGTTATGCTGCATCGGCACAGAATAAAGTTATTATCACATTTCAGAGACTGTTAGTCATGTAGTGTTTGTGAGCGTAAGTGTTAAACATCAGTTTAATTAAAGCGACCTATTAATTTGCTGAGTTGCTTTGTAAAAACAAAACATATAGTCGTCGTCACATCGACGGCAAAGATAATATAAAGCAGGGTATGGTTTGACTCACATCTGTTCTGATCTGAATAGCATTTTTACGTTCTCTTTTCTGTCGCTCAGGAAAGTTGGCAAGAGCAGGCGAGCACATCGTCGGTGCTGCCACACGCAATATCACACCCTGTTCTTTCTACTCTAGCAGATAACATTACTGAGCGACTGAGAAAAGGACAGAGCATGAACAAATGCGATTCTGTGCCAATAGATTTTCGTCAATTCTAAAGCTCACCGGTGAGTGTGACGTTGACGTGTCCGAGGCCAACGTGCACTGCCAACCAGCAGTCCAGCCGCTCTGATGAGAAGGCTCGGTACGCAGCCCGCGACACGCGCGACCCTGCCACGTGCCACGACGAACCGTGCTTACACACTGAAATAACAATTATATTACATTAAAATGCCATCACTTTTAATATAGGAAATCTTCGTTTAAAAATATCACATCAGTTGGGATTCGAACTCGTGTCATTCAGGCAAACCGAGCCGTTTAAATATCATGGCCTTTGACAGCCTTGGCGAATAACATCACTACAATACATGAATAAGAAAGTATCACTTTCTTTGTTATGTTTAAGTGCCTTCATCATCAACTTCAGCCTATTCACTGCTGGGGCAGCGGTCTTTCTTATGGATACCGCAAGGAGAATGGGGCGAAGAATGAAGAAGCTCAAGATAGTAAATTTTTGTTCACTCATCCGGTTACAGCAGCGTGCTATCCACTGCGCCATCGAGTTCTGCCTTATGCAAGGTGCATGGTCATATCTCTATAATCCTAATAGGGTACCATGCATACAATTCCAGAACATTGTTAATAAACCACATGAGTTTTAAGGCTTTTTTACATCTAGTTCTATCCACCATATAAGGGATTATACAAGTATTTACCAATACATACTGCTAATAGTAGGTAGTCGATATGAACACCTTCACAGGCATTCTGAAAAGTTGAAATATAAGATCAACTTTATATTATTATGTAGATCCGTATGGGGGGCATAAGAGCTATCTCTAATCAAAGTCGCCTTCAAATGGCAAATTCGTGAGTATCTCTGAGAAAGCATATAAAATCGCAATACTACGACATTCAACTTTTCTTATGAATGTGTTTTGATGTAGTTTTTATTATTTAAGTAGGTATACGCATGTTTTTCTATTCAAATCAAATCCTTTATATTTGGAGGAGGCTTAACTATATATATCGCCATAGTTATCCAATGAGAGGAACATCCTCTCGTATTGCAAAGAAACATTTTTACAAATGTTTGGGCAACCGATTAAGATAAAACAGCCATTTAGTTTTATAATTATATATATATTCATGACTTCCAAAGGTTGCGGATATGATTCCCTCCTGAGATTTTACTTTAGAGTTGAGTCGATTTATTCTAGTTATTTCTATTAAAATAATTTATCTTATGAGATAGCATTGAAAAAAAAAATACTAGCTGACTCGGCCACGCGTTGCTGTGTTATAAATTAAAATAAAACCTATCCTATCTTTTAAGTTAGATCAAATAACAGATAGTTACGAAGTTTGATCAAAATCGGTTAAGTAGTTTAGGAGTCCATCGCGGACAAACAACGTGACACGTAATTTATATATATTAAAGTTACATAAAATAATAAATTTGCTTTAATTTGCTAAAGTTGTTCACATTCTCGATCCAAGGCACGCAGTTTTCATTTAAATCAGTTCACATCATAGTTTGTGTAGCTGTTGAGAGTCACACTTTTAAGCTATCAGACAAAAAATCATATTAAATTTTTAAGTACTTGAAGTTATTAATTTTAACCAAAGTGGGGTTTTATTTTACATAATATATTTCCGTGATAATTACACAAAAAACCCTAGTCACACGAGACAAAAGCAATCTTAACAAGTTTTGCTACAAAAGACTGAGCCGTTTGGATTTTGCAAGTCATATAAAACTAAACTCGGCTTTATCTTTCAAAGCACATTTTACAGAAATTAGTTTTTTATTGGACTTTATTAACTTTCCATCAGTCTATGCAATAAATATATTGTTACTATATTATTAAGTCCTTTGACTAAAATTAATTTAAAGGCCTTGTACCCCTTTGACCCCTTTTAATTTGTATTTACAGGCGTTACATTCTTATAAATTACTATCGATCAAATAGTAATTTTTTAGACTTGTTCAAAGTAAATTGAATACTATGAAGATATGATTACAATGTGTCTAATGATTATTTTACAGCAACAATCCATTGCGAAGTATTACTTGCACCAAAAGACAAGGGTTTGTAAATGTTGTTATAACTATTTATCATTACTAAAAGTAGTTGTTCAAAAGAACAAGAAAAAGAAGTTTGAGGTAACAAACTTTTTCGATAGTCTAAACCTAGGTTGGATTTTTTTTTCTATCACGAACCAGATGAATATACGAAATTTTATCGAGGACAAGTTTTAAGGATAGTTAACAGTAGTAGTAAACATAACTGTAAAATGTTTGCAAACAATTTTAAACTTAAAGTAAAATATGCGGTAGTGTCTTTTTTAGGTTGACATGCAATTGCCAAAAAAAATAGAAAAAATAAAGAATTATTTAGATGCTTTAGAAGGAAGTTTGCTAGATTTTAGCTGTGGGTCGTACTTTGATCTTATGATCTCTGATAAAAACTGACGCGACTCTGACTTCCTTAATATAAGTGAAAAAATTAGTTTTAAACCAAGTTTAACTTTATTTGATCTTTTATAAGGGGCTTACATGATAAATTATTTAAATAGAAATTAAAATTGGAAAACCATATAAAAATCATAAAAGGGGCCTACACTAAAAGCCGTGGCCAAAATCTATGATGCGTCTTTAATTATTCCGAATAAAGCTTTTATTATATAAGTAATAGTAAATCTAGGTATCATGTTTAAAATGATGACTCTAACGACATAATTGGGAAACTATAAAGACTTCTATATTTTTTTACTTAGGTTTAATTATCTATACATATAAATAAAATTGGAGTGTCTGTTTGTAATATTGAAATAACATTTTTTTACTACATGCATATGAATATATATACGGTACATACACCAAAATAAGATTTTTTACAATTTTTATCTGTCTGTCTGTCTGTTTGTTCCGGCTAATCACAGAAATGGCTGGACTGATTTTGACGGGACTTTTATTGGCAGGTAGCTGATGTAATAAGGAGTAACTTAGGCTATTTTTATTTCAGAAAAAATCTTTTAAATTACTGTGCCACAGCAACGCGTGGCTGGATCAGCTAGTTAAAAATAAAAGCAATCACTCAGTGCCGCACTAAGCTATTGCTATCTGTAAGCCTTGGTAGTGCAATTAGATTTTATCGTACACTTATCCTTTACCTCGATCATACAACTTAATGCTTTAGAACGTAGTCAGATTTGTTTATTTGTTTTTGTAAGGATTTTGTAAGAAAATTTCAGTATTAATTAATTACTTTTGGGATGGAAAACTTGAAATTTGCAGATGCATTTATCGAATAGTTTAAAAATTATGCCAATAGAATATTTACTTCATTATATTAATTGAACTGTGAGATCATCATTTCAAATGCCATATGCCAGCGCTAAAAGATTTAAGAAGCCAAGTAGGTGTTAAAAATTGCAGTTCTGTTTTGAATTTTTTTAAATTTTGCGAGTTATTAAAAGTTCGCGTTTACTTATTCACGAAATCTTTGCTAGTTATTTTAAGTTTGAAATATAACATACCAAGGAAATATTTATTTCTTAAAGTATATAAGTTTAAACGAATAATCTTCTAGTATATCATTTTATATTGTACCGTGGATTTTGGGTTTCGTATCTCATTAAGAAAGAGTATGGATTCCAATAACCAAGGCACATTCTAAATCGGTCAACAGTAATCTGATCAATCGAAACGTGTCGTATAGACCACGAAACGCCGATGTCGTCTCGTCCTGATTTTGGTTTATGCCAAAATTTCGTCAGTAACGACTTTACGACATTTCAGTACGTGATTGAGATCTTTAGATTAGAAGTAAAGAGAACATGGTGTACTTACCTAGTATAACGGTACCGACGAAAAGACTAAGTGTGACTATAGTAAACGTAGTGAACCTCTGAAACAAAAACGAAAGGTTAATAACTACCTTAGTTTCTTTTGAGTTCGCTGCGCAATTCCGTGACATACAATTTTACCTTCGAGTTTTAATGGTTGACTGTAATTAAATATTTATAACTCGCAATCTTAAGTCATCGAGTCATTTTGATCTGTAACGTCGCAATGGGTAATTTAAAAATGACAAGATTCATACCATCGAGCTGGACAGTAAGATTGTATGTTGCAGAATCTTGTAGCTTAGTCAAAAAACTATACGAAGTTGAATCCAACTATTTTATCCAGAATCTGATTAAATTATCACTCGTCTGAAAAGTGTATTGGCAATCTCTCTCTATCCTCGTGGAATTGTTTACAGTTTATTGTAATTTGCATCAGATATCCGACTACTTTAACTTTTAAACCCAGCTAATCTTGAAGAAGATGACGATTAACTCGTGGTTACCAACTGTATGTGTGATGCGTGTGCAATCAATCTTCCTCTTTTAAGCAAACTAATTTAATTATTTTATTTTATTCGGAAAACAAACAGTGTCAATATGTATATAAAGTTACAAACTAAAATTTTATCTAAACACCAATTATATGTTTTCACATATAATTACTTAAAAAAACAAGCTACTACTTATAAAAACTACTACTTAGGAGATAAATATTAATTAGGAGATAAAAAACTATTTAAAACTATAAAAGGTAACTTTAGTGAATACAATAAAAAGAAAGTCACCACAGTTTCACTACAATGGAACAACTCACACCAATGGGCTTTTTTAAATGAATCAGGGCTAGAATTAATTATATCGAGATTGGTACAGTCAGTCAGCTGATTAAAAGAAGACTCAGATCTGTGGAGATATGAGTTTTGCCCATGGTTGGTAAGACTTATAGGAACAGCAAAAATTGTTTGATGTCGCACAGATTTTTTTGGGACTCGCAGTTGCAACTTAGAAAGTCGGTAAGGTGAATCTATTTTTGATACTCTATTGAAATATACTTGACTATTATTATAAGAGAGAGACAGAGCTCATGTTGAGTACCAGTACATAAGTCGTTTTGCTATATCACTGAAAACCCGTCCGTACTATGCGTGATACCGATAAGTATTAGCTCATTTCACTATTAAACACACATCAGTATCCGCATAGTTACATTTCTACCGCTATCCCAATAGCTGGATATCCCATAGTCCCATCATCCCAAACCCCTATATACTATATTTCCTCCTTTCCTTCGCTTTCCCTCGAACAGATTTGTCTGAATGTAGTAAGTAAACATACCTCTTTCCGGATGCCAGGGAAGATGGCGAGGAAGGCGAGGTAAAGCGTGAGCGCGGCCAGCACCAGCGCTAGCGCCGGCACATCGGCCGCGACCGCCGTCCGATTGTGGTACGCGTAAAGAGTCGGCCCGCCTTCCTCACGGAATGCGTCGAACCACCCCTTCATCGCTCACCCAGCCTAGAACAAATAATAGCATATTTTAAAAGTGGTCATTAATTCAATGTATAACTTAAAAATTGATTGATTGATTGATTGAAAAAGAAATTTATAAACGTATACTTCTTAGTTAGCTCATATTTGAGTTAGTATCGTTCCATTAATTTTGAACGTGGATATGTGGTTGTTTTTTATAAACGATTTTTTTAATCTTATAGAACACGTGACAATGTGACAATATGTCACAAAAAATGGTTATTACTTTTTTTGCTAAGGTCCAACTAAACTAACAAGTACTTTACTGTTATGTGAATCGTATCAAAATACCATATTTACTTAGAAATTTGTATTGGTCATTTCAAAAACTCTTTTGGATAGTGGCTGGTCCCATCTAGCGTTCCATAAACTTTATCGAATAACAAAAAACAGAAATTTAAGTCCAACAAAGCACCCTTAGCAGCTAATACAGAACACTGTGCGTGAAACTTGCCTCGGAGGTTTGTTAATTCTATATTACAAAATCTGGAAGCGCATATCGAGTAACTAATATATTTGAAATCTATCTCTATCTCTAAATTTTAATGATACTGTGAATTTTAAATAAGAACTATAAGTCGTTGAATGTATTAGGTGTTTTTGATAGATTTTATGATCCAAATGACTCATATATAATTTCATAATGTTACACAGATTATGTTCCTAAATATAAATTATTGTACTCTATTATGACCTTTAAGTAATTTATTATGTTCTAGCACATTCTAATATGGAAATGTATTGTGTTTTGTTATTAAAAAATATTCCGAAATAAACAAGTAGGTTAATAATATTATTTAGCGACAGTTATCTTGGAACTTTTTTACTGTGTTCTTCCCAACTATTTTAGAACGACAAGAAAGTACTTTTGTCCAAAACGATTAAATAGTTGAAGGCTATGGCACAAAAGACCTTGTTCCTTTAATTATCACATTGTGTCCAGTCAGTTACCTTTTCTCAACCCAACATCGTACTATGACACCAAGATATAATGAAAAATTATACATAAACACACACTTCAAAATTACCAAGCGATAACTACGTATTATTAGTACCTAAGTCAGAAATTTTCTGTTATTAAAACCAGCGGTACGTGCGTTACTAGCTAGCGGCGTGTAATTATAATCATTATCAGTTATGAGCCGCTGGCACACGATGACACTAAAATAAGTGCAAATTATAGACCGTGCTTCGTTAACGGTTTAAAATGTTAATCAACGCCTTCGTACTTGACATGCATTTATAACTAACTGCACGGCTACATTTGTGACAAATGACGTCACAACACTAGTATAAAACAAAATACTTGAATTATGGCTGTATTACCTTTTTTTTTTTTAATTATACATAAATTTTAATCGTATTAAATAGAATCAGGTTAAGGTACGTTTTGCTAAAATTGTATACATCGAAAACAGGTTAGCAATGCAAAAATCATTCGGCCTGCTTTTGTGTGCATAGACGTAGTAAAGTGCATTCGCGTTGCGAAATTGCCTTCGGGAAACGGATATAGTTGCACCTTTGTGGTAATTATATTATTAAATTATAACTGCTTGTGATGCTGAGATTGTACGTACAATTGCACAATAAGTTACTTGTGAATATAACAACAATATTATGTTGGCACACACTTTTTTGGTAGACAAGTTTATGTAGTGTGAAGACCACACGTTATGAAAGCCTAGGTCATAACTATTTATCATTTTTTTACTTTATTATAGCGAAACTTACTCAGTGCTTAATTTTATATGAGAAAAAAAAAGTTAATTGATGTTAAGTAGTTTTTTTTTGAGCAGTATTATTATGAATTTTATTTAAAATAATCATAACATTAAAATTAGTTTAAAAACAATAATAAACAAAGACTTTGAAAACAAAGGTTTTAACAACATATTTGTGTGTAAATAATTGTATGGGAACTTTATAGAAAAATATGGCCTATTTATTAGTGGTCGAATGTTAGAAGAAGACTACAGTTTGTAGATTTATATTTATGCGAAAATGTTGCAAAATCCTACCAAGTTAAAATTCACCAATACCAATGTAGTGGTGATTTGGGAATTATATTCCTTTGACAGTATTTCACCAATAGTGTTGGCGATATTTTTTTTTGTATTTTTAAGTAGCGGTCATGGCAGACGTGTTCTAGCCCCTACTGGGTTCAATTGTGAATAATAATGAACCAGGTACCCACTCAAATACACACAGAAATGATATCAACATCAGTCTAGCCACTTAGGAGGAGTCCAGTGATATACACGCGTAAAGAAGAAATATATATTAAAGATTTCGCGCATTTGCTTTAGTGGAAAGCGTCATGTGACGGTACAATTCTCAAACTATGTGGCGTGTAAATGTAATGACTTGCCAGACATCAGTCAAGTGAAATCAAAATGACTTCTAAACAGATGGGCTTTCAGCTTTTGGGTGTTATTTATATAACATCGTGTGTTCTAAGCCATGTTTGTGAGATTATTATTTACCTATGGTTTTAACGTCTAGAATCCCTCCTCGAACATGGTATTTAAAGTTAGGAGTAAGGGAGTCTCGAGGACGGGGGAAGAGAGTAAAGAACAGATTTCTATAACAGGGGTAGGGACAGGGCTGACAGAAATGTTAAGAAAGGAAGTAAGAGGGTGTTATCGTTATGATAGCCATGATTATTCATTGGTTTGCAATGCCATTATGCATTGTAAATCGAGTTTGCAGTTATTATATGTCTTTGTTTTGTATATGTTTTTAAAATAATTATTTGTTTGTTATTTTTTGCCTATCAGGTTAGTAGACTGAAAAGGCAGTACGATCACATCTGTTGCAGAACCGACAACGTTGTTAGGCTAGGCAGAGGAACGATCTGCGCTGGCAAGAACTTAATGACTAAAACCAAGAATTTCAATGTTTCTTCAAGCGCTCTTATGTGCTAGTCATTAAGTCCTTGTCAGCCTTTCATTTAATCTAACAGCGTTGTTAGTTTATGATTTTAAATTGATTACATTATTTTCCAGTTTTATTAAATATTTTAATTAGCAAATCTATGGCATCGATTACAATAAACCTATTTTTTTTTAATTATAAGTACCTGTCTGTGACGAGTACAATAATGTGGCTAAGCTGTAGTTACAAACAACTTTTTTATCCAAATAAATGATTTATCTTATAACATGTGAATGTTAGGCTTATCTAATTTCAATATTAACATCACTAGTAATAAAACGTTACACTTTAATAGATTTTTTTATAAATTATACAATGTGTCCCGTCATCAATGTTGGAGTCTTTAACGGTGTGAAATATGGCATTTTTATCAACAAATTGCTCCTCAAATTTGGTTTTTCTCAAAAAGCCAATAACTAAAAAATACACAAAAAAGAATCTATTTGTTTTTCTTTAATTTATTTTTCTATTTTTTATCCCCTGACAATTGAAACATGGTGGCTGTGTAACTGTTGTCTACATATTTAGCTATCAAATGAAACCTTTTGATGTTGATAGGACATTTAGGTACATGAGTTGTGGTGGTCGAATTAGTATGAAAGCCCAGGTCTTGGTTACCGAGAAATCAAAATGGCGGCCATTTTATAACCATAACCGTAAGAGAAAAACAAAATTTGAGGGGCAATTTGTCAATAAAAATGCCATATTACACACCATTCAAGGCTCCGACACTGGTGACGGGACACATTGTACATATATACTACTTCCTTTATATTGATAATTTTCTACATGAATTCAAGTCTCTGATTGGACGCACTTTTGTGGTATTTAACTATTATTATTTGCCTTTAAGAACTGAGTGGCAAATGACACTAAATAAAAAAAGCCCAATACAACGTTCCTTATAACCATTGTGTTTTGTTTTTTAAAGCTTATCGACTCTTATGTATTTAGAAGATAGATTAAATACAAACTCTTTAATAATATTCACGGTTGAACACCACTCAAGTCACGACACTGAACAGTAACGTCTATATCGCGACTGGTCGTAAATCATATTTGTGTGAACGATCTTTATGAATTATCTTGTGATTGATTGACCTTTAACTAGCCACAGTCAAAAGTTCTTGACATATATATCCAGCCGGAAGTATTATGGTGTTGTTCGCTTGGGTCCGGTTAATTTGACGAGCTTACCGGAAGAATTATATAAGTAGAGAATTTAAATCGAGGCCGTTTATCTTGACTGTGTATTTATTTGCAGCACTTTAATGCACATTTTGATATTGTATATTCAACTTTATCTTAAACATGATAAGAGTCAATGGAGGCATAAACTAGACCCTATAGGACTATTACAAAGGTAAACTGGTAGTCATGAAATTCATTATCTGTGATAGGTAGGTACTGCACTAAGGTCAGGCAGGCAATGACTGATTTATAATTATTTCATAATAATTATATGCCAGTGTCTTAATGGATTCGGTAATTATCGTAAATAAACTTTACAACCATTCATTACATAGTTTTGTTTAAAATGTTGTTTAGGTATCTTTTTAATCACATCGATGTTCTAAGATTTTTCTAAGTTATATATATTTAGATACTAGTTTTTTCTAAAAATTGATTCTGCTAGTTTTGGAAAACTAAATAAGGGCGCTCATGTATGTAATGTTTAATGATCATACAATTCACCGTTGTTCGAATCCCGCAGAAGTGTTAATGTGATAATCTGTAATAATTCTTCCCGTATCGTGATGGTTTATCCACATATATTTATTATTAACGCAAGACTTACAATGCTTACTTTGACCTAGGCTATTTGATGTGAATGTAAGAATTATAATTATTATCATTATATTATTCGATACTATTACCGGATTGACGAATCGAAAATTTCTATCAGTTTAGTATTTTGCAGTCTCAATTAATTTACTGAGAAAAAGAACTTATTAACACATACACAAATGATAGATTTTATAATAATCAAAAGGATTTTCTCGCGGAATAAATAGAAATAGATTGGTAGGTATCAAGCAGGCCACATTCAGTTGGCCACACTGGCAGCTTTAAAGTTTGCCCCTGAGTCTTATTTATGGCTATCGCGAAACAAGCTACTGCGCCAATTGTGTGCGCTCGAACTGGGATTGGAAATAGCTGGAGATCTGTGGTTTAATAATTTCTTTAGCTATAAAAATCTAACCGTTATATGCAATTACAACAAATAATTTAATTAAGGTAAATGCAAAAAGCAAAACCTAAATATCAAATTTCATCCAAATTTTTAGTGTTCCGTGGTAAGCGAAAAATGTATGTACAAGAATTGGTATTTCAAAATATCAAGATTAATTATTTCATCTTGAGAGCAGATAAAAACATTGATTGACTTAAATATCTCCTATTATATGTTTGTTTTTTCAGGTATAAAATTTATAAGTTCAAAAGCTTCATTCTGCATTTGAAAGCTTTGGTTATAAAATGTGGAGCCGCAGGTAGATTACTGATGTCTCATCTTTGAATTTCGTGGAAAAAACTTGTATAAAAAACTGAATTTTTGATACCGTTGATTGGAAAGAACAACGAGAGAGACCTTATTTCAATTTTTTTGTTCACTGATATCCCTTATTTATAAAGGTCTTTAATGTTCCACGTTATGTTAAAATAAGTTAAAAGACATAAACAAATATAAAAAGTAACTAATTTCCTCTCTATTGCATTCACAAATGTAAACCATACCGTTGAGTTTAATATTGTTTAGGTAAAAATCTAGAACACTAATCTAAAAAATCAAGAAAACTAGTGTAAATGAACTGTAACAATCCGTTTTTCACTGTGAAAAATATCCAATCACCTTCAGTAACGTCAAGTTGGGCATTGGAGTGCACTTGTTCGATTTAACATACATACTTGACGCCGTATCGAGCCTCCGACGCATGAAGGCCGGCCACTTACAAACTAGAATTTCCGTATATCCTTTTTAACTTCTTGAAATTAATGTTTTTTAGTTAATAATTTTCCTATATTTCGCATTGTATTATTATTGTCAAGACTTTTAACGCATTTGTCCAAATAACAGTAGAAAATTTAAACGATTACAATATTTTCGGTTCATGTATTGTTGTTATTACTTAATCAGAAATATTTTACATATCTGTACCAAAGTTAGAATCTTTACCAATAAAAAAAACAAAGGGTAATTAATCTTGGTAGTATTTTTTTTCATTTAAATTTATTAAAAATACTGTTCATGAAACGAAATCAGCAGTTACACCCATAAAACTAGGTTAAAACATTAATTTTTAAATAATGTTTTTTTTTTATTATTTACAAACCACGCGGTGGACGATTGAAATTGTGAAAAAAATTTAAAGGATTTAAAGGTCGATTCATGGTATTCGGACACAGCAAAATGTTATCTTACAAAATACAAATAAATTAATACAAATATGGTAAAATTTTGGTGCTTAATTAAGATTTGTGAATAAAATTATGAGAATAAAAATAAGTTAATGAGAATAAGTTTGTCAGAAGCCAAATAGAGAGAAGAATATTCCTTATCTGAATGAAACACGATAAGTATTTAAATTTAAATCGTTGTAATATTACTTTTGTTTCAGTAAGGTGGAGTAATTTTATAAAATTAAACTCACTCCATTGTACAGTTTCAATAGTGAATACAAGTCGCTTTGTAAAATAAAGCATTTATATTGAAGTCGATTACTATTGGGTAGCGTGTTAATTTTAGATCCGGAAACTGTATGCTGAGCTCACGGCTACGGTGACCACGTCATAACCTTGACTGGCGTAAGTGGAAGGTCTGATAAACAGTATATAATGCACTGAATTATGCATTTAGAACACTTTAAAATATCTTTTTATTCGGACGAAAATCGATAAATATTTGCAAGCTTAGTGCATCTTGAATAATTTTACAGTAGTAATAGGCTCGGCACATACACAAATTTATTAAATTAATAATTTCATACAATAAATAATGTTCGTATGGCACTAATTTATTAATTGATCAAGAAATTATAGGAATTTCATTAATTATCGCTTTTAACATACACAGAATTACAATTGTATTTTAAGTTCACTTGGCCCTTTGCGCAATCTGGTTTAAGACCAGTACCTACTGGTATCGGGTCAAGTTTTGACACAAATACCTTAGTACAGGTGTGTTGCAGGAAGTGAATGTATTTTATCCATACATATTTAAACCAATTTTATTTATGAAGTGGTATTTATAAAGGTTTTCATACAAAAGGTCAAAGGTTTATTTTCTATCAATAAGGAATTTAACATTGATGATATAATAAGGTCAATTACCTTATGATGCGGTGAGTGCAATGGCCTTGGGCATCGGCTTCGAGTGATAGAAAGGGAGTAGCTGGGTACTTATTGATAAGTTCGTGACTATAGCAAGTGGAAAAGTGAAGTGCTATTCGAGACAGCTATATCACTTACTTATATCATTTCTGATATATCAATACTAAAGTTGACCTCATATGACCTAGACTTTTAGGTATTGAACTGTAACATCCTAAATGAATGAATTTTATATAAAAAAATCAATTTTGAATATCAAAATTATACTTACTCATGCTTTTATGATAACTCTTAATATTACGTTAATAGTTCATTTTGTTGTTATGAATGACAAATTTGATATGACAAACTATGTATAAGCAATAGTGGTTTAAGTTATAACTTATATTTAGCTGAGTATGTTCATGCAAGTTAAACGGCAATAATTATAGGTTATACGTCTATCACATAACTTTATGATTGCACGTATTCTTGATTTAAACTGTTACCCTGATAGGCAAATTAGGCATTGATAGTCGTTAATTGGAGATACATAGAAAAATATTACGTTTCGTGCCCCCCCCCTATTACTAATTAAATCTGTTTTAAAGCTGATGTTACTTTTATTTGCTAAAGAGACACTGAGACGGTATTAGTTAAGCGCAGACCGAGTTTTAGTCATACGAGGTAAGGTAATATTAATCTATTCACTTAGGGTAGATGTGCATTTGAAAAAGTAAGCAAAAAGCGGGGGCGATTTTTTTTTACCGTCAATAACGTAACAGTATTGGCGATTACATATAATATTTCAAATAAATCTTCTTTTTATCAATGTAACTATAAACTACACATAGTACCTATTCTTGGTTTAGAACTTTTTATCTGTAAGGAACTGTCTCTATAGACACTAGCATGTTTAAAATACGCCAGAGTAAAATTTCAGCAATACCTTTTTTCTGTGGTTATCTGACAAACTTTTTTTATGACATAAAGCGACATGATATTGAAGCAAAAATAATCTGTTAATTAAATACGTCGATAACTATAGAACTCGGGCTTTTTGGCGGGCGCGGGAAGCTTCACGTTGGTGGTTTTTGTGTTGTTGTGGATATTAGTGCGTAATAATGGTGGATTATTAACCACTTAGTGTTTGTGAACATACAAAAGTGTTGGCCAGTGTAATAATATAGCGGAAGTTGTCTTTTCCTGCTCTCTCAAGTCCACGGAGAGGTTTCAGTAAAACCCTACACATTTAGTGAAACCTAAAAATGTATTTTACTGTTCCTTCATCGTTATTAAATTAAGAAATTACTCAAGAACTGGAAATTATACTTACTTGACACTGGTTAAATGCACAAATCGTGCAAGCTACAAATAAAGAAAGAAATTATAGAACTCGTTTATTCTTATGCCGATAGTACAGGATAAAAATACTGCTATAATTTCCTGTGATCATCGAAGTGTCACGGGCGTTCGATGTCGAGGCCGTACGATGTTACTAAAGGGCAACCATACCTTCTAGGGTTTAATGACTGTGCATCCACTACAACGACTGAATAAGCAAATCACGTATGTTGATGACATTTAGAGATACAGCAAATATAAAAGCTTTTATGTTCTTCAATTATAATTTAAGTAGTTTCTTGATAGTCACCAGTTATTGGTTGAATTTTGGCGGCATATGAACTTTAACAATGAAGCCTGTGATAGCTAACATGGCGGTTGAGAGACAGCTTTTGTGCCTATCAATATGGTATTAGAACTCTTGATTAAAGAATAAAAAATATATATCTATACAACAAAATCAGAACTATATCAGTCGTATCCATATTTTTCACTTTTTATGGTATATATTTGTAAAAAATTAAATAAAGTTATGGAAAAATATTCAAGGTAGTTAAGCCATTGTCATTTTGTGTAAAAAGTAGTAAGGCAAACGAGGAAGATACCTATAATGAATTACGGATAGATAGGTACTTAATTTATTAAAGTAGACACTGAAACTGTGATTTAATAATTATGATACTTAAAATGTTTCCGAAAATTATTTGTTAATACTGAAGCAGTAGTAACAAGAAGAAAGAAATTTTATTTAAAGTTAACCTAGTAATGTCCTAGCATAATAAGATGAAGCACATTTTTAATTTAAAAAAATACTTTCAAACATTTCTATGAATATATTATAAACATATGAATTTTTACATAGACACGGTATAAAGTACGTTTTTCAAAGAATTTCCAATAAACACGTTATTGATAAACATATTTGTTTTATATTGCGAAAAACGATTTAGGGTCGATGTCAAAACATTTAGTTAAACTAAACAAAGAGTACGATTTGTTTTGTTATGGTTACACAAGAACAGTTTAGGAAACAAACAATGTTCTTTGCACTGGAAAGTAAACCTGTATAAAACGAATTAATGTCTCTTAATAGCATTAAGAGTTAGTGTGCATAGTAGTAAAGGCTTTTGGTCGTAAAAGTATGATTATCGTGATCTTGTCCTTGTAAAAAATATTAACGGACAGAAGTCTGCGGTTAATCGTTTTGTGGCTAGCCTCAGCGTGTTGTCGAGGACGAATCGAATTAATACCTTACAACCGATAGCTGCCTTGGATGACGAGTCTTTAGATGAGGTTCATAATTATTAACAAGATACTATTCTGCGCCAACAAAGAGCATTCCTATTTTGTTATTACATTCAGTGTATCCCAAATATAAGGTCAAGTGGTAGTCCAGAGATGGAGCATAACTTGGGCTACCCAAATTACTCTATGTATGTTCCGCAATTTTTGGTATATTTGAGTTGTTTTTTTTTTTCATATTTTTTAACAAAATAATCGGCCACAGAGGTCCTTAAGTAATTGTTTTTTTTTTTATTATTTAAACAACATACCTAGCTTAAACAAAAAGAATTATGGTGAAGTTGGATACCATTGTGCCACAAACGTTGAGCCTCATGCTTAGTAAAAAAAGTAAATTTACACATTTTTTGAGTGTGTTAAAGAAATCACAATATAAATTTTATTCAAACCCAAGTTATCAGCTTTTTGCCTTGTAAATTTGATAGAGATCTTTACAGTATAATATTTAAACTTGACCTAAAGCATAATTAGTCTCAAAAACTTATTTAGAGTGGCGAGCTGAAATAAAACGAAATTATGATTGCTACTTTTGTTAATTGTGTCATAAAAAGTTTTCGAAACGCCGACCTTCGTGCTTAATGCGAAGTCTACATATTCACAATTTTTTTCCTTAAGTTTCAGGAAAATGATTCCATTTTTTTATTAAACAATAAAATCTACTATTCTACTATCAATGTTTTATATATTTCTAAGGAGACTAATTATTTGTAGGAACCACAGATGAAAAAATCGATTGGGTTAAAGTCAGGAGAACGTGGACAGTACACCCCGCTCGATCTATTAGTGCTATTAAGCTACGTCATTGTTATAATTCGAAAAATACCAAATATTGATAAACATCCATGGAGGTGATTCAGGTAGCCCTCACATGTTCTTACCTCTTAACTCCTGCTTAATTCTATTTTTGGGACAATCTGTATAAAATTCATAAAATGTTGTTTAACTTATGAATTAATTTGATATTTTTGTGTTTTGATTAAGTTAGACTGCTTTCTTATTTTGAATCTAATTTGTAAAATATCGAAAATAACATGTCAAATTATGTAAAAAATAAGAAATATTTTTTTAGAAAATAGCGTAAAACAGATTTTTTTTAAATTTTTTGTTAATTTTTTCCTTTTTTTAAATATTTCAACAAAATGAAAGTTCTAAATATAGAAAAAATATATTTTATAAGTTCTAGAGATCATTTGGCCGCTTCAACGTGATTAATTATCAGCATATCAGGGACACTAGACAATAAATAAAGATAAAATAAAACATTTCAGGCAACACAGGCCATTTATTTAGTCCCAATCTAAACATAGCTTACACTATTGGTGCCTACTAAATTACGTATGGATTACGTAAATAAGCATAAAACAACTATGACTCGGAAGCAAATGCTTATGTTTATCACACAAAGATATAATAATAAAACATATGCCCCGAACCTAGGAACTCTAGCAAGAACGTAGGATCGGTATAGTTGCAATAACAGGTCGTCTTCTGATAGTACTGATGAAATTCGCAAAGATGGGTGTTTGTGCCATTCTAAAGAATTCACACTTTTACTACAAAACTTTACTAAGATTGTTATTATAAATATTTAGTATTGTATGTATTTAAGTTGTACAGGTAAATAAACGTACATTGCGCCGCATCAGCATTTCCTCGATTAAATGTATTTTATTTTATAATTTTAATTGATTTCGTTTGTAAGCAATATAAGTAGGTTATATAAGTAAGTTCACAATTAGTATCATCGCGTGGTCTTGACATTACCATTTAGCAATAAACCTTTTTATATACATTAAATCATCTATCATTTAAAAAGTTGTGTGGAAAACCATACATAAGTGTCTATTTTTTAGTAAAGCATCCATGAAATTTGCCGGTGCAAGTATTTACATAAAAAAAAATATATTTCTTACATTCACACCAATTAGCCTAGCCCAAAGTAAGCACTGTTAGGCTTGTGTTATGGATACTAGGGTAACGGATAGACATACATATATTATACATAAATATGTAATATTCATAGAAATATATAAAAACACCCATGACTGAGGTACAAATGCAAATTCATCATACAAACATATGCCCCTTCCGGGATTTGAACCCGGGACCGTCGGTGCGAAAGGCAGGATCACTACCGTGGCACCAAACGGTCGTCACATAATAATACATATAATAAACGTTTATATAATTAATACTTCAATTTAGATACAATGTGACTATCTAAGATATAATATGTCTGTAATGTATTTACAATCTGCGAACAATTGTTTATAATTAGAAATACATATATAGTTAATACATTTTAGTCATTACATTAATTATTAGGAAACTTACAGCTACAATTGAGCTTAAACATTATCAAGATAATTAAGTTAATAAACAACGCAGAAATAAAACATTACCAGAGTTACTACAAAGTTTCAAAATATGCTTTAGGTCGTTACATTTAAAATTTTATAAATAGAAAACGAATAACAACAGAGTTGTTTGAAATTAATAATTGATTTGAATGATTTATTTCTTGTGATAATGTTACATAGTTTAAATATACCATAAAGTTATTCATTAAGGATGTTACATTGTATAAACTAAGGAATCATTCATGAACGAACAGCTGAGTTAAAGTAACTAGTTGCAAGTAAAAATATTGTAACAACCTGTGGGCGATACAAAACATTCCACTTAGTCTACAAAAAGGTCACGACAATCTGTTGCGGAAGTCAAAATCAAATCAAGTAACGTGTTTAGTAGCTAAAATAGTATCATAAGTAAATTAAGCTTTTGCTTCTGCTCAAGGTAGCGTTGTAAAAAGTATTGTCGTGAAACTAAGTATTATTAAAATGAGAAACATTTTTTAAATATTTTTTGATTATAGAATAATTATCTGTTTGCAACAAAGGAAAATGGTGAACCACGTCTTCTTATTAAAAAATACTTAACGTTTAAAATCTCGCTTTGTGAAATTTAAAGGTCATTATTAGGTAGTAGAGATCCTGGTTGGGTGTTTTTATAGCAGTTGGAAATATTTATAAAAAATTATATGTGGACGATAAATTAAATATTTTTTCAGCTTATTTCGAAAAACAAAACGCATTTTGCTTTGATAGTCTGTTGCGTTGTGATCTGTGTTGCCTGTGGCGTTACCACAGAACAATTTTTTCACGACAATTGTGATTATCAGATCAATAAACAGAGTACCTACTATGACTAAATCACTTTAACAAATGCATCCAAGGGATACAGTAATCAAGCAAGCAAATTCGCTTAACTGAATTCAGTACCTAAAGTTCCTAACTTTCACATTAACACCGAGCTGTTTTGAGGTTAACTTTTAAAATCAACTTATTAAGTAGCGTTCCTATTACAGAAATTTCGGGTAATATATTGGGAGTACAAATTAATTCGGTCCGTTTTTTTGTGGTCAAAAATGCATTTATTTCAAAATAAAAAGAATTAAAAGATTAATCAAAGTATCGTCCATCGCTAGTTACTACTTTTTCCCACCTATCAGGCAATTTTTGAATTCCCTCTCGAAATAATGTCTCGTCTTTTGAGGTGATCCAAGTTAGAAGCTAATTTTCGATTTCTGCAAAGGAAAGGAACCGATGACCTGCCAAATCGTGCTGCATCCGTCGGAACAACCAGTAATCAGAAGGAGCAATGTCCGGAGAATAAGGCGGGTGCGGCAAAATATCCCACTTGAGCGTTTCCAAATATTTTTTCACGATTTTTGCGACATGAGGCCGAGCGTTGTCATGCAGAAGAATAACTTTGTCATGTCTTTGCTTATATTCCGGCCATTTTTCTCGTAATGCACGGCTCAAACGCATTAATTGCAACCTATACCGATCGCCCGTTATGGTCTCGCCAGGTTGTAGCAGCTCATAGTACACAACACCCTTTTGGTCCCACCAGATACACAACAAGACCTTCGAACCATGAATATTCGGCTTTGGTGTTGATGTTGGGGTGGATGGCAACGATTGACCGGGCAAAGCGTAGTATTTTTTCTTCTTGGGGTTATCATAGAATACCCATTTTTCGTCCCCAGTAATAATTCGATGTAAAAAACCTTTTCTTTGTTGCCTTTGAACCAGCTGCTCGTAAGTGAAATGTCGCCTTTCAATATCTCTCAGTTTCAGTTCATAAGGAACCCAATTGCCTTGCTTTTGAATCATTCCCATGGATTTTAACCGTACAGAAATTGCTTGTTGTGTCACTTCTAAAGATTCTGCAAGCTCCTCTTGCGTTTGACTCGGATCTTCATCGAGCAATGCCTCCAACTGCTTGTCTTCGAATTTTTTTGGTTGTCCAGAGCGAGGCTTGTCTTCAACGCTGAAATCTCCATTCTTGAAACGTCGAAACCATTCCCTACATGATTTATCATTTGGAGCATTGTCACCATAAACTTCCACAAGCATTCGATGCGCTTCAGCTGCACTTTTCTTCCAATTAAAACAGAAAACTAAAACCTCCCGCAAATGCTGCTTAGTTAACACAAAATTGCTCATAATTAACACAATGAAAAACAAGGTTTTTTTAAAAAACTCGAAGCAATATGAACTGAATATTATTGACAGATGTCTAACCTTTCTAAAACTATCGACATCAGCTGTTACTATTCAATATTCATACCAGCCAGAGCCATTATTTGAAAACGGATCGAACTAATTTGTACTCCTTTGATATATGCAAAAAACCTTCTTCAATGAATATAAAACGTTGCATAAAACTTTAAAGATAATCTAAATTAAATTTCCTTTTTAATATCTTAATTCTAAACTTCCTAAAGTTATATTATAAATGGAAAAGTGTGTTTGTTTATTTGTTACGTTTTAACGCCTCAATAACCCAATCGATCATATTGAAATTTTGCATACATATTTTTAGGTGTACAAAAAGGACACCGAGAACCTTGCTTTTTCAGCTGTGGGTTTTACGAGCGAAGCAACATTTATAGGAGACATAAAAATAGAATGAGAAGACTCAAATGCGACACCCTTTCTTAAGTAAATCTGCTTTAAATATTGATAAAATTTCGCATTTGTAATACGATTTTAGTACCAGGTATATCAATTTAGGTTTATATTTTTCAGTAGCGGTGAGCGATTTTGTTATTTTAATTGTGTAAGTAAGTTTATAAGTGCCATCGCTTGTTCCGTGAGAAATGTAAGCGAACTTCTTCGAACAGTGTCGCCGCGAGAGTGACGGCCGACTGGTGTTATACAACATGCGTGTTCTATTTGTCCTTCAATCTGACCTTGGCAATGCACAAATCGCTTTTATTCTACAGTAAAAGAAAATATCAATCTTAAAGATGTACTAGTACATCTTAGTGATGTCAATGTAACGAGTTATGATTGAATAAAATAGAAAGCATTTTATTCTGTATTGTCATTTAAAATACGGTATACGTACGCTACGTACGCTACGCTAAAACTTGTACGCTAATTGAGTATATTGGGAGTCCTTGAATTGATAAAAAGCCGTAATAAACTTACGCGTTCATAATTTCATATAATTTAAGGAAATTCTGCAAAACTAAACGTGTACCAAATGAGACTTGCGGAAACTGGTTTTCTTATTGGTTATAAACAGAAAGCGAAGCAATCACGCTAAAAGTTGAAGTAAATGAACTTGTAACCTTATGGTTAATTTGCTTTTTGACGATTAATATCACATCATATGTTTCATCAGAAATATTAATAATACTTTTAATGAATCATCAATTACAAAACATTTATATGTTTTCGTATTCGGACAGAAATGTATCATCGTTGTTGCAAGGCGATAATTTTTCATGTGTCCGGGTGGAGGCGCTGGCGCCGGCGCCCGCCCGGCGACTCGTACGGACCACGACGTGATCGCAACAAGTTTACATTGAGTTGCAGGTTCAACCTTCTCAAATGACAGAACGGCATAAAAACAACGGACAGTCGGTATTCGAGCCAAGGTCCAGTAATGAGATATGTAAGGTAGATTACTGCCGAGAGAATTAAGAGAACTCAGTCTGCCTAAACAGATAACGTCTGGCAGCCTTAATTATATCGCGTCCAGTTCTTACTCGTTGCACCGTGCAAGAATGCGTTTGAGTAGGTTTCCATCGTGTAGGAGTAAAAGGAACAGTGCATAATCTAATTCGATCATGACTATAGCAATATTTTATTTTATATCTAGAAATGTGTCCACTAATATTAACATAATTAATTATTAACGGTTTCCTTGCTAAGTTGATGATATCTGTACAGATTACTCCATAAGCGACTTCTGGAGTTATACACTTTACCACAAAATAATATCTCAATCGCGCTTGTATCACAAACCTCTTCACTATAAGTTCTCTGTATGTGTTCCGACTCTAAACAATAAGTGTTACGACAATAAGACGTGGTTACATCCAAATTAACGTGAGAAAATACAATCTCCTCGTCGATCTCTGGGTAGATGTTTCAACAAAGTTATGAATGGTTCTAGTATGATTGCTTCTTTTGTTAAATAATTATCAGATATGAATAATTATATTGTAAGTCATGAATTAAAACCCTACAGCAAATGAAATGGTGGAAGGTAATTGTAACTCACACAGACATGGTTGCGGTTTCAGAATAGACCAGCAAGTTCAAATTACGTATAAAAACTTTTTGTATATCAATATTATATCTTACTCTTACGCTACTTATTCACGATTCTGTGTCAAGTCGTGACGATTAACTTATCCCGATTGACTAGCCAATTATTATTCTGATTCAGCTTTTAACAGTTCCTTCGTAGATAGGTAATTAGTACTTAATTCAAACTATATATAAACTTATCAAGTAGTGTATTTTTCTTCTTTTTAATGTGGTAGTCATTCCTCATAAGTACTATTAGTATTGAATTCGATTTGTACATTTATATAAATACTAGCTGCCCCGGCCACGCGTTGCTGTGTTATAAATTAAAATAAAATCTATCCTATCTTTTAAGTTGGATCAAATAACAGATAGTTACGAAGTTTGATCAAAATTGGTTAAGTAGTTTAGGAGTCCATTGAGGACGAACATTGTGACACGAGATTTATATATATTAAGATATAAGAGGCTTTGTCCTAAATGACTGACTGATTGACAAAAACACCTAGAAATACAACCATTTTGCCCACCTTAACCCTTATTTCGACGAATATTTTTTTTTATTTGTAAAATTATTACTAATTTTGGTTCTTAGCTTGTAGGGCACCCTAGAAAAAATATATTTAAAATCTATCTATTTCAATTTCCTCTTAGAATTACAGCACCCAGAACTCTAGATATATGGACTAGTTTTCGACAGAGATTTTTTTTCATTCAACGGGAAGTATACCGCACGACGTCGAATTAAGGGTTACTTTATTTTCAGAAACAATGAAATACCTCAATATTTTTTTTCCAAAAGCCTCAATGCTTAGGTAGTTTTTCGAATCTAACTTCAAAAGTAGTGGATTTTCATTCTAAGTTTCAACCCTTTTTCATCTATTTTACAGATTCAACTTAAATTTTTTTTCAACAACGAAACTGCTGAATCTAGATTCACTAAAAACGGTTGAAAAAGTTGGCTCAGAAAGGATTTTGGAAAACCCTATTGTTAGTTTTTAAGAGGCATGACCATAGGGTGGTTCAATACACAATTTCCTAGTAAAAAATAAATATACATGGGCATCAGTATTAAAAAAAAAGGGGTAGAAACTTAGGATGAAAATTCCACTGTTTTTAAGTGCATGTTTTTCATTGTTTTTGGAAATGTTACCCTGAAGTGGGTGAAACATAGGAAGATATTTATTTGTAAGTCTGTCGTTTTAAAGAGGGAAGCGAGAAATTCGATACTTTGCCTCCTGTTAAGAAATAAGTGGACACGTTTTTTTGTGATTTATTTTGTGATTTAAAAAGGATTAAAATATGGTATGAATATGACCACCAGTTTTGAAGTGTGAAGCATGAAATTAAATATTCAGGCGTTTCATAAAATGTCGTCGTTTCTGAAAATGCTACTTAAACCCGGTGGGTGGCGCTGTGATCAAGTACAAACTTTTTTACTAAAATTTGTAGCGGTATGGTAGCGTTCATACAGGATGACAACTGCCGAGTTGTTAATAATAAAACTTTGTACAGTGTTGATGGCGGTTTTTTTTATTCGAGAAAGCTAACCCCTACTGAAAAAGTGTTTTTTAACACAGTTTTTTCATCATTTTATTTCGTATCTTTTCATGCACGTACTACGGATGAAAATCCTATTTCCTTGACTGAGTAATAATTTATTATAATATAATAAAAAGTTAGATTTTATCAAAGGGATTGATGGAAATTTTAAACTGACGTTTTGACTCCATTGTCGTAAATCCGGTAACAGTGGTATTATTAAAAAAAAGAAAATATTAAAAAAATAACTTTTATATTCAATTAAATTAAACACATAATTTATGAAATGGAATGCCTGCACTTCACGAAGACTAAATAATTAAATTGTCTTGACATTAAAAATTGCAGTCAAAATTCCGTTTGATGATGACGCCAGACAGACGATCATACAATACATTACTTTATAATTAAAATTATTTTGTGATTTATAACCTCCGTGCTGAGATCCTAGCGACTTTTAATTTTTTTTTTACGTGACTCATTTGTTTTTCGTTTATGTTGGTGTTGGTTGTGTCATGCAAAGTGAACTAGCCGAGGTGCTGCTCTTCCTTCATCCGCATGTCTCGGTGTGTTTGCGCGCACGCCGCTCGAGGTCGGGCTAAGGTCGCAGTTCTGCTGATTTGCGTTTGTCATGCTGAATGCTCACTACACAAAATAACTAAAGCGTGCTTTTGCGAAACAACATTTGCACCAAGGCATTCTAAAAACCTTTTTATGTGAATATTTTTTGATATTTAGCGTTTACTACGCTCTAATTACACCTACTTAAATCAGCAAAAACAAACATAAAAAAGGTCATCTCATGTAGATACAACAATAAAATCAAAGTCAATTTTGCACACAGCCTATAATTGTGCGAAAAACTTTTGTTTTTGACTGATTCTGAAATGCTTGGTAGAAAATCTGCTATATATTTTGGATTGGAACATAAGGTAATACCAATCGTTTTTCCAAAGAAAAAAGTATTAAATCTTATACTATAAATGGTTATAGAGTATATGACAATCTATTTATTTTATATTATCGAATACACACGAATAACACTAATATTACAGAAGTAACTTTAATAAATTGAAGTATTTTAAATTAATAGTTTTTTTATTGTGAATAGGAAAGCGCTTGGCCGCTATCTTAATAATAAAGATAAAAATCTTATATTTCTTCTTACATTATATTTAACTTGTATTTAAGTTATATTGATATTATTTACTTCAATTTACAGCTATGAATATTCAAGCATTCCTAAGCGTCAATAACCAAGCAAAACATTATTAGAGACAAGTTACTTTCAACATATTTCGAGTCATAACTTTTATTCTTTACAAAACTCGGGTTCGGCTGATTTTGTTACGAAATCCGATGGTGAACTTCTTCAGCATGTGGGAATTCGTTAATGTAATTATTTCTAGGATTTCTATAGCTTTATAAATAAAACATTTAAAAAAAAACATACCACTTAATCAAATATAAGTAGAAGTATTAGATTGATCTACAAAAACGTAAATGTTTAAAAAAAAACCGGCCAAGTGCGAGTCGGACTCGCGCACGAAGGGTTCCGTACAAACTTTTAGTTAAGTAAAAAAGGGTTGCACTCCGGGAGTGCCGGCAGAAGTGAAAACATGAACATTAACGTTGTGCAATTTTGATATTTTGGAATGGTTAGGGAATAATTTCGCATAAATTGCTTTAATTATAAGTATAAAAGTACTATCATTTATGTGGTAAAAAACAATCATTTATTGCGCTATCTTACACAAACACACTCGTGCAAGCGCCCTACGCCGCTTAAAAGAAGTTTTCACTTCAAAAAATCACGTTTGTTGTATGGGAGCCCCCCTTAAATATTTATTTTATTTTAATTTTATTGTTGTTATAGCGGCAACAGAAATACATAATTCTTCGGTTCTTGAGATACAGCCTGGTGACAGTCAGACGGACGGACAGACAGCGAAGTCTTAGTAATAGGGTCCCGTTTTTACCTTTTGGAACGGACGGAACCCTAAATATAGCATAGTGAGTAATGTGGTCACTAGATATAGTAGATAAGGTTCAAATTTGTATACCGAAATACTTGAGTTTCTGATCTATTTTAGTCTCAATGATCGAAATCGTTCTGTACCTATTGTCTTCTATATATCACAATCTCAGCCGAAAGGCGTCTACTGCTGGATTGAATACTCCCAGACACAGTAGTCATATTAGAATCGAAGTATTAAGTTTAGAATCTGTTTGCTGATAAACATTAGAACTTTTGTGTCAGAAGCATCAGAAGATGAGTCACTTGCCATTGTTCATTCATTCATCAAAATGACGGACTTCAGGATAAAAAAATCAAAAGCCTGGTTACCAACATTGAATACTTATTTTAATTATTTAATGGAAGGTTTTCGTGGGCGTGAACAAGCCAACGTCGGTTGATGGAGTCATCTCATAATTCACGAACGTCACATCCGCCTGTCAAAACTGCCTACAGTTCACTGACTCTAATTAAATAATGGCTGTCATTAATCCAACTTGTTATACACATGAATTGTTTTTGTCAAAATAAAAAAACGATACATTATGTTTTAATGGACAATAACTCAAATCTTTATTCTGTTGTGACATATCACATTAATTAAACTAACAAAAAATATTAGTAGGTCTTTTTAGGTTCCGCATTGTTTGCCGCATATGTTGCCAAGAAACTTAGGTATTGGTATTTAAAATAGAATTGAATATTGACAACTTCCGTGATCAAAATGCTATTACCACCGATGTAAAGCAAAGTTCGTAGATTGTTTCGAAATTTGGTAGCCGTAGATACCTAGTCTTTTTTGTATATTTTTGGGTTCGGCTGATTTTCATAAAATAATTATTTTGGATTTTCACATCACATGTGTTTGACTAAACTTGGGGATGAAGCAAAGTATATTATGTTGTTGAGTATATTTTGAATGATTATTTAGTGATTTAAAAATATAACAAAGCATGGATGTTCAGTCTAATTTTTCCTCTTTACATTTAGAGACAACCTTACAAAAAAATGTTGGTTATCTTATAAAAGTCACTCTTGGAAATTGTGAGTCGTAAAATGAATGGTCCTCTACAAAGATAATATATTTACGAATCTTTGAGAGTGTGTAATTAATAGTGATGTAATGAATATTCGCATATTTTTAAATATTCGTATTTACATTCGGTATATTTATGCAAATGTTTGCGAATATGAAAGTTTGAGAAATATTAGTAACTTAAAATAAGTTAAACAAAAAAATATGTTTTTTTTTTATAATTTTTACTATGAAACCATTATCTTTGTAGTGTATCAGTCTTCAAATATATTAATTGTTACCAGTCCGGCTCTTAAAACTCGATATTGGTTTTGTATTATAATGAATTAACATTAAATTAGACATTTCAAAAAGAATCAAACGAAAACGAAAATAATTCTTCTTTTAACGTTAAACGAAGGTTGCCGTGATAAACAGTATTTCATTCTCTATAACTGAAATTTGCTAATAAGCTCCTGTTTCAGAACGGCTGTCGTATCATCAATTAATTCAACGGATGTATTAAAATTATTGAGATTTTATTTTAAAGTGGCGATTATTGCAATCAAAGATGATACAGAAACGTCGACTGCGCGAAATTCTTCGGTCACTTCTGCAAATGTTTGAATACTCGCATTTGCATTTGCGAATATCGGCGGTAGATATTTGCATCTGCATTCGCGAATAATTAAAAAATTATATTCGTTACATCACTAGTAATTAATATAAAATCCAAAACCTATTTTTAGTGTATTTCTACATAGCAAATTAGACATTCAAAACTGATCACATTTAAAAATACATGTATGTTACAGAATAAAGGTTTTGATATATCCCATTTAAATTCACATATTTTTATTTAATAATTTGCCTATAGATATATCAAACACACATATAAAACAATTCTCACACATATATATATATATATATATATATATATATATATATATATATATATATATATATATATCGTTAATTTCATAAGTACAGTAGCCACCTAAAATAACTAAAAGAATTTGACAGGAAAAGATTTCTTAAATTCGGTTAACCTTTTAGAAATAAACAGAGTATAAACCTTGGAATAATTATGCATTGCTTTGTTCACGTCAGTCAAATTGTATAGGTTAACTACTTAACTTACTCGGTAAAAAAATACAAATCACTGTATGATTATTTTCATGTTTATACTTCGTTTATTCGCAAACGGTTAAGGCTTATTTGTATTATATTTGTTATAACTACCTGTACCTACCAAAAAAACGGGGTATATATTAACTCTTTATTTTAGGGATAAGTTTAGAATATTAAAATTCTTATTGAAACCCAATTTAATGTGAGGCTGTATGTGGACTACATACAGGTTGTCGTCTGAGCTGTCAGCTTTAATCGAAGCGGGCCGAGTTCGACTCTCGTCGATGTACTACGGACGTTCACTCATCCGTAACGTAACACAAGAATTTAGCTTACTACTAATAACAACTAGTATTTGAGATTTATTTGAATGACTGATGCCATTATAAAACATTAAGATTTCACCTGGAATAAATAAAAGATACACTGTAAAATCACCCCAATAGCTCATATTATTGTTGCTTCAAAGTTAAAAAGAACCTATTTTTATTTCATGAGCCGGGTAATTGCTGCAATATATGATTCTACCCTGTTGTACCCGAATAACGTGAAAAACGCGACAATAAAGCATAACCATAATATCGTTCTTAATACGAAGCAATAGAGTTAAATATTTTTTTTATTCATCGGGTTTCGTGAGATAAAAGATTTATAACAGAATATAACCGTTAGCATAAACGTACACTTATTAATAACTACATTTGAGTTTGTATTGAGAAGAACCCTCCTAATGGTCCAAATAATGATTATAAAAAGAACTTTCCCTACATATTCATAATGTTATTATGCTCATCATCATCGCATGTACTGAAGTTTAAACAACTTAAAGAAGTTAATATTTATTTGAAAAGAGAAAGTCGACAATAATAATATAATCTAATAGGTTTGATATTTAATTTGTAGTCATAGATAATTACAATATTTTAAGTATATTCTAATAATTAATATTTTCCTTAACGCACCAGCTTCTTTAAAAAAGTAGTTTGCATTTGTTTAAAGAACATATAAAACTTTTTAAATCTTAATAAAATTGACACCGACCAACCGATTGATCGATCATTTTCATTTTACTAAAAAAATGTATAATCTATGAATTATATCTTATGTAATTCTCAATGAGACAGGGAGACGAAAAACAAATTAATATGCCAGAAATTAATCATACCTTACACTTTATTAATCATACCGTATATTTTTTCTTCATACATATAAATTAATAAACACATTTAACTAATTTGAACGAAATATGATTAAAAAAATTTACATTGTTTATGTTGAAACGCTAACTTATAATATCTATGGCATCAATGTTAACACGCTTATTATTATGACAGTTTGTTATTTATTAATAATATGTAAACGACAATATCACGTTCAAGTTAAGATTTTAAATTTAGAACTTATTTTGGTTGTTTCATGGTCAATAATATGAATAAAGTAAACACATCAAAATCCGTTCGAAATGATTTCTAGATGTAGTCGGTTAAAAATCTATAGCTTCTTATAATTTTATACAGACAGAGACATGCACCGCCATCAAAGCGTTACTACCTACTGGATAATGCTGCATTTGCTTCCGTGTCTCAAATGTTGTCTAAAACGCATTAGTAAAGTTTCAACGTTTAGAAAATCACACTCGGGTCTTAGTACTAGTATTTGTGGACAAAATACTTTTTGATAAGTTCAGACTTAGGTCAAGTGGTTTTAAATATATTTATTTGAAAATATCATCTAAACGGTAGCAATTGTGCCAAACTTGTACTATATTATTTTGTTGATTAATAATGGTAGCAGTGGCACCAAATGGTGCTTAACGTAGTAGGGATAGTTGATTTGTATATGTTTTAATATTTATTCCATTCAAGTAATGAAAAAATCATTTTCATTAGAATAATTAGAATTCTTTCGAATTTCTCTATTTTACAATCGATCGAATAACTCGAATCTCTCATTATTTCTATTCGCCCATCGGGCAACACGATGAAAATTGCACCCTACAATCAGTGACATTTGATCTTGATTTCAGTGTACAAAGTCCGTTCACTGTCTTTGTACATTATCATTATTTTGTTTCTATAATAAATATTCAATTTACTGTATTTTATTAATATTGTATTTAAATACATAATATTGTATTTAAGACAACAAAAAAGCATCACAGAAATCTGATCAAATTAATGTCAATAAAGTCACAAAAGTGAGAGCTATATTCAGTGCATTTATCATTAACATATTATGCCATTATGCATGTTAAATATTTTCTCATGCAAAACTTAAAATTGGTAACTAAAAACTACGTCACTACGTCATTTATGGCTATAACGATTCATTAACCCTAGAGTGCTCGCGCTATGAGCATTTTGCCGTTAAACGCGACACACCTGCGACAACCTTTCTTTCCTGCAGTAACCCATGCACTGAATTTACTCTAATTTCTAAAACAGGGAGCTGAGGAACGGGGGGGGCAGCTACTAGGACGCTTGACCGTGACAAATGCATCGTGTACAAAATAATACGAATATTGTGCCGCTAGCGGCAAAATGCACTTAGCGCGAGCACTCTAGGGTTAAACATCTTAAAAATGAACAAACTGTGTTTATACTTTTGAGGCTTCTCAAAACTATGTTAAACCTTCGGTTTATTGCAATGTGGTAAGATTGACCTTCACCGTGGCTTTATCACCCAAAACTCATGATTCACAACACAACAGAAAAGTCATTGCACACCACACTGAGATCTACTACGAAAGGTCGCCGTGAAGATCGCGAATTACGCAAATTGTGATTTTATTTAAAGCGGTGTGAGGTCTTAGGTTATTTAAAGTTGGCTGTTGTGGCTTTACAGAAGCCTGTAATTTAAGCCACATGTATCATACCCTTTATTCTGAGGGCTAATATCTTGGTTACTTTGTCGGTACAAATTGCTTTCATTTCCCTCTATCACAAGAGAACGTTACATCATACACAATAGACGTGGCTTCAGAACTATCATCTGAAATTAAAGTATATTAAGTTACAGTTACGCTGTTCCTAGAGTGTCTTTATATGTAAATTGTTAATCTATTTGATCGTTAATTTGTACACTAAACTGATGACTTTAAATAATCAAAATAGTTTCGCAAATGCTCAATTACATGTTTTAACACTTAAACAACAAAAAAATTAGAGCTGTTTGCTTAGATTACAGACGTCATTAATTAGGCTAAGAGTCAATTGTCAGGTATTTCTTTGTAAGTGACTCGTAATAATTTTTGATAACACGCCATATAAATAGTAATTTGAGAACCAGCAGGAGTGACCCTACTTTTGAAGTCAAATGATACACACGTATATTTTACTGAGATATTTTAGACAAGAAAACAATATGTATAAAACACCTATTGATTTTGTGAGGATGGTTATAGATTCCTTGTCACCACAGTTACATTTGTTTTCATTGCATGTACTTTTCTTCTTGTGTATAGTTCTATAATGTTATAAGCAAAGTCATGCTAAGAAATATTTTTTATCGTTATTGAATATTATTGTCATGAATAACTGTATGCTTGAGAAGTGAAGTAATATACGAGTATTATAAATCATTAAAGAAATGATTGTCAAAAAAATATAAAGGGAATACCAATTTTAATTTTTTTATCAATTTTTTCTGATTATATGTATTGTAGATTCGATCGAGAGAAGATTTCAAAATACATTTGACAATAGTACGCAATTTATTTGTGTCACAGTGATGCTGCAATGAAGGCGGCGATGTAAGCCTGCCACAGTATGTGTGCGGCTTCTTATCGCATCGTAATTTAGTGACATTTAAAATGGCGTGTTGATGATGTGAATTGTGGCTGATAACACTTTCAAACTTTTTTAGGGATATGACCAAGTATGGCAACGGCTGCTTTTGTGTCTCATAGATAAAATAAATATAAATTAACAATTGCAAATGTTTCTGTACCGATGACATGTCTGTTATGATCCTATATTATTAGATTTTTCTGAATCTAGTTTTTATGGAAATTTACGGCGAATTTTCACGGCCTAAGATGTAATTCCACTAAAAGGGTACTACGTGGACAGCAACTCGACTCGGGTGAAATACGCGCGTAAATGCTGGATAATGGGTATTCCCAAGTCGTTTCCAGTTCACACGCGAACTTAACAAAAAAGTGTATTTTTTATATTTTCTTGGTTCTGATCATTCTAATAGCTTTATTTGATTCTTTGATCTAGAAACGTGTCCACTGTAGTTAAGAATTGAATAGTTGTTCTCCAGTTATAATCTTTTTGTTTCAATTAGATTACTTTATCTAACTTCCTATTTACTTAATATCCACAAATATTTATTTACGAGTGCATAAAGCAACCAACAACGCTTTTCTTTGACTAAAATATTATAGTCTCGATTATTCCATTGAAACTCTACAACGTGTAAATTATATTTTTAAACGATAAACTATGCAAAGTTTGAGCATATAATTTTTTTTGCGGTTTATATAACCAGACTAGATATACTCACGGAACTGACCAGAACGATTCTTGTCGAGTTAGCTACTTTGAAAAAAAGTCGTTCATCCTGCTTTGTTTGAGACAAATCAATTGATATGATTTGATCGGATTTTTTAAAGATCACGATGTCCTTTCATTGATTGATGTCCGGTTGTCATCTCGTCTTGTCTTTGTGTGTTGAGCATAAGCATTAGTTACTGAGTAGTTGCTAATAACCAAGTCTAATTCTTTACTTCGGATGACGGTACCTTGACGATCACGTGGACTTAGTGCCGATAAACGGGTGATATCCTTTATATTACAAATATTTTGTTTAATATCCATTTGAACTAAACAAACACTAACTAAGAAATAGTTATTATTTGAGCGGATTTTTTACTATTAATAATTATACATATAAAATATTCATTTAATACTAAAATTCATGATTTAATTATTGACTCATTGTTGTCGAGTAACTAAATTATAAGTAGGTATGTCAACGCTCTCAAATTTATTTTAGATGCTATGGGTATATTGGCAGGACAATCGAATAAATCGGGGATTGTTGCGAAAAGCCCTGGATGATTGTAAAAGAGCGGATAGTAAGAATTAAAACACTTTTTCATTAATTTTAGGATTATTGTAAAGAACCCAGTGAGTTTAGATTAATTGGATACTTGATCAGCTAATCTAAGAGTCCATTTATAAATTTTCTGTCTGATCATGGCATATCGTAAGTCAGAGCATTGTCTACAGACATAAGATAACAAATTTAGGTTAGGTTTCTCAGTCTTGTAACTACTAAAATTGAATATCTGTCGATTGATGCGGGTTGTGATTTTCTGTTTTATTGACACAATTTAAAATACTTATAAAAACTGAAGTAATATTTAACAATGACCAAAGCAAAATACAAAGAGAAATAGCCATTAGCCAATCAGGGCATATGTAAATCCACCAGATTTTGATATTAACAGCCAATCACTTTTTGCAAAGTGATGTTAAATGGAAAATCACCTAAGTTGGGCAACATTTTTGCAAAGATCTAAGAATAAGAAGAGTTGCGTATTTTTTCTTAAATTTCAATTATCTGATCCCTTTGCATCATGGAATTTTCTCAATTATCCGGTTTATTAGATTATCCTTTGGCATAGTTTTATAATATAACCAGTTAAAACATTCCTAAAACCTTTTAAATTTTTTTGTGTCAATACATATACATTTGTTTGTTTTAAATAAATAAAAAATTCGATAATTTAAAAATGATTAAACATTAGCCTGACTATCGTTGTATAAAAAGCATGTTTTGCAAATGTTTATTAAATAATTCTAGAACGACAGCAAGTTCAGAAGTATAGTAAATAATCTCAACAATAAGCCATCAAATATCTTTACCGGGAACTGTCAGTAAAAGGTCAAGTGTTTCCTGTCGGTAGAGTAACTTGATCGACTGTTCGTCAATGTTTACGTCGCAAGTATAAACTGTCGCAGTGTCACTGCCGGGTGGCCGCACGATCTAGAACTGGTCAACATTGTGTTACTTTTTAAACAAACCGTTTTAACTTTCATTGAAGTATCCTATATAAAGATAGTGTACAAAAAAATAACCCTTTAAAATATTGTTAGCTATATGTTTTAAAATAAGTAGAATCTATTTGATATTTTAGGTTATACTCAGTTGTTGGTTTTTTCATTGTTAATTATCAACATTTAGCTTATTGATTATTTGCGGCATATTAATGAGCCAAGTTAATGGTAAGCATATTAAAACCTAGTGCATTTTGAGTCATTTCGATTGTAGTACATATAGAAAGATATTTTATGCAGCACCGATGAATGATGAATGCTGAAACTGCAAATATAAACGCAGTAGTAATTCTCTCCAATTACAAATTCACGACTTAATCGCTGAACCGTGTGTGACTTAAACTCCGAGTGGGTGAATTAAACTTAGACATAGAATACCAACTTATAAACAAAATAAACAATAAAAACTTGTAACCGCACAACTAATACAAAACATAAGGTATTTAAAAAAAAATTAAGATTATGTATGTTTTTGTTTACACTGGAGGTTCCATAGTAGAACACAAAGTAACTTCTAGGTTACTATTAATTTTCTTTTTTTACTTAGTTAAAAGGTCCGTACGACATTACAAATTCCCATTTTAGATATATGATGGACAAATAATGCAACAATGAGTCAGAATTTAAAATTTCAACTCAATAATAACGTAATGTATTTGTAAATTACAATCAGGCTAAAAAGTGGGTTCCTGTTAACCTATAGAATGTTGAATCAAATATCGATAAGTACTGGTTAACGCATAAGGTAACATCGCTAACACAACGTTTGTTGTGATAATTTGTTTAATATTTTATTGTCTCTATTCAATTCTATTATTATTGAATGATGTGTCCAAAATAATTAAAAAAATAACTTCTCAACGGATTTATTGTTATTTTTATTGTTGTAAATAACATTACTTGTGCTTAATTGTGCATGAAATGGCTATTAAATGAGCAGACATTATGTACTGATGTAAAAATGGTGTAAAAATTTGGCAATGATTATGTTACGCAAAATTGAGGGTAGTCTCATGGAAAACAACGCCAGGTACTAACTTATTTCAACAAAGATGGAATTAATTCACTTCTTTTTATGATAAAGTCGCTTAGATTACCAATGATTTAAAAAAGAAAAGATATATTAACTATGCATTATTATGAAACTTAAATTATGTTGGGAGATATGTTGAAACAAAAGGTTAAACAATTAATTGGTAATAAATTGTTATATAATAAATTGTTGTCTAACAATTAAAGTAAAAAGTATTCTCCATCACATACCTCTTGTTATTGTTCTGGAAATACGTAAAACTTCCTGTAGTATAATATGGCACTGGGTGTATTGGCACAAAACATCACAATATACACTTATCAGTATACGGATTTGTCACTTCGTTCGTTTACTCGGGGGTTGTCCGCGCGGGTGTCATGCCGGATCGGTTTCGTAATGGCGATCGTGGTATGTCGCTGCGGGTTGGAAGCGGACTGGCAGTTTATTATTGTGCGGGAAGGAGCGCCCGCGCGTTCAAGGTTTCCTCGTCCGCGGCTGGCACGTAGCGCGCTTGAAGCCTTATCTTAAGGTTGCCCACTGTTAATCACACTTCTAACAAAAACTTAACATACGGTAGTGATTGAAATCGTATTCATCGCGTTTCAAACTCCTAAAGATTATGTTATATTAAGATGCCATAAAATTGTTCTTAAAGGAGGTTCCTAAGCATAGTTAATTATGCTGAAAACCCTAGCTTATCTGTTCTACTCTGTTGTTCACGATTCGCCCGAGAACAACTCTCATTACGCGTGTCGTTTAGAAATCATCACGAATGCATACAAATGGAAAACCTACAGCGTTGTCGTGACTTTACATTCGACAACTAAAATGTCTGCGCTGCAAATTGAAATATAAATAATACAATGTAATAAATGGTATGATCAGTAATATAATATATTATACTGTTATGTTGAGAAATTTAATTCAATGTAACAACCTACTGACCTATAGGTATTGACAATATGAGAAATAATATGATTTTCTATTTTAATTATGTTTCTTAGGTGTTTTAGAAGCCGTGTTGTGTCTAAGATAATTGCTGTGACAAACATGTCACTGCCGCTAATGTTTTATCGGACACGTTTCTACCCCGACATTTAATTTAAACTAAATTTGTTATGTAAAACGTATTATTATTTTATTTTGAATTAATTTAATTACTTTTAGCAAGTAAATGAAAGCAACGGAGTTTACCATCAGATCGGAAATTAGATAGGGATGGACGTATCTGATTACCTTAGATGGTTAGTGGTGTAATATTTTTGAAAATAATAAGCTTAGCCTTCGGTGATGTTACGAAATTAAAACGCGAGGATTCATTAAAACATAAGATTATGTAGAATAATCGAGTAACTTTCTTTTGTTTCTTCTAATGAAAAATTGAAAATGTTCAAAGCAAATACTCCTTTTACCATTAAGTTGTAGTAAGTATCATTAAATAGAAGAAAAAAAATCTACTAATGCTGGGCAATGTAAATTAGGGAAGTTATATCTTGAATAGAACTTTTCAATTCGCATAATTATCCTGCCTCTACATGCTACTACGAGCTACGAAACCAGTTTATGCTACGAGGGCAGGAATTAGTTACAGTCTTGACTTTGGAACTGTTCGATCATATGAGTTCAGGGAGGTAATTAAATGTTCTGACACACATTGCATTATTGATTTATCAGAATAATTAAATCGGTTAATTATGTTAAACCTTATATTCCTAGTTTTTAACACATTGGGTATAGCAGTTTAGTGAAGGTAATATATCTTCATATATCTTTAAATATCACGAACCTTCTAGTGGTGCTCACGCTGCATCGTCATCGCAACTCCTGTGCCTCACAACTTCGTTGACAGAATAATGGATCATAGTCGTGCACACGTGTTTCGATATTGCTTATTCGCAATTACGATAATTATGTTATCCGCGGATTATCTACTAATATAGGCATCATATATGTTAAATTGTAGTTTTCAAAGGTGTAAGTATGGAGAAGGGGTGGTATGGATTTGTATTCTGTGAAAAACACAATTGTAGATGTGAGATACTAGTGAATAAAAATTAGTCAAGAGAGTTGTTACAATAAATAAATTAAAAAAGTCTGTTGCCTGAAAAGAGATACTATTAAATATAAAATTAAAGATACATTTAAATTTTCGCGTTCTATTTTTAAGAAAACTACTTATTACGTGTTTAGGTACCATTTTAATATTAATGTTTCCCACAGCCGGTTTAACGTTTTACCTAAAAATACCTAAGAACTATAATGAACGCGGAAACGGTTTAAGATATATTATTATTTTGATATAAAAAAAATTACAAAAAGCTAAAATAAACATAACCATAGAACTCGCATTTATAAAGCCGTTTGTTGAGTTTAGAAATACACCGTTTCCAATAGATGGCGCCACGTCATTTTGTTGTTATAGGAATGTGTATATGTCTTACAAGCACCTTACCGTCAGTACACGTAAACGCGATCGAAAGCAGAACATCACATTACAGAATAAGTGCTCTATTGAGTGACTATTGAGTTAATTTAAGATCCCTACAACTCCAATATATACTATAAACGTAGTCGTTATGTATTTGAATATAAGTACTAAAACCTGTCAATTATGATTGTATTAATTTATTTGAGTTAAAATTACGGTATAAATTATAACATCAGAAATAGCGAAGCATACTTTTGCAATACCTTAAGTTTCTTTGGATTAAAATGTGTATCTAAACTAATATTATAAAGACGAAAGATTTGTATTTTTGTATGTTTGCAATGAATAAACTCAAAAACTGCTAAGCCGATTTCAAAAATTCTTTCACCATTGGAAAGCTATATTCACACTGAGTAACATAGCCTATGTTACTCATATTTAATGCTAGAAAAAATTTAAAGAATTTTGTCCACCCGTGCGAAGCCGGGACGGGTCACTACTATATAATATAACATAACAAGCGACATGAATGAACACTACAACCTAATAATATACCTAAATAATTACAGTGAAGAAACACGGATATTGATACCTACGCGTGCCATGGTCCACGTATAACAGCTCGGGTAGGACAAGTACACGTGATCGGAAGCACATAATAATTTAATTGACAATGATTCATATAATAACTCGACCTTTTTTAATATGCCTGCAGAAAGTAACATATAATTTTAATGAGAAAATGTGTTGGAGTATTGATTTATCAAATTTATCAAATGTTACGAGGCTGTCAATGAATCGCTTATTATAAAATTAAATATTTTATGTGGTTCGGATCAAAGGTGATGACTTTGAATACGTCGTCATTTAATATACATAAATTATATAGTTTCCAATGTATAATATTTGCATTTAGATCATAATTATTCTAAAGACGGGCTATAAATTTCATCTTATACAACCTTTGCTTTATAATTTCTTTATCTTTCTAGGTACAGTAGTAACCATCCTTTACATTTTTAATAACATTATGTCTTAATAAAATTTGCATTAGTAGCACTTCTGCTAGCGTAGCTCGAGATTTTAACTAATAATATTATGAGGAAAGCGACTTTAGATATGGAGCCAGTGACCAATAAATTGTTATATTTTTTTTTCCAATAGTATGTCAACCAATAGGTTAATCGGGTGGTACATTTTTCCTAGAGAAAAATACTTTATAAATTAGATATGTAGAAAAGAATAAAAAAATAAATCCCATTTATATGACGTTTACGTTGAGTATATGGTTGGCTCAGTAATTTTGGGTTAAGAAATATTAGTTTAATTTTAAGTTTTTGTATTTCATAATTTATTTTAAAATTAATTCAGTAATTCCACCGACGGCAATGAAGTCTTTAGCTGACGATTTTCTTAAGTTTCATTAGATTTTTTTTCATAGTACGTATATCTGTATCTGTACGAATGTGTATCAACTTTAAAACAAGCACTTATCTTAATAATTTATGTTTTTGTGACCAATAATATCTTGTAAATCAAGGTATCAAATATGAAAAATATCCATAAAAACATATAACATGATGTGTGTGTCTGTGTGTCATACATGTGATAGTGTGTATAATGTTTATATGAATTTATTTACTGTAGTTTTAATGAATATTATTTAAAATTATTAGCTTTCTGCATTTCTTTTTAATATAAAGTTTGTGCCAAAATTCACAATCTTCCGACTGCGAGATTTTCCAAAAAAGTGGTACCATGTTTTTGCTTTACGTATCGATGCTTTTTTGGCGGGAGCGCGAAGCGTCACTTTAATGGTTTTGGTATTCTTGTTAAATTATGTGTTGTGATTCATATTAGTGTGTAATAATGGTGGGTTATTAACCACTGAGTGTTTCTAAATATACATGAGTGTTGGCAAATAAAACAAAACAGCACCTTAAACTGTTTTCTTCTTTTCGCGCTCTTTCCACAAAAACCACGAGGTTTCAGTAAAATCCTACGTCTTTTCTGAAACCTAAGAAATTACTCAAGAACTGGCATTTATACTTACTTGACACTGGCTAAATGTACAAATCGTGCAAACCACAAATTAAAAAAAATACGTATTAATTTATAGATTACTAAAATAAAATGTCATCTAAACAAGAACATAACAGCACTGAGAAACACTTATAAATAGATCTGAGATGGACATCTATATGATCTATATGATATCATCTACTGAGAATAATGATTATGATATACATATATCAATGTTTATGAGATGAGATCAAAACCATTGAAAGAAGACGTTTACCTTATCGTGTTAATTATGATATTGTTAACTTGTATAAACTTTTTAGTGTAAACAATGGTGTACCCAGGTATACCTGGCACTCTTGATGCTCAATGCTTATTTAAATCTTTGTCATTAATTCTTTCGAAACATTTAAAGTTATTAAGCTAAGGCATTCATTATACATTTGTTTGTTTATAGTTTTGTAATTAGAATTGAGATTTTAACAACAGAAATTAGAAGAAGCGAAGTAGACAAATGCAACAAATGGTGTTAAAAATACATAATGTCTATAATTGTCCATGTCCATCGTGTCGAACTCCACTAGCGTTTATAGATTTGTTTATATATTATATTACCTTTTCAGGAGTTAAACTTTTCATTATAATTTGACACTTCAGGCGTTACGACATAATGAGATAATATGCTTTATTAATTAACTTGATTTTATTCTTATTAATGTGGACATAACTGATAAGATAGATATATATATATATATATATATATATATATATATATATATATATATATATATATATATATATATATATATATATATATATATATATGATGATAGAACAACATTGTATATTAACATTGTATTTGCATGCTTTATATCATAAGCAAAACATGAGCTCTTTAAAAATGTACCTACCATGTTTACCATGTTTTTAGCAAATAAAGTCTTATTATTATTATTATTTATTATAACTTTTAGACCTATGTTTTTACTCATTATAGACCTTTTAAATTCATTCAAAATAAATTATTTTACTATTAAAAAAAATATCATATAAGATAGCATTTACTCTGAGGATAGCATTGAAAAATACAAAAACAAAAATAATACATATATAATTGAAAGTTAAAACAGCTATTCGTTTTAAGTATGTGTTATCCTTAGGCGGGCAACAATGTATGTATCCTATACGTTAATTATAACGGTACTGTTATTATATCTATTCAGCGCTTTCGCAACCCATTTGATACAATCATGTTCTCTTGCAACTCATATTATATTTATTGTTGAATGCATTAAGTTCAATCAAATGATCGTATCTGGAAGAGGTCGATGACAAGATATTTATAACAAGCGCATTTCACCTCATCTATAATAAGATTAAAAAACGACGGAAGTAATTCTTTCATGACCTTTCCGCTGATTGAATGGATGATAACAAAAAAAGAAGACGTAATGTAATATTTACTAGTACACAAGGTCACATTATATTTCCTTTATGCATAAATTCGTAACATTATGATTATATGATTACGATTAATATTTTTTCAATGCCATGTAATGAATAGATTTACAATTTAATTGACGCTAAGTTGTATATTATATTTTTAATTCCTATAGATGACTATTGTGTTTTTTGTGTAAGATACAAAGCAAATGCGATTTTAATTTAAATTGTTTGGTATTTAGTTTTAAAACAGAAGTTGATTGTATTATTGTGTGATTGATATGGTTGAGCAATAACCTAGCGACACTCAGTAGGATATTATTCACTATGGGTACCGTCGTGGGCCAGTTACGCGATCTCTCCAATTTAAGCTGCAAGATTGGCTAACCTATATTCTACAGAAAAGTAAATATTAGCAAAAGTGACAAGAGCATGGCGATTAGTTCATTGCGTCGAGTTGTAGTGAATCATAGTTTTTAACGAGGGGAAAATGCCTATGTCGACTTTACGGGCGGGTTGGCCGGCGACGAGTTCAACATTTCCTTATAAAATAACTCCCTGTTGTATTCTTTCTCTCTCGTGAGAATCATCATTTAATTAATACATTCCCATGGGCAAAATGTCGAATATTTTCAACTAATATTGAACTCTTTAGGTGGAAATCGATTGACAAAATTTACCATATTTGGATGGCCATTTGGCACCTGAAACAAGTTGAAATTTTTGTAGTAAAATACGAGCTTTAGCTATGTGGGCAGAATATCAACTACTCTATGATACAGTACGTTGTTGTACGTACAAGTAGATTGAAATTCTGTCAAAATCTTACTTTCGTTTCTTGTAAATTATTATAAAATTAATTAAAATCTTTTTTAAAATAAACCAGTAAAAGTGAGTTCTACTTAACAATTCTCATTGTAAGTTTTATGTAGTAAAACATAAGTATAAAAGTATTAAGATCATGTTTCCCTAAAAGATAAGTCATTTTTAAACAAATCTATTAACATAATACATATATTTATAATAAAAAGCTACAAATGTATGACAATGAATATTTACTATTACTCTTAACATCCACAAGTGGAATTTTATTTCAATTAAGATTTTCCGGTTCCGAAAGACTAGTTTGATGATTGGAAACTAAATTCATATATGTTTTCAGAAAAAAATACTAGATTTTGTCTGGTTCCGGCGAATGTACTTATAGTTAAGGTACCGAGAATTTGAATAAGGCATTTTCCTAAGCATTTCTTAAGCTGAATACTAGGGCCATCGCTGCATGTTATTAGATAGCTTCATAACTAGAACATCGAACTGTTACAAGCATCAAACAATCCATACAGAAGAATTGTGTTAGGAGTCGGGCGGAACTCGAGTCGACATGCTTCTCAGTATCCGGCGAGAGCTCATAATAATGGCGCTATTTTTTCATGTTCTAGGTAATTACAAACTTACAACGTCGAAAATAATGTTTTTATAAGTTTCTAGCAATCGATAAAGAAGCAACTGCTATGTATTACATATTTGTTTATTTTGTAAACATTACATTTTTATATCGGAAAAAAAATTAACTAAAAAAAATTGACTGACTCAAAAGTCAGGTGGGGCTTGAACCGATATACTCTCGCTTGCTATCCGGGCGAGTGCTCTTCCCATTGATTTTAATTGGTTTGTATAATGCATATTTTTTTATGAATAAAAATAATATTTCCAATAACAAATCTTTTTCTCTGCACTTCCGTTTCAAATACGCCAAGTCGCGTACAAACGTAGTCAGGAATTTCTTGGGAATGGGTCATCACATTTGCCTTTCGCCGCATATGTTACTTGTGAGCCGATTCATATTTCTTAGATTACGGATACACTCTGAGCATATCGTACCTATAGTGGTGTACAAAAAAATATGTATTTATGATCAGAATAATTATTCTCTTCTTACGGCTCTTTATTGTTTCTCAATATTTTTTATCAAGGACATTTTATTATGCTTCTATTAATAAACTTATATGCAAATGACATAAATGTTTTGATGCCGATAAAGTCAGTTCGTAATGTGGATAGCCGTCAAAGAGATCTGCTCCAAATGCCATATTTGTACATTCAACCATAACGACCTTTCTTGTTATAAGCTCTAAAAGTTATACGTGTCTTTAATTTTGATATTCGAAACGCGTTCAAATTATCGCTTGACTGTACATAAATATTTTTTACTTGTATTTATAAGAAATCTACTCACTATTCCAGTGGACAATTGTTATGGCAAAACAGATTGTAACTTTAATAAACGTTTATATATACTAAAACATTTCCACGCTATGGTTGAATAGAGACTTTTCAAGTCTAGTGCCTTTCTAAGGCAATTGAATTAGTTGGTGCAAAATTTCAGTTGAGACGGAATTAGTGTGAAATCCTACGATTAGCAAACACAACTTAATTAACTGAAGTATGGTTGGCTAAGTTCGGCTGTCAAAGGAACAATCTTATTTTATTGAATATTAGAAAAAGAAATAGAAGGAGTCTTGTGAAATTAATTGAGCTATTACACACGGGGATTGTCATTCAAAATTGTGTATTATGTCTTATGTATCGCTCACCGATATTAATATTATGTAGGTACTAAGAAAATAGCAATGCGTTTATTAAAATGTGCAATAACAATGCATCATGTGTTTAAGTACAGCTGTCTTTAGTAGAAGAAACGTCAGAATATATTAAAAGTTACGATCGAGCTAAACATATTCGTCATTTATTAAACAAGTTGTTTCTTAAGAAAGAAAAGTATATGAAGTATTTAATTAGATTTTTTCTTGGTGATTCCTAAATATCTTTTTATTAAGTGACAGCTTAGAAGAATATTTATGAGTAAATACTAAGTATATAAAGACATCGTATTCATTTGTTTTGAACAGAAGTTAAGTAGCTAAAATAGGTGTTATGGAAATTAAAAGCGACGACAGTAAAATAACACATAATATAGAATGTTTTCTACTAAGACCCGGACGGGAAACGAACCCGGAACCTCGTAGTGGCATCACCTTGAAAACCTGTATGCAAGCGACTCGACCACGGAGGTCGTAAGTGATGTATTAGATGTGTCTAGCATATCTAATTTAATTACGGTTAAACGCTCAAGTAGACTCATTAAATAGATGTGGTCCAGTGTAAGTACAGGGCATGACAAATTGAGCATTGAATAATTTATTAACCACTTAAAGTACAAATTACTGGCACAATTTTTAATTCATTATTTGACGTGATTGAGATCAGCTACGTAATAAGTTAAACACAATATTTATACTCTTTGTTTGAATATCTGGTATTTGCCTACATGCCAGGTGATTACGTTATCTAAAAGGTTCCTTATAGGAGTCCTATCTAAAGAATTACTGATTATTTTCTACACTCTATTATGCGCAGAGATCATAAAGTTAAGATATTCCAGCTTATATAATTGATTTGAAATGCAGACTATATGTGTAAGTTATTTTGAAAAACAAGCTTAAGTTGTTTAAAATTATTTCTATTATTTTCTATTATATTTAGGTTGATGCAACTGTGGAAAATATGGAATATATTTTTGGTTATTCTAAATTACTTCTTGAAAGATTGTGTTTCTTGAGAAATATCTAATTTAAATAATTAGAATTATTGTACCTAATCTATTTAGTAAACGACTTACTTGTATTCTTTCTACCATGGGTTATAAACAAGACAACAGCTGGTTCGATGGTGAAGGATTACCATCGTAGTGATCACTTACCATAACGAGAATATTGTACTAGACCATTGTTTATACTGGCCTTCATGCTATAATTCTTTGAGTTTTGGCAGAAACTTAACACACTAAGTTGTTTGCCTGGCATGCTCTAAGTACCAAGAGTTCATTACAGATTTTGCTGAAATTTAAATCTTTTCATGGTCTGTAAGAATTCAACACACCGGGCGAAAACCATTTCTTTTTAACATAAATATCTGCTACTGTTAAAATTGCCCTGAAATTAGATTTAGTTTCAACTCTATATATTAAACAGTTTGGGTAGGCTGATGTAGGCTGTTGACTGTGCTTTAATTATAAAATTCTTGTGTTGGTAAGTTTTATGTTAGATAACTTCTTAATACCAAAAAAATATATTAAATAACTCAACACATTTAGACATTGCATAGAGTAAGTATTTTGGATTCAATTGTTATATGCGCAATCATTCAAAATCTTATGTTAGTTGTGTTTTCACGAAGAAATCTATCGCAAGCAATGAATGTAACGAGCATTTAACTTTAACTACACGAGTGGCATTAATTTGTAAAGAGATTTGCATGCTGTTAAAAAAACCATTGGAAGGTCAACAGAAGTACTCGTAGGTATTAAACGATTGAATTACTGTCACCTGTGCTAAGCGCCTTGTGTTTTTGTATTAGCGACCTTACTGGCAGATGAACAAGCAATGGAGCACAATACTGATGGTCACCGTTAAAATCTGTTATTTTCGGTTGAGTGGTTAATTAAAAAAGTCATTAGCTGTCATGATAGTTGCTGAATTTCAAGAACTTGTACTAACAAGATACGAAAAATTGATTAGAAGAACAATGATTTTGTGATTTAGCCGACCGCAAAATGTGTTTCTTACCGGCGGGTTTCTCAGACTTACAGTAGATCCGCTTTACAAGTTCTATCGGTACCTATAGAGAAGGTGTGTTCAACTTTTTGTATACATGTTGTATATTGTAAATAAAATATAGTTTTTATCTTAAACCACTACATTTAGATAACACTATGTTACATTTATAGAAGATTACATTGTATTAATTCACATTACACAATATCAATAGAAGTGATATCATTTAGCTAAAAATCTCATTGACAAAATATTTATTCCGGGAACTACTATGCGGTGTAAATCTTAATCTTAATATATATAAATTACGTGTCACGTTGTTTGTCCGCGATGGACTCCTATACTACTTAACTGATTTTGATCAAACTTCGTAATCATCTGTTATTTGATCTAACTTAAAAGATAGGATGGGTTTTATTTTAATTTATACCACAGCAACGCGTGGCTGGGTCAGCTAGTATACATATATAAATTACGTGTCATGTTGTTTGTCCGCGATGGACTCTTAAACTACTTAACCAATTCTGATCAAACTTCGTAACTATCTATTATTTGATCTAACTTAAAAGATAGGATAGATTTGATTTAAATTTATAACACAGCAACGCGTGGCCGGGGCAGCTAGTATAAAGAAGAAAAATCTTTCTACATAAAATCTTCACCGATTGTTTTCGAGGTATGTATATTGCTTTTTAGTAAGAATATTTGATGGTATGAAATCGCTTCGATAGATTTGGAAATAGTCTCACTTTGAATCTTTTCGAAATTGTGAAGTAATGCGTCTTGTACATAGAGAGTCAGCCAGCTGTGTTTCCAAGGCTTACCTTTATGTAAGTCGTCATCTGCGGTTCACTCGTTCGTGTTCCTAGCTTGCTCGAGGTTGCAATTGTGAAATGTCCCCATATTTACGTCGATTTATTTTGTTTTGTGCTAAACAACGCCTTAAAAAAAACCGGTTTACTGTACGTAATATAATATTTATGACAGATCACTTAACCCGCTTTACTGTAAGCTGTAATAAATATGGGTTTTAGTTAGAAAAAAACACTGAATGGCCTCTACGTAGAACTACGCTCTAAAGGACCGGTGTTAAAAATAAATAAGAAAATGTTAGATCGCGTAAATCGCATGCATACATTTACTACATTTCAAAACTGCATACCAATAAATATAAAACCATGAGAATTTCGTTTATTAAAATATACGTTTTTGAATGATGATAATTAGTCACTTACATAAACGACGATATTCTTCATGTAACAAAAACTATATAAAAAATAGTTTTACTTTACACATTATAAATATTATGCGCTATCAATTACACTTCAATGTTTCTTTGATTTCATGAAAATCATTAGAAGTTTAAGAAATATCGTTTTCTATGTAAAAGACCTGTTATTTTTGCTCGTCAGCGCATAAAGTGCTTGTAAAACGATACGTATCGTATCGTTCAAGATATTGCGATATTAAAATCAAACATTTATGTCGATCTTAAGTATTAAGAAGACACATTTGTTAGACAATAATAAAAAAAATTGAATATAAAAAGAGTTGACGATATAAGCATGAATACACGAATAGTTCTTGTATTTGATTTTTAATAGTCATAATCACGTCATTTACTGTACCATGACGGTTCTTTAGTACACAACATAGTTCATTATACATTAAAAGGATACACCAGAAAAAATAATTTGATTTCCAACAATCATTTATTTTATTGTTATATCCTATTTAATTGATTTCACGAATGAATAGGATTTTTTATGTGAATGAGTCAGATGATTTATCATAAATGGATATCGAAATGACCAACTGACAAATAAAAAAGTACCGGATGTTTAAATTCGTAAAACACCTTCAATGTAATGATTGTATTGTTATATATGAAGCTGCTCAAGTAACTCATCATGCCCACGCAATCATGATCCGGGTTCAAGCTTATAAAGGCAGTTAGGAAGCAAATTACTTGGAAGTAACAATTAAATGTTAATAAATAGTCATGATGTTTTAGTAACATTTAACAATTTCCTTTTAAACTTTGACTAAGACAATAATTAATTTAATAGTAAGAGGATTGAAATTATTGTATTTTTATAGTTATTTGATTTTATCATATTTGCCATTAATACCTAGTTGATTTCATGTTTATAATCATATGGATAAATCACATGGGTTCTTCATTATTAATAATTAATTGTTCTTCTGTAGACAGACTATAAACAATAGGAACACTTTTTTAGATCTATGGTGATAAGTCATTAAAACTATATTAAGCTATGTGTCACATGAGAATTGTGTAGATTATTTCTAAAAGAATTACAAAGGTAATTGTCAAAATAAACACTTGTTTACATAAGACAGAGTCATTAACAATAATTTTTAATTATATAAATAATTAAACAACATGACATACAATTCCAAATGCCAAGTTCTAGATCATCCGCCTTTAAGATGAAAAAACCAAAGTGCTACGGTGTCAATTTCGATTATCCTTTCGATACAATTATCATTTGACATATCGTATCATTGAGTTATGATTTATGAGCTACATGACGAAACTGTAATGAGCATTGGTTTCCTAGAACTAGCCTTCGCAGCGACCTTAGTGGCTTAAGAATGCGATCACGGCAGGAAAATCACCGCTCATACGATCACGTCTATAATGAGATGACAGTTGCTTGAAAATGGGATCTTCCTGCTGTGTCATCATGGTCATGTGTATTGTTACACTTACAATTTGTTTTCCTTTGTTTGACATTTTTAAACACAATCTTATATATCCCAAAATTCACGAACACAGACAAACACACAGTTGAATGAAAACGATTGATCTAAACCCACAACAATTAAAATTATCTGCAATGTTAATCTACTTGTATTTAGTTACTTCTGTTTTTTAATATAAGTTATTGTTTGACTTCCTTTAAAATTCTACACCAATATTAACTCTTGGCATGCCTCGTGGCTAAAAGTTACACGCTGTGCCTGATAGGCCTGTCAGACCCAGATTTTCAACTTTTATTTTCTATATATTTTATTGTGTAGGATGTTTTAATGATTTAACAAGAGTGCCCAAAGAGTAAACAAGAGATAATAATAAATCATTTTAGAAATTAACAAACTTTATATATTTTCTTAATTTTAAGCTAAACTCACATTTTTTTTAATTTAGACAATAGAAATTAGATATCATATTATTTGTATAAAACTAAATAAATCTTAAACAGTCTTGATGAAATGTAAGGAAGTAACTTGGATTTACACGTGTACTTACTCGTATATTTACACGTAACTATAACAGATCATGCGTTGGTGTGGGTCTGACAGATCCTACCAGGCATGTTAAGGGTTAAACACCTTAGTAGGAGAAGTGTCCAAATGAAATTATCTCTGGTACAAATGCTTATGCACAACATAAACCTATGCCCCTATCGGAGAACAAACCTAGAACCGTTAGTATTGTACACAGAATATTTTCTGTTGCACAAAACGGTATTCAAGGATTCTGATAAAAGTAGTCTAGTGGAAATTTTGGATTCACTCTAGGTAGAACGACAAGAAAACAGACAAAATTTTGGTTCTTCATGACAGTAAAATAAATTAACATGTTGGTATGACGTCAATAAATGTATTGTTTAAAAATATGTTGTTTAATTTTAAATAAAACATTACACGCATGGTTCCAAGGCGTTATGATTCTGCACTTACCCCATTACATAGTTTCACTATCACTGAATCTCTATACTTTTAGTGGCACGCATGCTGCGTGGCTACGAACTATAGAGTTCCACGAAGCAATATCTATTGTGTACTTAGGTAATTTACAAATCTTAGTGATGTGAACATTATAGTGTTATCGATATTCTACTTACTTTATTCATTATTAACGCATATTATGGATAGCTTAATTATTAAGACTAATGAAGAATATAATAAAAAAAATGAAATAAGTTTCTAAGAGAAACAGTTCTTCCTTTCGAATAAATTTTCTTAATGGAGATTTTAATCAAATAAAACTTACTTTTATCATTTTGGAAGTGATGAGTTTTTTTAAATACATAGGGTTGTCTACAAAAGGTTAAAGGTACTATCTAAATTAAAAGTATATCATTATAGTATCAAATTGGTTGAGATATCAGGGGTGTACTTTGAATTAAAAAAACTCAATTTTAATTTTATGTCAAACCTTAAAAGTTGTCGAATAATTTATTTCTGGTAGTATTAACGTTAAGAGGAAATTTATTGAAATTAAACGAGGCAGTGGCTTAACACGGTAACATTCAAATGTAATATAATACTAGGCGATGCAGTCGCTAAGCATAAAGCTACGCTAGCACCATATATCGGAGCGCAGCGTAATACCAAAAAAAAGATTTTTTTTTTTTTTCGATGGGAATTTTTGTGAATTTCAAAATTCGGGCTCCGTCACAATCTGGTCCTATGCCTGTTGATTCGATTCCATACATAAAATATTAAAATCGGTTAAGAACTCGGGAAGTTATGGCGTAACAGACATTGTGCCATTGAAGCTGATCCATGGGAGCTTCGCTCACTTCGTTCACTCCGCTCCAATAATTGTGTGGTGTGGAAGAAGATATTGTAACAAATATAGAAAAAGGGATGCCAAGATAGTTTGAACATGTAGAGAGTATGGCCGAAAGGAGATCGATAAAACAAGAATATAAGGCGAATGTGCATGGGCAAGTCGGTAGAGGAAAACCAAGAAGCTCTTTCAGAGTCCAAATAAATAGATATAAAGTGGAAATCTGTAATCTCTGCCTACCCCTGCGGGAAAAGGGTATGATTGTATGTATAAATAAAAATATGAACAACAAATTTTAAAAGAAATTAATTATGTCTAGTAATTTTATAACTGCTTATAAATGAATCTCTCTGCCTGATCCATATTACAATTTATTTTTGAAATAATTATCGTATTGACCAATTAAAGGCCAATCAAATCTTTATGTCATTGACACGTAGTGAAAACAAGATAAGGTCTGTGCCAGGTGCTATAGAATAAATAAGGTTTACTGCGACCGGTTAAGCAGAAACTGGTACTTACTAAATTCGCAGAAAATATCGACTTGTTCCTAGCAACACTAGCGAACAAGTCACGCGTTGTGATGTCACATTTGACATGAGCTGTTACTTAGGAGTATTTAAACAGACAGCGGGTCCCATACATTTTTATTTATTCATCGTGCCTTACAATGTAATAAACACGAAAACAAATTGATCGCGGAATATGAATTCGTGCTATAAATAAAAGAGTTGAAAAGCTAATTGTTGTTATGGTCAACGTGGATATTACGTTTACTTGAATTAGTTCAGCTGTTTCATCAAGAAAACGTATTATATTGAGTTGTTTTCGCATTAATAATAACAAAATGGATTTGTGAATATAAAGATGTCGAACCAGTCAAATGGCTGGATTAGTAGTTTTTTATTGATATAGGTATAATAATAAATAATTTCTTTTGACTACGGATTCAAACCATGAATGAAGTTAGTCCTGCATTATTGACATTCTTTGATTAAGTTAACGAGTTATTTATTTCTTATTAAGTAATTGTAACTTTGAATGCGCAAATATTTTGAAATAACACAGAAAATAGTATATTACATACAATTATGCCGTGTAAAACTACAATATTGATAATAATACATAAATTACTTGGGTATACAATACAATACGTTGACAAGACAAATAAAGTAGCATATGTTAATGAAATGTTACTTAGTAAAGGTACATAAGTGTTCTTGATTATTTTGTAATGCATTATAAGATCTGTCCGAGATTTTATTCGTGTATCGGGATGCATGCCCAGGAAAAATGATTACCTTAATCGAAACAATTTTTCAATTTTATTCAGGAAATATAAGATATTTTTTCCTATGTACCAATATTCATAGTAGTAGGGATTCGTGGGTTCTGGCGCACTTATTTCCAAGGTCTGCTAAAAAAAAAAAAAAAAAAAAAGTAACCACCCCCATTTGGAGCGCTTGCGCGGGGTCCCAGCTTAACTAAACTCATTCCTACTTGATTAACTAATGAACCCCTGTTAATGACACCTCGACGCTAATGACACACTCGACTTAAGGCCTTAATGACATGATTCTAATCACCTTCCCAGATTTAAAATATGGAAATTATTTCCATATTTGAAATCTGCTCTTCATCGGTCATTCTCGTGGTACATTCATACTGTTTTTCAACCAAGTTAAACCACATGAAACTTTTTTACTTATGTTTTATTATTACAAGTTATCACGCGAACACCATATTCCTTTGTCTTAAACGTTTACTCATTCAATATTGAAATGCTTTATCAATTACTTGAAATATTTGATTCCGCAATCATAATGACTTTGTTCATTAACTTTGTCAACTACTTTCACTAATTTTGTTTTCAGAATCTTAATAACCTTGTTCATTATTTTATCAATTATTTGCTTCCAGTATAAGTTCCAGTACAAGTTTTGTTTACTTGTATAACTACATTTTATCAATTATTGACAAACACATCTAATGATCTGAACTAGTATAAGAACAATCGCATCGTAGCATTTCCTAACAAAGTGCTATCCACTGCCATCGAAAACGTAGACTACTGCTCAAGTCAAGTCAAGACAACCGATATGGATGTGAGTATAATAATCTACGTACTTTCATTATGCTTGTTTCTGATTTTGTGACTTGTTTGTAATTATCAACCTTCAGTGTATTCCATAATGCTGATTTGTATTCATTGTTGTACTTACTTTTCTTTGTATTCATTGCTATAGCTTACATCTTGCTTTGGTGACAACACCACCGCTGACTACGAGGAAAACACATACAAACATTATTACTATCCGACATCTGATGATGACGAGGGCGCATCTGCAACTCCATACCCTATCCAGAAGAGAAACAGACCGGTCAGCGAATCTCTGAACGAGTTTTTTGAAGAACCTTCGAAGAAGAAAAAAGCTACACTACAATCGTCTACTGTGGGGCGAGCAACAAATGATGGGATGTCATACATATCTACTAATACTGATGATGGATCAACAGCAACTCATCTGATAAAAATCGACATCTATGACCTGAAAAAATTGGCAAACATCCCACCATCAGATCATTGGAAACATGCGGAAGTAAGAGTGAAGTACTACAACAAAGCAAAGACTAACCATCACCAACGAACTCGACAGTTAATTTATAATATAACAAAAGAAATTTCATCATCATCTGACTGTAAGAAATATACATTTAAACATAAAGATTGAATCAAAATAATAATTCATATTGGTTGGTACTTGGTCGTCTTGAGCTGTAGTCTTCAATGGTAAATCACTAGAAGTTCTACAACAAGGAGGCAGGCAACTAACCAACTATAGTTGATTTATAATTTATGTTATTTTAAAATGTAAAATGTATGTTAAGATTTGACAATGAATAAACGATTTATTTTGTTAGCATTTACTTGTTTTTATTCATTTCAAGGTTTTTAAAATAAATACCTAAATAAATTTCAACATATTTTATTACACAAACTTAAAATTGGTTCCAAGTAAGTACATTATTTATTATTTAATCAATATAAAAGACTTAAACATATATTTAATCAACTCATCATTTTTTAATGTATCTTCATTAAACATTTCAACAAAATCACTAAGAGACATACTTCTAAACTTAAGATACAAATACACAAGGCAATATTCACCACAAAGAGATGAAAAAACATTTTGAATAACTTCATTGTTGTAGATCCAACTTCTTGTGTTCCGTTTTAAAAAAGTTAAATGGTAAGTATTCGGCTTTCGACCGAAAGTATCAAAATACTCTCCAACACCATCTGTACTTATATAAATTGCTACCCAATGTGACCCTGGTTTTGAATCAGGATCTAAATTACTAACCAAGTAAATGGGTGTTGTCATATGAATCGGTAATCGATTAGCAGCAAAAACATTATTGAGTAAGGTAGGATGTATTATTTGCAAACATTTACTTATTTCTGATGTATTCATGGTAGTTTCATATGTCTAGTACGTTCAAAAGTACACAGTTATATAAAATAAGTTAAAAAAGATACCAATCTTATATAAGATCAATTTATCTAACTACTAAAATCTACGCTTACATTCCTATTCTTATCTATTTCTATTAAATTATCAAATTCAGCATATACAATACAATTGATTGTCTGAGTAAGAGCATTTTCAAATCTTACTTCTAACCTAACACTTCCATGTTTGATTAAATTCCAATGTGAAGATGAATTCGCATATAAATCTGGTGTTAGGTCAAAAGCCATTAAACAGTATCCTTTTGGATATCTATCTCTATTGATACCATTACCCTCATTCAAAAAATGGATACCAGTTCCTGAGAATAGTGTGTGAAACATTACAGTATGAATCCCATTACTAAATGCAGGTTGCAGGGCTTTTGAAGGTATTTGCATACCATCAATGTATAAACTAAATGAGTTCATACCAAAGTTATCAAAATCAAAAGGATTTTTATTAAAACTACCATTAAAAGCTGCATTATTAACAAATCCAATAATACACCGTTTTGGTATCTGTCCGAGGAAAACATTGTCAAGTGTTTTACCTTGCACACCAGATGGTATTGTCAAGACCTTAACTTCTGCTCTAGTGATTGGATACTTTGCTGTCGTAGATGCTAAGACTTTTTGATGAGCAAGTAGAACACTTGGATTAATTCTAGTCTTACGCACTAAGAGAGTAGCATCAGTGATGGATACTTTCACTTTTATATCATTTGTTGAAGCCATTAGGTTAAAAGAATCTCTTGAACGAACCAGTTTTACACACATTTCTACTCCATTAATCATAAACTTTTCTTGATTAAAAATATCACCATGTAAATGTCCAATCATTTCCACATCTTTACTTTCATTTACATATTTTTGTCTCTCTGTGAAGCCCTTGTTCGATTCATCGGCATTACTCATTTTTCCAGCAGTATCTTCATACCACATTCCACAAGTTAAATGTGATTGTTTTGCATGTGGAGCATAATTTAGAAGAGTTTCTATATATGCACGGTATCCATAAGTATTATTTGGGGGAGATATGAGCTTTTGATTTAGATAGACATCTAATTGACTAAAAAGGGAATGAAGCCAATAATTAACTGGTGCTACAGAAGTTGTATCAGCAAGAGGTGTTAAATCTTGATTCAATATCTTAGCCCTAATGTGAATCAATGTATGCGATAAATCAATGTAATCATCACCAGATCCAGGAATTAAAAATTCTAATGGTCCGTCATCGCTGAGTGATGAAATAGGCTTATAATGAATCCATTGTCCATTTTCAATACTTGTCTGAGTTGATGGTAAAGCAAACAAATCCAGTTCTGATTTAGCACATTCACAAGAATTATTATGTAAGAACGACATTTTATTTTTAAGAAAAGTTGTCGTTGTTATTAATGTTTCTTTTAACTTTTTTAACTGTTCTTCCTTTCCGATTCTCTGATGGAATAAGACATTTTAAACTTAGTCTTTTCCTTTTATAACCCGATCCTGTCATAACTCTGTCTATTTTATCATCGACTTTTCTTTTTAAATTTAAAGTAGCCTCCTTAAAACGATCTTTAACGGATTCTTGTAAAGGTTTTGCTCGTACCATATCTGATAAAAGTCCTACACCAGCGTTTAATGCTTCTTTACCAACTACTTTAGCACCACTTGAAACGAGAGGTAGCACTGACCGAAACAATCCCCCCAAAAAACTCCCAATACCATGTCCACGTTGGTGCGATACACCCTTATATATTACTCCGATTCCAGTTCCAGCTTGATGAGTATAGTAGTGTTGATACGGGCAGATATTATTATTATGTTTCATGTTCAATGTTTTTATTTAAGTTAATTACGTTTGAAATGCAACTTAACGCAGCTCGTTCCGAACTCAAATGGTATGTTTTCGCCAGTGTTAGATCTTATATCTATTTCAATGGTGTCAAACTCCCTACGCAATACTGGAATATAGTGCGGTGGAGAAAAAACATGCATTTTATTTGATCCATATACATATTTAATCGGGTCTAATGATATTATCCTCAACAACGGACACATTACATCTCCAACAATTTGAGGTTGTACAATATCACAATATATAAATAACTGAGATGGTAGTCCTAAATAAAGATTAGCTGGAAATTTACCAGTACGTCTAGTGGCTACATCAGTGTTTGGATCAAATCCAAGTTGAAGACTTAATTTTGATGAAAATTTTAAAGAAATTAGATTATCAATATTTCCGGTCAGACTTACATACTTGGAAATTTTGTCATGTCGTAGTTTAAACGTTTCTCTTGAATTCAATGCTGTTAAAACATCATCTATATTTTCATAACTGGAGGCTGGTATATGGTTTTTATATGTTACTACAGATGAATCTGTTTCATTGGGCACAACCATTCTTTTCTTTATGTACATGATATTATTATTATTTTGGACTGTAAACATAGTGCAAGGATATTGAAACTCCACAATTCCCACTGACCATTCTCCTTCCAATTTGATAGAATTTGGTAGCTTTGTTGAAAAGTTTGTTGTCTTATTCTCAGGAAAGTATGAGAAAGAACTGTTACTAGGTAAAGTTAAATAAAAGTTTTCGATATTCATGACTCTAGACTCGATGCTAATATCCAACTATTAAATTTATTCGGATAACCTTTCCACTTCACAAGCAATTCCTTTCTGGACCCCGAATACCGAGTACGAACAATTTTATCTATTTTATAATTTAAAGTGGGGTCATAAGTCACTTTTTGCAGTTCTTTTTCATAAAATGTACCTATGATAGGTTCATTCTTCAGATCTTTTAAAGTGTACACTAACCATGGTGATCTTTTTATGATTGACGTTATCACAAATATCTCATCACTCCAATTTGTTTCATATCCTTTTTGAAAGATATGTTTATATTTTGTAATTCTCACATGATCACCGATGTTTAATTTAGGATTACTTAAACCACTACACAGAATATTTGATTTCTCATATAAGTTACGCCAAACTGTCATGATATTATTATCATTAACATCACAGGGTCGCATCTTAATACTTCTATGAAAGCTATGGTTATATGAATGAAGTAAATCTTGCAAAATGTCTACATATCTATAAGTGTTGTGGTGAGTAAAATATCGCCACATTTTCATTTTTAGTGTTCTTTGAAATCTCTCAACAATACTAGCTTTGATGTCGGGATTATTAGTGGTATAATAATTAATGTTGTGACTTTTTAAAAACTGTTGAACATCTTTCGATATAAATTCAGTACCTTTATCTGATTGTAAATGTCTAGGAGTTATTGTAGATTCACAAATTATGCTTTGAAAACATTTTTTTACAGTTTCAGATATTTTTTTCATAACCCTGGCAAAGGCATATTTACTAAAAACATCAATTACACACAATATATATTTATTTCCATCATTATAATCGCTATAAGTTCGCATATCACTTAAATCAGCTTGCCAAAGTTCGTTAATATTTGATAGAATATATTTATTCCTTGAAAATCGTCTTTGTACCGGTTTGTGCAAAGTATAAGTTTCTTGTGATTCCAACCATTTCTTTATTTCTTCTTTAGTCATTTTACTTTTCATTGCTTCTGACAATTTACTGTAACTGCTATAGCCAGCAGGATTAGAGACATCGTAATAAATATTATTTATTTCTAATAAGGGGTCCATCTTTCCCAATCAAGTTTTCTTTTTATTTTTCCTTCCCTTATATTTGGGATTGTTTGTGGGGTAGAGTAATTAATCGCCTTGGGAGATTCTGTTATACTTTCAGCTTTTTCCCCCGAATCTGTTTCCTTTTTTGACATCAAATTTATGTAGGTTACTCTTTTTGGATTACCTATGTAGCTCATTGGTACTTGTAGATCCTTTAAAGCAGTTGTGAATTCCATCCAGCCATGTGGAGAACTATTTTTAAGTGGTCTTACAACATCATTAATTAAGTCTACAATATTACTCTTATGAACCTCCTTGTTGTTTATAAAAACAGTACCTTTGTCGTTCCAATGAATCTTATCTTTATTTTTTAATAGTACGTCAATTAAAAGCTCACCCTTTATTTTGTATGTCTTCGGTATGAGTTGAAGTAGTTGAGACTTAATATAAAAATTATTACTTTTTTCCTGTATGTCTTTACCACTAACTATCTCGTGCGTTTTTATAGAATCTTCTTTAGTATCTAAAGATTTTTCTGGTTTTACGGTTTCTTTTTATATTGTGCACTGATTCATCAAAGTTTATTATAGGTATTTCTATTGGTTTTCGGTCTTTACCAATAAAATATAAATATCTTTGAAGGGTTTGTAGATAAAGTGACCATTTTTCTCTATCTTCTAATTTGGTTTTTAAAACTTTATTCATTTCATCATCAAGTTGTGATAACGTTGTATTAGTATTACAATTATCTTTTTTAAGTTTTTCTATTACTTCAGGTTCAATCAATATCATTTTCTTTGCATTATCCATTTTCAATTACTTAATAAGCGAGTTCACTAGTGCACTTAAAACTGAACTAAGTATAATCGGTAAGAAAGCTCCACCTTTTTGGACTATGATATTTTTTCTTAGTTTATTTTTACCTTTTGAGATGAGTTTTCTTAATATATTTTTATATTTATGTAATTTATTTCTTTTTTCCTCCTGTAAAGGAACTTTTCCTTTCAAAACATTATAGATACACTCGCAGATACAGTTAATTTCTTCTTCACCACAAGCTTTAAGTACTACTTTTCTAAATTTTGGTTTTAGAACATGTAAAGCTCTTAAGAACTCTTCATGTGTCTTCACTCGATATTTCATTGTTCAGAAATGAGAGGTTTTTGTTTAGAGCTACTATATTTATATCCCTTCTTGGGAATGTAACAAATAGTGCAATCATTGAGAAATATGTTCGTTTTCAAACGATAAATATCATCTGTATTTTGTTTTAAATCAATCATTAGGTAGCCATGTGGCTTACTAGTAGCATCCCTATATGCATCCTCAACATATTTAGGATTCTCAGGTACTAGTTGCCGAGCAAGATAACGTATCTGAGTTTTGTCACGAGGATTTTTAAAGTAAATAATGTAACTAGAGTTTAGTGATATATCACGCTGTCCTTTCCCCTGGTGAATTGAATTTTGTGTTATGTAAAATATACTTAAATTTCTGTGGTGGCTTCCTTTAGTGAAAATATCTACTACACGTCCATCAGATTCCCTCATAAGATCATCAATTATTATTAATTGAGATTCCTTGCCATCAAACATGCATAAATCAGGAATTCCTTGAAAATAATTAACAGCAGTTAAATTGTACAATGGTTGCATTTCATCATAACACCACAATATGTTTTTAAATTCTGTATTACATATATGTTTCATATTTTTAATAAATTCACACACAAAATTAGATTTACCACAACCACTTGGACCAGCGACAATTGTAGTTAATGGATGTGCAAAATGAATCATGTTAAACGTCTACTCTATATTGCAGTAGGTAACAAAATGAATAAAACTTTCCATGTGTATATTTTAATGAGTAACTAAAACAATTAACAAATACAAAATAACTTAACGATAACTTAAATAATACAAAACGGTTTTAAAATAAATAAGTTTACTTATAATGAATACACAAATATCAGCTAAAGTAGTTAGGTTAACATCTTATAATTAGTTAATCATCGCAATTTATAATGACCCCAAGCTAATGTGTCAGTGGAATTGGGTATGATGAATCGCTTGGTATCATTATAAGACAAGCAAATTTTATTAATCTTTTGAGTAAATATCACATGTTTTATGGATCGAAAACGATACATTTCAGCAAGTTCTATATTTTTATTGAACAAACAAGTTTTATAATTATCTAATTTTAATTTTCTACTTACACATTTGTTTACACCTTTGGCCTTAGTCGTAGTTTTATTGTTTACTTGCATAGCATACATTTTTGAACGTAAGCCAACAAACTCAGAAAAAACTTGACCATTGTGTTCATCTTTAAAATAACCTATTTTTTTCTTATGGAAATGGAAATGGAATGGAATGGAAATCCATAAATATTGTTTTGTTCGTAATCAGATGTGTCAAAATAATTGCATATGTCTGGTTGAATTTCGTTATAAAAATCTTTACAAAAAATTTGATAAACCAAGCTGTCAGTATCTGTATACAATAATTTAATTTTTTCAAATTTACACTTCATGTATTTATAATGAAAATCATACATCAAAGTTTTTGATAAATCTAATATACTAAAACCTAAGAATATGGGTTTATTGTACAAAAGTTTAGTCCTTTTTAATTGAACTGCTACTAAACTCTCAGAAAAGACAGACAGACTATGAAATTCGGGTTTGGCAATCAGATCTGATGCACCTTTTGTTTTACCTCGATTTTCCCAATGCGTCAATAGCTTGACGTTGACTCTTTTCTCAATATTTTCCATAGTCTTACCAAAAATTGAGTTATTCATTAGCTTATAGAAATCTTTTTCAAAGTCAGATGTTGCTAATGTACGTAATTGTGTGTTTAAATCTATGTATTTTTTTAGCCATGGACTTTGTTTAAATTTCAAAACTCTATACACTTTAGTAACTTTTAAGCCCAACTCCTTGCTTTGTAAAAGATTTCTATAATGTATAACATATTTTTTCTTATTATATAAATTTGGTACAAACTTTCGTTCCTTAGATCCACCAATACAAATATTTTCAGGGCATAATGGAAAATCTGAATGAACATCATGAAGGTTATCGGGATATTCCAAATCTACTTCTAAAATGTAACCAAATTCTGATGTGATAGGAATATTAAAATTAACGTCAACATTCGCCCATTCAAATTGAGAAATAGGTAGATACTGAGACATAGCCCACCCATACAAATTATTAGCATCTAAATATGTTAGATAAGAAATAGGTTCATCATTCTGATAATTATCCATATAAGGGTTATTAGCTTTGGCATAACGGTTACTGCACTGAGACACGCCACCTCTTATACCAGATTTTATAAAAGAAATTTTATCAAAGTCTGTCAATAACTCAATTTCGATTTCGGTAAACTTTAACATAGCATCCCAGCTTAAACCAGGAGCAGTGTAATAATGAGCTGGGTCTAAATCATACGTTTTGAGACATACATTCCTGAAGTTTTCAAAAACATCACTTAAAAGCAAAACATCAGTTTTTAAGTAAAGATTAGAATAATCAGAAATATTACTACATTTAAAATGAGACCACACTCTTTGGGCGTGAGCGTAGTCTTCATTAGAAATAATCGAGTCTGTAAGTGAACTAAAAAACTCATTTATTTCCGGCAATTTTGTCGATTTTAATGAAGTGAAAGACTTCATAAACTCATATGGAAAAATTCCTTTTCTTTTCAACAATTCAAAATCGTTTTCATTGGGAAACTCATTTTTTAGTTCTATAAACTGATCATCACTAAGATTAGAAGCTAATGAATCTAAACTACAAGATAAAAATTTAAAAGAATCAATGAACCTTAAACTCACTCGCTGACCGTTTACGTTAAGTATTTTGGAAAATGAAATATATTTTTCTTTATTTTGAGGAATTCAAAACCAGGGTCACATTGGGTAGCAATTTATATAAGTACAGATGGTGTTGGAGAGTATTTTGATACTTTCGGTCGAAAGCCGAATACTTACCATTTAACTTTTTTAAAACGGAACACAAGAAGTTGGATCTACAACAATGAAGTTATTCAAAATGTTTTTTCATCTCTTTGTGGTGAATATTGCCTTGTGTATTTGTATCTTAAGTTTAGAAGTATGTCTCTTAGTGATTTTGTTGAAATGTTTAATGAAGATACATTAAAAAATGATGAGTTGATTAAATATATGTTTAAGTCTTTTATATTGATTAAATAATAAATAATGTACTTACTTGTAACCAATTTTAAGTTTGTGTAATAAAATATGTTGAAATTTATTTTGGTCTTTATTTTAAAAACCTTGAAATGAATAAAAACAAGTAAATGCTAACAAAATAAATCGTTTATTCATTGTCAAATCTTAACATACATTTTACATTTTAAAATAACATAAATTATAAATCAACTATAGTTGGTTAGTTGCCTGCCTCCTTGTTGTAGAACTTCTAGTGATTTACCATTGAAGACTACAGCTCAAGACGACCAAGTACCAACCAATATGAATTATTATTTTGATTCAATCTTTATGTTTAAATGTATATTTCTTACAGTCAGATGATGATGAAATTTCTTTTGTTATATTATAAATTAACTGTCGAGTTCGTTGGTGATGGTTAGTCTTTGCTTTGTTGTAGTACTTCACTCTTACTTCCGCATGTTTCCAATGATCTGATGGTGGGATGTTTGCCAATTTTTTCAGGTCATAGATGTCGATTTTTATCAGATGAGTTGCTGTTGATCCATCATCAGTATTAGTAGATATGTATGACATCCCATCATTTGTTGCTCGCCCCACAGTAGACGATTGTAGTGTAGCTTTTTTCTTCTTCGAAGGTTCTTCAAAAAACTCGTTCAGAGATTCGCTGTCCGGTCTGTTTCTCTTCTGGATAGGGTATGGAGTTGCAGATGCGCCCTCGTCATCATCAGATGTCGGATAGTAATAATGTTTGTATGTGTTTTCCTCGTAGTCAGCGGTGGTGTTGTCACCAAAGCAAGATGTAAGCTATAGCAATGAATACAAAGAAAAGTAAGTACAACAATGAATACAAATCAGCATTATGGAATACACTGAAGGTTGATAATTACAAACAAGTCACAAAATCAGAAACAAGCATAATGAAAGTACGTAGATTATTATACTCACATCCATATCGGTTGTCTTGACTTGACTTGAGCAGTAGTCTACGTTTTCGATGGCAGTGGATAGCACTTTGTTAGGAAATGCTACGATGCGATTGTTCTTATACTAGTTCAGATCATTAGATGTGTTTGTCAATAATTGATAAAATGTAGTTATACAAGTAAACAAAACTTGTACTGGAACTTATACTGGAAGCAAATAATTGATAAAATAATGAACAAGGTTATTAAGATTCTGAAAACAAAATTAGTGAAAGTAGTTGACAAAGTTAATGAACAAAGTCATTATGATTGCGGAATCAAATATTTCAAGTAATTGATAAAGCATTTCAATATTGAATGAGTAAACGTTTAAGACAAAGGAATATGGTGTTCGCGTGATAACTTGTAATAATAAAACATAAGTAAAAAAGTTTCATGTGGTTTAACTTGGTTGAAAAACAGTATGAATGTACCACGAGAATGACCGATGAAGAGCAGATTTCAAATATGGAAATAATTTCCATGATATATTATTTTTATTATTTAGGTAATGATAGATAGGTACAGAGTACATAGCATTGCTAAAAAACAATTAGCCATGAACGATCTGTTAATGAGAAGCATCGGGGAAGGTGATTAGAATCATGTCATTAAGGCCTTAAGTCGAGTGTGTCATTAGCGTCGAGGTGTCATTAACAGGGGTTCATTAGTTAATCAAGTAGGAATGAGTTTAGCAAAAACGTATCTCGCAAACGGTAAGAGATATGAAGCTGGGACCCCGCGCAATCGCTCCAAATGGGGGTGCTTACTTTTTTTTTTTTTTTTTTTTTTTTTTTTTTTTTTTTTTTTTTTTTAGCAGACCTTCGCCGAAGTTCGACAAAAATGCGTTAGAAATAAGTGCGCCAGAACCCACGAATCCCTACTACTATTCATTCCGTAACAATTAGACATAAAGTTAGAGCGGAGCGAGCGAAGCCCCATGGACCAGCTTCAATGATGAAATGTAAGTATGTAAAGTAACTCTGTGAGCTCTTAGGCAATTTTCATATTTTTTGTAATGAATGGAGCCAAAAGGTTTAGGACTAGATCGTGGCATTTTGAAATTTGAAATTCGTATAAATCAAAAAGTTAGACTAAAATACATCGGCTTTATGGGATTTCCCATTGAAAGAAAAGCGCGCGTTTTTTAAAAGTTTTCATTCTTATGGATCTTCGTATCACAAACTCCTTGAAGCTAAAAATAGATGCTATCCTCATGATTTAGAAATTACTGAGAGAGGAGCCAGAGTGAAGCTTCAAGCCCTATTGGATCTGACAGTCCAGAAGATTCTTCAAATTACTGGTACCCAGATTGATTCGTCAACTGAAGGATTGAAGTTAATTAGTAAATGGGGTTTGGATGGTGCTTCTTCACAAAGTACCTACAAGCAAAGGAGTGAAGATGTAGACTTCAGTGATTCATCGGTTTTCATGTCAAGTCTTGTCCCTCTTAAATTAGTTTCTAATAATAGCACCATATGGGAAAACCCAACACCTTCTTCAACACATTATTGCAGGCCCATTAAGTTCGAGTTTTGTAAAGAGACAGCAGAATACATCAAGCAAGAAGAAGCTGCATTGAAGGAAGAAATAAAAAACATCGATTCTACAAAATGGGCAGGGCTAGAGATTAGTCACAAGCTTCATATGACAATGATCGACGGAAAAGTGGCCACTATTATAACGGATACTTCGTCTGCATCTGCCTGCAATATTTGCCTTGCTAAGCCAACTGAGATGAACAAGCTGTCAGAAGTATTTACAAGACCTGTTCGAGAAGATGTTTATAAATATGGACTTTCTACTCTTCATATGTGGATTCCTTCCCCCTTCATCTTCCCCCTTCATCTTCCTCTCATATTTGTTGTCGACATTAATTTTCTCATACCTCAATACAATTCATTAATTTTGAATCGCCCGCACAAGCAGTTATCGTCAAATTCATTACGGTATCAGCATTAAAAAATGTGTTGCATTACCAGGCATTGTTCAATGTAGCTATAGGATTAGTTATGGTATCGATTTCTGTTGGTATGTTGACCTTTAAAAAATCGATGCTGACATAAAAACAATTATTATAATAGATTTCCAAAGGTTGCGGGTTCGATTCCCGCCTGAGAATTCACTTGTGACCCGAGTCGATTTTTTCTAGTATTTTTCTATTATAATAATTTATCTTATAAGATAGCATTGAAAATGCATAAAATATATTTAACAAAAAAAAAAACTAAAATCGTAATTTTTGAGAGTAAATGTAATCTTTGTACTTGAATAATTCCATTTTCAATATGCCATCTAGTGACTAAAGTCGGTGAAACTCAGCTAAATTATTAAAAATAAAGTATCATTGGCTTCCAAACTCCCAAAAACTGAGTTAAACACTGCACACTATTAGAACCACACGAATGATATCTAAATTGTACAAACTTGTAAGTTTTAAATACCGTTTTAGGAAATTGGCCATATTTGGGACGGTAGACCTGCTATTGGCTCTTTGAGTTTTCAGAGTAGCCGCCTAATTAGAGACATCGTAAGTTTCTGACATCAATATTATTATACCAAATGTGGGACAACCATTGTTTACGAAATAAGGTCGAATGAATCAGAAGATACAATTATTTTTTTTAAAAGACGTATTGAGTATTTATCGATCACAAATCACAGATTCTAATAATAGTGGACTGTATTTTATCTTCTTTTGAGTAATTAGATTTTAGCACGGCACATTCACATTTCGTATTTGACGACTATGATTATATTTTTACCGAATCATAAAGATGTTTGTAAATTATAGCCATAGAGTAAATATTATAGTATAACTAACTGCAGTATCTACGATTGCAATACTCTATTTATGTTCACAAAGAAAGTGCAAGTGATAATCGCATGTGCCGAGTGCGCGCAATGCATTGCGTAAGAGAGTTTCTCCCACAACGCATCCAAACACAGTTGAGAGATTGAGTAGTATTCGTACTACTTGTCGGTGAAGAGTTCAGCTCAGTAGTAGTACGTATTGTTTAAAATAAAGCGACTTAAGGTAGGTTAATTAGGTAGGACAGTCATAATTTTAAGCTGTGCTTATATACTAGTAAAGTTAGTATGGGCCTAGAATGTCTACACAATGATTAGTGTTTAATTCTATCTATTTATTTGGCCTAATGGAGATTTCGAATTATAATATTTTTAATGCATAATGATTATATAAGCTTAAAGACTTTAAACAATACTTGATAACATAGGCAGTTACGGATTCAAATTGAAAAAGATTTACGGTGCGTTACATAGTCCTATTAAATTTGATTATAAATGATGATTAAAAAAATGATATCAGGCATGGAGTTATTTAACTTTGACAGCTATCATTGTGGTGGTTTGCCTTCGACCTACGCCCTCGACCGGAAAAATATGGTGTTGTGATATTAAACGTTACCAACGATTCATTAATTGATATCTAGCTTCTTTGGTTGATATTTCTGTTATTATCGACAATACAACGATGTGTTGCAATACTTGTATAGAATAAAATTGTTACCAGTGAATGGAATCGACAGTTACATTATCAGATTTAACAAACGATTTCAAAGCAACAGTTATACACCTAGGATATAAATAAAGTACAAATTAGTTTTCTTAAATAACGCTAGAGAAATCATTTCTGCGGTTTTTGTTGACAATTGATATACGTAACCAACGATAAATTAGAAGCAGTCAACCTTCCTTCACACTTTCTTTTTAAAAGAGAGGTAAACTCAGTTATACTTTAGTAAATATTCGATATATTGACGAGAACAATCACATATCTTATCTTTAAATTAGTTAAATCTACAATTATTACAAAATAAATAATTATAGTATAAATAACGTAATATAATGGAAATAACATAGTGAAGATAAGCGTTGGTAAAATTTTAGTGAAAAAGTTAATCAACAATGTTATTTCCAAATAAAATTAATTAAAGCTTTTTTAGTCGGCTCATTCAGTAGACAGGCGTTGCAATTTACTTTTTCTTATGTACCAAGCTATCCGGTCGCAGTGGGCAATAATTATCAGCTGGTTGCCGTACCGGTAGCCGGCATGCGCACTCGCACTTTCTTCGCGAATTATCCCTGTTACGTAACTATTGCGTGCGCATTACTGCGGCGTGGTGCTGCGGCTGTTTACGCGATATATTATGACGTGGCATTGTGCCACTGCTTGGGAACATTACTAGCCTACTTAGTTTCATTGAATTAAACGAATGAAATATGCTTTAATGCCAAGAAGTTTTGTAAATGGCAGACGGAATAAGATTAGGTGGTCTTTTATGAGAAAAGTGTTAAATAAGAGTATCATTAATGGGCTTTATTTATTTGTAATCTGTGTAATTATACATATTATTTGAGAAACGTAAAGCGAATATGAGAGTGATAAAATTAAGTTTAGTTTAAGGGAAAAAAACTCATGAAATGAAAAAATGTTCAAGTAATATTATTCGGTGCATTTTATAACGTGTGCATTTTGGTTAAAGTAATTGATCAGTCATTCATGAATGAGGTACAGCGTTCTACATTATCAATGTTATCTCAAGGGTTTTATCTTAACTTTTATAGAAAGAATCGTGTGTTAATTATGACAATTGATACACGCGTGCACTGCTAAATGCGAGTCTCTCTTTGATGAGTTGTAATCACTTCCTGCGCCGGAGTCACAGCTCGTGCTCAGCTCGAGGTGAGCTTTCAAGGTCCATTTAAATTATGTTATTGTTTTCAAAGATGAGCGTTAGCATTAATACACGGGCTTAAACAAAGGCTAAGCGAGCTAAGGAGGAGTTTAAGATAATAATTTTGGTCATTCATCCTTGATGGTTGGCCCCGCGATTGTTACTAAACTTCCGCAATTTATAGGTCGAACGCGCTATCCACTGCGCCACTGAGTTCTCGAGCTGGTGTTAAACTATTAAACATTAACAGTTAGGTGATAAATATAAAAACCCGACTCGGCAAAAATATAAATAAAAATAATGCAACTTAAAATATTATTTACAAACAAATACCGTCATTGTTTTTATACAGCCTTCAACTACTCAACTTGACAGGCAAGTATTTTCAGCTTAATTTGTTAATAATTATATTTTTTATTGCGTTTTATAGGTTTGAGCTTATATTTTTGGCAAAAGGTATTAAGTAAAAGGATACTTATTAATCCTGAACTGCTAGTTCGAATTTACGATCGAATACGATCGTAATTTTTTTTGTGTGATTGTCTTTTTAGCCTAATAATATTATTCAATTGGAAACTCAAGTCATTTACTATAGCGTCGGTAATGTTGTAAATAAAAATATTTTTAAGAGACGATGATATCGCTTCAACAAAATAAATGTAAGGTAATAATAATAATGTAAGGTAACAGATGCTCGAGTATCTTTCCTCAAGCCAAAACTTCTTTGTTTTTTGAAAATCGTCGTAAATCGTCGTAAATCGTGTCGTCTCAAACGGGACGCGAACTCACACCTTCTGGAGGTGAACTGGAGGTCCTAACTGGTAAGATACGGAAGGTACTACTACTAAGGCATCGCAATCGTAGATTTTTTGTTTTTAACACTTTTCTCATATTTTCTATTCTTTTTTAACACTGATCTAGTTGCAGAGGAAATTAAGCTCTTGCCACTCAACTCACCTTATTAAGAAAAATAATCTTTCGATTAAAATAATTTTGGTACACATTAATATATTTAAATTTAATATATTCTCGATACATACCAAACCAAATTACAAATTTTGCATTATTTTAATAAAAGGTTGTGTATTTTAAAATACTTTTATTTACTTGTAATAGGTACCATAATATAACATAAATTATTTTATCTACTCTAATACTATAATACAAAGATTCTAAAACTGAAAACAAAATGCTTATGACAAACATTACGTACAGGCCAAAAATAATAAAAAAAAAGTTTCATTACGATACAGGTCTTGTATGGACACCTGTAACATAATATAACTTTTTTATCATAACGATACACCTATACAACCTCCAGCTGGACCAAGGAGGTTGAACCTCTACTTTAAAAAGGTTTCAATGAACGAGTCCTCGACGACCGACGCAACACGCATGCGCACTTGATGTTTGCACCTTGGCGCCATCATTTGACATTTAAATAAATTTGTTGTTATATTCAGCGTTTTATTTGCAATATTGTTTTACATATTATAGTATGAGAGTAGATAAAGTAGTGTATGACACTGTACATAACTTGGTCTTATAACACTCGTGTGATGCTATAAAAAAACTCGCCTACGGCTCGTTTTTTTAAAACACACTCATGTTATAAGAACCCTTATTATGCAACAGTATCATAAACTACTATAAGTTTATTATTAGAGTAATTGATGCAACCAACATAAGACTACGCAGCGCAGGTACACAGCACCAGCGCGCTCAGTCCACCCGTACCCGGACCTAATCATTACACACTATTTTGTTACGGACGTTGAGTGCTTTAAGTAGCTATTCCTATTATAACATACCCTCAGTTTTGTACGTAATACCCAAGTCTAGAAATAAGTCCATAGTATCAGCTTAACGAATTATAACTATCCTATTTGTATGGTATGGTGTTACGTAGTGATTTCAGTAAAATATTAAAAAGATCTTAACTATTTCTCGTAACTCTCTGTTTTGAGTAACTCCTGATTTAGTTATCTAGAATTCTACAATGTGTCCCGTCACCAGTGTCGGAGCCTTGAATGGTGTGAAATATGGCATTTTTTTATCGACAAATGCCCCTCTGATTTGTAACTCTTTTTATTTCTTGGATATTGACAACCGTTTGGTGAAACGGTAGCTATCCTGCCTCGCACCGCGCCCTGGGTTCTGGTTCCGGAATGGGCAGATGTTTGTGTGTTGAATGCTCGATGTACTTGAGTCATAGGCATTTATATATATTTCTATGAATATTACATAACTACCTATCATCTAGTTTATATCTACCCGTTAGCCTTGTATTCATAACGGTTTACAGTGTTTACTTTGATCTAGGCTAATTAGTGTGACTATTAAATATATTATTATTATTTTTCTTCGTTAAAAGTAAATTATATTACTCATGCTAACATTTGGATAAGATATATTATGAAACGGATAATTAAGCTATCAACACATCACAACTGTGCGAGTTCACGTGTTGAAGTCTAATTTCTATTAAGTTAATCTTCTTATGCTCATCAACGACTGACATAACTATTAGTTTTGTGTCCAATGGCATTGAGCCGATCGGTTCCGGAGTGTGATCAACACGGTCAGGCTTTGCATATAGTGCATGGCACGCTTGAAGTCGCGATTCTTCATCAATAATTACTGTAACGAATCTGATTTATTTTTATTCGTGCATTTCAAATAAAAAGTACATATCTGCAACGAAATAAGAAGCGGAAAAAACTTACAGGTAAGAATCAATCAGAACAAGAAAAATGTAAACTCTGAATTTCTATTATTTGAAAGTTTTCTGTCAGATCTGATAAATTTTCTCCATTTTATAATTTTATATATTTATGTGCATTTTTTTCAAAACTATCTTTTAAGATAAATTATTAAAAAAAAAATCGACTCGGCTCACAAGTGAATTCTCAGGCGGAAATCGAACCCGCAACAATGCACAAATGCACAAAAATATATAAATTATAAAATTAAATGGCTGTTTCATCCTAATCGATTGTCCAAACATTTTTATATAAATATGTTTCTTTTGAATATGAGGGGATGTTCCTCTCATTGATGAGACAACACTGGCCTACAGCGTTAAATAAGAAAGGTACTGCAAAATTTCGACAGGTGTTCACAAGGTTGCTCAATTGGGAGAGCATTGGACTGGACTTCCAAAGGTCGCGGGTTCGATTCCCGCCTGAAAATTCACTTGTCAGCCGAGACGATTTTTTCCAGTATTTTTTTCTATTAAAATAAATTGTCTTCATATTTAAGAGAGTAAATTATAAATCGTAGTTAAGTTAGTATAAAAGAAATCTTGAAAGAACAATAATAATGAAATAAGTGAAATTGTGGATTGTTTCGATATAATTATATTATAATATGTCACTAATTTTTCGACATAATATTGGTGTTCACTAATACATAGAGAATAATATTCTATTATAGTTTTCTGAAAATAATTTAAGTTTCGATGTAGTATATGGGTCGTAAATGTTTTATGAATTCACCATGACATAACTTTACAGACAGAACTAATAATTTAATTTTATGTTCCCAAACTTAAGTAGTTCAATTTATCTTTAAGATTTTTGTTAAGCAACATTCAAAACAATTATTAAAAAATTACAAGCTCAATTAGACTCGACTTCCTAAAATTGCGGGTTCGTTTCCTGCTCGAGAATTCACTTGTGAGCCTACTCGATTTTTTTTAGTATTTGTCCATTAAAATAATTTATCTTATAAGGTGACATTGAAAAAATGCAAAATATATATAAAATTATAAAACTACAATATAAATATCATCATCATAAACATATGGAGAACAAAAGTGGAATTACAAACAACGGCGACCTTGTCCCACCCACGGTTGTTTGACAGTTGGGTAACATTACTGGAAATCAACTTTCTTCATAACCCATCGGAAGGACTCTAATTTGCGAAACAGATATTGAGGTAGCTTTAAAAGGCAATACAGCGGCGGGCTACACGACGTTTCACTAACATATAAGTGTCATTTCCGTTTAAGATAATAATCTATTGCGGCAAACATGACCTAGTTGTGGTACTGTCGATGCTTCATTCATTAGTTATTTTATCTTAAATACGTAAACATATGTATATATATAAGAAATCACTTAATTTATGTATCATTTCAACTATAGTTATAGTGACCACAAGTGATCCTGCTTTCATAGTTAAAGCCAGGGCCGTCTTTAACCTTTTGGAGGCCCTGGGCGTATAAGAACAATGGGGCGCCTATGACTTTGACAGAACACTTTTTTATTACTGGAATAGACAATGAAAGTAGATAAACAAGGTTTCAGATTTTTTTTTATTGACAGTCAATAGATGAATAGATAATCTCTTATTTAAATGGGGCGATTCTCACATATTTTAAATTATCTAAGCATGCTGAAATTTGATAGCCTTGTTTTGGGCGAGGGTAGAGTAGCTTCGCGCTTGCAAAAACTAATAAACAAGTCGATAATATAGTCCCTAACTGAGGTTCGATTTACTGAAATTAAATAAGTTTTTCAGTAATAAATATCGGTATTGGTTTAGTGATCTGGCAGGAACTAGGGGGCCCCTATCAATCGCGGGGCCCTGGGAATTTGCTCAGACTGCCCAGTGAGAAAGAGGGGTCTGGTTAAAGCCTAAAACTTCTGATCGGAATGGCCCTAAGTTTGCACTTAAAAAATGGACATCCTAACTTTTTTTCCATCTCGCGGCTATCAAATTGTATATATTTATTCGAGTTACTATATTATCAAATTGTATATATTTATTCAAGTTCGATACTATATTGAACATTGTATGTGTTTATTCGAGTTTGTCGATACTGTTTAAACAACGTACCGTGGCGAAATGTCGAGACAGATTTTGCAGTTTTCTGTCAAGTGTACAGAGGCCATCGGAGCCGCGTGCCGGTGTCAGGGTTCCGCGCTTGTCTGTTGACACTTTCACCGCGGGTCTTACTGGTAAACTTACGTCATCGTCGGTACCGCGTTCAATTATATCATCACTAATTCAGCTGCCGACGAGTGGCACACTGGCCCGAAACCGAAATCTTCCATTCAACTTTACTTTTATTTGTTGTTGTCATTTTCAATACTGTAAAATAAGACAATGAACCATTGACTTAAGATATTATTATGTTATGCTTTCTACCCGTTTACTTAAAAAGACCGTAGTATTGTTACATTATTATATAAAAATAATATATTATATAAAAAAAATTGTGGTAAATCAAAATAACTTTATCGATTTTTAACAATATTAGAGATAATGGCCGTAAAAAAAATTAATGAAAAGGCGAACATAAAGGAACTAATAAAAATATGTTTCCTATTAAACAATGAAATATCGACATGGAGTGCCTAACTTTAGATTACGTAAACAAATTTCCAAATATATAACTATTATAGTCCAATAAATTAATGAATTTACTAACCCGTAAATCTGTCATGCACCCGTGTGTCATGCACTGATAAAAGTAGCATTGATTTTTTTCTGATTTAAAATTCAATATCAAACAATAGATATAGAACAAACTTCAATGCAGTTATTTTTTGTTATTTAAAAATTTTGTTTTTATATCCCAAGAAACTTTTACGAAAAATAATTCAACTTGTTTCCGGAGTCGGGCTAGACTGGAAACCACATCCTTTCGTTACCCGGACGAGTGGTTTTCAAATCGTACCTAATATTTTTTTAAATTTTATACGCCAATGCCTCTTTGTTCTGTACCTATAAATCATTATCATTAGCTTATCGCTGCCTTCCGCAACAAAGGTCGTAACTCCATAATAAAAAAATGGAGTTACGACCTTTGATGCGGAAGGCATCGTTATTAATGTCCTGAATGCTGGCGCGCCAGCCTTCAGATGCAGCGGGCACACATGCCGTCATGATAAACTTTTGTTAAATCATTCGATAACCCATCACTTTGACAAGAAACGTAAAAAGTAATATAAAATCACTTAGTGAGATGAATATTTTCCTCGGAACTTCGTAACGGACTCTGCTAGTTTTTATAAAACTAAGATCAAAATATTTTTGACCGGTCTTGGTCGGTGTTTGGATTGTTCTTATTCAATGTCGCAATTAGCTTCTTGGCAATTTATATTCTTCACGGCGTGTCTATCACTGTCACTGGATTACAAAAGTCCTAGAGGTCACGACTATAGTATCAACTCAAAATTAGTATTTTAGCATAAAAGTATTTCTTTCTAATATTGCCTTGTTCTAATTTCAAATTATTTTCTAAAATTTATTTGTTTTATCAAGATAGTGCTTTACACATAGAATAACTGTTACGATTCCAATATAAAGATGAATAAATATTTAATTAATGTTCCACTGTTCTCTATACAGTAAAATATAACACGAGTCTCAGAGTCTTATTATTCTGTGCTCAAAACTTTAACTATTGTCATAAGAATCCTAAAAATGACAAACTGGTATTCAGTCCTCATTTGATGCATGGTAATAAATAGGTGCCCTATACGTTGTGCACTAAACACGATAGTAACTCTCATTTATGGGCTTATTGAGTGGAGGGCAGCGGTTTTTCTTGGATTTTGTTTCGACAATGGAACATAAATCCTTGTGCGGATTGGTAGTGTTGATTACTGCAGATGCACTGAGACAAACGACTTAGATTGCACGGAGAAGCTTGAAATAATATATTTTTGGTCACCTATTTTTACCTACATAATACCGCAACGGTTTGATTGTCGCAGCGCTTTCACTGCGATTGTCTCCCGTAAGGTGATTTTGGTAGCAGAATTAAGCTCCTAGCCTAATTTTTTTTTCTTTATTTAATTTAGGGACTTTTACACAGAGTACGTCAGTCCCATTGTACCCTAAGCTTTTCAGCAGCACATCATAAACGTAATTGAACGAGGTCGCATACAAGCCTGGCTGCATCTGATGCTAGTTATAGTTGCAAAAAGGTTAAAGACGATCGTTATGGTGTTCTTTGGAGGAGATCAATATTGAACAATAGAACTTCTAAGAGCTGATGATGACGTTTATATTTACAAACTTATTTAAAATCTTACTACAATTTTAACAGTACTTAAAGTAGTAGTTTCGTTTGCAGTTATTAATAATTTACTTTTAATAATTTAAATTACTGGTAGTACTAAAACAAAGATACGTCAACGATGTCTTGAATAACTCCATTTGTAACTTTTACAACATCATCTACTTAACACTAAGAGTATGTAAACTGCCCGTAAGTTTCGGTTCACCGTACATTGGGAACACCTGCCATTATAGTCAATTGTTCCGAGATACATTCAGAAAGTAATTGCACTGCAGTGCACTTCACGATCTTCTCACTTAGTGTAGGTAGTTATAAGGACCTACTTAATTTGAATTAACTAAATTTGCATTTAAAAGTAGACCAGAACGCCGAACCGAATATATTGTAAAGGTTTTTTGTCTACAAATATTTTTTTATATATAAGAATTAAGCTATAACTATTTATTAAGTAATAAACTTATCTTAGATAGAGATAGCACGTTTAGAAAAAAAGTTTTAATATAAAAATTTCTATTCAAATATAATTTCTGTTTAATATTTCGTATTTTATAAGTTTGAGATATCCATATACCATCCATTTGATAGTTATTAATATCTGATAGTTAATCAGAATTTATCAAATCATAGATAGCTAATTTTATAATTATATTAGATAAATAGATAATTATTTAATTATGTTATTTCAAGATTCTTATTACGATTGTTTTATATTTTAAATCATAAGTATGAAGTGCTTATAAATTATTACATATTGTTTTACTTATTTTTCCATTGTTCCTGTTATACTGAATATCATTTAAAAACTTGAGTATTTGAACACATTTTTAACGTAAACTACGTCGATGCAGTAGCTATGACTAAAGCTTCGCTAACACCATATATTGGAACGGAGCGTTATACTAAAAAAACAATAAAAATTCAATGATGTTGAGTAAATTTTAAAATAAAAATGAAAACTTTCAAAGAGCAATCCCATAGAGCCAATGTTTTTAAACTCGGGAAGTTATGGCTTAACAGACATTGCATCATTGAAGCTGATCCATGGGAGCTCCGCTCCTATAATGTGTTTAGAGGAATAATTTTCTTTCTTTAATTAAATTGCCCTTTTAGATATGCTTCATAAACCATAAGATTACGTGCATGTGGTGCAAACAATCTTCATGAACATGATTACTAATTATATCATACGGAAGACTAGTAATGAAGTTTGCCTTTGTAGTTCGTTGCACTTACCCAAGTTGCGAGGAATTCTTGTACTTTTCTCTTTTCATTTCCACGCCTTCGTTCAATGTCGCCAGCGCATTTCACTCATCATTTCACTGTCTTTGCGCATCAGCGCAGGCAATGGTCTTAAACTATATCACTGATATCAGTACCACAATATCAAACTCCACCTAAAACAATATAAACGAAAATTACAATCTGATATCATAGAAGAAACTTATGACTAAACATTAAAAAATCTTGCAAAAACCACGATTGGTGAGGTAATACTGATGAAATTTAAAACTGCTGTCAGAATTGAAATTGTGTCATAAATGCTTCTGACTTAATATTTGTAGAAATATTTTGCTCATAAGCGTGAAACATGTTTATTTGCTAGGTTTCATATGAATGATCGTAAACTTGTAGACACACATATCAATGTGTGTCAAATAAATAATATTAAACAACTCAACATTTTCATCCAGTTATCGGCCTGTTTCATAGTGATTAACTGTCTCCACTGTGTCGTTATGCGGTTGTTATAATGATTAAGCAATTAATTTCGAAAATCGTTGTAATTAATCATCTATCTAAATATAACGAGACTTGTTTTTTAATTTCTTGTATCAAATCAAAATATATACCTACTTTGGTTGGAAATTCTCTATAAGTATGGAGCTTTTTTATGTATTTTAATAGTATCTTTTTGAAACGAATATCACATATTATAATGATAATAGTATATATATATATATATATATATAATCTATATATATCCCTGTCACAGTGTTTGAACTCCGAAACTACTCAACTGATTTTGATGATTTTTTTTTATTTCGCTACATTTATTCCGACTTAGGACATTTTGGATGTATAATATTGTTATAATTATGAAATTATAATCAATCATTATATTTCAAGAATTGTTTATCAAAAAAAGTCTTCAATAATTAAAATAATTAATATGACTTTAAATATAATGTATATATATTTTAAAGTGGACTAGCCAAATCTTTATATTTAAGAATAGAAGTATTATGACACAAGAGTTTTGTATAATGACAGGATTCATTACCAATTGATCATAATCCATTTTCTTTAATCCATGTTGTGTATATTGCAAATAAGTGAGATGATTGTTTATGATTCTGTTATAATATTTTCCAATTCTTATTTTGGCGATACGTTTTCAATACGTTGTATAAGTTCACACTGACCATTTTATTCTTTTGTAGGCCGTGTTAACCATCATGGTTAACACGGTTAGTCTACCTTACACATTGCCAATAAGTTTAATAATGTATTTTTTAGGCAACGAACAATTTCTAACTTTTCTCATTATCGGATCCACGATTTTGACTAGGGGGCTTGAATTCGATAAGGGAGGGTTAATCAGGTTGCCTAATACTCTATCGATGTAAATGGAAACAACAAATAAAATATAATATAAACGCCCTATCTACGAAATCGAGTGCTAATATAATTTACATGTCTAGCATTTTTCTGGTTTTAGTTAGAAGTGGTATTAAAATCACAAGCGAATTATAGGTTCTAGATTCAGAACTTAAAGTTTTCACTCATTCCTTTTGCCGACCGTCTAACTTATGCCTGTTTATTAGTATTTTGTTATTATACCACCTACTTTTTAAGTTGTTTGAGCCGAATCCTATATAATACAAGTAGTGATTATAAAAATGCTCATAGAATATTCTAAATTAAAGTCAGTGCAAGTCATTGAATTGTTATGTTACACGGCTCTGGGAACTTACGTGATCACGACAAAGCAACAAGAGACGCTGAACTAAAGTTTGAATTAAAAGGCTTCTCTAATAATGTTGGTAACAAATTAGTGTGAATACATTTAAATTGTTGATCAGAACGGATAGAGCATGCCTGTGTATTTTTTGAACATGCTAAGTCACATCCGTCATGATGGCTGTAGGAAATAAATTTATATGATGACCTCGTTGGCGTAATACTTGCCAAAAATATCTTTGAGTCTTTCCAAACCCAATAAGATTTTGGCGATAGATAATAAATGCAACAGTTTGTCTTGTATTATGCCAGTTTTGTTGCTTGATTTATATTTTAACTAGTGGACCCGACAGACGTTGTCCTGCCTGTTATTTTTGCAGTATAGATAAATAACCTAGATACCGTCTGCAGCGCCATCTGCCGGGCTGATTTGTGAATCTAAACCATTCTCAGATCCCCTTGAACACACACAAAAAATTTCATTCAAATCGGTCCAGCCGTTTAGGAGGAGTTCAGTGACATACACACTCACAGAAGAATTATATATATAAAGATTTCGCAGTATCCAAGTAAGATAGCAAATAATATTTTTTACCATATATGTGTAAAGTTTTCTCTGTACTTAATACGAATTAGAATAGCATAACTATTTACAATATTAAAAAAAATTGTATAAAGTTCTATGTGAGATATAGTATAAAGCTACTAGTTTGATTTTAATAATATGTTCTTAAAAACAATAATAATGTCAATGGCAAGTGCTTACTGCAATAGAAATATAATTGAATAGCAACATCATATTTATCTTATGAAAATGAAAAATCGTTTCTTCTATTTCCATAGGCACTTGCAGACGTAAATTCCGGTTCGCAAATGACATTCGACCTTGTACATACCGACAAGATTATTTTTCATCACTTCATTAGGGTCAAATAGCAAATGTTAACTTGGAGTTTTATACCTGAAGTAAAATAGTGCACTAGGTCACATTGTATACATACATTCATATGAGAGTCTATTCCGAGAAAATATTTCTTGATATTACTATCTTTTGATGACTCAAAAGATATCCCGCGTTGAAATTTAAATTTCTTTGATTAGTATTAATATATGTATATCATTTTTTATGTAAATGTTGATCCCTGTTACAAGAACCTATCATCATCATTAGCATTTTCGTGAGAGGAAAGATATTATTGATTTATAATTAGCTCCCTTTATATTTAATAAATGTTCCTCAAAACTACAAAGTGTAAAATAGGTAGTATCTGATATTTGATTTGATTTGACCTGGCCAGACTCGCCACATGATCCCCTTAACTACTACTTAAATTCCTAGCCAATCTACACTAAATATTATCAATCCTAGATATTTCACCCAAAGATTTATTTTGAAAATTCTGAGCTATTTGATGTTTGGAGCCAAGCACAACTTACTTTGATATATCTGGATTTAGATAAAAGTATTGTTCCTTGCCGATGTTGCAACATTGCTCATATACTCGGTACGGTGGCTAGTAGTTATGTAGTTATTACTTGGATTAGCTAATGTATATAAATGAAAATAGTCAGTGTATAAATGATTTCTGCTTGATAATGGTAATATTGTGATCGGTAACGACTTACGACCTTTCTAATACATTCGATTACGTTGATCACCGAATACTATTAAAGAAGTTGGAACGTTATGTTGTTTCTTGCACACCACCAAACCTTTTATTATCAATTAAAAAACTTGGCATTCTGACGAAGGTGAGAAGGTGTTTCACGCCGGAACCGTTGCTCAATCTTTACTAAGCGCAAGTTTGATCGTGTATGGAGTACTGTTCTCATCTTTGGGACGGTTCCGCCCAATATCAACACCAGTCGCTCGAGTCCATTGAAAGGAGGGCCAAGAAACTCATCGGCAATGACGAGCTTTTTAATAATCAGCTGAAAAGCTTTGAACATAGGCGGAAGGTAGCCAGCCTATCCTTTTTTTATAGGATACATTTCGGAGAGTTAAAGGCTTTTCTTATAATACATTTGTCAAGCATAGTCACATCACGCTTTTTAAAGCATACTGTCAAAGTTTTTACACGGGGAGTTTGTGGATTAATCATGCCAAAAGATCGCTTGATGCCCTGCGGGTCCAATATAACAATATCTTCAGGATGTTGTTGAGACTGCCGCGCTTCTGCAGTGCATCAGAGATGTTTGCACATTATTACACTGATGGCTTCCATGCCATAATTCGCAAAAAGACAGCATCTCTGATACGCAGACTGCGTGGTAGTCGCAACAGCATTCTGCAGACGGTGGCCGATAGGTTCACTTCACCCTTGTGGACAGGTATGGTACGCAGGGTGATTTAATATATTGTCTTTTACTAACCCTAGTAGTTAAGAATTGTGAAATACTAACCCAATATGAGCCTTTGTTGTTCGAAATAAAAAGTTTTTATTTTATTATTATTATAGTGACGTACATCATTCAAGAAATTAAAATAAGTTTACTGATCCAAGTTTTAGACTCCAAAAGACTTAGACTCCAAAAAAGAGGTTTGGGAAAAGCTCTTCTTAGTAAACTTCCAGAAGTGTCAACTACACTTTACTTTTTAATGGCTGTCCTTTATATGACTTTCCATAAATTTAATTTTTTTGTGAAAAACACGCCAAAGGGTTTTAACGAAATCAACTACTATTTAATAGATCGCAATGCATGGATTGCCTGTGAAGTCCGACAGAGAAAAATAGCAACGAAGCTTACACTTATGAGTAACATCTGCAGATTTTTTTGCGCCCCTAGCGACTGAGCACCCTCCAGACTCGGGGGAGGAAGGTGGTGAATCCTATATGTATAATCCGGCCCCGCTTTGAAGTTATGTCAGACTCGTACTGACTAAACACCACCTGAGATTGGCTTGTACCCGGGAAGGGGTCAGAAGCCTTCGTCTGAGGCGACCGCCACTCTAGAGCGGGGCGACGCAAAATATCTCCAGTAGATCAGTGCCTATTTATATATGTCCCTATGACTATGAACTTATCAATATGAGCTTACCTGTCTAGGAACGGTTATATGATGAATGACTAAGAGAGGGGTTATAGTTAAATTGAACATACCTGTACTATAAACATATATAAAAAAATTACAGTTGAATTTATTTTTTTATTATTAGTTTAAGTTTTAATTGAAGTTTGTTTTAAATAAATCGTTTTAATTAAAACGGATACTAGTTGAGTTGTTGTTCTACAAGTATTATAATAAAAGAATCATATTATTCTCTGTTTTATAATTATGGTAAGGACGTATAATATTATAAATGTCGTTAAAGCTGACGGGTTTCTTGCACCCATTCCAAATATTAGTCAATTTAAAAGTGTGTCCGGGTGGCAAGCAAAAAATGTTTGGGAGATTCAGAAGAACTTATTTAAGTGCATTTGAATATTTTTTGATGTCATTTATTTCTATGTTTTTAATTATTATTTGTAAATTGTGTTTATGTTATTTTAAACGAAAAAATAGCTGTCACTCACCTGCTCTAGACCTTATCGTTTTCCTTAATTTCCTTTATTTATTTTAGCATATTTCACCTTATATCGATACAAATGACGTTTTAATTTTAGAATTACATATGTGTTTCAATACGTTGATATCGCAATGCAGGTCCTAATTTGGCACACCGTACTTGTCAAACCAGTGTAAGCTTCTTTTTTACAGTTGTGCCAAAATAGGTAACATTTTATCAATAGCAAGCTTTCGGCCGATATTTTGAGTCTAGCTATTACAGCCTTCGGCGTTTTGACAGCACTGTTGACATTCATCTTCAGAGATGTGTGGTGAAGTAACAAAGATGAAATTCCTATTTGGTATCCTTTTGGCAGTGATACTTCATCAATTATTCATGTTTGTAAACTTGACAAGTATTAAACTGAAAGCTATAAAAATCTTCATAATGTTAAATATATTAAGTTTTTGCGGTTATTGTTTTATCGTAAATATCAAACTAAATTAATTCCCATTATGTTATTGGATAAAAATGGATACAAAAATTACAACAAGCAGTACTTTGTGTAATAATGAAAATCAATTTTTAATTTATGCCATATTATAACTATGCCAATAAAGAAGGTGCTGTAACATCTTATTATTCGTACATAAAAAAATAAAATGAAACGAATTCATTATTCACAATGCTTCTTCGTTCGTAAACAGTATCTATGATTTTCTTTTATTATCAGAATAGGCTTCAATGTGCTAATGGAAAATCTCAGCGACAATGCACTTAAAAAGGGACATTACAGATTTACTTTTAGTGTCGACTCAGTTGCAAAACACGGCCTTCATATTTAGCTGCGCAGGAGCGGTACAATCACTGGTACCAACCACCTATAATTACTCATTAAACTAATGGATCTTCGATCGGGGCCACTGCATTATTTGCCTTGTCACGAATCGAAGGAGCACGTTAGCTATGCTATTGCATCTATACTGCATCTGCACTTTGCGAAATGTGATTTAATCCGATTCAATGTTGTGAGAGATTTCAGTCACTCAAAGATTGCATCTGGTATTAGATCAGCTTCATTTAATTATAATCGATACCTTAAAATCGATGTTTTTTACTCAGTAATAAATATAATTTCTCTTGGAATGGAACATGGACAAAAGTTCAAGTTTGGAACGTACGCATAATACGTATTCGTATCACATTTTTTTATTACTTAAAATTAATTATGGTCTTGATATTTTTATTTTGACTGTTTAATAACGGACTTATTTATATAAACACTACATATATAGTATAAAAAGAAATGAAAACAAAAACACATTAACTTTATAAACATGCCATTATGTGAATGACAAGGTCTAATAGTCGTACTTTCATTGATATTAACATTCATTTGTAAATAATTAATGATCTAAACATAGTTATGTGTGACTTTATGATTCTGATGGTGGCAAACAACGAAAATCAGGTTGCGTTTGTTTCAATAAATTTACTAAGTGGATTATCGCTTGAGGTGGCATAAATCAAGCATAGAAGGTCGCCTTATATGTTAATGTATAAAAAGTAAACAGAGAGAAGCAGTGACGTCGATTCGGCTGTGCGCTTGCGCAACCGGTCACAAGCATCGATCACACGTGGCCTTGCCCGAAATTCTTCTTCGACTATGTAGAGAAACCCGACCCTTACGCCGAACACTAAAAGTACCCAAATATCCTATCAATCATCATAATTGTTTTGCACATGTTAAGTTTTAACTGAATGATAAATGATCTGTGTTTAAGAAATTTCAAATAAAAAAAATGTGTGACTTGAAATTTCGCACTGAGAGGTCCGCGCTACTATAGCATTAAACGGTTCTGTTTAAATTATTTTTTATTCAATTCAATTCAATTTATTTAGTTGCAAACTAAGCGTAAATCTTAAGGTATTAATACTAGCTTAGCACTTACAACTTAATTACTCTTTTCGAGTAGAGCAAAAATACTAGAGTACATAATTATGACATTTATGAATATATTAACGAATATTATATAGTAAAGATTTTGTGGAGGAAATAAGGTTGTCGAAATAAATAATAAACTTAACTTGTCGTTTATTTTACAATAATAATGTTTAAAAATTTGATGTGACTGAGGTAATTTAAAAAAAAGCTTTCAATTTTGAATCCAAAAATGTTATTTACAATGCACAGATAGAAATCTATGATTATCTATCAAAGTAGACGGATATCTAAAATCTGAATGCAATGACTTTGAATTATATTTCAATTAAGTATATAATAGAGGGGACCTTGAAAGTGATATTTTGAAATACCTTTACAGTAATTTTCGATCACAGACATACAGAACAAAACAGAGTAATTATTCTGTAATCGAACATTGGTCGTACAATTATTTTATCTGATCATGATATATAAAGACAATAGTAATTTAAATTAAAAATTTAACAAATCTGTAATACATTTTTAAGGAGATAGTTATAATTTATTTTCATATAGTTACATTATAAGAATGAATAACATATACAACCGGTTTGAAACCAACAAAAGTAGTTGGACTATTATTGAAAAGAAAATAAAAAACAAAGCGGAACATCTCAGACTCATGGCTGTAAAGAGAAGTAGATTAAAAAATTTTATCAAAAAAGTTTAATAGACGACCCGAGCACTCGCTGATAATAACACCAGAAGCGACAGTCTAAAGTCTGGCTCAACCCATCGCCAACGTTTTAGTATTCTTCATATCTGCTGCATCGATGAAGCAACTAATGTTTGTCAAGTTAGATACTATTACTTTATATTTCATGGCGCACATGTGTTGAATTTCCAACCTTGGTACACTGACACTGTCACCATTTCCGATAGACTGCACATAGCGCACTTTAATGTTCATAGTATATATCTTGGTGACATAACAATGCCTCTTACGCAACCCGTCACGAGAAAGCAGTTTTGTTTTTACACAAAATTTCATAAAAACCATGTTTGTGAAATTGATATCGTTGTCGGCTCACACATTACGAAAGGGCATAGACGACATGTGGCATAAGTAAAACAATCGGAGGTTTACGTCACGTATGCAAATTGTTCTCAGTAACTAATGCCATAAAAGAAGTGTCACTACCCAAGTTACGATATAGTACGGCAAAGGAGAGATTCTTGCTCAAAACTATCGCGACCGTTAGTAGAAAACGAAACGAAACGAAAACCAATATTTCCCGATGATATTAAATGTGCATATATATGGAGCTAATTGGTCTGATTCATACTGCAATACAATTTGTTGTCTAAATAGGAAACGTGATTAGTGGATTAATAGCACTTGCACTTTTTCTTGAGAATACCCGTTTTCGTAGTAACGCCACTCGTAGGTCCCAGGTCCCAGTACTTTCTATATTGGTTCGAGTCTGGGTGTCGTTGATTTTAAATTCCACAACACAAGTGCTTCAGTTACTTAAGTTGGATTTAGAATAATGTACATAATGTGAGGTCAATTATTTATTTATTTAAAAAAAAGAAATAACTCAATTTCTGGTTGGTCACTTTCAGGTCAATTTTAATTACTCGTGGTTGATGATAATAATGCTAGGGGTTAATTTAGTACATATAATTTAGTTTGGTGAAAGATGATATACATATTATGTTTTATCGATTTCTTGCAAAGTTTATGAAGTATTTCACGTTTACTTGGAAAGAATTACCTATTGGCTAAATCAAAGTATAATTAAGGCACAAACACGGTTCCACGTGAGAAATTATATCACATTGTGCAGCTTAGCGTGTGGGTGGGAAAGTTATAAGAGCTAAGCTAGCACAATAGTTAACCCAAAACGCACATCTAATCCCGAAAACAATCGTTTTAACGAAGCAAATCAGCTATATTATGATAACTTCAAGCATTCACACGTCACTAATTTCAAAATTTCAAGACACCTTTAGCGTCGTCTTTCGTTACGTTTGCGTTAAGGTCGTGTTTTGTTTATACCATACCTTGATTAGCAAATTATTCTTAATTATGTGTGATTTCCCATTGTATTTCTCGTCATTCACGGATTGCTATAAAAATGTCTCTAAAAGAATTTTTGCTGTCTATTAAAATATCACTGTTAATATTCATTTTCTTTTATTATTCACTCTATTTCCATAACACTTAATTTTGTAAGTACATGTGTTATCTAAATAGAGTGAATAATAAATGAACATGTTGCTGTCAACATTTTTATATTGAATACACTAAGGTTTTAAAATCATTTATGGATATATATCCACTAATAATTATCAATGGACTAGAATGGACTGTTAGCTTAGCATATTACCGATTAAAAAGTAACTAATGGCAAACCTCAGGAAAAATGGATCTGTGAAAGTATTCCGTCAATGTCAAATGACGTAAGGAAATCGACAATTCACTTTTATAAACCCAAATTTTTAGTATATTTTATTATATCAATAAAAACAAATGGAAATAAATTACCACCAGTAAAAATAAGTTTTTACAAGCATCTAGCTAGTGTTGGTAAAGTCTTGAGTCCTTTTGTTTTAACTGTGAGTCTCGATTCTCTTTTTATAACTCGCGACTAAGATTTATGAGATCTTTGGAGGCTTTCAAGTCTTTTGAATCAAATCTTCCGCATTAAAAGAGACTGCAGTTTATTTAAAAGGACTCACATTAAACTAGTTGATCGGGGCAGTGGCCTATTAAAGCTAATATTTATCAGTTGATATATATTTCCTTATACGTCTGAAAAAATGTTTGAACTGCTATAAACATTAAAACGAATATTTTATAAAAAGCCTTAATAAAAAAAAAATTGCTTATCTACACTAATGTTATAAAGAGGAAAGATTTGTATTTTTGTACGTTTGCGATGAATAAACTCAAAAACTACTAAGCCGATTTCAAAAATTCTTTCACCATTTGAAAGCTACATGTACGCTGAGTAACATACGCTATATTTAATGTTAGAAAAAATTTAAAGAATTTTTTCCACCCGTGGGTAGCTGGGACGGGCCGCCAGTAGTTTTATAAACTTAATCTTCAGTTCCCTTCAAAAGACTGAGTCTTTTAAAGTTTTTTTATTACTAATTCGAGTACATATAAAAAGAATAAAAACTTTAAAATCTCTGAAATATTTGTTTAGAATTCTGTTTTATAAAAGCAATCGAGTCTCATTTTCGGAGAGTTTAGAAATCAAGCGTTTTACAAAAATATATCCAGCGCTGATGGTTTTCAATTACATGCATTTCCTCTTAACTTTTTCGACATTCTTTTATTCCTACAAAGACATAAGAGATGTTTCTGTAAAGATTAAGAGTAATTGCCTTACCTGCTCATTACTCAAATTGATATAAGTCATAAATCTTAACTATAAAACTAGCTTGACATATTAGGAACAAATGCTTTTATGACTATAAACAGAGTGAATGGTTAAACAATTATTGAGCAATTCAAATATTTGATTCAGAGTTATCATATAAATGTCCTTATTTAATGGAATTGTGTCGCGTAAAGTTTAAGCAATTAACGACGAGGAGATTTAAGATAAGAATAAATATTTAAGGTCAAGTTCTCAACCAGTATAATGATAAAAACTGAAGTTATTTCCGTTTCCTGTAATAGTTAAAGCTATCACAGGAAACGGAAATAACTTCAGTTTTAATTATTATCTCACTAGCTGGTGACCGCGATTTCGTCCATATGAAATTTGATTTTATTATATAGTTTGATCAGGAACAGACATTTGTCTTACAAGTAGATTTTATGGTTTTTTTTTTATTGCAGGTAAGCTTTTGATTTGTCACTTCTAATAACATTTTGCTATACGTTTTTTAAAACAAGCGAGCAGCTTTGCAGCGACAAGTTTTTTTAAATGATTAATAGTATAACTCCAAAATTTTGCTATAACTCTAATATTTCTGTAAAAACTGACAGATAGTCTGTTCTGTTACTCTTTCTCAGCGCTGAAACTTAGTTTGTACGAGTTGTATTATAATCCGTGCTATATTTATATTTTGTTACTAGTGTATAGGGTAGTGTAACCATACCATTTAATACAAATAAAATTTTGATTTGAGAAAATAAAATGATGACCATATCAGACAACTTAAGCTATTCTTGGTTTCACTGTGTAAATTATAAACATTAGTGGCTCCACGATGCAACATATAAAATTACTCACGCTTGATTTAAATAATTTTCTTGAAATAATATCCTCGCGATAAATTCAAAACGATAAACCTTGAATAAAATCAATATTATCACGGGTAATAAATGAATGACATATGTCAATAAAACATCTGCATTGTCGTCTATATGGCATCAGTCTGTGTATGTAATATTACCTGTAAGTTATAAAAACAAAATAGTAATTATCTAATACTCGAGGGTTTTCCCTATTTATGTTGCTGTGTGAAAACCTAACTTGCGATATGATTGCTTAATCGGTTGTGAAAAAATATTATTCAAATACGAAATGGGTTTAGAAACCTAAACGAATCGTACTACCGACCCGTTCAAATTGTTCTCTGTAATCTACTGCTATGGTTGGGTTCAAACAGAATCACCAAATTGCTTGTAATTAAATCAACAACAAATGTAAAATGCATTGACACATAATTATAAGTTGCTTATCATATTTATGTAGAGTGACTGTTAAGTCAAGAATGCGTGGAATTAATACCCTTGTTTCTATTTTATTTTGTAAAGACAGTACTTTTTAAAATCCGTTCATTAAATAGTACATTTTTATACATCTTGGTTGTAGAAGAAAAGTTTTATAAATATGTAATGTAAAATAAAAGGGGAGAAAAAATCAGTCCTTGCCGAGTTTCTTGCGTCTTCTTTTAGGTACAAGCTTGAGGCGTAGTTCTGACGTTCAACACACGAATTGTAAATGCTCATATTGAACTGAGCAGAGTAACAGCGCAGAGTTAAGAGGCTCATTATTGACAGCAAATCGGTGAATAGCAAGCTTCACACTTTAGCTCGTCGTCGCAAAGTTTCTTATCTGTCGCTCTTTTCCAGAGTGAACTTTGGAGAGTGTATTCAGGAGCTGCATTTGCTCATACCGCCATCTCTTTTGTTCCTGGATGTTCCAGACGCATTGCGGGCTACCACTCTCTCTTGGTTGCATTTACTACCTATCGCACCAAGCGCTTCTCAACATCCTTCATAATGTGTAAAGCAAAGGAGTGGAACTCCCTCCCTGCGTCTGTATTTCCGAGAACATATAACCCGTCCATTTTCAAAGCCAGGGTGAATAGGCACCTTCTGGGTTAGCTCGTTCCATCGTGGATTCTGTTTTGGCCCCCGGGCTTGATTGGGATCGAGAGCTAACCCATTCAAAAATTAAAAAACAAAATCATTTTATCTTTATCTTATCTCTACTCGACGTGCTTTGTAACGCTCTTTATTGCATACCTACTTTGGTAGTGAAATAGCTTTGACTCCAGTCTTTGTGGTGCTTAAAGCAGTTGTTAATGGAAATCACAAACAATGAACTGCCTAACAACTATTTAGATCCACGATATTGAAAAGTCAACTTTCTATATAGAAAAAAAGGACAATATTGTCCTGACCAGAAATTTAATTCCTGGTCCCGACCAGGAATCTCCGGGAACCGGGAATCTCGAGAAAATTATTCAGAACCGGCTCCTACTACTAACGGCATACTAACTCTACCACGGTGGTTGTCATGTAATTGACCTTTAATACCTCAAAATTTATGCAATCAACAAATATACTCGATGTTATGTTTTATAAGCAGCTTAATTATATTTTTCCTTAAGGGGTTTTAAGTAACACAAAGGCATGCTGCGTCACTTTGGACCGCCTCGCAATTAAATCACATACTTTGGTTGCCACAGAGTTATATAAGGAGATACTGTCAAGCTATGATTTATGGAATCTGAAGACATTTTTAATTTGGTTATGTCATTGTTTTATAGCCTTTTGTCATTCCATTAGTTCTTAATCGTGCATCTATTGTGATTATTTATCCTTAGTTAATGTTCCATTTTTTTAGCGGTGGGGTAAGGGTAAGATATATATATATATATATATATTTGGGTGTTCGAATTATGTTTTACTTTGTCTTAGACTTCATTGAAAATTGGAATAATGTAAATACAATTACAAAAATCAACGAAATGAATAAAATTGCTTATCTTTAAATGCAATCAGCACAGTTTTAGGTGCAAAAAGTATATGCAAAATTCCGTGTGATGTTCGGCAGAGTTGATTAGCATTCACCATTCATATTTAAGGGTGCCGTAACAGGCAGCGGCGTTTTTTACTACGATTTCCAGCCCGCATGCCAAGCGTTGAGATTATGATAATCTCCTCAATTCCTTTATATGGTGTGACCAATAAAGAGTTTTGTATTGTATTATATAAATAAATTCATATGTGAATAATTATTAATATTAGAGTTTCAAAAATAATCGATTAAAACAATACTAAAATCGTAAATTTGTTGACTCGTTACGTATGTAAGTAAGATCAACCTGCAAATGAATGCCTGGTATTTATCACACAACTACTTCGATCTGACATTTTGCAAAGGTCAACATGTGAACCTGACTTAATCGACGCGAAGTAGGCCTGTTAAAATTACAACGTGTCCTTAATACATTGCTTAACAACTATTTAGGAGAACATCAATTATTTAAGAAAAAAACTTGTGACAATGGGTGCATTGTTTGAAAACTAAGGTCGAAAATTCCGTGAACGCGTGACACCGACTCCTTAAAAAGACATCAACGCGACAATTAAATGAGTCAAGGGTTTGTATGGGTGGATGCCCGCTTTAATTTGTTAAGAACTTATTTACTTAGGGACACCAAATGTTTAATTCAAATAAGAGCTACTGTAAATTGTTTTAATTGAGGACAAGGATGTCGGCCTTTGCCGCGTGCGACTTCACCCGCAGTTATCTGCGTTGAGCGTTTAATCTATCTATTCACCTGCTGACAACGCCGAATTATCCTTGTCGAGTCACATTTAGACGTGCACGTAATGAGCGAAGTACTTCCGCCGGACAAAGTGATTTGTTCACACCACTACCACTAGGAAACGAGTCGCGTTACGAAACTTATGAGGTCGCCGATAGAGTGCGCCGCCGCCGTCGCGCGACCACTGAAAACTAAGCGCGAGCTCACTCTTGCGCCGTGAACCTCACGGTAACGAAAGTAAGAGAAGGACGGCTGCTCATTTCTTTCTTTCACTCTCGAGGCGAAATGTCAGCTTTCTTATCGATCAGCCAATAATTCAATGAGCGTTCATAGTTCGGCGTCTGTCGTATAGCTTCTGATTTTGAAATTTTGAGACCTATTTTAAATATTCTCTATGTTTAGCTGTCACCATTGGACGTACTAGATTTAACTTTTAAAATCTCAGACGATTGAACTGTTCGAGACCTTTTCAGGAATCAAAATTTCTATCTTTAAATTCAAAACCAACATTTATATGGTTAATCTAGTAAAATCTCAAAGGATTTGAATACGGATTCTCATTACTGTTTATGCATTTTCGGGGCGAAATTTTAAGTAAAAAATATATTCGCCATTGTTAGATTTTGGTTCCTAGTGCAAAACAATCGAAAAAAGTGTTTTTTTGTAATAACTCCGAAATTTTTCATCTGATAATTTTGTTTTGTTCCAAATTTTTTCTGAATTTTGAAAATCTACATCAATTGCCGCCAACCGCGTAAAAATCAGTTGATTCATTCAAAAGTTATGGCAGTTTGAAAATTTTAAAAATCATGTTTCATCAAACTTTTATTGGCCTATTGAGCTCGAAGAGCTAAATTATATTTTTAGCTCGAATAGCTCAGAAACATTGTATTGAGTGGAATTTTGAGCGCAATAGCATAGAATTAGCGGGAAGTTACAGGGATGGCTTTAGGGTTAACCGTTTTCCAGATTTTTTCTGTTTAAAAGCACACACTATATATATATAGCTTAAACGATGTTGCTCTAATCTTTTACTAAAGTTATATAGGAATATTCAGCCTGAACTGAAATGCTTGTTTCGATATTAACACAGTGTGTATTGGACGTTGACAGTTTTATTTATTGATTTACCAACATTTGAGTACATTATTACATTCATAAGCAACAAATCCTAAAATTTAACACTAAATACATCAAACAATTATAGGTAAATACAACATGCTCGAGTAGAAATTTAACAATTAATTTAATTTAAAATAAATAATTATAAAAATTAGAAATGTCAAATACTTGTATTGTAGATAGACAGTAGCCAGTAGACAGTTGCCATAGCTTCGTAAGAAATCCTATGTTGGGAGATCTTGTAACACGAAGAAAACGAAGACGAATTAATTCGCTGGGGCTCTTGTCCCCCTATTAATTAAGTGTTAGATGTTTTTATAAACAAAGCTTATTTACTACTAAGTAAGATTTACTGTCACAATGATCTGTCTAGTCAAACTGTCAGCATACTAATATTTTCACACCGTCTTAAAATTCACTCATAATCTGACCTCCTCCTTGGTCTCCTATACCTGGCATTAAAAGATATAAAGATACGAATATTATTTTCAATTCGTTATAACGCCTTAGTTGTAAAAATATGAGACGCGTTCTTCTTTAAGTTGTGTAAAATTGTGACTTATATTTTTTAAAATTTTTACAGTAAGTGCAAGAAAAAGAAGAATCGAGAGATGTGTGTCGGGATCGTGTTATGTGAAAATCTGTGATCTCTGCTTATTCTTGCGGGCGCGATTGTTTTTATGTAAGTGCAAACTGTAATGTTAAGAGATTTCGTGGGATTTTTTTTTGTGTCGGACATGATCTAGGTCCTTTTGGCAACTGTTATTCTAAAAAATCTTTTTGTATTTTATAATTATAAAGAATGGAAACGACAACTCTGCGTTGTTAAGATATGAAGCAAGAGAGTCGTTTGTTTTAAAAAAATATCTTTAGCTTGATTCAAAAATCAAATGAACAAATTAAACGACCTTTGAATCAAGAAACCCATAATTAGATATTATGAAAATTTAGTAATATTATAAAAAAAAACATCTATTGGTACTCTTTAAATATATTTTTCTGTTGTGCTTGTAAATGTTATAATAATGTAAATATTATAATAACAAACCTTAATAATGACTCTACATCGAACTGAATACTTACTTGAAGTCTCATATTACTATTACCTGTCCTCGTAGGATTCGATTTCAACATACACCAGTTAACAATTCACATAATTTTATCGTCCTTTACAGATTGTTAAGAACATCTTATATTTTCCCTATTTCTGATTTTAATGAAATAAAGTTTATTTACTGTTTCTAGCTAAGCTTAATTTACTCGACTAAAATGTACGGAAATCCCTTCAGTCAACATTTACGTAAACAGAAAACATTTTTTTTCTGATATTCTTGTGTTGTTTATAGAAGTTAGATCAATAAAACTATGTCTTTTGACATTGCTTGCAACAATGTCTACATATTAATACTTTTTCAATTCATATGACAAAAATAATATTTCTTACATTCACACCAATGGCAGGCTTATGTTATGAATGCTAGGGTAACGCATAGACATACATATACCCATGATTAAAGTACAAAAGCTCGTATACACATAAACTTCTGCCTCTTCCGGGACTTGGACCCATCCATCGGTCGGTACGAATGGTACGGTCGCGACTGTTGTTCAAAACGCTCCTCATATAAAAATATATGTGTCACATCTTTACTGAGATTAATAAAAAGACCATTCTCAGCCACAATCTTAAAAATAAACATTTGGTGTCCAAAAACAATGTAGCAGCAGTAATACATAAATCGATCACTTTTAGGGACTAAAAATGAATGAATGATGTAACTTTTTATATCATTGTTTATATTTATATTATTACTAAGATCAATCGAAAATAAAAATATTGAACGATAACAATACTAAATATTATAATAATTAAAACTAAACTGAATAAGTATGTAGGTATATCAAAATGTAGTAGGAACTATTAGTTACCGTTTCCGCAGTCGACAAATTGTGTTGGAATAATACCAACAAATTTTTTCAAGCACTTAATCTGTGTTTTAAATCCTCTTTTTATATCCCTTGTGGCGAGGAACGTACTTTGCTGAGTGGTAACGGAAACTGTCGGTAACGGCAGAGTGCACTGTTTATCAGAGAATCTCGTGTTTAAATCGGGATCCGTTGAATTGCACCTTGTAAAATAAAATTAGTCTTACTCGAGGTAAATTTACGCATAAAAGCACATCAACTTACAATAACAAGTATCTTCAACCAATTTTCGATTTATATTTTGTAGACATAAATGACTTGATATTTTATGGTACGCTGTTGAGCTGCCGTCCGTGCATTTTTAATATCAAATATATTATATTTGCTAATAATATTTATTATCCATATACGTCAAGACTTGTTACAAAGATTTTACGTGTGCGCAAAGTCTCTTAAGAAAACGTAATGAATGATAATTTGTAAGTACTATTTATTACCTTTATCTACTATTTTGGCCTTCGTGAAATTTGTACAAAGTAATGGGCCCAGCTCATTCTTGTAAGTCCCGTTGGGCTTTAATGCTTCACTTGCACAACAGTTATTATGCCCACATAATGGCTTTCTCATGTCTTTCTGGGGCTTTCCCTCTTTGTTGAGTTGAGGAAAAGAAAAAAGTGACAATCACCATACAAACCATATGTTTTGCAACTTGATTTAGAATCTATTCTGTAATGAATAAAGACTTCGCATAAAGGGCGACAAGTTAATAAAAACTAAAGACAATGTACAAAAATTGCACATAGTGTTACAAGTATTCAAAAAGTTGGGTTTTACGCTAGAGACTAGATCGGTGTAATAAATCAGGTCCAGAGTAATAAAACCAATGGGAACGCGCTCTCAGCTTATTTCTTAATTCGATACAATTAAACTTTTAAAGCATTCTCAGGGCTGAATGAAGTCTTCGAATATGCAAACGTTATTATCACCTTTTTACGTTGCTATCATAGATAAGAAATTCAAAATTTCGTCGTATTAAAATAATAAATGACTCAGAGTTATTTATAACATATTGATTTAATAAAGAGTTTTAGTTTCAATGTCATATGTATGACATAGGTACGAGACTATCATGAACAATTAGGAGGTTTCTGGGGTTTTTATGGTAATAATACATTCAAACCCTGTCTGTGTTTTAAAGACACTTCCTAGTAATTCATAATAGCTTGGTATTTCATATTCATGACACTGGGTCAGGTTTGTGTGTTATAGAAATTTTCCTTTTCCTTTCCGGTGCAACAACAATGAGCGACCAACAGAATACTGTCTGATACCATTGATGAATAGTAACTAATATCATATTTTTATACATTAGACACAAATAATTAAAAAATGTGGTGGAAATAAGAAATTGGTGCGTTTTTAGATAAGCAGAATTACGAACTTAGAGGCAACATGATTTAGAACTATTTCATGAAATAATATATTGAAAATAGTATTTTTTGCAGCAAAAACAAACACCAATATTTCAACAAAGTGGGTTAAAAATATACAGTATGTATAATGTCATTGCCAATCTTGTTGATTGAATGTAGAGCGCACTATGAAACTTAGAAGTGAAGCAAGGTCGTGATACGAATACGAGTTATGCATAAGTGCGAAAAAACTTAAATGCGAATCGGACGGCTGTCTTATAACTATCTACGGCAAGAGTTCCGCATCATAAACATTTCTTACAACATCACCGAAACAAAGTTCATTAAAAGGTAAATGACGATTAAAATTTTCACCGACCGCAAAATTTAATTGTTTGGTCATGATTAGGGAACCAGTAATAAAATTTCTTAGTTGTTTATATTAAGTAGGTTTAGTAGGAAAATTAAAAGCATTGATGTCTATGCAAGAGGAAAACATTTAAAAATCTTATAAATAATTTCTTTTACATGGAAGTCAAAAAGAATAAACGACACGTTAGGCTCAAATGTATTGTAAAAAAAATCATTGCAGAGCTACAAAGCTAATTTTTGGTTAAGCAAAAGGGCCATATTATTAAGACAGTGTTTTGTTTGGGTCCCTCGAATATCATTTTCGTACAAAGATACACAACATTGTTTATTTAGATTTTATTTATCTTTTTAATGTATGTATGCCACTAAATTCCTCTCGGTAGGGGCATGTTGGAGCGTTGGTAGGGCATGACAAAGTATACTGGGTTCGCTAATTTATTTAAAAAATTTTGTACACACAAGAATATCACAATAATCGTTTGAAAACAAAAGAGTTGTATATTTCGTGTAATTTTGCGGCAGCTTTTTATAAATGCAAAAGTTTAATGACAACGGTAATTGATACTTACAGTTAGTGGTTTGGTAATTATAGGTATAACATTACAATGGCAGTATTGTATTTTTATCACTTAAGCCTAAACATCGCTTTTAACATATCTATCGGAGTTCTAAATCTATTCATACTCTGCGTTTAAATTTTAATTTTTTAATTAAACATTAAGGTACAACATTTTTTGTATGATAAAACAAAAAAAAAATCTTCTCTTCACCAACCTACTTTGCTCTATGAGTGCAGAAGAGAGATAAGCTAATCGTGGACTCATCACCAAAATTCTGAATGAATAGTACCTTAGCCTAATACTCTTTACTTAATAAAAATTTTATTCTTTCTTTTTTATCCTTCTACCAGCACTACCCATATGCTAATTTTGTATTTCACCATATTAAATAACATAATAATAAATAATAAATAAATATTTCTTACATTCACACCAATTAGTCTAGCCCAAAGTAAGCACTGTAGGGCTTGTATTATGGATACTAGGTTAACGGATAGACATACATATATTATACATAGATATGTAATATTCATAGAAATATATAAAAACACCCATGACTCAGGTACAAATCCTCGAATTCATCATACAAACATTTGCCCCTTCCGGGATTTGAACCCGGGACCGTCGGTGCGAAAGGCAGGATCGCTACCGTTGCACCAAACGGTCGTCAAAAGTTAAGAATTTCTTAAATATTGTCTATACATTAAATATGATGATATTATTACCAGGTAAGTGTTTTGTAAAGTAACATTATTATTGCCTAAGACCCTTATTCAAGATGATTCTATTACGTGTAAATAACATTTAAAAGTAAATTATTTATTTAGCCCAGTTTCGGGTTCAGTAGATTTCAATGGATTCTTATTATTGTATTGAAATCTGCAGTCCACTTACTGTCTATTGTCAATTTTAGATTTCGTACCAAAGTCAAATTGTTTCCTTTTTTAGTAACGCCGCTAGGTACTGTTAAGAATCTAGCAAGTATCAAATAGGACCATTGTTTGTATTTGTAATCTTATTTCAGGCTAATGGAGACTAATACATTTATTGAAATCAGGCGTTTCTTTTAATTATTTTAAATTTTTATTTTACTATTTTATATATAAACTAGCGGCTCGTCTTGGCTTCGCACGGGTGGACAAAATTCTTTATATTTTTTCCATTATTAAATATTTTTCCGGTAGCGCCATCTAGCGTCCGGTAGACGAATTACTTGCGGTTAACGCGTTGCTATGGTAACGTTACTGATACAATGGAAAAAGAGCGGACAGACAAACACAAACCACTGTGATCTTAGATTATAGATTATTATCCATAGAAATATTGTGGCAACACGTGAACGTTAGAATAAAGCATTTGACTGAATGTTTCACCATTACTCGTTACGAGTCTACTGTTGGACAAAGGCCTTCTCTTTAGAGCATCTTAAGAAGCGACTGCTAGCAATTTGCTTCGGCTTCCCGCAACCTTCAACAGGTTCCAAGTTACCTAGGTGCATCCCCTCTAGTTCGTGGTTGATACTCATGAATTTTTCGTCTCCAAGGATGTGGCCTGCTCGTAGCCGCTTAGCCACTAGAAGAGCTATGTTGTTTGGTTCTCTTACGGATGTCCTCATTACGATTTTATCACGCAACGAAAGGCAAGGCATAATCTCTATCTCCATAGCAAACTCGGTGACATTGAGTTTGTTTAAGAGGTTCAAGGACCACATCTCAGTGCTGTACCACAAAATGTTCGAAAATATCGCGCAACCGAAAGCTGCCTAGCCGCGATGGAGTCGTTATGCCTCATCTTTGTAGAAGTTTGATTTTCCTAAACGGACTAGTTGTCCTAGATAAACATATTCCTCAAGGGTTTCGTTGCAAGTAGTCAGTCATTTGTCTGTAGAATAGACATTTGACATGATCTTCATTATTTTCCTTTTCATTTTTAGACCCACCTGTTAAACAACTCTATAGAGGTTGCTGAGTATTGCATCGACTCTACCATTGGTGTTGATACATTGCACTCCAAAAGTTGGAAACTTCTTAACACAATTACTAACAGAAATTTTACTATGCTTGTGTTACCCACATTAAAAGCTTTATCTATATAGACTTAGGTAGGGTAACGGCACCAGTGGCCAGCCAGGCACCAGTGCTCAGCCTTTTACATCGTTTATTGGCCATAAATATCACTATAATCAAAATAAACAAATCACTTGCACTTAAATAGACGCTCTGATTCCTCATTGGTTAATGTGTCACGCGACAGGAGCAGCAGAGGATCAAGGGGTAGAAATAAACTCGTTCATATCGATGCTGTCCAACGACAAGAGCAATAGTGTCAAGTCCGCCATATTTTTTATTACACCTAGTGTTCTCCTAACAGGTAAGAAAGAACCTATTTTATTATGAAATGTGATTGTGTTTTCTACATGGTAGCTTTATAAATTAGTTCATGTATTAAATTATATTAAATTTTAATAAAAATATCGCTTTTTTACGTATAAATTGAGGGGGCTGACCATTGGATACCACTTTTTTACAAAAGATCCAATGGACAGCCCCGGGGCTGATAACTGAGATTTTCGATTATTTTTGAAATTACAAGACGACCATTAGAACCGATAAATATATATTTCCAAATTTAGTACGACAAACATTTCCTAATGGTCGAAAAACCCAGTGATCAGCCACATTTTAAATTATTTTTTCATGCTGCTGATCACTGGGTGTTGAAGATCCAGTACTCAGCCACGATCTTATTTAAATAGTATTTATAGGGACGAATGTGGTTATTTGTATGAGAATCTATAAGCAATACTTAAGTTTTACCTGATATAGTTATGAAATGTATATTTATAATCAATGATTATAAATATACATTTTACAACTATTTCATACTTACAAGGGCTGAGCACTGGGTTCATCAAGGCTGTTTACTGGTTTTTAGAGGCTGTCCACTGGGAAAAAGGGCCATTTTTTGTTTAAACCTAATTATATATTTTAAAAGGAAAATTATTGTTTTTATCATATATTTTGTTTAAAACTATAATAAACAATAAATCAAATCATGTTGTAGATTTCATTATCCGACATATGCTGTAGAAAGGGCAACTGTTCAAACTTCAAAAAGTCGTTATGAGGCTGACCACTGGTGCCTTTACCCTATATGTAATATAAATAAATAAATATTTCCTACATTCACACCAATTAGCCTAGCCAATATATATGCTAACTCGATAAAAAGCGTTATTAAAACTCAGTTTATTCAGATTTATGTATTAGAAAGAATTTAAATACTTTGTCGCCCTTTACAAACACAGTAAATTAGAAGATACTAGTAATAATAAAAGTTATAATAGTAATAATAAAAGTAACCTTTGTCAAAGTTTTACTAAAAGGTCGTGTAGTTTTTGAAGGTATTATTCAGGCCTTTAAATACTTTATACTGCAAAACTATTTTCATGAAGGTATCTTCTGTTATTTATAAATAGGCAGGCGTTTTAAGACCATTTTTAGTTTCAAAAACAAAAATCTCTAGAGGTTAAATGATTTTTTACAATATTATAGACCAGGAGGCAGGGCAGGTATCAGTATGAGATAGTATTTATTAGTTTTGAGTTATAAGTAGTACATATAGCTTAACGGTGATTACATATGACCTCAGTGGCCATTGTTCTCAATCTCATGAAATAAAATAAAATAACGGCGGCGTCGAATGAAGGCAAGCTGAAGGTTATCTTCGTCGCATCGCAACTGCACGTATAATAATTGTGTTGCAACCTGCATCAATTTGCAGTAAAACGCTAGAAGCATTTGGTGCAACATAATGCCAGGCCACGGCCAGCGAACAATATTTAAGCAACCAAATGTATCCTTAATAACTTTTAGCCCGGTTTAACAGAGAAACCGGAGATCTTCTATGAACAAAAATATGAACTAAGCGTTTGAGCTTACTGAACTGATCTGAAAAATCTGTGTAGCTGTCTGCTTAGAAGAATTTTTGAAGTTTTATTTATTTACTCTATTTTCAAAGTAATGCTCAGATGTGACACGTAATGTAGTAGACAAATGTGTCAAAATAACTTTAGAATTATAGCTGCTAAATCTTAGAACTCTTTTGTCTCGTTAGTTCTCTGTTGTAAGGCTAATTGGTTTTGATTTTTTATGTCGGTTTATTTCTTCACGTCATTTATTTTATTCTTATTGCATGTTAAGAGTTCCAGAAAGGATCAGCTATTTGGCATTGCGTTTATCTTTGATCTTCATGATTCAGCAAGTTATGTTATTGGTAACCGGAACCCTTGAGAAGCAAAGCGATCGGTCAGGCGCCGCGGCCGTGTGTGACGAGGTAGCAAGGCTCTTTACCTTTTACTTCGGATTAAGACCGGCCCGCAAATTACTGTTAATAAACAATCCGAGAACGGATCTTTAAGTTCTGACAGCAATTATTACCAAGCTGCAATGCCATTGTTAGTATATTATTATTTATTAAAGCAGTTGGGAAACTTATTGCTAAGGGCATAAAATACTACTCCATATAATTGGAACAATTTTATTAAATACCTATTTACACTACAAGCAATAATAAAAAACTCGAACATAACTAACTAGCCAATTGTCTATGTTTTTACATTATTTACAAAAAAACGCTCTCATAATAAATGTAATTATACAATGTTTTTAAAATATTTTTAGATCGCATTGAGTATTATGTAATTTTTTTACTAATTATATGATCTTGAAAGTATTCACACATTTTGTACATTGAAATGCCTAGTTCATGTATTTGTACTAAAATTGCAATTCTTTATAGGTGATGAAGTTACGTATTAAACTAAAGTAAAAATAAATTAAATATATAAAAATATTAAGAGTGAAAAATATTTCTGTAATGGATGTTACGAATTAATTAATAATTTTGTTTTGTTTGCCTTATACACATTTATGCAAGAAACATAAAAGAATGATTATGGAAAGATCACACAGCTACTAGTTTATTGGAAAATAATAATATTTTCGGCAGTCGTATTTTTGAATAATTATTAGCGATATTATTAAAAGACAATATTAATAATAGTTTTTAACAACTGTGCCTAATTGTGATTGCCAGAGATCCGATATAATTGCTTATTAAAAGTTTCAAATAATAAAGAAATTACTTAAATAAAAAGAAAAACACTATTATCAATAAAAAATTGGTGTTGCTTAAATCAAAAGGCAAAATGAACAATGTGATTCAACTCAATAGGGTAGGAATCTAATATTTTTTTATAAAACAGCAGTGTGGCAGTGGTAAATAAAGGATGGTAACTGAACTTTTGGTAACAAAAATGGCAGGTAACGTAATGGTATACGATGATGACAGAGGCGTAGGTGTAATGTTCCTAGCCGAAGTTTTCGAAGTGATGTATGAAGTAGGGCAGCCGGCGCGTTCTGTTGACTTGCTCGCACGCAGACATGATGGATTTGGTGAGCGGCCGTGGGCCACACGAGAAAACCCCAATCTTTGATACCTTTACAACAGAGTAAGTACAATTAAAAGTCATTAAAAAGAAAAATTAACGCATTGTAGATCAAGTTGTGTTTTTATTAAACATAGTAAGTGTTAAGAGATTTAAATATTGTGCATTTTAAAGTTACCTAAGTTTGAGATGTATTTAGAAAATCATGATGAACTAATTTTTCAATTTAGGCTTACCTATCTAAAAATTTAATCATTTTATATTTCATAATATCCCTACTAATATTATAAATGTGAATGTAAGTTTGTTATGCTTTCACGCAAAAACTACTAAACCGATCATCATGAAACTTCGTACATATAATCTTGGTGGTATTGGAAGTAACATAGGATACTTTTTATTGAAAAAAAAAAATTGCGGGCTAGGCCGCGGGTAAAAGCTAGTAATTGTATAAATGTTTATATTATAAGTTTCTATTCTCTAATCTAGGCGTAAATGTGAGGGACATAATAGAAGACCGAGACCATAACACAGGCAAAATAATAAAGTTCATTTTTTATATTGACGCCGTCGGCAACTGAACTGTCGGAAATGGTGACCGTTGAAACCGGCATGCTAGTCATTCAACCATTTAACAAGTTTTTCTCTGTTTCTACAGTTTTTACTATAATTCTCTAATAAAAATATAGAATGATTCGATTTTAATGAGTAGTAGGGACTTGTCAGGGTTAACCGCTTTGGAGCTATACGAGGCTTATAGGAATTTATTAATAATACACAAATAAATTACTAATAAAACTCAGTACCAATAAACCTATTATGAACCTGTATTAGCATAGTTAAGGTTAAAGGTGTAAATTAATTCAAATTGTTCGATTTGATACATCAAATATTATGAAAATAAAATTCTTTAAAAGCTATTTATGATGCTAAGATATGGCTTTAAAGTTGTGGTTGTTATTATGAAGTAGATTATTAAGATTTAAAATAAAAAGTAGTATATTACAAGGTATGTTAGTAAAATATCGTCGATTATTTTCGATGACCTCTGTGCTCCATTTGCTTCTGCCGTCTCATAATGACGCCACCCCTATGTCCCGGGTTAGATCTCCGGACGGGTCAAAGTACAAAACAGAGTTTTCAGTATTTTCTCGGTTCCGGTTCATGTGCTACCGCCTTTTTTTTGAGTTCCATAATACAAGCGCTTTGGCTACTTGCACGTGATGTTGTTTATATTATGTTACATTATTGATGAAACAAACGGACTATTAACGGACTTACTAACTAAATTATTAGAGATTTCAAGAGCAAGTTGTGCCACTAATACTTCGACGTTCGATAATTAATAAATAGAAAATGAAAATAATTATTTTGAAATCAATCTTGTTGAACGAACAAGTTAGATGTATTGATGCGAAAATAAAAGAAAAAAATACATTAAACATTTATTAACTTAAATAAATTTATTTGTTCAATAATAAATCTTATTTTTTAACTATTTCCTTATTTATTTACTTACAAAATAATTGTAGAATGAGTAACGAAATACTACTGTGTCCTTTACTCTTTGATTGTGACTATTTACGAAATTTATTTTATCAAACAACCTAGGAAAAAGAAATAAGTTAACTCACGTAGCTGTGCTTCTTCTGCACGAACTTGAGGAATGAAGACATGTCGGGGCGACCGAAGTGGTTGACGGCCTTCAACCCAGTAAACATGGACGTGCGAGATAACCGCTGGAAGTGGTTCTCGCAGATATACTGTGGCAAAAATCAATTTGGTTAGGAAAAAAAATATTTCGTACTAAAATAGGTAGATTCTAGATATCTTTTCGTTGTAGACGTACAGAATATTAGTGCGTTAAAGGCACTGTAAGAAGTATTGCTTAGTCTTTTGCGATATATAAGACATATATCTCCTACGACTAGTTGGTGCAACGGTAGGGATGTTACTTACTGTACCAATGGTCCTGCGTTCGAATCCTGGTAGGGGCATGTGTTTGGGTGTTTAGTATAAACATTTGTTCCCTATTCATGGTTGTTATAAAGTTATTTATGTATTCCATCCATTATTTTGTATTCATAGTACAAAATGCTAAGTTTGAAACAATATTTATTTATACAAGCGGCCTGTCCCGGCTTCGCACGGGTGGACAAAATTCTTTAATTTTTTAAATTATCAAATATTTTTCAGTTAGCGCCATCTAGCGTCCGGTAGATGAACTACTTGCGGTTAACGCGTTGCTATGGTAACGCATAAACAATGAAAAAAGAGCGGGAAAAAGAGCGGACAGACAAACAAAAAAATTGTGATCTTAGATTATAGATTATTTATTAATAGCGCACTTATGATGTTATCAAACATAGCGCAATAGTTGATCTTATCTAGTTTATTTCTATAAAACCTTGACGGCGCAACATGAAAGAAACACGAAACAAAACCTAAACAAAGATATTGTACAAAATAAAAAAATAGTAATACCGATAACATGTTGATTTTTATATTTTTTTTATTTAATTCAAACGTTTTACTGCTTTTTGGGAGTTGTATTCATATTCATTTATGTTATTTATTAAGCAATTTACTTGCTGGCTTACAGCTTGCCCAAAACGCAAGTTAATATTATTAATACTATTACAAAAAATGCCAAAATTAAATGAAAAAGGTCAAACACTAATACATAATTCACACAATTGTCAGAAACATATTGTAAAATGAATGAATATAATAAATAGTAATACTATGAAAATTTAGCTATAATTTAATACAAATGTTATTAATAATTGACGAAATCGTCTTATAAACTACAATAGGTTTCTTGCATGATTTTTTTATTGCATAAATCACTAAATCAAGTCATAATATAATCATAAAATTAATTTTTGTTAAAAAAAATATTTTCTTGGATCAGTGCGTTAATCGTAATTTAAACAGCCGCCATTTTTACGCGCTTTGAATGACGTCACATGACATGACTCGCCACTTTACTATGGGTTATACAACCCGGTTACAATATCTGTGGACCTGATGACGTCACGTCAGCGCTTAGGTACGGTGCACAAAACAAAAGCGCGGGGAGGTGAAAAGAGAACGGGGAGGGGGCTTGACATTCCAGCGAGGTCCACAGTGCCGGCAAACTCATGGCTTCATGTCATGTGACGTCACAACCGATGGGAAGGCGCTCAGTTTGTTTTGAAATTTACTTTCGTTTATGCATAATTTTTGACCGAAAAAAAAAATTCTTAAAAAATAATTGAAATTATCGATTTAAACGAATGCCGTCAGTTTATTACATATTTGAAAAATGTTTAAAAAATATAAGATTTTTTTTAAATTACATTAAACCTATTGTATCATGTCAAAAAGAATAGGAATGGCATAACGGCTAATAAAATAAATAAAGTCAATCATTTGAATGTCAAGAATTATCAAAATACAGGTACATTGTATGTCAAAATTAATTAACATCAACTCATGTTTTATGTTAGCAGTTATACAAACTAGTACCTACTTGCTACATAATTGTTCAAAAGCAGTCCGCAAATACACTCATTTGCAAAAAAAACGGGCGGTTTTGATTTTCATTCATCTTTAAAAAGATACAATAAAAAAAAGGTTTCAATGGTTTGTACACGTTACTGGCTGGTTTTAAAAATGCTGTGGTATTTAAAAAAGTACGTTCTAAATTCAAATTTTCATTTGATGCTCATTTTTACAGAAAACCCCTTTTTATCCTACATTTTTGGCGCGAAGTTCCAGAAGTTAACATCGACTTTCATAACTTTTATTCAATTTTCATCGATTAATTTCATATCCTTGACTGTCAAAGCTTTATTTATTGCTGTTTGGCTGTATCAAAAATGGTAGATAAAGTGGTAAAAGCTACCAAAATTATCGCGCTGCTTGAAGAGGGTTACAGCCACTCCTTCGTGGCTAGGAGGCTAAATGTTTGTCGCTCGACGGTCCAAAGGACCTGGCAGCGATATCAGGAGACTGGTTCCGTCGAGAGGAGGCCTGGTTCTAGAAGAAAACCATGTACCCAACCACTGGATGATCGTTTTCTTGTGAGTCGTGCATTGAGAAATCGCAAATCTTCGTATGTGGATCTTAAGAACAACCCCCAAGAAGTAAGAAATGTGCATATTAGTCTATGGACGGTCAGGAGGAGGCTTCTCGCTGCCAATATACGCAGTCACCGCCCGGCCCGCGGCCCCAAATTACTCCGTGAGCACCGAGTTCACAGGCTTAGGTTCGCTAGAAATTGTGAATCATGGACTCAAGAAGATTGGAATAGGGTTTTGTTCTCTGATGAAGCCAGGATATCTCTGTTCGGTGAAGATCGACGTCTGCGAGTGCTAAGAAGACAAGGAGAACGCTTTGCAGAGGCATGTTTCGAAGAAATCACACCTTATGGTGGGGGCTCTGTTATGTTTTGGGCAGGAATAAATTCAATGGATCGTACAGAGTTAGTCTTCATTGAAAACGGCTCACTGACTGGGCATCGATACATAACGGAAGTTCTAATTCCTCATGCACAACCCGCATTGGCCGCTCTAGGTGAAGACTCGATTTCTATGGACGACAATGCTCGTGCCCACCGATCTCGCGATGTTAAAGCGTATGTGCAAGAGGTCGGCATTCGTCGTTTGGATTGGCCAGCTCGAAGTCCCGACCTCAATCCCATAGAGCATGTCTGGGACGTTCTGAAACGGCGTGTGAGATCAGTACAACCGGCTCCGCAGACCATCGGAGAGCTGAAGAATGTGATTACTGCGGAGTGGGAACGCATTCCGCAAGCAAGTATCCAGGATATACTCGCTAGCATGCCCAGACGAATTCAAGCTGTGATTTTAGCTAGAAGGGGTCACGCTCGATAGTAAACATTTATCTGCTTTTACTTTATTAAAGAAAAACAAACAAAAAAAACTTTTTTATTTTTACTTCATGAGCATATGCACTACTAGCGAACATACACTACTAGTGAGGTTTAGCATTATTTCCCATAAATTGTATCAAAATTTTATGAAATACTAACGAAAACGATTATTTTCTTATTAATTTACCAAACTGTGAGGATAAAACTACCTATAATTTATCAAACAAAGCAATATTAACATTTGAAATGGTTCATTGCTTAGGTGCCCGTTTTTTTTGCAAATGAGTTTATATCTATCTCGAAGTGGCGACTGAGCATATCTCCAATAAAACGCAAAGCACGAGTGGTAGGTAGATGCATGCGCGGCGTACCTTGTGTGCGTGGTGGGCAACCTCAAAAGTCGCAGACGTCGCCGCGATGCCACCGTTCCCTCCGTGTCCCAGCATAGACGCTTGGTAGCTATTAGCCCCACCTGACTTAAGATTGTTGGACTATCTATCCTGTTGCGTATTATGGCCAGATAGTGCATCACTAGCTGCATGACCCTTCTTAGTTTAAGTGTATCAAACCCCACCATTCCAGATACAAATAGGGAAGGATATAGATAGGGATAAAAGCCGTATTTCTTCTTGTAAAGCCAACGTCCAAGTTCACGCAGTACTTGTTCTATCATGACAATATATTTTTCTTCGTATGGATCCCATAAAATGCCATCGCATTCCAATTTGCTACGTACGCATTAAGTACCATAGCAACTACCTCTCCATTAAATTGATATGACGTACACAAGACAAAGCCATGCATTTTATTGGCACTTTTACATATACATAAGTACTACATGGTTGTGAAAGTCAAGTCTAGAATCCAACATTAATCCTAAGTTACGAACGTCACTTATCCTCTCTAGGGGTGCGTCAGTTAAATTATACGTTACCACCAGCGTCACCTTTGCGGTCTTTGCGCACTACAACATACTCCGAAGTAAACAATTCCCCGTCCGACACGGAACCGGTCAAGTAGGTTTCAGTTTCAAGGTCAAGTTTCAAGGAAATTTCAGTTTGCGTTTGCGTAAAAGTATGCGTTTTAGAACGCAAGCCTCTGACGTTTTGGTAACAGAAAATAAGATAACGCTTTTAGTTCTTTCGCACGAAAGTTCCGTTGCCACGATTTTACACAGATGTCTTTAGCCCAATTATTAGGAGACAACACTTTCAGCAGTCTTCGATAGAACACCCAGCTTAAACGAAGAGTAGCACCCCGAAGCTTAAGTTCTTCCATTGTGCAATCATTGTTTCCAAATAGAGTTAAGATGGCCACGCCCCTGCTCAATTGTTGTACCTTCCTGGACATAGTAGAGATCCATCCCTCAGAAGCACGCAGAGTAGTTGTTTCTGGCGCTGGCGTTCCGCTAAGCACACCGGGTAATGTTGTTCGTCACTTGTGGCACATTTCTTATTTTGCCGTGAGCCAATTTTATATTTCGGTTGAGACTTTCCACCATCAGCGTTTTATAAGTTTGGGTCACATGAATATTGTACTAATGTTGAGTACAGAACGGCTGGTGCGGCTGTAATCGACGAGTACTGTAAAATCTTGCATTACCTTACGCGACAACACATATTTTTTGCATACTTTCTTTGAGTGCATCAATTTTACAGACTAAATTGCCAATCCTCTCAATGACAACCGTCTTGAATTCATTTAGTTGTTTAGTTAGTAATGTACATATATATATATATATATATATATATATTAACAAGTAAATTGTTAATAGCACATTGTTACTTGTAATTAATCTGTATATTTTAAGTAAAATAATATTTGAATTAACGACTGCAAATAAATGTTAATTTATCAAAAAAAATATTTTCAATTGACTCCATTGTATTATACCAAATAAAGATAATTCGATTATAATAATTCAATTCAATTCATTCAAAAGTATCGTCCGTAAACCGACTTTACAGATAACCATTTTTTTTTTATTTTGCTGGATTTGTTCCAACTTAGGACATGGGCTATAATAATAAAAAAATGTAAATTATAATAACTGAGTTACAGTTACACGTGGCCGGGTCAGCTAGTAGCTTATAAAATAATAAAACTACTTAACAATAATACCACATTTGTAGAATGGCTAACGCATTGAACCGTAAAAAAAAAACATTTACGGTTTGACGATTGACATATCAAAACTACGTTCTATTTCTTTTATAATGCATACAGCAAAGGAGTGGAACTCCATCCCTGCGTCTGTATTTCCGAGTACTTACAACCCGACTGTTTTTTAAAGCCAGGGTGAATAGGCACTTTCTGGGTTAGCTCGTTCTATCGTGGATTCTGTCTTTGCCCCCGGGATTTATTGGGATGAAGAGCGAACCCATTCTAAATAAAAAAAAATAAAAATTGACGACCGTTTGTTGCAACGATAGCGATCCTGCCTATCGTGCTGACGATCCTGGGTTCGAACCCAGGGACTCGAGTCCCGAAAGAGGCAGATGTTTACGTGATGAATACGAGCATTTATAACTAGCATTTATGGGTATTTATATCTTTAAAATAACTATGTATATGTATGTCTGTCCGTTACTCTGGTATCTATAACACAAGCCTTACACTGCTTACTAGTCTAATTGGTGTGATTGTGAGAAATATTATTACTATTATTATAATTACCAGCATAGTTGTCCGAAGGTCAAACTTGTGGAAGAACTGAGTGATGAAGATATGTATTTCGAGGACATTGGTCACGTCTTTTCGCTCCACATCGCGCAGTACATCAATGAACCATTCGAAGTGCTTGTGCGATGGACATATCCACAGGAAGTAGACCTGCCAATGTTAATTTTACCATTTGACAAAGCAAAATATGTAGGCTCGTGCCTCATATTGTAATTAGTAGATGTTATTTATCATTTGTCACAAAAACACATCACATTATGTATTCTAACTATTGAAATCTAGAAGGCATAGAAATGTTTTTTACATTCTATTTAAATTGATTTCCTTTTTAAATGCTGAAGGTTAGGCTAAAAATATTAAAGTGGAATTCAAAATGGCTGAACAATAAACCTCATTGAGAGTATATAAATAGGGTAGAAACTGGAAATCTAAAACTGTGTTGAAAATTATAATCTAGACGTAATTGATATCATCACACAGGTAACGTAAACTTTTAGGGAAAAATACCTTCTTGCAGGCTACGCCAGAGTATCTGTTGGTAGAAGTCCCAAAGACGAGGTCATTGAGTATGGATGCATAGGGTGTGACGCCGATGCCGCCGCCCACCATTACTGCTACTTCAAACTTGTACCAGTCCTGGTTGCCGCCGCCAAATGGGCCTTGAATCCTAATCGCAGTATGAAACTTACAGCATCGTGGGTAATGAAACAAATGAATGATTCAGTAAACACAACTATGAGTTCAATGTTTCATTGGTTGAGTAGGCCTATACTTTTATTTTTCGATTTGGTTTATGCGAAGAGATAATTAATACTACATATAAATCAAACCAAGAAGAACTAGTTCAAAAATTTCGGACTTACAAGGAGCATGGAGGTTCGAAACGGAATATAAACTTTTAGTTTACCATAAATAAGGGGGTTAAAGAGAATATTGATAGCGTGTTAAGCGAATCGTTAATATTCTTCACTAAAAACAATAGCGATTGTTACACAAGCTTTATAACCGCAAATGATTAACATATTTGTGGTATGGTGTCACTGCAGTTATGTTACGCCAAGACTCACACCTATGTATTAAAACTTAAGTGGATTTTGAGCAAAGAATTGTGAAATAGGACATATAAACAGAACATAAGTGGTAAGTATTAAATATGATTTCTTGTACAATTATGTCTTAACCACATGCATTGCCGAATTGTACCTACACACATAACTCTTGTAGGTAAAAACGTCTTCAGTTTTTTTATCGGTTTTTGAATTCATCTGGATTGAAGATATTACAAATAAAAGCTGAAAAATTTATTGATACTGAAAGACACATTTACATGACTTTTCCAATACACATTTCATCTTTTTTTATATCTTTACTCTCCGTCTTATGTTATTGATTAGTTTAATTTATCGTTTCAGCATAGGTGCTAAATTTTCAATTCGAAAGATGTTTTTGTTGTAAATTAAAAAAATGTGAACAAGCAGTTTCCTTTTTATCGATTATTTGTTACTAATTGTAAAAGCATTCGATGTTGTAGGTTGTAGACACCTAAACATAAATAAAAACACTAAAAAAATTCAACAGAGCTGTCATGGTTTGGAAGTTCAATCGGAAAAGTACTCGCCCAGATAAGGAGAGGTTATGGGTTCGAGTCCCGCCTGACTGTTGAATTTTTCTAGTAAAAAACATTTCTTTATGTACCTAAATTACAGTAAATCACGCAAAATTTCTTAACGATGTCTCATGAAGTTCCTACGAAAATTAAAAAAATGTTAGTAACAAAAACAAAATCATTTTAGCAAATATTTATACAAGTCATTAATTTCATAGTTAAATACGTAATATGTATTTAAGCGGGCATAGCGCCAAAAGTTTAACATAATTAGTGTTTACTTATATCTGCGTTATAAAATCAATTAATCAAACTCAAGTCTATAAAAACGTTTAACACTCAATTAAACCTGCATATACACACATCGAGTTCAAATTAGTGTGTGGTGTAATACACAAGCCATCAATATCGTTGGGAAATACTTATAGAACGGTCAATGTGTATATCCAAATATAAAATATGTGTTGGGGTTATTGTTAAGGTCAGTGAGGTGAAATTCTTTAAAACGTGACTTTGTCATGTACTTACGACGATTATGATATAATACGACTTTATGGAATTTTCTACTTGTATAACGAAGTGTGAAGAAATTATTTAGGTTTACATTTTTATTGTGGAAATGGTTTTTAGTAGGCTTCAGACAGGTTTTACTTTTTATTTATTTTGGTGGCATATGTGCATTTCAATTAGTACCACTACAAGTCTTTTTATTAATTATAATAAGAATTTATTAGTTTACTTCATGATATTTATTGAAATAATTTCCTTAATAATATTTAACTTTTTTAGTTCTCTTCTTTTGGTGAAGCTGTAAACGTGCTGTTAATTAAGTTACTGAAAGTTAATGTTGTAGATGCTGCAAAAGATAGTGTATGATTAGGAGGACAATAAGCTATAAATGTGGATTGGTAGATGGTAACGAAAATACTTAAAAGGATATTTTTTGTCGTTACTGTATGCTAAGTATTTTCTTTATTTTACGTTTTATCTTACTTTGCGTAATACATATATAATGTTAACTGACTATTTATTGAAATAGTCAGTTAACATAGTCATCTTGGCAAACATATCAAGGTTCAAATTGGAAGCACGATCTCCTAATCTATAGGGTGACACTTTATTGAGATAGAGCGGAATTTGGTGCTGAGGGGCAAAACAGATCGGAGCAGTTTTGATCACAAATTAAATACCATCAGTTGGCGTGGAGCACAGAAGAGACTTAAAAATAAATGAATAATATTGGTTAATTTTGACACCGATCCACCTCAATTAGCCTTTTTCCTGGGAAGATTTAAAAAGATCCACAGGGGCACCGGTTTTTACATAGGTTTTGAGTTCTCTATTGACAACAACGTCAAACGTATAGAATTATAATGGCATTAACGGAAGATGATGTACTTGGAGCGAAACTGATATTTGCAAAAGTGCAAGATCATCTTGTCCGGGATTTAAAGCGATGGCTTGCATGTCGTGGCTTAACCGTGTCAGGTAATAAAAATGTCCTAGTTGAAAGGTTAGTGGGTTAATACATTTTCTCGTATAAGTCATTGTGTAGTTGAAAATTTTATTATTTTAAATAAACTATGTTGTTTCTTTTGTATATTTAAGAATTGAAGAATGCATAGCAAATGGTAATGATAAAAATATAGAAGTGGATAAACAGCAACGCACGAGATTACTCTACCCAAATCTACCAAGTACAACATCTTGCAATTTTTCTACTACAAACTGGGTTAATTTTCCATCCCAAGATATCCCTCGTTTTTTTGTATATGCTATAATGTATAATATATGCTATAATGTATGGATAATGTATATAATGTATATTGTTACCGGTCCTATTGATACTTTAGATTTGGATGCTACTTTATCTGACGATGACGAACAGCTTCTGAATTGTGGAAACTAGAACGCACTTCAAAGAGGAAGACAATATTCTTTGAGTGACTTTGTGTTAAATATAAAATATATAGCTTTAGATAATATAATTAAGTGAATCATTTCTAAGACTCACCTAATTTGCGGCTGGTCTTCAGGGTTGTAGTTACACGGGTCGAAGTAGTTCCTAAGCTTCCACGTCCAAGGTCCTTGCGCCTTGATGTGACACGAGAGGAAGTTCTCGTGAGGCGCTGATGTCAGCGTAAATGAATGAAACTCTTCCTTTTTAAACGCTGTACACGCAAGACGGACCCATTGACCTATTAAAATTAAAGTTGTTATTTTATTTTATATCAAATTCCAGAATAGTAGGCGACTGAGGCGGGTGAAATATTAAATAAGGAAAAGATTATAAACATGGTTTAGAAATCCCGATTTTTCTGGTTTCCATTATGTTTTATGATGTGCATATCGGAAGTGTATAACGGGAAATGTATGGAGGGAATGTGCATATAAAACTGGAGTCAATAATTTATTTTAGCGCTCATTTCTCTTTAGTTGCTGTATAAATTGTATTAAGTAACACTGCTACAGCAAAAGCGTATATAAATAGCGTAATAAAAGTCAGTGGTAGTAAAGCGCTTATATTACAATGTTGTACTATGCGGTAAATATTGTAGTGTCACGAGGGAAACATTACTTAGGCGTTAGGTTAGTTGCTTTGTTGTGTTGGATGTAATAGGTATTTGATATCGTTCGAATCCTAGAAGGGGCATATATTTGTGTGATGCACACAAGATATATTTTTTATGTTATTACGTTATTATTTTATACGTTATTAAGTACCCATACTATAGGTTCTGCTTAGTTTGAGACTAAATATTTGTTTACAGTTATCCGAAATTTATAAAAAAAAAATTGTAAAAGTATAGTTTATAGCATATCAACCCAAAAAAATCGGATGTTCCCAATTGGTTCACAACTTTATACTCTTACCCATAGGTTTCAATTTTGAGTTGATAAATTTATACCTTGTGGTAGGTTGATATACGGTTTTTTTTTGTAAATAGGTAAGTGCTTTACCGCTTTCTCGACTGATGGTATCCAAGCATCACGCCAAGCATTGCGATCTAGGATGTGAAACGCTCGCCTAGAAGACACCTATCCACTCGTGACTTGAAGACCCTTAAGTTGTATGTGTCATAAAACACAGACTTAGGCAAGGAGTTGTCTTTAAAAGTAAAATACGCTCACCTGATAAATATTTTAAGTTGGGTGGTCTGTAGAATTTAATTTTGATTACGTCTGACGGTAGCATTTCCGTTTCTAATACATCTAATGCTAAGTATTTCGTCCTAAGTGAAACCACCTGTTAAACGAAAGAACGTGTTATAAAAAGGATTCGCGTATTTCTGAAAAAAATATTACTTTACAATTATTGAAACCAGAAACACATTTAACAGTGCTGACAATCTTGAATAGTGGTTAAAAATTATTTTGTTTGTTTAACACACATGAATACAACAGTTTTTGTCACTCACTAAGCAGATCTTAATTTTGTAGTATCAATTGTATATAAAAAACGCACTGATACAGTAAATGCGAAAACACAATTTTTGAATGTACAAGCTTGAAGAATAAAAATATAAAAAATTATGTTCAAAGCAAAGTGTTTTGTTTTGAGTATTAAAAACGACTCATCGAGTTAGTCTTATATTTTCGCTATTCTGAATATTCTGTAAAGGTATTCAAATCAGCTGTTATGACCCCTAGTTAACCAATCATTAGCATTATATAGGCACTTTGAAAAAACAAAGACAGAGGATAGTGGTAACAAATTCACTAAGGTACACATGACCAGTGGCGCCTGGACTAGTTAACAAACTTTTCATGAAACTAAATATATAAATTACCTTATCCAGAGTATAAATTATAGCAGGACCAAGGAAGAAGATCCAGAATCGTGGAGCGCCTGTTAGCCGTGCGAGGCCGTGCACCAAGCATAGGGCGTATAGCGCCACGTGAAGCGAGTGCGCGCGCCAGAACCACGAGTAGGCGCGCTTACGGATGGTCGGGTGCGCGAACACGAATATTATGCACATTATTATAAACAGAAGTACTCCGCTCACACCTAAAACGAAACAATTATTAGTTTCTTACTTTCCCATTTATTCAGTGATTAACATTGAATAAATGGGAAAGTAAGAAATTTTTGTCCTTGAGCAGTTAATTCAAAAAAGAAATTCATAAATTGATATACATATATATTTCGTCGCAGAATTGTTAAACATATCTAGATAGATTTGATTAACTACTTTGCAACGAAAGCGAACTCTAATTGTTATAACGTTCTTATGTGTTATACTCGATAAAACAGAATCAATATAACACATATTGATTCTGTTTTATTAGAATATATATAGTACCTATTTGTTAAAATGTTTAAAATACACTTGCTTTGTGATATGCCTACATTTATAGTTTTTGAAATTTACGCGTTTATGTGGCTCAAAAATACTAACGTTTAGAAATGGCAAAAAAATTAATAGACAAGGCAATAGATTTTGTCCAACTGCCCGTATTATTAAACGGGTTTCAGCTCTCAACAATTTTTTTTAGATTTCACATATTATTTTACACATTAGAGAATTTGATGTAAAAAGGTTAATAATGCATTTCTATACAAATTGTTGAACGAATATAACTTTTTTATGCATTTATAATACTCATACTCAGCTATTACTCGGCGTTCATTAAAAAAATAATGGCGTCTATTATTTTTCCAAAGAATGTAAGTGTTTTCTAATGATTATTGAATCTACCAACTGCTACTACGTGGAATTTAAATACAATAAGTCGGACCATAACATTATTACGCCATTACCTGTGACAGTCTGGAACACCCAATAAGTAATGCCGGGTCGGAAGTCAGATGTGAAATGTACTTCTTTGGTGAGACAGCGTAGATTCTCAACGGGTTGCGTGGATACGTGATAGAAGTTCACCATATGTCCCGCAGTGTGCAGGAGCGAGAAGAACAAAGCCGTACAAGCCACGATCTTGTGGAATTGAATGCTTGAATCGAGCGGAATGTATTGTTGAATGCTGAATTCCTGCCAAAATATGTTTTATTGTCAATCAGAAGTATTGATTTAGTCCTACAAACAAATGTGACTTCAGTTTGTTTGTTTTGTACTCAGATCATATTTTTAGGTAGTTTCTCCAAACAAATTCGAGTTCTTTGAAAACACATAAAATAATTTGTTTTTGGTTTCCCAGAATTAATTGTTTGATACTGCTTCTTTTTAATTAATAGTTTTTCATTTTAATTCCTTTTGCTATACGTAACTAAGGATTATGTTATTTACGTGAAAAATGAAAAAAAAACTGTTTGTAAAACATTTTTTGAAAAACCTATACAAATCGCAAACTTGATAGGTATATTTCTAAAAATATTTAGAAATAAGGAATTATCATTTTTACTTTTTTTGGAAAAATAGCGGCTGTAAAATAACTATAATGTTGTAATTAAAAACAATAGACAAACTATGGATTTAGAAGTCGGTAGCAAAGTGGTGGTAAGTGGTAATTTCGTTACATCCAAAAAGATTATACAAATATACGCTTGAATCAAGTACTTAAACAAGTGGTATAACGGCTACCCACACTTGTGTTAGCTACTCCATTCAGAAGTAACAGTAATGCTTATCTCAAATCACATTACGTTGTACAACCGTAATCTTACTTACGTGAGGGGTGACAAGATCAATAATGAAACGTGTCACTCATATTAAAGCTAGAAAGGTATCTTTATTTTTTGACATACTAAACTGATTCGGGCACGTGCTATACGTAGCGGAAGTATATACTTTTTAGATGTATGTAAAGAACGTGTCAGGTATCATAAAAAACTTACCTTTAGTTTTGTTAACAAGTTTCTTGACATCGTCAATAGAAGTAGGCTGTAGCAGAAAGATAGCGAAGCTGCCGATCCTCTCGTAATGGCGATTCCAACTCCCATAATGTGTCTCAAGTCTAAGTGCTCGGACATGAATGAATAGTGCGCAAATCTTTCAACGAATAATCCGATGGTCACGACATAGAACACGAATAGATAAAATATGTTTTGTCTGTTTTCTTCTAGGAAGGTGGTAAGATAATCCCATTTCAGAAGCAGCCAATGCCTAAAATAAAATAACTAAATTGAACGATAGCAAATATTGCTCCAGTTTTGATTGTAACTATTAAACAAGTGCAATATAACAAAATTCATGCTGGTTTAGCCTTGGTTATTAATTCTTGGTTAAGTGAGTTTATAAATAACACGAAAGAGTCAACTAAGTATATTCACACAATTAGTAAATAGATAGCCATAAAACGTTGCATTAGAAACATTAGACAAGACGTTTGTAATAACGCTCATTAAATGTCCTAAAAATGAGACAGGACTGGCTTGGAAAAGTTTACTCGAGCTAAAGCTAATTCCAATGTACTTATAAAAGCAGTTTATTTGTAGCTTTGTCTACCTTTAGAAAATTCTTTTGAGTTTAACATACTATTCTGTGGTAAAGGCGTGGAAAGTTTTGCTCTGTTCAGCTGAATTTCTAGTAATGAACTAAATATGATTTTTCAATACGTTTTTTTCCTTAAAAGCCTCTTCAATGTAATCTGAGGTTTTCTTACCTGGATGATTCCATTGATGGTTCTATGTGAAAACTGGTCATTCTTGCAACGTTAGTCGAGGTATCTAAAAAGTTTTGTTTAGCTCCTTTGCAATCTAAACCAATAGCCACAAATTCGCCTTTGTACTCCTTCATCATCACTTTAAAGTCTGAATATGTAAGATGGTCTTTATGTTGTAAACCTGCATCCTGAAATAACTTTTTTATTGCCAAACATTTCTGTTTCTTCAAAGATATCGATATCCAATCGTTTTTGGGAAATAATAAATATTTTTCTTTTTGAGTCGATAAATTAAACTTTTTAACTTAACTTTTATTTATCATTTTGCAGTGTCAAAGTTTTTATGACCGCCAAGTGAAAGAGAGACATGAATTGAGTTTTGTATGACTGATCTAAGCACCTAACAATTGTTGCAAACATTTGGCTATAGATTTCTGATAAATATATTCCCTGTCATTAAATTTGCCTCTCGATAAATACGAAATTTGTAAGCAATATAAAAAAGAAATAGATTTAAAAATATTATTACAGAGAACATTCCATTGATAAGTTCTGTGACGTGTTCGTCTCGTAGAGAGGTAGTCCTTGCGATCTCAACTAGAGAGCGCAACATCTCACTGAGTTCGCCCTTGTCGATAACGCCGTTGCGGTCGTTGTCGCACATGTCGAATATAATACGCAACTTGTCATCCGTCGCACCACGGGAAAAGAGTACTACAGTATCTAAAAATTCCTGTAAAAAAGGCGACAAACAATTAATATTAGTAACGACTAGCTGACCCGGTAACGCGTTGCTATGGTAACGCGTATACAATGGAAAAAGAGTAGACAGACAAACACAAACAACAAATTTGTGTTTTTAGATTATAGATTCCGAAGAAAGTGTCTCTTAATCATATATTTAGGTTCAGTTGGCTGATTGATATTTGTTAAAATTTATTTATATTCTAGTTTTTTAAAGACTTACTTGGAATGAAATTCTTCCATCCCCATCTTTATCAACTATATTAAACATTTTCTTGACAAATACGGCGTCCGCTTTCATTCCTAGAGCGCTGGCAAATTCACATTTTGATAACGAAGTTCTCATTACTATTGACTGAAAAATACATATCAGTTTTATACAGTAATATAAAAAAAAAAATACAAATATATTTCAAACAAAATAAGCAATATAGAAATCCAAGTCGGTACTCATGGTTAATATAAGATTTTTTAAATACCTCTGGATCAGCGTCTTCTGATCGCCTTCTTTTTTCTCCAGGAGCCAAACCGAATGTTATAGCGTATGCTTCTCTGAAAAAATGTTCCAATTTTCGTTGCCTCCTTTCTCTTGTCTCAGCCGTGGCTAAAATTTGATCTCGATGACCCTAGTGAAAGAAACGAGTGTATTATGATATGAGCCAGCCAACCAGCCTCTAGCATGAAGAGAATACGCAAATTCAGCAGGAAGCTCACAATACAAAACCGAACGAGAGTTAATACGTTCTACCGCTGCACTGTACGAGGCAGATTTTAAATTGAAAAAGCACCTTTGTGTAGTAGTAATTACTTATTTTTTCAATTTTAAATGCAATTTCAACATGTGTCATTCGACCGATTCTGTGTATTGTTGTGTTTTCTAGTTTATTTAAATTATCGTATGAATTAAAGTAAAATCGATTGGTTAGTTTTGGTCTCGCTTCTAAATGTCGACTCACCTGTGTGAGATTGAGGCACTTCTTGTGTTGCGCGAGGAATGCGTCGAGCTTGAGTAGGAACTTGCGTCGCGCGGCGCCCGACTCCATTTCCAGAACGAGATCATGTTCGCGCGCTGCGCGAATTAGCACCAACGGACGCTTGTTTGTCCGCCCTTCCTATCGCATAGAAAATTTTAAATATCAGTATCTTAGGGAACACATCTTAGTTAGATAGTTACGATGGTTAAAACAGCACAAATTATACAAAAAAAAAACACTGCGTCCTAAACTAGGGTGGTACGAACGACAATCTTATCGCGAGAGAGAAAACATCTATGAACTACATTTACTCGAAAAGTACAATGTTATTTGTGCAAGATCTGGTCAGAAAGTACATCTTTATAGTAATATGAATACGCAAAACGTAATGTTGTATGAAAATTCATTATTGCCTCGCCAGCGTGAGCCATTAAATTTTGAATAACTTTGTTTAGTTCTTAGATAATCAAATTTAATACAGTGAGACTTTTTTAACTGGGCCGCGGATATGTTTCATTGCATTGAAATACCTCTGTTACTGGGAATTTTTGAGACCTTGTTAACTTAGTTTTGATTTTTTTGCTGTTTACTTTATAATTGGAATTTCGTAGCTCAATTACCCGTAAAAGTAAGACAATTTGTCATATTTAGACAAGTTATCATATGCTTGTTCACAATAGTCGAGTCCTTGCGTGTAGAAAACAATGGGACACTTTATACCTAAGGCAACTATTATATTAACCTGCTTATTTTCTAAACTGGGTAAATGAAAAACCTCTTTAAGTGATAAATAATTATAGGTCCCTTGAAATCCCAGTTTTGTTCATTAATTTATTGTTGCTCCCATATATATAACAACGTTTTATTATAAAATTATCATAAATGCTTCTAATATCTATAACGATGGATAAGGTACAAATTTTATTTCAAAGTTGAAATATTTGGTATGTGATGATTAAACTATTCTAATGAGCATTCTTTTTCAACTTTGAATTGAAAAAATATGACACTCAAATTATGGCAAAAGTTATTTTAAATTAAACTTAAAAAAATACAAAGTTATTTGCATTCAGATTAAAAATAAGCACAGTTTATTAATTTTAAGAAAATACAATCAATTTTATTGAACACATAAAAAAAATTATGTTCCGTGAGGTGTCTCGCAGAGAAGACTAGCACAAACCCTTTACACTCAAGGGTGGGTGTGTGTGTAAAAAGCGATTAATAAGACTGAAGTTAGGCGGTTCACCCACTAGAGATGCGTCCCGCCGCGGTGCGCGTAGCGACAGAAAACGCGCGCGGGGACGGAGGCGCAGATCTGCCTATCTTAGCGGTGTAATCTGCTTCTCCGTGCGGAGTAGCAATACAAGACGGGCACGCTCCGCGCTCCCGCGCAGAATCTGCGCGCTGGACGCCTACCCGCGCTTTGCCGCGTCGGCAGTGTGTTGTCATAGGCGTGTTTTCTATATAAATTGAGATTCTTGCATACAATGGTAAAATCTGCGGTGCAGTGGGTTAACCGCCTTAAACACCGTACATCTCAAAATCAGCAGCAACGTTTTCCAAATCATGGTTTTTTACAACCACGCCGCCTGCCAAGGGTGGAGAAAATGGCAAAAACCGCCTTTTTTCGAGGAGATTCCATCCAGCAGTGGGCGTTTTTTGTCTAGGATGATAATGGTTTATTTTTCCATTCACAGTTTACCTGACTCTCTAGAATTGTAAGTTGGTCAGTATGATCGAGCGGGATAGTCCGTAGCTTGTCCCCCTTGCGGTCAGTAACGTGTAGCGCCGGTTCTGGACCCAGCCGCAGTTTTACAAGCCGCTTCAGAGAAGCGTGCACCCATTCACGACACACCATCTTATCCACCGATCCTAAGATATGAAGAAATAAAAACGGCTTATGAAACATGATTATTAGGTCATAACAGGTTTTTTACGGACGAAGTTTACTAAAAATATAACAACTTGGTTAAAAAGAATTATAAACTTTAAACGTTCACAACATCTGATTTATAAGTGTATCTGCAATAAAACAGGTAGGTACTAAATAGAAAGCTTCTTATACCAATAGCATCACATATGGACTGATATTGATATAGCGGATTAATCCACTTTGACCAATAGGTTATTAGTTTCTGGTCACAATAGTGTATCATTTTATACGCAGCGATTTCTATGTAGTTCCATTGTTTAACTACCATAAAACACAGATTATGAACTTTAAAAAAATCACTTCACATACCTCGTCTAAAATAAAAAATAGTTACCTTTATATTGAGCGTTTTTAAGATGCTCTTGCTGTATCTTCAGGCGGCGACGGCGGCTGTTCTGCAGTTTGACGACACCATAACCTGCGCCCGCGCACAGTATCGGAACAAATGCGAGTGTCAGGCATGTGTAGATGTATGCGAATTCATTGCCCTGAGGTTCAAAAATAGAATTCGTAGTGATTACATGCTAAATAAAAAATTGCGTTATCGGTTCGAAAATCTACAACGGAGATCTTATACTGAAAAGTACTGGCAAGAAGTTAAATAATGGTAATAGTTTAACCTTTCTTGTTTCGTTTTATAGAAAACTGCAGACTACTCTAGCATGTGACCAAATCAAGTCTAGGATAGCACGATTTTGTGTAGTTACTCTTTCACGCACGGAAATTTCTAGAGCTTACCTCAAAATAGTCATATCCTTTCAAGTACTTGCAAGGCGGCAGTTTAGAAGCGTTGAGCTGGTACGGCTGCGGACAAGGATCGCTCGCGCTCCAGTGAAATACATCTCTTTGAATGTCCCTTGGACCGATTGCTGTGCTATTCACTATGATATCCCACATTGTGATGTGGCGAAGTTGTTCGATTTCTTCAGCTGTGAAGAGTCTGAAATATGTGATAAATCATCAACTAAAGAAAAGAAAACGAGTCTCAAAAGCAATATTTACAAAAGTTGTGTTCATTTACGCATACGGATGCATATATTTATAAAAGCTCTTAAAACACTAGCTAAATTAAGTTTGATTTCGTAATCGTTAAGATTTCTAAAATATTTGATAAAAAAACTGAAATAGTCTGTCGAAAAACCTCATTTAAAAAGTAACCCTGTATTATATCAGGCTGTGTAGTATCTGGCAGAGTAGAATAACAATAGCTTCATATTTCAGGGCGTCGTAAAATGAGACTTATGATACTGCAGTTAAGTATCATACATCATACACATCATAGAACACAAAGTGGGCAGAAGCGTTTTCTGAATGATGGTTTTTTACTACGATCTCCAATCCGCTGCCAAGATAACCTGGATAATATGGTAACCCCTGCCCCCTTTCACTATTTAAGGGAGTATTTCGTCCAGCAGTGAACGTTTTTAACGTAAAAAAAGTTTTATTAAGTGACCTTATACCCTAAACACACAAACTAAACTATCAAAATTACTCACCCATTCTTCTTATTTTCGAACCAAAATCGATCAGCATCTCTTATTCTCGTAAACTGATCTATAATTATGGTTCTGAACAGTTCTCCGGGATGCCCTGTTGATTCTAGCATACCACCTGTAAGAAAAATACGTTAATTAATTTTTCATAGGGAATAATCATTTTAATTTTGGATACCAATATAGTTTAACAAGAGAACTTTATGTGTATTTATAATTGTCACTTGTCACTTTGTCACTTTTCGATAATTTAATTACATATGCATCTAGTTATTTCACTAGTTTGGTTTTTATAATGTGCAATTGCATCCCTTTTTTAGTTTTTAATCGTTTAAGTGCTCAATTTTAAACAAGTATAATTTTAAAATAGGTTTATTTTACCAATGTAAACGTCAATGTTATCTAGTCTGCCATCGTAAGCTTGTATCAGTTTTTGTAGTAGATCTGGATTGTTTTCAAATAGCAACGTGTTGATCTCGTTGAAAGTTTTTATTTTGGGCAGGCCGAAAAATTCTCTGGAACATAAGATTATAGTTATTAATCTTAGTATCTTAACTGATAATAATAATACGGAATAGCTATAAAACATACGAGTACAAATTCACCATACTTATTTTATACATATGAGGGTAAAATCACCTAAATAATTTTTACCGAAATTAAGCTTATAGATAACTTGAATAATGATGTAGAAAACTTTAACTTTGAGGAGAGGTAAAAGCTACTTAGAAATAAATAACCTTTATATCCCTTAAGAAATAGCCTTCTGCGGCATTAATATTAAGAAATACTTTTTGTTGCATTTGTTTACCTGGCTGTATTATAATCAGGCAACCCATTATCTCTACCTCTCATAATATTGAGAGCACCAAGGTCCCTTCTTGAAAATTCCATTGGCCCAAATAAGTTATCCCTTACGTCCGAACAGAGGAGTGCGTCTTCTCTCTCTGATAATTGTGATGCCATACCCATTAGTATTTCTTCGATAGGTACTTGGGATACCACATCCTGTGATGAAAAATATTTAATTAAAACACAGAAACATGTAAAATTGTCTTGCTTTTTTGCAAGATTACGGTTCATGCTAAGATGTTACATTGTGGCTTAGCGCGGGAGATATTTGAAAGAAAATAATCTTGCTTGACGAAAACCTATAACAAAACATAACACCACAAGTTATTTATTTAAAGCCATTTTGGGCACTCTGGTTTTAACATGTACATTTTTTATTTCTACAAAATCTTAACCGATAAAATTTACGCTCACATTAATAGGCAGAAAAAGGGAAACAAAATAATAAGATTTCTGGTCTCGCATTAAGTATTTAAAAGTCGTATGGCAGAGTACAATGGTACAACTGTACCACCACTACTGACATAAGTCACCTGTTTAGGTGTAGGTAATAGATGTGAGTCCATTAGAAGAACTTACTGATTTACAAATAATAGTTGGCAATCAGAAACTTTAATGGAGAATTAAAAAGTTGTTAATATTTTTGCAGGTGTGGTCTAGCCGAGAACTTTTTTTTTGTAATATATCCTAATTATATTATGAGTATACTTTGTGTATGTGTGTTTGTTACCATATTGTCAGTAATTAGAATTTTAAAAATCTTTTTTCCAAGCTTTCGCATTTCTACTAAAACAAAATACTATCCGCAGTTGATACACTTCTGATTTGAGTGGCAAATTAGCATCGGTTGATGCTCCATATCGCATTACGGAGCTCGGGGCACGCGTGGGGCTAGTTATTTATAAAAGAGGGTTACTTACGTTTCCATCCCACCACGTCTGGCACAGCCTAATGGCGTCATGGCCACCGGGAGCCCTTCCGTATCTGCAGTTTCTATCCCTCAATAGTATAGCCGGAGGCACCAACGTGTGGCCGAAACGGAACGCAGCGACTGCGAACTCGTGCGTCACTCCCGGAGCCACTTCTGCTTTGTAACCTTCGTAGGGAGGGATCGGCACCCCGAGGAAGGCCGGCACGTATTCATACAGAATTATATTCTGTAATTAATAAAGTAAAAATATTTCCACCGTTTTATAGTACAGTCGAACCTGGATAAGCGAAAACTGGATAAGTGAGAAAACTCTATAAGCGACAATAATGGTCAAGTCCCGTCATTTTTATTCCAAATACCTCTATGAGTGACAGTGCAGGAACCTTTTTTAGAGAGAGTAATTTTTCACATCTAGACCTCTGTAAGTGAAAGTTTTTTTACTTTAGACCTTTGTAAGCGAGACTATTTACGTCATTATTAGCGTCACTGTTTTCTATTTATGTCATTATTAGCGTGATTGTTTTCGATGGAATTACAAACGGCTGCAGTGCACTGCAGCCGTTTGTCCCTACCTGATATCTTCAACATTTGGTTCCAGCACATTCACTGATAAAAATGAAGGTGATTACGAAGATTATCACACAAACGGGGACATAGGTTTAGAAAAACAGCCTATTCCAAGAAAAAATGCCTTAAGCGCAATAGAAACACTACATAGTTTTTTGAGTATTGTGAAATTGATCCCTCAATTTTTGATAAACTTTATGAAATTGAAAAAACTGATTCATAATTGTAAGAACGACACTCAGAAAAAATAACTGATTTTTTCAAATAAATAAAATATGCCATGTTTCTCGACTTTTGTTAACCTCTATAAATGAGAGTAACTACTCCCAAACCTTCGTAAGTGACAAACTGCTTTAGTGAGAAACCTCTATAAGCGAGAATAACATTCGGGTCCCTTGGATTCTCGCTTACCCAGGTTCGACTGTATATAAAACATTTAACTCTATCTATACTTAATTTTCACAAAGAGATCGCAAAATTTTTTATAGTCTCAAAATTCACATAAATTAATAATAAAATATTTACTTAGACAAAACGTAAATAAACCTTATTTCTGTTTTTTGCCTACAGTTACTTAGTTTAATAAAAGGGAAACTAGAGAGTTCAAGATTTTTTTGTTTCATATTGTCAAACTTTTTTTACGAACACACAAATACACCAAGTTTTATTAGTGTCAAGTGATCTGTTTAGCTACCATTTACTCAGAGTAACAATTTTTTATAAATTAAAAAATTTATTCGATGAAGTCATGATTTTCTTTACTTCTAATGTACAATATTTGGGCAATATCATTTGGACCAATGATATCATTTAGACACGGCTGCAATCAACTTCTTTAGCAGTGAATGGGGAATGGTTTACCATTCACTCGATTAGACATTCCTAGTCTTAAAGTCTGAAAAAATCATTTGTAGTTAAAGATAAAATGTTTCTTTTGCCTTAGTTATATAAAATTTATGCATATAAAAATTTCCTGTCACAGTGTTTGACTGTGATGAACTCCGAAACTACTCAACCGATTTTGATGTTTTTTTTTTTTTCATTTTGCTGAAGTTGTTTCGACGTAGGACGTAGGATAGGTCAGCTAGTAAATTGTATAGTTTTGGAATGAGTACGAAGGCTTTCAATTTGAAAGAAAAAATTTCTTTTTCAATCAGTCATACAACTATATTTTTTTAATAATCCCAATGTAACTCTGCATGATATAAGGATTCTAACGACACTGCTCAGGATGTATGAATAATAATAATAAATAATAATAAATATTTCCTACATTCACACCAATTAACCTAGCCCAAAGTAAGCACTTTTAAGGCTTGTGTTATGGATACTAGGGTAACGGATAGAAATACATATATCATACATAAATAAGTAATATTCATAGAAATATATAAAAACATCCATGACTCACGTACAAATGCTCGTATTCATCATACTAACATCTGCCCCTTCCGGGATTCGAACCCAGGACCGTCGGTGCGAAAGGCAGGATCGCTACCGTTGCACCAAACGGTCGTCAAATGATGATGGGAATGGTGGTCAGATATTGGAATAAAGAAACTCACATACAAAGATGAATCTCCTTCTTGCGTAGTCGTGCGAAAAGGGAAGACTCCAAAACTTCTAGAGCTTTATACGCGAAGTACAAAGTATACCTGTAAGCTTGCGATAACGATCCGCCTGGCACGCTGAAACACCTGCTCGTCACTCCAGTCTGGATGCTGGCGATGTACGCGCGCAGCCACCACGTTGTGCCATCGCATTAACAGCACTCCGAACGTCACCATTGCCGGGTTTTGATTCGTTCTAGGATCTCCGAGTACTGGCAAAGACATTGGAAATAATAAAATATATCGCATATAAAAACATGTAATTTCTAATATATAATTTCGATAGAAAATCCCCAGAGATGAATTCTTACATATACTTTAACAAAAAAAAAACATTTCATTACCATTGTATGGTTGCATTTAGTTTTTTAGTTAATATTTTATTAATATATTTTGTTGATAATGTATTAATATCAACATCAAGTAGTAATATTTCTTATTTAATAGTCCTAGTCCTTAATTATTACTCTGCCTAACAGATGAAATGTATATCATAATTGAGATGGAAAGTTTGCTCGAATTTTAAAACATTTAGCATGGCAATGAAAAGTCTTGATTTTGGCTTTTCAAAAGTGGGGAAGTTTTGATATAAAAAGTATATTTTCTGTATAAAAGGTTGACAATGCCATACATTCAAACGTGGAAGTGTATGGTCTGATGTGCTGTAGACGGTACCCTACTTGAATACCTACTCTATTAAGTAGGTACCTTTATTTTTATTGAGCTGTATAAGGAAATCCCCTGGTCTCGTCGACACTCATATCAATGATTCCATTTCGATGTGCAGTTAAAATACCCCTATCTCATCCATACCAGTTACGTTGCCTTCGTATTTATTTTCCTGTTTTCAAAGCTGTACAGGTCGTATTTTTTTGTGTTACGGTCAAGATACGAGTATGTGTCTATAAAGTATTTAATATACTTACAAAATAATCTCTCAGGACTGAGCATCCTCATATAATGTGGTACCGGGTTATTAAAGAGTGGTACCCGCTTCGTATTCTTAAGTGGCATACCGCCTTCACTTGCTAGGCTGCCATTCTGTAACCATAACATTTAAGTTATAATAAAAAAGACGATTAATGGTAAAAATAAAGCATTTAATGTTTCTTCATGCATTAGTAAACTATGGTATAAACTGAATTGTATTCGGCTTAAAAAAGGATTACGCAGACTTAGTCATTACTAGAGCATGTTTTGAACTGTAAATTATAGCAACGAATGTTAGAGAATTGGAAGAAAAAATTTTAAATGAATAATATTCTTATTAAGAACTAGTTGAAACTTTACTGTTTCAACCTATATTTTAGTGTAATCATAATATCGTAAGTCATAATTTAAGATATTTCATAGAAATGTACGTAAAGATGCAGGCGTGGCTGCTGGGTGGCACCTGAAATGACCTCATTGCATTCACCCACGCCTCGCTCGTACTGTACACGAAACTTCCGTCTATCCACGATGTCATTTGGTTTATCTGCAAACAAAAAAAAAAAGATTACATAATAAACAAATGATAGAATAAGAAAAGACAGATAAATATGGATAGAACTTGATCGTTAAGAATCTTAAAGTTGTGACTTTCTGGTATATTCAAGAAATGAGTTCCTCAGAAGAGCTCATGTAGGTACTGAAATGGATTAGAGATTCCTCTCTGTCTGTTTATAAAGTGACGTGAAGTTAGATTGACAAATTGATTTATGAATCGAATATCATTAAAAAATAATATTATTGTGTTTATATATTGGCGTGACATCTGGAATAAGTAAATTGGTATGCTTTGAAAAGTGATAACAAATAACCTTAATTGGGTAATATTTATAAATATATATATACGTGGGTATATATCGACAAAATTTTTACTAAAAACATTGATTTAAAATTAATCGACATTTATGTCAATAAATATTTGCATTATTTCTCAAAAAATATCCCGTTGACCTCATTACATTTCAATAATTATCTTATAGTACAGTACAATACGTGTTACCTACTATTAATATACAAATAAAATCTTCAACACCAAATACTGGTAAAAGGAATTAAATTAGATAAGTATTTTAATTAAATGACGTGTGATTTCCATCATATAAATTAATGGCGAAGAATGTGGAGTGTACGCGTCGAGTTCACTATTTACACACAAATTAGCATGCCTTTGAGTTAATCACACAAAACTATCGGTTGTAAGCGTATCTAGCGATAGGAATCTTCGCACTATAGGGACGAGTAGGGCTAGCAACACTTTGAAATAGACAATGATGTAAATGCACAGTAATTCCCTTCATAGTAGCCTAATACTTTTTTAAGGTTATTTGACATGACGTGACGACCCTTAGAAGCCAAAAAAGAGGAATACAAGACAACTAGACGGCAGGTGAAACTGTGGGATATAGCTTGTTAGTCAGGTTCAAATAATCTCTGATAATATTTATTTAGCACAGCGTCGTTGTCGAACCAAAATCAGTTAAGTGAATTTTTTGATATTGCAACATGTTGACTTTTCCAAAATGCACGAAACTTTCATTTAAAAATAATTGTTTACTTGTTTTTTGCACAAAGCAGTTTTGGTTTAACAAAGACCTTCTCATTTTATTAAGTTGGCATCCCTAAGCTTTGTGAATCTGGGTTATTTGATTCCATTACGTTTTATTGCTTGCTCGGTATTTGGCCTTCTTACGCACCTCTGTAAAATCAATAGAATACTATATATAACATCAAGTACGCTCTAGATGAGTCAAAGATATCAATCAATCCATTATTTTATGTCAATGTAAAAGTATTATTTAAAATAAGTGTAAATTATTATAATAGAAAAATACCAGAAAAAAACGATTCGGGACACAAGTGAATTCTCTGGCGGGAAAGAAAGAAAGGTACTAGAAAACTTCGACCAGTGTTCATAAGGCTCGGTAGCTCAATTGGGAGAGCATTGGACCGGATTTCCAAAGGTTGGGGTTCGTTCCCGCCTGAGAATTCACATGTGATCCGAGTCGATTTTTTCTAGTATTTTTCTATTTTAATAATTTATCTTATAAGATCGCATTGAAAAATGCATAAAGTATATAAAAATTATAAAACTAAACTAAGTGTTTTATTGTAACTAGTTTACTTCATTTATAAGGAATTCGATAGTATCATGGCGGATTTATGGCCCATGCTTCCTAAGGATGAAACCGCTAACAACATTTGTTCCAACAATGGACACATTGATAGGCGGTGACGATAATTTATAAGTGACTAATTGGATGCTTTGGCAATAGCTATTATAATCGAAAATCAAATACTTATCTTTTATCTTTTGTATGTCATAGCAATGTTAAGAAATACTTATTAAAAACAGAAATTTAAGAAAACCAAAACAATGCTATTATTGTGAGAATATAATTATAATGTTTTTTGAGGATTACATGTTGTGACGAAGCATAATATTTTAAATGTTATGTGAAACTTCCGTTAAAGCTGACGACTATCGTGCGCCCGCCCGCCCTTTTATTGTCAGTTATAACTTTATAAGACAGCCTGGATCACCTGAATGGGGGATAGATAAAAATTTTGTCCAATTTAGAATAATTTATTTAATTGCATTTTGAATATAGTCTTATCATATCATCTCAGTTCCAGTTAGTTTTTTTTTATAAATTAATCACGATAATTGAAAATAAATGATAATATATGTATTAACACAAATGATATGTTACGCCTACGTTATCGTTTATGTTTGAGATACAATCATTATTTTTTCATCTTATTTTGTTTCATGGATGTCCCAACAAGATGTGAGTTTTTTTTCATACAGTTTTTAATACTAATCTATTTATATCCTGTCTTTAAAATGTTGGCCTTTGCCCATTAAGAATACAATGCATATAATTTGCTGTAATCTTTAGCACAATTGAACTTCTGTTACTTACTACAAAAAACAAAGCCGACAATAATGCAGGATGCATTCAAGGTTTCTCTCATTTCCCTGAACTGCCTGAACGAACAAAAGTAAACGTAAAAGGTTTACAGGTGCATTGCTACAAAGTCACGTTTTAATTTGGAACATGTACAACGTCTGATAAGATAGCAATGATTTACGGCAAACGTGAATTATTTCGCAGGCTGTTGTAAATTGCTTATTCAAGTTTTTGTAACACTTAAATGGTTTTTAACTATGGAATATACTAAAATAATATGAGATATATTAACTGGTTTTTGGAAGTTATAGAAGGATATAGAAAAAAATTAAATATTGGATTGAAGATATGTTGATGTACATGACGAATCAATATTGAGAGAGAAAGATTAAAACTTTGAAATTAAGAGCAAGAAGCGAAAATATGTGAGGATGAAAAGACGCGGCCCTTGTATGTTGGCAGTTGAACATATTTTGGCCTGAAATACTTCACAAAATTAGACTAATTCCAAAAGTAATTTGTTACGATCCGTACCGATTTTATTTATTTATGCAAAATAAACACTTTTATTTCAAAATATTACAGATATTAAACAGTGATCCAACTGAATTAAATTAAAATAAGTTATTAATTAATCACATAGAAGTAAGTAAAAACTGGAAATTATAAAATGTTTCTTTTATATTTGGTTACGATTTAACCAAAAAATTCAAAACAAAATCAAATTACTTTTGCATCGATAATCTTATTGTAACTTTGATTAAATTGGAACACCGCTTGTGCAAGGACACCACCCGCCGGCAAAAGATACGCCGATAACCTTAAATGTTAATGGGCATAACTGACAGTTCCGCTTCTGCTGCAGCTTCTGTTACTTTACTATTATGCATTTATATTATTTTTCATTCTGACTCATCTAATTTATTTTAAAAAGTTAACGAAAGTAAGGTAATGTCATTGTTAGTGACCAATTTACTACAATAGAAATTGGTTTACTTGTATTAATAGAAATAATATTTCTTACATTCAAATCTAAAGAGTAAGCTGCGTGAGGCTTGTATTATGAATACGAGGATAACGGAAAGACATACATATATGATACACAGTGATTCATTGGAATGTATTACCTACAAATCAGGAACAAAGTAAGCTATCTATTCACTTTTAATTACTCCAATACATTCCGTCAAATTGTAGACATTTTCCTAGTATTCCTTTTGTAGTGTTTAACTCTAAATAGGGAAAGTAGTTTACTGTATAGAAAAGCCTCATTTGTTTACCCATGTAATTTTTATACTTAGTTATAAATTGTTGCAATGTAGTTTAACTCTGGTTTGGTGTAAACTTTTGTCATAGTTATAAATACTTTTGATGTCTCGCTTCTTGTTATTACAATATTGAAACTATAATATGTAACCATCAAGGTTGAGTTTACAATAATTAATAAAATATAAAATATGTAATTATTATAATAAGTAAAATTGTAAGCTTGTTTGCGTTTCTATAAATAATAAAAAAAATGTTTGTATTGAATAATGTTTGTATAAAGCATTTGCCAATATCGGGACTCCTGCTTGGCTAAATTGTTACGTCTTAATGTGCATTGATGTAACTTATATGCATTATGAAAAATAAATTACAACAATATATGGGAGATTGAGGAAATTTTGAGATAAATGTCGCGGCTTGCTTGTGGTAAACAATTTATGTAGAAGTAAAGTAGACTCGAACAAAGGCTTTACTTTAATTAGAGTGGTGAAAGTGACACAGCGTTTGAGGTAAAATCCCAATTTAACTAGTGCCGACTTCTTTGAGTTTTACTTTTTTAGATAATAACAAAATAGAAGAGTCCATGTAAGACCAAGAAACCATGTAAGAGTCGATTTGAAAATATCGGTAGTGGAGCCCGACATACATGTTTTCCTTTCTATTCTGCCCTATTTAAGTTAATTTGTTGGTAAGCCTATCTACATATTTTAAATATAATGTTCTTGGTTTAGATATAGTTATTTTTTTTTACTTTATTAATAGAGTTTACCATAAAACATGAATTTTAAGGTAAGAAAATTTAAGTGAAGAAAATTATTTTAAAGTTACGTTCAGGTAAAAGGTAGATTCTTTTTTAGAGTTCATATTCTGTCTTTACGGAAGTAGCTCCTTTGGTTATGTGATTTTATTATTTTGTGTACTACCTGAAGTGTAATTAGTCAAAGATAAAATTGGATTTGGTCTTGTGAAAAGACTCAAAAATATTAGTACTGTACCTACATAAGATACCAGTTTCTGCACCTAAAATAATGCTCACCTGTTCTCTTGGGCTGTTAGGACTCTGCCCCGTGTTTCTGTCATACGCAGCCCTCAGGAAAGGCATGTACTTGGCACCCTGGCAGTCTGCGTCGTACATGTGGTCACATTTGTCTACCGGGATGCGGTGGTGTTCAATAGGGCAACCCGATTCTGACGCCATCACTATCTCGCCCGTCACTATTTGTCCTAGAAAATAATATTGCGGTTGATTTTCAATTTGTATGCAATATATTTATTCCCTTATCAAAGAAAGGAAAAGTCACTTGTTTCATTTATTTTGTAACACAACCTAAGTTTAATATTCAAATAAATTAAAAATTAGTGGTTACACAAATTAAAATCAAAACACTGGTGTGTTGTTACCCGTTTTCAGTATATACGTCTTTTTAAAATGTTGTTTTTCAACTGTTTTTACGAAAAAATTAATAGTTTATGGTTCCAATTGCAATAATAGTGTTAAATCAAGTTATATAAAAAAACATATTTGAACAAACAAACACAACAAACGCTTAAGTCATTTAACAGGTAAGTAGAAACAGCATGGGTTTTGCACACATTCAAATTTATGATTGATTTACGATGACGATTATCGAGTACTCCGGAAAAATAAATTATTGCTTATTTTCCATTTCTTTGTAAAGTAATAATAATTGCTGAATGTTACCGAAAAAGGCCAGTAGTGCAGTTCTGTTCGCCAGTGAAGGCAAGCCATCCTGCCCCCTCATGAACAACTTAGAGAGCGCCCTAGCTCCAGGCCTGTCCGCCCCCGCCATCATGTATACCCCGTCCGCATATGATGCTGGCGACTTGCGCGTGAGTCGACTACCTGTAGACAAAACAATTATATTTAAGTGTTATTTTTTTTCCACTTAATTTTTATTTCAAGTTGAGAATCTTTCCATCTTGAATATATTCATTTTGTCACCTCGCAAAAATTCTTCCGTATGTTATATTGCATAATCGAATATTTCACTTGGATGCAAGTTCATTATCACAAACTATAATCTATTTTATTTATTAATTCTATGTGCATAAATCATGAAATTGCTTCTTTTTGATTCATTTATATTTAAAATTTATAATAATATCGTAATCATGATAATAATGAACAATTTAAATTTAAAATAGAATAACAACTTAATAAAGTCAAGAAGTGGCTTCGGGGTTGCATTTTAGAGTGATTGATGAGAAACATTGCCATAAAGTATAAAATATTATATTATAAAATGTTATATAGTATTTTATAAAATATTAACCAATCATGCTACACAATGAAATTTTGAAATAGCCACCCAGCATTTCGAAACAGCGGGAAATTTCAGCGTTAACATGGTCAAATTATATTTTGTGTATTGCGTCGATGTCTTTTACACGGGAGTAAACTTTATATTAACTTTGCCGGCTAAAACGTTCTAAGTTGTGATTATACTTGAAACTTTAAAAAATCAATCTTGATGCGATTTCGGTTATCCTGGCATCATGACAACGACATCGAGAACGTTCATAAATGTATAAATGAGATAGTCGTAGCAGAAAAAGAAAATATAAAGACATCAATGCCACTATAAAAAACTTATTATTCATGCATTTAAGTGTATTGTGTTGGAAAACAATAATATTTTTTTGATTCCTAAAATATTTTGCACTAAAAACAAATAATTGATATAATTTTTCAGCTAAATTATTCCAATTATTATTTATTCCAATTATTGTGTCGATTTCTAGAATACTGGTTTTATACGTTGATGTGGTTCACTAGCACGATATTCCCGTTAAATGGAAAAAATCTGACAATTAGTTTTATAATATATATTTATTAGCTTAGTTAAATGATTGACAATTATTGCCGATGCATTTTTTTCATATCAATGGAAGTTCTACTAAAAATATCCTGGGGATGGAATTCGATGGATTCTTAAAGTAGATTTTCATGAAATCACCGGAGTTGCAATTTTTCCCTTGTAAATTGGCATTTTTGGGTAACGAAAATTTTCCAGTCTAAGCTCCTGCAATTTTGATTGAACGAGCATTGTGAAGAAGGAATAGTGTAACTGATAACAATTGATAAGTCTCGGTTGTATGGCAGTGAGCCTGTCCATCATTATTTCTTCACGGTACTGACGGTACAGAAGTTCGCTTCTGTGTAGTAATTGTTATGACAAGTCTCAAAAGTTTAAACTTTTTTTTGTAGATTTTTCCACCGGGTCCAACCACAGACGTTTTTTTCCGTAACTGAGTAATTAGTCACTGTAATTTGTTCGTGTGATTTCATCATTAATATATAGCATCAATTTAAAAAGGCGTACGAAAATGTCGAATGCAGATGTTAGCTTTCATTATGCCACCGACGATATATAAGGACCATAACTTTAGTCATTATTAATGTACTTGATATCTTGTCAATTTGCTCATGGCAATTGCGTGAAATCAGAGCAAAATTACATGATACTCGAAGAAAGTACGCAACAACTGGACGGCTGAAAAGTGACAGGCAAGAGAATGGTACCAGACAAGAATAACAATTATTATAATAAAAATCAAGATCAGATATGCTTTCTTGTTTTATTATACGACGCCACTTGAAAGAGGGTAATTACCTTAATGGGTGGAACTTTTACTGATATGAAAACACATTACTAAAACTGAAAACTGAAATACTAATTTGAGGTACGGCTGAAATTACAATTTACAGTTTAGTTGCCAGGGTTTAAAATATATATTTTAAATAATTGGTAAAGAGAAGTTACCGCCGCTTTACTTTGTTGACAGAAGTCATTATATTTTTGTACAATGGCTCCGAAGTTGAGAACCTTTTTTATATGTTTATGTAAATGTTGCTGTAATCATTAAAGGGACTGAAGCTTTTTTTTTGTTTAGAACGCAAATACCACCTATCTCTATCCAGGCAAGTTCTTTTCAAATGAAACTACAGAATCCGTGAAAGATCAGTAAAATTTTGCAGTGTTTTTAACGTTCTAGGCCGCATTCTATTGATTATTGCATTTTTATAATTTAAGCATTTAATTGCTAGAAAATATTGCTTAGAATAAAAAATATAAGATGTTATACACACAACTATGTACAACTATTGTTTTTATTTACTGATTCCCTTCGTAGTTCATTGAGTTATACTTTAGAATTCTGAAAAATTCTGTTATTTTTATAATATAATAATTAGAAAATATCTACATATTGTTTTAGAATAAACAAAAAAAAGTTGTAATGTTTCTACTTGATTGACAAGCAAAGTGGTTGTTAAGTAAAGCTACTAAAACAACACATGTATGTTCTCATTATTTGACATTATCATCTTATTTAACTCAATTAATTTTACTATTGTCTACATGAATACAGTGTCTATGAAGGTTTTATTTTGTTCCTTAAGAAATGTTCTAGACTCAGAAACAAAAGTTTGTTTGCTTTGCCAAAACTCTGGTGCAGTATTTATAGGTTAAATAAAATAGAGTGAATCAAATTAATGATGTTACTTCCAAGAAGCTATTTCTAATTGTTGGTTTGCTTACTGTATCTACTTTACAGTTTTTGGTACCTCCGCATCGTGACCAACCGTAGCTCATTAACTGCTGTTATCTTTGCTCCAGTTAATATCTGTCACTTTGTCGGCTCCTGCGCACCGCTGCAACTTGCGGCCCTCTCGCTGCCATTTATGTCAACGTTATCACGTTAATGCCCATCTGTCATTTCGTAAAAAAAGTTGTAATCAAAAGGCAATGCCCGGTAATTAGTATTGTGAAAATTGTGTAATTATTGCCTTGTTTATACAATATACAATGTAATAAATTTTCATTTTTTATCGCTTTCGAAATGCTGAATCAAAGAAACGGTTTTTGTATTCTTGTTAAAATAATAGAAGTGCTCTAGATATTTTAGAGATTAAAGATATTCGAGATCTGTTAAACTGTTGAAATTTCGACACTGTAATAAGTAAAACTTATTTGTAATCTTTCGTTAAGTAAAGAAAGATCCTATTATTATTGATCCTAACACAGTTCGATAGCTTTAGCTAACGATCTCGAAGAAGTAGAAGTCCACAAATATTAAAATAAAATCATTGCATTCAGCATATTATCATACGTATGAGTTTTATCTCTGAAAATTTAAGTTTTTAATAAATCTGGATGTTCGTTATATTATTTTACTTATATTAAACACTAGTTGATGCCCGCGACTTTATGCGGTTGAAATTCTTTTACGCATACCTGTTTGATAATACAATTAATTTTATAATTTTTACATATTTTATGCACTTTTCAATGTGATCTTATAAGATAAATTATTATAATACAAAAATACTAGAAAAAATCGACTCGAGTCACAGGTGAATTCTTAGGCGGGATTTTCCGCGCGATATCCCTATTATTCTATATAATATTATTCCCTATGATTTGTCTATTATAATAATACAATTAATTTTAGATATTATTTATTTAGCCTCAAAATATAAAATAAAATCACAAAGAAAATCAAAAACATCCTTACTTATCCGTATTCCCAATAAGCGATAGTCAGATAGCGTTCGTCAGATAGAAATTTCATACTTTTACAAATTGCACGCTGCTGGAATCAAGCTACTGGAATAAACTCTAAAACGTCCTTGTTAACGCGTTCTTAAAATGAAACACAGTGCCATATAGTGTCTTCGTGGTCTAACATATTAAGAAAATTACACTTTTTAAACAAAAACATACAAACAAAAAATAATGACATATGTAAGTCATGGAATTTATCATTTTCTGAGCTTTTTTTCCCATTTTAATACTTATTTTACATGATAGGAAGATTAAATAGCAATTTTTTGATTTTGTAGTGCAGATGCATTTTTGTTTTGACCCGTCTGGGGGTGAATTTTAAATTCCTTGGTAATTTCGAAAATAAGCTTTAAACTGAGCTAAATCTTTCATGCAAACTACCAAAAAACCCATTTAACAGTTTCGGAACTTAGTGTTAATCATCTCTAAATGATTATAACTATTTTCACTATCATGCGATTTCAATGTAACAAAGCGTAAGTGTTGCACAAAGCCTATTAGTACTTTTTTTTATATCTTATAGGATATACTCAATATAGATAGTCTCAAAAGTAGTTTTTGACTTTTTTCTTTTTGTTTATAAAACTATGTTCTTAATTTTTATGCTTATCCACTGCAATTATGTCTGGTTATTAAAATATAGAGAAATACTAGTTGAACAAGTCTTGACATTGTCGTAGAAAACTAACATTCGTTTTAACGTTTATCGTTAATGTTTTAATCTCAAATATTGAAATATGTTTACTACACAAAAAGAGCGTCAAACGTAAATTTGTTTTTGTCGTCTATCTCAGATTGGTTCCATGTCCAAGGAACCATAAAATTTTCTTTCATTTTAAGTATTAAAAAAGTTGTGTTTAATCGATTTTACTAGTGTATGGTCATAGGGTAACAGGCTGTTCGAGACTTTTTGTTTAGTCATTATAATTGTCTTTATATTAAAATATAGTTATATTAATCTTTTTTAGGGAATATTTTATACGAAAAATAGAAGAAGTCTACAGATTACTTCAATCGGTATTATATTCTAACTTACACTGAAGCTCTTTTTACCACGGCATATTGATTATATCTTACACGATCGTATGCACAGATCTGGCGATTCGTGATTGATAGCTAGCATCACTGAGACGGAGAATCATTTAACATGTTCTCGTGACGCTGTTGCCTCGGTGGCGCAATCTTCACTCGATATAGCTCCATGAATAACGAATTAGGAACAAGGAGATTTTGGCTCAACAACGATACCTCTGTAATTTATGTTCATAATTGTTATTATCGTTCCTACACCAATTATTGATACCAAATAATATAAATTGCTCACGATGCAACAACAGAAGAGTACAATTTTTCTCGGCATTCATAAATCATTGCTCTATTACCTCAATGCTGTTTGATATTTCGTGTAATTTGATTTTGATTGCTGTTCTAATCTTGTGATGCAATTGAATCACCGTATAAAGGCTTTTAACATAGAATAGACATTAAGTTTCTCCCTAATCCCTCCTCTCCAAGAGAAACTAGATGGCGCAATGATAAGCGAGTTTGGCCTATCAAGCCATTGATGTCTGTTGCATTTGCAATTGTAACCACTCAATATTCCGCACTGGGCCCGCGTAAGGAGTATTCCCCCAAGGTGTTTCCATTTGTAAAAAAGGACTTTACTCTTCCAGTTGTAATCCATATTAACAGGTATTTAGCTATTTTCCGCATAATATTTCGTTGTTTCGACCCATCCGCAAACCGTAATATATTTTCTGCGCGGGTAGGTTTGGATAAGCACAGTATAAAAAAAGTACACTCGCTCGCGTCTCTATTCTTCACCGCTTTCAATCGGATTGTTCGTTTGTTTGCACTTTAGTTGCTTTGTTGTATTGCAATGCCTCCAAAAATGAATCCGGAGACGCAGATAAAATTATTTTATGCTTTAAGGAATAGCCTTTTTAAGTGTATGCTATCAATCAGTGATTATTCATCACAGATTCATCAAAGATTTGTTTTTATATTCAATCGAAACAGTAGATACTTTGCGCTTAGAATTCGAAAATGTTCTCGATAAAATTAAATTAATTGAATTAGAATTAAATCCTGAGTTCTTGTTAAGTTATGACGTAATGTCTTCATTTGAAGGCAAGCGCCCGTAGTAGTTACCGGTACGAAACCCAGTTTCGATTTGTTGAAACGAAACGGATTTAAATTACCACCCATAGAAATACCAGAATTTGATGGCCTTTGTTTTTTGCTAGTTTTGACAATACGATCCATAAGAATAATTTGTTATCGGATCACGAACAATTATATTATTTAGTTAGTAAACTCACCGGGAAAACAAAAACGGTTTGCGCCGGAATAACGCCTTGGGTCGAAAATCATAGTTTGATTTTGAATACTTTGAAGGTCAATGTTAAGTAGCAACCGCTTATTTAGATCAAATATTTTATTTGAAAAATAGTACTTCTTGCAACGAACATGACTGGAAAACATTCTAAGATATTTTTGCATCATCTATTCGCGCCCATAAGAACCTTAAGGTCGATAATCTCGGTGGTTTTTTGTTTTTGTATATCTGTTTAAAGAAATTAGATCCGAAACCGTTTGCTTATTTGAAATGGATAGACTTGGCTAAGAAATACCTAAGTTCGACGATTTAGAAACTCTCGTTCGTCAACACATTAGAATTTTGCAACGAACTTTGTTAAATCATGGAGTAATAAAAAATAGTAGTAATTGTAGAAGTAAGCCCACAGAGTCCACGCTATCTTTTGTTAATACAAATTCGCAAGTGTCGCATTTGAAAAATTGTTCTTTGTGTCAAGGTCACTGTGACCAACTTTATAATTTTAAAATTTAACTAGTGGCCTATCCGCAAACCCCTTAAAACTAACTATATTTTTAAGTGACGGTGTCTTCGTGTGCATAAGGAACAGCAAAGCCCAGGGACGTCCCCGGCAGTATCCAGCATCAGACACCACGTGGCAGTCAAGGTATCTTCATCTTCCTCTCATATTGTTGTCGACATAAATTTTCTCATATCGCAATCGTCTGCACAACTTACAGGTTTATGTAAAAAAGTGAAAAATGCTTGGTCTATAAAGCTCAACATAATGTTAGTACCTAATTGTTTCTATCGCCTTTCTAATATGAAAAAAATGTGGTCAAAAATTCTTCTCAATTTGAATTCGTTAATGTGTCTCATATACATACTATATTTTACAAGCATTCAGAGAAATCGAAACATAATCGTATAATAAATATTCATTTATTTATTAATAGAATGGAAAATTTAAAAATTGTCTTACATCACATCAATTGGTTTTAAGACCATATCATCTTGGATAACTGGGCCTGGTAGAACTACTTCCAGTTCAATTATAATGTTGGTTTTTTTAATTCCAGCAACGTTAAAGCCACTGTGAAAGCCAATATTTTTAATTGTGTGAAAAGTGCTGTATCTTATATTTCAATTACTTAAGTTTATTTCATATTGTGTACAGATTAATTGATTTAGAGTTGCTTCGGTAATAATGCATGAATTAATTAAAATCGTTGCTTTTCAATGATGTTTTATTTATGTCTTCTTATGGAATATTCTTTTTTTAGCAACTTTATAAGTTATGTGTATTTGAGGAGCTGTGACTCTGACGTAATTGACAGGTATACGTCTCATAAATCTCTCGCCACTTATTGGTACGTCTCGTTTTGGTATAAATTAATAACGTGTGAAAGTGAAAGATATTTAAGCCATTCATCATGCTTCAGCCATTCGTAACCTATAAACTACTTCGTGATCAAGGTCGATTTATGTTGTACGGACTGCCCGATTAGCTTATTATTTATCAAACATCCAATGCTTGTTATCTTTCACTTTTTATACCGATTTTTTTTAGAATTCGTGCATCTGATTTGTTTTTCAATTTAAGGGTCGTAGTAGATGATTGCTAGTTAAAAACAGTAAATAATATATAATATTATTAAATCATAATAATATGAACAAATTTAAAAGTTTATGTCAGTTATGTTGTAGTTTGTGTTTAAAATATCTGTGTTTCTTCAGCTATCCCAACAAGTATAGAGTATAAGGGAAAAAACTTAGATGAAAAGCGCCCAAGAACCAGAAACGCCCAGGAATAACGGTGTTATTTTTCACTACTCGGGCTTTGTCTATGATATAAATCAAGTGTTAATGGAACTTAAGTGTTTCAATCACGACCCCTAGAAAGGTTAAGTTCGAGTTAAAGTTTTTGTAAAGCCGTGCATCAATAAAGTAAGTTTTATCAGTGTTCAGCGAAAATATCGGGCCCGCAACTTGTTCTGTTCAAAGGTCAGCTAAGCGCTAGCGCCCCAGTCGGTCATCGTAGTCAGGGCTAAGCGTGCAGTTTCTTATAGTTTGAGTGATTTTTTTTGGTAGCGACAGAATGGAACATCTTCCGCATAAGCCGCCGGCGACGCTCGGTCGGAAATCTTGTGTACACGAGCTCGTAAAAATGACATTCCTCAGTGCGAGCAAGTTAATCCCTGGGTCCCTCCTAGTTGGGTTTCTCCGAACGCAGTTGAGCTACTGTTATCGACAAATTTTATGTAATTTAGAATTAATCTAATGCATTTAAATGATTTGATTACTTTATTATTTTGGATGTTATACGCCATTAGACCGAAACATACATAGAACTTGCTCGCTTAATTAAGGATACCAATTGCATTAAGGTTTTATTTATGAAATAGTTTTACTATTAAAAAAAATTGAATTCTCGTCCTTTGCAAATAAAAGTAGTCTTGTGTGTTGTAGAAGTAGTAGTATTAATTATAGTTTACTGGAAGTCTATATCCATATGAATAGTTTTTACGAATTAATTTTATTGGTAAAATATTATTGAGCAAAAGTCCACTTAAGCTTAATAGTCCTCATACAAAAGACATTAACGTGTCACTGTCTTTGGTATAGGTTCAAAGTAGTTTGTCCTTTCTCCAGTACAAAAAAGTCCCACAGGCTAAAGGTATACGGAGGAACTGGCATGTTTTATCCAAACAAAAGTTTTCAACTACTTAGTGTACTATTTTGCAGTCAAAAAAGGTTTTCTATATCATATATAATCATTAAAAAATACATATTTTAACAATTAATTTACATATATCGCCTCTTTACTATGAATAAAAAAAAATTGCCTAAAAAAGATCAGGATCTTAAAACGTAGAAAACTTTCTTTCGCGAGATTGCTAGGTACCCATATATATATATATATATATATATATATATATATATATATATATAAGTAGATAGCTAAGTAGATATCGAAAGCTGTCAACAAGTAACTTGCACAATGCAACAAATTAATAAGCTCTATCTAAGCTCGTGATCTCACGAGCTGACCACTTGACGCAACGGTTCAGATTTGTAACTGATACAACCTTCCGATATACTGTGACATATGAAAGTCACGATAAACCAAATACATAGATACAGTCAATTATACATTTAATGCGATAACTTATTTTAATAACCAATGCAAAGAATTTTAAATATTAATTGTAAAATAAAATAATATTTAATATTTTTGTCAATGGTTGATAATGATTAATTTAAAAAAAATATCTTTGCGTTTTGAGGCAACGCGCGTTGATGTCTTTCATTATAAAAATTGTTGTCCAAGTTGTAATACACACTGACTGTTTTCTGCTTATTTATTTCATCTGCTCTTTAGAGACCTCTACTTAATTTAATTTATAGGTACCGTTTAGATCCTAGTCAACTGTATAAGAAGAAACTTCTTGGAAGGACGTTTCAATTCATCTATTCGATTTTATATGTTTAAAAGTATTAGAAACTAATTAAAAAAATCAAATTTAGTGGAACAATCAATACAAAAATGAATAGTTCAGTAAACGCAACATTGCTTTCAAGATGTGATCATAGAATGCATACTATGCTTAAAACTAGCATTGTGTTTACTTTATTTTTATTTTTTTATCTTATTGAAACCTAAAGCATTATAAATTTTCAAAGCAAACTTATCAGATTGTACCTCAGAAAAACAAAATGAGGATCTAGAAAGTGTTAATCAAAAGTAAATAAATTATAACTAGAAGATATTTAACTAATCTCAGGTGGGACTGTAAACCATTATGCCCTTGGTATCGGGGCGAGTAATCTTGCAATGAGCTACCGAGACCTTGACAGAGCCGTCGAAAATTTCCAAATATTTCTTAAGATGAAGTCAGGTACATATCTTCATATTATAGGTATCTACTACTGACTATAAAATCTAATTTAATAATCGAATACTTTTACAAGTATCCAATAATCGATTAAGATGAAACAGCCATGTGATAATTATATTTTTTTTTATACAAACATTTAAATGCTAGACTTTTATATCTTAAGAAAAACTATTTCTGCTGGATCTGTAAGGTCTCGGTATCTCAAATGAAGGAGTACTTGCCCGGAGAGCGAGTGTATGTGGGTTCGGACCCACCTGAAATTTGAAACAAATTGATTTTTTTCTAGATTTACTTTCATAATTTCTTTATATTTATAAGCCTAGCAGTTCAATACTTTTATAACAAAAAATGTAATAAAGTGTTAATTTACTATCAACCTCATATTTAATTACTAGCTGATATTTTCGCAATCAAAGAGGCATCTCTTATCGCCGATCCGGTAGGTCAACAATGCTTTGCATGTTCTTGCTTGCTACAAGATATTTCAAGATTTTTCTAGCAACAGTTAGTGGAAGTTATTATTTGTTATATAATAAATACTATATATTAGCATTTTTTCAAATAATGATGTAATTAATTGATTTTCACTGAAATACAAATTAAAATCATGTGTCTAAATTAAATAACAAAACGAATGGATACACGAAGGATTGCGATGAATCTGTCAGGGTGAAATTTAGATAAAATACAGTTACCCCCCACAGAGCGTTCTTTAATTTGGTTTGTACTGACTTGTTAACAATCTTTACATCATACCGAGTCAATTAATTAAGAGCTTCTATACTTACCTTGGTCATATCTCATAACTTACTCCTTAAAAGAGTTGAAGTAATATTAAATATGGGCTGTGTTTTTTGTAAAGTGGAGATAAAAACGCTTTATTTAATAAGCACAAATTTGGACATTGACTACAATTATGAAGTTATAATTTCATTTATACAAGACTATTTGGATCGTAAACTTACAGCATGCTTCGCAGTTTTCGAATGTAACCAACATGTAATTATTACATAAAGGCAATAATTTCAAAGAATCAACAATAATTTATTGGTTCGACTGTATCTAGATCACTGCCTTTTTAGTGATATTTGCTCCGATTATTGACATGAAATCTCGGAGAGCAGTTTTTCTCAGTGGAATTGTCGTGGTCAAGTTTCCTTAAATTGCTGTTAAGCGGTTTCTATAACCACACATTATGTTGTGGTCGGATGTTATGCTATAATGCAATACTAATTACTTATATAAGGACTCAATGATAATTTGTTTATCGCTGTTAAAAATGTATTTGTATCTAATTAAAAAGTCAAAAGACGTAGGTTTTCTGGCATTACTTTTTGCTGTGGGTATATTTTATTAGTATTCCGTTAATAACGTTAAGTTGAGATTAAATAACAAATTTATTTAAAAACACATGTTGCTGATTTTCTCTTCCAAAATAATGTATTTTGTTTGATAAATTATTCAATAAAAAGAACAATTCGTAAAAGAAATTAACTTTACAAATGAGCACAGTGTAATTATTAAAAATACGGTTAAATTACGAATTTAGCTCATATGATTGTATGGATTGTGGTAATGATTGTTAATAATTATATTTAAGTAAACTCTTAAACTCACATTTAATGACCTGTAATAACATATGCATTGACACGCGATCACCAACAAATTTGGAGCATTGGCATGCATACAAATAAATTGAATATATTTAAACTTCAATTGAAATTGATACTATTATTGATTATAAGAGGTGTTTATTGATTATTGAGGTACTACTTGTGTGCCATAAAGGCCCCGAGTTTCCTGATAGAGGTATATGAACTTTTTAATGAAGTAAACTGATTTTTATATTGTTAAAAATCTTAGAACTACATTTCTCTTAAAAACTTTCCAGCAAAAGAATTATTTAACTTTTACATTTTTAAGAAAGGAAAACTAGCTTATAAAAGTATAAGCTCTGTATCTTTCACTGACGACACTATCCCTGACATTATGTCAGAGAGTGTCGACAGTGAAAGAGTATTCAGAACTAAGCAGTAGTATAAAAAACGAATGTTTTCAAAACCAATTTTACAAACAAACTATACTTTATAATATTAGTGTAAATAATATGTAGGTATTGATCAATATAATGCAGTAATTATTTTGATACTCGTATTTATATATCTGTATGTATTTTGCAAAATACATTTACTTCTAGCGGGACATGAAGCCGTAAAGCACGGGTCTAACAATCAACATTAGTAAACGCTAATCTTCATCAATTTATTCGTTGTTACTGTTATTTATGATTTAAATAACAAATAGCGACGAATAAATCGAGTACCCCATTGATAGAAACCTCTTAACCATAAATGTTTCTCTTTACCTTGTGACAGTGATGAACTGTTGTATAATTTAGAAACAACATTTGAAGTATCATTTATTTGTTGTATCTAAACATCAATTACCTAATACAAACTAACTAGAACGGCAAACTAGAACAGTTAAAGATACGTATTATGTTCTAATACAAAAGTAATCACAGTATAACTTAATTCAGTAGTATATTTGAAACCGCTGTGTGTAAGACGACTGCAATGCAAATTCTGAAAACAATATATACAAAAATATAATGTGTCATAATCATAATATTGTTCACCATCATCAAGGCAGCCTTACGATGCCCACTGCTGGGCATAGGCATCCCCAAAGATCTTCATAACTATCGATCCTGCGCTGTCCGCATCCAATGTAGCCCCGCAACCTTGACCAGATTGTCGCTCCATATAGGAGGCCTTAGCTATCGTACGTACGTGGTCCGATTCGCGGTGGCCATTCAAAAATCATTCCATCCCAACAGCCATCGGTTCTTTTCGCTATGTGTTCCGCCCACTTCCACTTCAACTGAGCAATCCTTCGAGCAAAGTTGGTTACTTTAGTTGTAAATCTCCCCATTACAGATTCTAACATGCATGGAAACGACAAACATCCCCTTCTCCATTGAACCCTTTTTATTAGATCCATAGTTTGCAACCAAGTTTCACGCCTGTATATCATCACGGCAAAGACATGGTTTTTGTCTTGACCGTGATCCTCTTGCGATCCGTTCTTATCTAAATATATATATCCATATATATCTTTACATTTACATTTATATATTTCTATAAATATTATATATGTATGTATCAAACATATATGTCTATTCGTTACCCTAGTATTCATAACAAAAGCCTCATAGTGCTTACTTTGGGCTAGGTTAATTGGTGTGAATGTAAGAAATATTATTATTAAAATAATTTATTATGAACTATGTGCAATACTTCGTTTTATCTCCGTGCAAATGTAATGGCTTGTCAGTATATAGCATATTGTTAGCTGCACCTAGAAATATTTTTCTTTAAAATCTAAATTAACTTGCGGTAATTCATTCCATAGTTTGTTAATAAAATAAACAATCACTATATGAATGTGATTCTGTATTTCAATGTAACTTTTCTTCGTTAAATCTATTTGTGATACTAATATTTTGGTTCATTTCGCCAAGTACCACTTAAATTTAATTATTATTTAAAGCAACTGTAGCTCTTTTCTTGAGATGTTAGCTTCGAATCAAGTGAACCGGGTACGAACTTTCTCAAATTAATTGAAGCATTGATACTTAAAGAAATCCATTTTGGCTTAAATTTGATCGCAGTAGCATTGAATCGATTACTCGGAATTGTTCTTGATTAATTTCCATTCGAATAATGACAGTTGATATAAATAACGGTTGCCATATGAAATACCGATTGGTTAATAAGTTACATGATTTCTTGTAATATATTTTTAGAGCTATGGTTTAGATAACTGTTTAGAAAGCAGTTTGCTTTTTCAACAATAAAGTCAAAAGTCATCTGAAAGAATAGTACTTTCTTTAAAGGAATTAATGAAAAACATTATATATAGACAAACAAAGCGTAGATTGTGTGTATTCTTACAACTATTTTGCGGTTCACTTAACTATATTTACAGAATAGCTCCAATGATTGATTTAGTTATACTCGTTAATAAAAAACTATATCCGCTTAGGCTCTTGCTTTCTGAAAACAACCGTTTGTCGAATAATAAATTCAATGTGTAAAAGTTGAGATTGTACTGATTAAAAATTTTATTTAATGTATACGATTTATGAGTACTTGTGTACGCAATTAAATTTGAGTTGTTATCTTGAAACATTAATTATTGGATGTAAATTTAAAGTAAAACCTTTTTTGGAAAAAATGTATCAACTGAGAACTTTTTGAAAGTAGATCTTTTATAGTGACTGTAAATTTTGAATAATGGGTTTGCTGATGAAGTATATCGTAAACAGGGAAGGGTTACAGTTAAGTCACTCAAACTACTTATTAACAACGTTGAACAATGACGTAATTTTTTTATTTAATCGATGAACGGAATAAATTTCACTTTCATCTTATTTTGTAGATATTAACAACTTTCGAAGAACACAAAAAGGGCCGCTTTTGTACAATTAATCTTTCATAGTCATCAATACCCTTATTGTATATCCTTTATTAAATTGAATCTTGAAATAGATTTTTAGGAATAGAACTTGGTAAAATATTAATTCAGACTTTTATTGTAAGGTTTCATTTAAATTAAAATTGATATTAAAAGCTAAACCCACTGCTATAAAAAATATTCGTTATTACAATTAACTGAAATATTTTTAACACTTACCAACTGATCCCCAGTCGGGATATGCTCTGTTGTTGTACCACCCATCATAACGTTGCTTCTCATAGTATATTTCTGAAACAAAAGAGATAGGTGATAGTTATAAATAGATTATTAAAGATCGTATTTACTGTTTACAATGAGCTTATTCACTGTTAATAAGAGCGATATTTCGAATAGCAATTTTTCTTGGATAGCCAAAGAGATTAAAAAATTGCCCTCTGATATGGTAGAAGATAGGAGATACACAAAACCTCCGGCGAGAAAATAAAATTACTGCCGAAACATTATTAAAATTGTTCATATCTTTGAATTTATAGAGTAAATACATACTTTAGTACATTAAAAAAAATGAAAATCTCTTAATTATATGCTTGTGCACTACATTTATGTCAACGGTAAGTACCAACACTGAGGTCGTTTATTTTTTGCCTTAAACTTATCACTAGTACCTCGGCTCGTGCGTAATGAGAAGTCGCTCATTATAGATGCACTTCGTTGTGCACGTTTCAAACAAGGTCTCAATCGGCCACTCTGTATCTGGAACATCATTCCGCAACAACATGATACGTTCAGATTTCTATAAAGCGCACAAACATACTGGAGTTTCGGATTGATTAGGATTTTATTGACGTATGTACAGTACCTAATTTTCAAATACCGTAAATGAGTGAAATAGAAAAGTGTAAAGTTGTACGTATGTCTGAAACAGAAACTCTTTTTGTTAGTTTTTAAATATTTATAATACTCAACTCAATATTCAATTCAACAGTACACAAAAACAATTTTCTTTCAAGTTTTGTATGATATATCTAGGCTTCATTTCCGTTCAACCAATGCGGTTGTATAAGTAATTGAAAATCAATGGACTACGACTTTTTTACTGAATTCGTAACTATGAATATGTCTTTACCAAACATTTCAATTAATTTACGAATTAAGGTACTTTGCGGCACACCCGCAGCCTTGTCTTGTATGTATATTTACGATTTTAAAGCTACTTGTGTTTGATAATAAAAGTAGATTTTCCAACAATTATTTTATTATCTTCCCAGTTTCATGTAAAATATATATTACAGCTTTATTAATAGGTATTTACACCCAATAAGAATGATTTTTTTTAAGAAGTATCTTTATTGTTAACTAGCTGACACAGCCACGCGTTGCAGTGGCAGTAATATTATTTTTCTAAAATAAAAGTATCCTAAGTTACTCCTCATTACATCAGCTACCTGCCAATAAAAGTCCCGTCAAAATCGGTCCAGCCATTTCAGAGATTAGCCGGAACAAACAGACAGACAGACAGACAAAAATTGTAAAACATGTTATTTTGGTGTATGTACCGTATATATATTCATATGCATGTAGTAAAAACTGGTTATTTCAATATTACAAACAGACACTCCAATTTTATTTATATGTATAGATTGAAATAACATACATAGTTACATTAGACGATATAAATACTTAACAGTATGATTATCTGCCTACATATTATACCTGTCGGCTTATTCACAGCAATTTATGAATTTAGCGGCCGTCATTATCTATCAATCAATGTCAATTAGACCCGACCTAAATATTCAATGTAAAAATGTGCCGATATGATCACATCGGCGATGTATGTTCACATTATCTAACCACGTTAATCAAGAATTAATAAAACCTACTATTTAATAATACCGTAGGTAGAAACAGTTAACGAAACGTGTAGCTGAACAATCAATAAAGTTATTTAGTACACTTGTCAACTGCTTTTTATTAAGTAAGATTTCACAATAAGGACATTGAATACATTACCAGTAGCAAAACGTAGATAGCAAATGAATATTTCCATCGTTGGTAACTAATAATAAAACTATTAATAGTAATATCGATATTATCGTTATTCTAAAACACATAAGTATAGATTTTTAATTTGTGCTTGATGACGATAATTATTTTTCCAGACATTTTAAAATTTATTATTTTTGATTTCACCATTTAACTCTCTTTTTCCTGGTATACACTACTTTAACTACAAATAATTAGATAAGTGTAAGTTGTAATATAGTGAAGAGAGTTCAACACCAGCAAGAAAATTTAATCTCTTATGGCCTGGCTACATATGCGGGCGAATATTCGTGTCGCGTTGGCGCGCTAAAAACATCGTGTACGGGCATGCGCGATGTTCTTGTCTACATTAACGGGCGAATATTCGTGTCGATACATCGTGCCGGGTTGTGTAGTGGTGTGCTGTACGGCTGAGAAGTAATTGTCGATAAATTATTATTTAGGTATTACTACTAGTACGAGTATCATTTGCAAAATATTAAATAAGAGAAGAAAGAGGAGATGGTTTATGACTACTATTCATAGAAACCGAACGATGTAAGCATACTGCACCATAACATATAATGATAAAACCAATTTTCTTAATAATGTTCACATTTGGACTATTTATGCATGAAGAATTTAATTAAGGTTGATGAAGCAAGAGATATGTAAGAATAGGAGCCGGTGGAAAGAACTAATCTCTGCTTAACGAATGCAGATGAATATATGTATATCCGTTATTATATTGTTATATATAATAATTTGACTTTATTTTTCTTATTTTCAGAACAGGAATGGAAAGTAAGTTATCTGAGCTAACCGCCGAGTCTGGCATCGAATTCCCTCGATTTTTACGTATGTCGACGTCTGACTTTGAAATACTACTACAAAAGCTAGCACCATTAACCACTGACCACTTGACCAAGCGGGCCGTCCGAATGAATGTAACCAAACTGTGCACCGACCAACTGATCTAGCAGCGGGCGGCACGCTTTGTTTGTGCACTACCTACCCGATACATCAGTATTTTTTCTAATGTTAGGTACCGGCATAATAAAATAAAATAATTTTCTTGTTGGCTTTATTGACAAGTCGTCTTTGTTTTAAGTAACACATCGTCGATAACTTTGCACACTATGCCGCCGCCATAAAAATCAAATATGTATGTGGTCATTTTTTATTAAACCGATGACGGTGTCAAGGTGTCGATAAACTGTGTCAAGCGAAAGTGAAAACTAAAAAAATAATACTACAAATCTAAGTACTCATTTGCACCGCTATCACAAAGAAACATTCGATAGCGATCAATGCTCAACATCGAAGTCCTCTATAACTTTAACATAAGAGCAAGAAAGTAGATTTTAATTCGTTAAATGTATTTTTCGATAAAAAATGTTTATTAATTATTGTTCCTTCCATTTAACTCCCATTTTTTTTTAAACAATGTGTTTTTTACTGTTCGAACTAATACTTTTATTTTATTTTAACCTGTTTAAAAAATGGATAAATATCGTATGTATCGATACAAACGATTATTTTGGACATCTCTAATCCCTTTGATGCGCGCTACTTTACCGACACTGCCTCGAAGCGCGCCACTTTACCGACAGTGCAGCGAATACATCGTCTTCGCCCGAATACTTCGCGCTAGAACGATCCACCCGGCCACACTTAAAGCGGTAACACGAATATTCGCCGTAGCCCGCTAATGTAGCCGCAGCATTATAGAATTACTTTAAATACGATTTACTCACTTGAATAATTAAATTATGCTAAACAGAAGCGTGATTTATTTTTTCTCACGGCTCATGTATTAGTACTGAGTAATTTAATGATTAACATGTTTATTGACATGTTATTATTTCATTGATTTATTATAGTCTGTATTATTAAAACGGATACAGCACGGTATACCACCTGCGCCGGCGCGGCGTGCACACATTCTTGTCATGTATCTTTCATGAGGTATTCATTGCACATAACCTCTAACATAACTATAAGTCCTTATAAAAATGTGTGAGTAATTGTTTCATTATTGTGTGACACAGTTTTTTTGCAATGCCGAGTTGCAGATGCATTCCTAGACTTTAATCAATTATTTATCACCATATAATTCATAACTGTAAAACATTCAATCTTATATTGTATCGTAGTCAATAACTGTTTAGCTACTAACTTACAAAAACTACTCAGAAAGGTATTTGTTTTTTTTATGAGTGCATTATTAAAAACAAAAGCCTTCAAATGCAATATAGTGAAATATCATTATATTCTTTTTTAATGTTATACTAGCTGACCCGGCCATGCGTTGCTATGGTAACGTTAATTGATTATAGAAACTGTTATTCTTAGGCTTATGGTAACAAAACCACACACACACACACACACACACAAAGTATTGTCATAATATAATTAGGATGAAAATAAGAGCTGAAATAATATCGAAATTGTCTTTACTGTCAGTCAATGGAATAGAATGTCAAATGTATTTTATTTATGTGGGTTTCTTGTAAAATCAAACCTGTCACACTGTCAGGCCAACAAACGTCGATTGAAAGGATTTAACCTCACAATATAATAGTTATTCAGTTTGAAAATGATAATACCTACCTACTTAGACTTTATATTACGTGACTCGCCTGTGAGAAAAAGAAACATCTGTTAGGGTCGCTGATTATATATGTACTCTAAAGAACAATAAACATCACAATGCTACAAGTATCTCGGAATTTGTCTAGTAAATGCTATGGGGTTAAAGACCTTAACCTGAAAGTGTTTAGGTTTAGATTTTAACATTTAAGCTATCAACTGCTATATTTTTGGCAGTGCTGCGATCTATTACTTGAATTGCAGTTAAAATTCTTTGTCATATTATGAAGGGCTGTTTATAATTATACACACTGTCAAATAAATGTTGAATATATGCGTAGGTAAGTTTTTTTTTGTATGTATTAATAAATAATAACAATACAACACCCAATATTACCATACTTAGCTTGATCGTCATTCAATAACAAATACACTCAGTGGTCATTCGATATTTCAATGGACAGGTGTTCTTAACCGCTTGACTTTAAAACCAGAAATGACCGGACTTTCATGTCAATCCTATCAGATTAACGTCTAACTAGACCACATCTCCTATAAGAAGGAGCTATGCGTGCGGCTGGAAATAAAGTACTATGTTGCATAATCATAAAAATCTTCAAATGTCAGCAAGATTAACTTGATGTGATTGTTTGAGATAATTAGAGTGGTCCGTAGTCTCCATGCAAGTATCTTGTCACAGTTGATGGAAATTCAACAGAGTATTTAAGCATTTGTGGCTGCTTCTGAGCTTCAGTGAGAGTGTGCGGCACCCACTGCTAAACTATTCTTCTAATACTAATATACTTGTCTAAAATGACGACGACCACTCCTTACTTCATTACTCAAAGTTTGACGACAACGCTACAATTCTCCCTAAACGCCATTTAACCGATTCGTTGCTGATGGCACGCCTGTCATGCCATCACTTTTTTTGCGTATGGCGTTAGCCACTGAAACCGTGTCATTTTTAAATGGATGTAACTCGTTCTAATCAAGTTTTAGGGAAATCAACATAAAACGTATCTTCATTTTTTACGTAAATCAAGCTCGTAGCCTTCGTTTCTGTAATTGTATGTAGCAACGAATCGCTTAAAGTCCATCAAGCAACTCGTACGGTTATAGGCTATATTTGAATTTATAAAATATCAGCGCACGAAAAAGTTCTTGTTGCAGATACATTTTTGAGTGAGACAAGATAATTCAATTTAGTTCTAAAAAAATTAAAATGAAGAATATTCGAAATTCGAGTGATGGTATTTTTATTTGTATATAGGTATATCTATTTGAATAATCATAATCGGCCAGGACCTAATCAATATTTTATTTGCAATTTTTCTAAGTGTATTTTAACATTTAAAATATATTACACTTATTTTTTTACAAATAGTGCAGATATAAAGCTAAAAAGAACATAGAGCTATTAATAATATTTATGTAAAATTAATATTTAGAATAAATTTTTACAAAATAATAAAAAAAGTATATTTAAGAGATTACAAAAATTAAGGACAACTGTACTTATAATGATATAATGAAACAACATAAATATCACGTAATAATTGCAACAATAGCTTCAATAAATCGAGACGGTGCTATAAGAAAAAGAGGTTCCGTTTCTAAGCAAAAAACAAATCCGGTATCGTCATCTCATGATTTTAATACAAATACGTTTTTTATACTAATAATAGTTTTTAAGATGGAATGAGATCACAGCACATCAAGTAATCGACCGAAAAAACTAGATTGAATTCGGGGTAATTGGTTTTTCTTAAGATCCGTTTTTAAGATATTCATTCCTTATTCTAACTAATCGTAATCTTAGTAACAGGTTGTGGTCCGGGAGTTAGACCCACATCACTTTATAAATAAATTAACAAAACGATTACAGAGGCAGATTCTAAAAATTCTAACGCTTCTAATAATTGTATTTTTCGTAAAAAGATTCTTAATAAATCTGTCCGATGGCATATTACTACGAGCAATGCATGGTTCCGTAGTTGCCCTGTAAAATAATACCTGCAATATTATTGATCCAATGTCGTATAAGAACCTATTTTAGAGATTTTCAATTAGGTCATCTAAGTTATATTAATAAATAAATAAATGTAATTTAAAAATTTTGAAGCTATTCTAAGTTGTAAATATATGACCAGCTTCAAGTAACAAGTAATCCATTAAAAAGATAATAAGGAAGTGTTTAGCGGTTGTTAACACCGTTCCATCAGTACTACATAGACACTTAAATTATTGAGTAACTCGATGCAACAAAGCTTAGTAGGTGGAATAGGCGCATAATTGCTTATGATTTTATGGCGGAAGTCTGACTTAGACTGCAATTTCTTTCACAATCGGTCCTTTTATAAAACTAGCTTATAATCGCGACATTTTGAACGCGGCCGCGTTCATATACATGAACACATGTCTGTCATCAACCAACTTCTATCTGTGTATATAGACTTATGCTTATTATTATTTCTATGATCTAAGTAGACCTTTTTGACAGTTATGACTTGGGATAAAATTTATTTATTTGTAGCAGATTTACTTATTTTTTCGACATGTAATACTAATAAATTAGGTATTTTGTATTTTGAAGATCATTTATTTGTCATATCAAAAGTGGTTAGGAACCTACAAAATAGTCCGGTATCATTTTCATTGAGTGGAAGGAGGTCTTATGTCCGGTATTGAAACTACATAGTTATTTTATTTACAAATAAGGAGTCACTATAAAATTTGTTATCGAAATATTTTAACTTGTAGAAGGGTTACTTTGAAAAACAATTTAAAAGTTTTAAAGAAAAATGTTTTAACCCATTATTAACACTAATTCACATTACTAAAATAATAAATTAAAATAACATAAATAATTATTTCTATCTACAAAGTGGTTCTCGAATGTGATATTTTTAATTTAACGTTCAGGATTTTAAATGTTATTTACTACGGAGGTTTTATTGTATCCGGCTTCATCTACATATGTACATATAACACCAACATCCTATTATGAACTAGTCCTTTACACAGGTAAAGGACTAGTTCATAATATAATTAAATACACCCTTCAGTGCAAACTACAGAGTTTGCACTGAAGGGTGTATTTAAAATATTTTACTAAAAATATTCTGTTAATAAAAATCAGACATGTTAATATTAAGTACTAAAGTAGTACTTTATTTTTTATGATTGTAGTATTAGATTTCGTTAATACGTAAAAATCAGGGATATTTTTTAAAGAATCTTAGACATTTACCATTCACGGACAACCCATTTATAGTATAGAACCAGAGAAAATGAACTCCATATGAGTTCGTTTCTTTGCTCGGAGCCATCGTAGCTTCCTCTTAGGTCATTGGCTAATCCGACTTTACGTGACCTAGTGCTCTTGCCTTAGAATTTGTTGTTTTCTGCCCTTACAATTCATATCCCTAATTCTAACGGTGTTGGCTTTAATCCTAGACGCGCGGTCCTTGTACTTCCATCGTTAAGCTACGCTACGGTAAAAGACGTAATTCTAAATGGCTGCCGGTTTGGGTATCTACATTTAAGAAATAATAAACTTTAATAAATTACTAGAGTGCGCAGGTATGATACAAACCCAAAGAACTTGCGAAGTTTTTGTTTCAAACAAAATTGCTACATAGCTAGGGTAAAGGCACCAGTGGTCAGCCTCATTACGACTTTTTGAAGTTTGAACAGTTGCCATTTCTACAGCATATGTCAGATAATGAAATGTACAACATGACTGGATTTATCGTTTATTATAGTTTTTAAAAAATATATGACAATTACAAGAATTTTCCTAATAAAATATATAATTACGTTTAAACAAAAAATGGCACTTTGTCCCAGTGGACAGCCTCTAAAAACCAGTAAACAGCCTCGATGAACCCAGTGCTCAGCCCTTTTAAGTATGAAATATTTATAAAATGTACGTTTATAATCATTGATTATAAATATACATTTTATAACTGTTTCAGGTAAAACTTAAGTATTGCTTATAGATTCTCATACAAATAACCACATTCGTCCCTAAAAATACTATTTAAATAAGATCGTGGCTGAGTACTGGATCTTCAACACCCAGTGATCAGCCGCATGAAAAAATAATTTAAAATGTGGCTGATTACTGGGTTTTTCGACCATTAGGAAATGTTTGTCGTACTAAATTTGGAAATTTATATTTATCGGTTCTAATAATCGTCTTGTAATTTCAAAAATAATCGAAAAACTCAGTTATCAGCACCGGGGCTGTCCATTGGATCTTTTGTAAAAAAGTGGTATCCAATGGTCAGCCCCCTCAATTTATACGTAAAAAAGCGATATTTTTATCAAAATTTAATATAATTTAATACATGAACTAATGTATAAAGCTACTATTTAGAAAACACAATCACATTTCATTATAAAATAGGTTCTTTCTTACCTGTTAAGAGAACACTACGTGTAATAAAAAATATGGCGGACTTGACACTATTGCTCTTGTCGTTGGACAGCACCGATATGAACGAGTTTATTTCTACCCCCTGATCCCCTGCCGCTCCTGTCGCGTGACATATTAACCAATGAGGAATCAGAGCGTCTATTTAAGTGCAAGTGATTTGTTTATTTTGATAATAGCGATATTTATGACCAATAAACGATGTAAAAGGCTGAACACTGGTGCCTGGCTGGCCACTGGTGCCTTTACCCTAATTGCCTGTGGGTAAAATAATTTTGTTGTATCTTATGAATATATTGTGATTTTGTCGCCCTTGCAGAACACGTCTTTATAACTTGTGCAAATAATATGTTAATTATTTTCATTACGTAGCTAAATGAATGCTATTCATCTTTGAGTGTCCCTTGATCGCTGAAAAATGCTTTTACACCGATAGAGTTAGCGTTTCCCAAAATAACAAAGTTCGTGTCTTAGTACTGCTGGACCGAAGACATTCATCAATTCATAATGACTTAGCGAGCTTTTGTAAAATCTGCTTATTTCTAAGCACATATTAGTAAAATTACTTTATGTCTCTTACCTCAATAGATAGGTAATAAATTGAACCGAGGCGCAAAAGATAAGAATTGCTTCTCAATTTAAGAACACGTTGCCAATGTAATGCGAATAAATGATTTTTGTAAGCGGTTAAACCTGCGTATCACAATTATGGTTACCTACCTCTTTAATTTAGATAAAGTAATGTGCGGGAGATAATGAAAAAAGTAGCAGACCCATAGTTATAGTAACACAGGACGTATCAGGTCTTCGTTATTATAAGTTAATGTTAAATTACTATTTGCTATTTTAAGAAAATATATTTCAGAAATCATCACATCTGCTTTTGTTGTCCAGTCGCAAAAATGCGTTGTTTTGACTCTGTTCCATTTGTATATCGTTTAGTTTGGGTCAACTGATGTGCGGATAACTAAATAAGTCCACGGTCCGAGCCTTCGTTACGAAGGCATCTCGCTTTCACTGTCGCTCCGTGCCATTTGACGCGTCGCATTCTCAGTGCGTGAGCGCATGCACGAAGGATAAACTTCAATGAAACCATTTTTTATCTTTCCTATTGTATAATCCAAACTTTTTATAAAGGTTCCTGTTTGGGAGTTGCTTATATAAGGATAAAAATGTTATATCTAGAGCAATTTTACCAGAAAAAATGCTTTTAACAAAAAGTTAGCAGTTAAATACTCGAAGGCTAAATTAATATGTTGTTTTTACTTTGTTTTAAGTAAGAGGGGATGAAATAAGATAAGAAGAAAAAGGAGGTTTATGTTAGAGAAAAATATTTCGCTCTGTAATTTAATTAAGTTAAATTTTTTATTTCCTATATTTTAGTTCATAGTTGAGTTCTTACGTTTACTAATATCATTGAAAAATGAGGCCATTAAACTAATATGATAATATTTGGGTGTAAAAAGACTGAGGCCTAAATAACGGACTTCGTAGCTCAGAGCAATACCATGCTTACTAGGAATCTACTAAACTACTATACGTATCAAAGGAGAACCCCAGTTTTCATAGAAACTTAGGCGCAGGCGTTACAGATCTGAAAAGTGGCCACCAATCAAAAATCTACAAAAGTTTATTTGGTCCAATTTCATAGTTATCAGCAATGGACAGATTAGTAAAATCTTTTAATAACTAAGTTATAGGTTTTATCAGTTGATACCCTAATAAGTATTAATTTAAACAGGATTATTACCATGTTTTTATTTATATATTTTCTATCCTTAAAAAACATGGTAATTATCCCATTTTAATAATTAAAATTACTACAAGTGACCATGAATGTTTAAATTATATTTAATTTTCTATCCTCTTTGATTCGGTTCTTTTGAATTGCAATATATAATTAAGAAAATGTGCATTTTACCCATGATGTTATCAGAGTATGGTAAGCGATTAGGTGTTATAATAAAAAACCTAATTATAATTGACATGGTTGACGGTATGTGTGTTCTTAGTGTGGGTAGAGCAATAATGTTCTTTTACCTTCGTTACAATTACATCAGTTGGTCAAGAAGAGAAACACATATTTCCCACAATTCAAGCAAGGGTCAGCATAGGTAGCAGGGTCAGGTCTTAAGTCAAGCAAGTCAGTTAGAAAGGCAAATCACATCGGTATGCGATATGAAGTCAAGTGTCTAGTCTAGAGAATAGCGCCGAAACGAAACGTGCTCTAAAAGACATTACGTTCATTTGCGCACAATTACCTACAAAAAGCGAATGACATGTGACAATTGATAGCCTCAGACTCCTAGAGTATTTATATGTGAAGTTATCATAACGACTGAAGTGCAGTCCGTCAAAATATTGGACATCTGAACTATTAAATTTAGTTTATTTATTTTATCGATTGTAACACCGAATAGTTAATTCTTTAAGACTGACGATAAAAAAGCTAAATTAGATTAATACCCATATTGTATAACTTCTAACTTTTTGGACTTACTTTTAATAAATTGATATAAAAATGTGTATATATATTTCATATCCATCATACGTTAACGGTCTTTCTAATAATATGGCGAAGCATGTCAACGAAATGTAATTTAGTATTTTTTATGAGAGCAATCACGTAAAATACATACATTTTTTGGAATACATATTATACGAAAGTGTAACTATTGAGTTTAGAATTAGCTTAAAATCGGTGTGCTGCTTTGGTGTGGGGCATAGTTACAGATGACGAAACATGGATTTATTGTTACGATCCCAAAACAAAGCAGCAATCGACCGTAACGATCTATTAAGATGAGTAGAAACCAACCAAACTCGCCGATAAGCCGATGATTGCTACTTTCTTTAATAAACCGGGACACATGGCCTCTGTTGATTTGGAGAATCATCGTACCGTGTATATTGATTGGTACGAGTATTTTTTAATATCTCATTTATTTGATTTGCCGGAAATAACTGTAAATGCCATGTCACTTTACCCCACGACCGCAGAACGGAGAAGTAGACCGTTCTGCGACCTCGACAATGCCAGTTTTCGCACAGTCAGACAGACAAAAGAATTTTTGAAGATGGAAAACGTCTTATGAGCCATGCTAATGCACCTTGCTAATAAAAAACCTTAGAACTTTTTCTGTCCACAAAAATTAAGAGCCAATTTACACGGTCACCGCTTTTTATCACATATTTCATCAAAATACTGTTGAACAGTATGGAAAACATGTTTGCGAGACACGGAACACTATTACCCTGACGGTTTCGAGATCACCACGGAGGTGGCATAAATGCTGTCAACATTTATTTATTTGAATGTAAAAATGCCTTTTTGGAAACCAGAAATATTTTGAGAAAAAATAAAATGATTTCTGATCATTATTCTTGTTAATTCTTAGAATTTTTATAATATATCTATCGATTTTTTTTAGTGCGCCACAAGGGTACACATTGAAATGACAATCTAATAATAAAGCTATCCTAAATATACTTTATTGCAGGATACAATGCATGTGACATTTAAATGTCAAAATTAATGTAGAAAATGAACTTTTTTTATATCGTCTCGCATCCTGTGTTATTGTGGTACGGTAGTTGTTTCTGATTTCCATGACGCAAGTGATTTAGCTGCTTAAGGTTCAGAACATTATTTATTTCAGTTTTACATTTATTTATATCTTTAAAGTGCGTCCAACTCACGCTCATAGACGTGAAATTACTGCCTAAATGGGACTTGAGTTTGATAGTGCCTTAGCTATTTATTTGTTTTCAATTTATCAATGTCTGTGTACCTGAGATAATTTTAAGTTATATAATTTCCTGCGAATTACTCAGTAATTATTAAGTCATGTGTTCATTAATTTTGGAGGTTGTTAATTCTCATTTGTCTGTTGTATTGTTTAATCAGCATAATAAGTTATACACTAAGACATTTGGACCTATCTTATTCCATTGTAATAGAGATCATTTCATCTTACTATTCTAGTGATTGCAATACAGGAAATTGGAAATTAGTGTATATTAAATTAATATTACTTAGTAAATACGAATGATTTTTAATTGAACTTCTTCATAAAATTACATTGAAGCTTCTTCCTAGTTCACCAAGGTTTCATGTGCAGCGGTTGATAATTTTCGTTGGGTTCATACAGTATTAAAGACTATTGATTAGAATAAATTTAATCCGGGGTCATGACCGTCACAAAAATCCATGGGGAACATCATAATTTTGCGACAGTTGTTTCGAGAATTGATAACGGCAATAGGTAGACGCTTGAAATATTCACAGAATATCGAGTTATATTATTCAGTTTAAAAACAATATTTATATAATTTACTAAGCAAAAGTTTGTACGGAACCCTTCGTGCGCGAGACCGACTGTCAATTGTTTTAATTACTGTTTTATTCTCTGTTTTAAAACTTACACCGGCAATTCTTTATTATCAGATAAATGCCATTATTCAATAAAGGACAATGTCCTTTTCAAGTTATGATCTATGCTTTAATATAATATTAGTTGTATACGACAATGATTCTAAAAATTTACCTATACACTGTTAAAAAAACAACCTTATTACAATGGCATAAGTAACTGTGTGCTGTCGACTGTACGATTTGTATTTTGTAGATAGCTCTTATGTTGACGGGATTCCTTATTAAATAACTTCTCATCTACATATTTAAGTTCATAGTAATGGTGGTAAAATTTCTTAATTTTATTCTGGTAACCTTGACCTGACTGACGGAAGCGGAAGCCTTATCAAGGCCGTGGGGAAATGCTCTGCAATGTCGTGACTGCGGTGCGCAAGCGTCTAAAATGTCAAGATCTTGACGTCATATCTGCCAGTTCAACGCTCGACATTTTCATTAGTCACATTTTTTTAATAAGTATTTTGATCCTTTACTCACGACATATCTCACACAAGAATCATAAAAGTTTCATGTTTTTGAACGCAATTAAAACCAAAAACAAATATTAAAAACGTTTGTGTTTTAATTGTAATGCTGCCTTAGTAATAATGGCAAAAATAAACCTTTCAAAACATGACCGATAATTATAAAAATAAGATAGAAAAATATATTATTTTCAGTAACTAAGTAACAGTAAATTCTTTTGTTGAATAGAATTTGGTGCAACGGTGTAACCAAACGATCGTTTGGTGCAATAGCAGCGATCCTGTCTTTCGCATCGACAATTCTGAGTTCGAGTCCCGGAAGAGGCAGATGTTTGCGTGATGCCTATGAGCTTATATGCCTGAATCGTGGGTATTTACATATATTTCCATAAATATTACATATTTTTGTATCATATATATATGTATGTATATCCTTTACTCTAGTATCCATAACACAAACCTTTACAGTGCTTATTTGGACTAGGCTAGTTGGTGCGAATATAAGAAATATTATTATAATTATACATCTAATTTATTTAAACAAATGCGTATGTAAAATGCATATGCGTCAAAAACTTTCATGAAAATCTCTATTCAGTTGTTCTGGAATTATAAGAACAGAAAAACCCTTAAATGTTTGTGTATTCTGTTATTTTTTTCCTATTACCATCTCTCAATTTTCTGTGGTATTCATGTATACTGACATATTGATTCTACCAATTTATTATATACTAGCGGCCCTTCCCGGCTTCGCACAGGTGGACAAAATTTTTTCTTGCATTCAATATAGCCTATGACACTTAGCAATAATGTGCCTTTCTATTGGTGAATAGAAAGGCACATCTGTAGATCCCGAGATTACCCCTTACAATTTAACAAATATACAAACACACAAACTTTACTTCTTTATAATATTAGTATAAATATATGTATAATCTTTTGCTTTTAAGTATGTAACCAATTAAGACACTCAGTTTATACTCGTATTTGGCCAGTCAATATAAGCTAACGGGTAACCCGGTGGCCACATACCGGTGGAAGTTACTAAAACGTGTTACTAAAAATTACTTTTTTTATATATTGAACGTAAAAGAAACGCGTAGGTAACTAACAGTTCATTTAAATAAATGCGATGATTCAGTTATGCCATGTCGGGTCATGGGCACTTGAATGGATTAGCAAGACAAATGACATTGAAACATATTCGATTCTTTACTACAAATATAATGGCACGATCATCGGTTTGAAAGATTATTAAGAATCGATTTGGGCAATTGAATGTTTTGATTGATTTCTTAAAATTGTAACCTTATTATTTTTCGTGCCTTTATAATAATACCCTAATAAACTATTGTATTGGTTAAATTGCATTTAACTATTGAACAAATTAGTGTGTAATTTGCAGGTGTGTATTTGCTTTTAATTACGCAATTTCAAGTTAACACTTAATAAAACTTATGTTTTGTGCTATTTGATGTAACAACTTGATCATTGTATTAAATTAGTTGTCAAGATTACTATCATAAATACTTCTTTTTATTATACCTTTTGTTATAGTTAGCATCAAATTAATGCTTAGCAGTAAACGGCTAGATTTTTGTATGCCGTCTGATTCATGAAACAAGATGAATTTTTTCTAGTAAAAATACCCCTTTTTATGTTGGTTATGTACAAGTAAAAATAGTCCCTTCGAAACTAGCTTCGATATTTGCTTTCGCAGACGGCCGAAGGTCGAATGTCCTAAAAGACATATGTGCGCTTTGCTTTTTACTGCTTGCAGTGATTTGCCTTTTATAGTAATTTTCAATATTAATAAACAGCTATAGCCCGTTCATTGCTCCATGTAGGCCTTCTTCATGCCGCCCCATATATTTAGATCTTGGGTTTCCCTCACTCAGCTACTGACCTCGCAGCAGTCCTCCTAAGCTCATTAGTAAAACGGATCACAAGGCGTCCAACGCTGAGCTTGTCATAATGCGGTCTCCTCTCTAGAACTCGTCTATGCGTTGTGTCATTTAATATCAATTTTATACGTTTAATAACCCGTAAGTAAAAGGAGTACTCTTACATACCTGCGGAGACACTCAAAATCGTAATCATATGTATATTCGACATTCGCGGATACAACCCATGATTTGATTTTGCATAAAAATACCGCAATAACATAGTGTTGGAAAATTTACTTTCAATTTACTTTAAAAAAAAGTTTTTGATAAAAGAAAAAAACTTTATTTCAAAGATCATTCGTGAGATCTGCCACGGACATCCGATATCTAACTATAATTTATTTCTATCATTAGACAGCAATGGATGTAAGCTCACGATACCACGCTTAATTATAATTTATAGCTGCCTTAATTGTTTATTAATATTTTGAAATTAATAAACTCTAGTTTGGAATTGGCAATGAAGTAAGTAATAATTTATGGAACAGCTATTTTATTTATTTCTGAGGTAGATCACATTTAATTTAATTACTAAGAACTAAGATCTAATGAAAGAAAGTTATTTGTTTAGTGCTAATATTTATAGCATTATTTGATTGGAAAACTTATCGTCTTATAGCCATTATAATATGGGGTTAAACTACTCGTGTTCTTATTCACTCTTGCGGCTAAGTGAATAAAGCTGGGTACTTACTTTTAACAGTTACTGTAATCGTAATCTACTGCAAACAGTAACTGAAACCGCTGTTAGTAACTGTTACAAAAAATCGTTGTTTGTTACTTATAGAGTTTTATCCAAATAGCACAGCAGTTAGGCGTTGCGATTACATAGGTATATGTGTCGAAATCATATACACATTACTAAGACAGACCTCTTGACAACTTGCAGACTTTATCTTTTAAACGCTAATGTTCTCTTCAAAGTTTTAAAATGAGCAATAAATAATTTATATTGCAAGTCGTAACTTTGTCAATCCATATATGAGTCAATGACTTCTAAGTCGTGTTTTTATTCCTTGGTTTTTAATTTAGTTTAAAATTAGCTTTATTCAAAGGTCTACTTGTCTAGGGGTCTGTCCACAGTAGAACCTCGTAACTTATCTCCATATAACCATTACTCGCTTATGAGTACCCGGTTTAGCAGTGCCTCGCTTTCATAGTAACGATATGAGTTTTACATTAGCTTTGACAGCTCATAGTTTGGCGCCTAAGAGATTAATTGTAATTTGTCACTAATACTTATAACTGCTTTTGCCAAATGGAGTACTGAAAAAGCAGGAGAAATACTAGATCTTTTTATATGAGAGATTTAAATTCCTTGGAGGAATAACACCTAGTACAATGCTCTGTTGTTAATAAGAATTCATAATAATTAATGTATGAATAATTTTGTCACTGTTTCAGAAAAAAAATTGCCGGAAAATAATAATTACACAAGTATTCCAAAAAAAGTGACTGTGAATTATATTTACTTCAGTGCTGCTAATAGTTGGTCTCTTTTTGTACCTGGTCATATAAAAGTTCAAAGTACTTACTAATGCTAAGAGTAATATATGGTCTTGTCATGTTCTGCACGACTCACGACTGATTCTCACGCCGTGGTGTACTGGTGACAATAAAAACTATGAGCCTGTTCATATCCTTGTTGTTGCGGTTGTAACAAAAGATGCTGCTTTGATGCTATTTATATTTTCGTGACATCAATGGTTAAAGTCTAATTTATCTATTTAAAGAATTTGTTTTCAATTTAGTTCTTACACTTCCGCGCATATTACACATTTGAATAGTGTTTAATTCAACTCAAATTTTACGGATTTTGCGTATTTTTTATTTTATATTTAATCCTGACGTTTCGACTCTTTCATTGTCATTGTATTTTCTACTACCTTCACAATATTTTAATAGGGCAAGTTTCTAATTGTTAAAATTTTTATTTAAATCAAATTGTTTTATTTTTAAATATTATTTAGTTATTAAATTACTATTACATTGTATACCTACTACTGAGTCGACTACCAGTTTGGAAATTGGGAGGCCCTTCCGAGAAGAACTGGTGAAAGAAACTCGGGCAGGGGGACCGACATCCATCTTACTGTTATTTTTGCAAAAAGAGCTTACTACATCATCAGGTCTTGCAATGTGTGTTTTTGGAGGTATTAATTTATTAATTATTTGATGCCAAGCAGATGGAACAATCCAACATTCGTCTCTATTGAAATTAGGATGTTTCCTGATTTCAATAGCCTCGCGTAGCATCCTAGGAACAAATCTTTGTTCTCTAGCGAGAATTTGAGGTTTACCTAATTTGTTTTCAATTTATTGCTTGCAACAAATTTGTTTCAATACATCAACAACAGTTTTGCATCAATCACATAACGTGTAGGTAGTATATTACTCAAAAGCCGTGTATAGGTACTATTAAATGAAGGAATATATTTAGGAATTTCCTGTGTCATTTCATCACCTCAGGTGAATGACGTTCACCGTTGTAATGGCCTACGGGAATCATACCTTCTTTACCTTCAGTATCACTGATCGGCTTTTACGCCCTAAATGTGTAAGATTGTAGCTATTCTACTTTGCCGGCAAGCTGATTATTTTTTATATTAAGATAGTAATTAATAATATATTTAGAATATATAATGAATTATATTTATATATACTTTAGAAAATATCAATGTCAGATATTAATTAGGTAGTATATAAAGCAAACAATCACATTCTTCGTAATCCTGTCGTTAATTTCGTCGTTGGTCATAAATTATTCGATTGCTTGTTTACAGTTTTGTGTTAATTAATAACAGTGAAAACATGGATTTTTAGAATTCAAGAATTTTTATGTTTATACGGTTAATTTATGGTGATAGTATCTATCGTTGCAGAGTTTCGGTTTGGCAAAGTTCGTAGATTCGTTTCCCGCATGAGGTTTTATTCAACACTACATTTATAAAAGGATAGCAAGAGGTTTTTATATAAAAAGCTACATTCCTACCTAAACCTCTAATTTTCAAGAAATATTTTAATATACAGTATCTGAATTCAAATAGAAAATATACCTGAATCTCCAAGACTTGAAGACAAGGCGACTGCGAGCAGCGCGAACGCCAACCAGCCACGTGCACTAAAATCCACACCCATAGTCGTGATCAATTCTGTGAACAAGAATATTTACGTGAGTTCTACGAAACAAATTATTACTCGGTCCACTCTAAATAAAAACAAAATTTGATATTTCAATGTAAATAAATTAATTCAAACATTCGAGTCGAATCGAAATAAACAGTCAAATGGTTGATTTACTTGAAGTACAACATGATTTAAAAATCGCGGACTATCTGAAATAAAACATGAAAGAAGAAAAATACAATCACAGATTTAAACCGTTTAAAGATAGATTATCAGAAGAATTTTAAACTTGGATAAAGCTTTAAAGTCAGATAAATGACTACCCCACTATAGTGGATATTTGCGCTGGCTACTTCGCTTGTGATTCTGGAGTAGTTCCGTGTCGGAGGCTAACGCTTGCCGGCCGGCATCTGTGTGAGTAGGTGTAATGTGTATGAATGAATTATAAGCGCAAATCAAATAATCCATATAACTGATTTTGCAGCATGACTGTGAATTTTTTCTACATAACTAAGCGTCCGTTATAAACGTATTATAAGGAAAATGTGTTATTACCTTTACCAAAGATTTAAATACTAAAAAGGCCAACTATAAAACTGTTAATCTGTTAGTTTTATAGATACAACCGATTTTAATCTAACAATTTATTTGTGGTTTGCGACAAAACATTTTGCAATCACCAATTTTCTGTGGTAAAGATGGGCTCAAGCGCGGCTAAGCAAATGTTTGCTTGATAATTGCTTAATCGAATAATCTTTATTTCAATAGGATTTTAGTGGGTTGAGTCCGCTTGTTTGCAATGCTCAACACCAATTATGACGCAAAACTTGTAAATTACTCTTTCGATATAATAATAAGATGACTAAAATCAAAAATGTTTTTTCTTATAAAACGCCATGACTTTTTAGAGCAATGGCTCAAATATCCTAATAACAAATCTACATAAAAATGCGTGGTATACAAACACTTGTATGTATTTGGTGAATAAGAGACATCGATGATTAATTGGCACGCATAAAAAATTGTTATTAATTTACACACACAAAACTTAACCTATTATTATATCATTTATTATCAATAATCGCCCAAAGTCCAGAATTCGCAATTTCGCATTCGAGCGTAGGGAAAAACTTGATATTTTTAACTTCCCGTTAAGAAAATCGAAGATTTTCGAAAAACCGGGAAGTTATTATTTTTACCCCGTTTTGCGAAAATCGAGTTTTCAACAGATCTCGACGTTTTGAGGCCTTAGGAATCTTCCCTGACCCTTCCCACGATGGTATCTGTATGTATGTATGGGTGTGTGTGTGTGTATATACAAACCTCTTATAACTTTTGAATGGTTACACCGAATCGAACCAAACCAAATGCGTTCCAAAGAGTTTTATCAAACTTAGATTTCCTGAAAATTTTAACTGATTCTGACCGGTAGATTTCGAAAAAAGTAAAAAAGAATTTAAAAAAATTCGAAAAGAAACTTTTTTAAATGTGGTTTTTTGAAATAACTTTTGAACGGCTTTCCAGATTTTTTTTTATTACAGTACATTGCCTCAATGGCTAATAAACACAAGAAAGGAAATTGGTTTTTAAACAGAGGACAAATGGTGCTGAACTGTTTTGTCTTTGCCAATAAATACTCTCATATCTATAGGTAGTTACTATTCGCGGACGAAGTCGCGGGTATGCGGGTATCACGACTTCTTACGCGTGTTATTCGGCTTTATTATCCTTGTTTCACAAATCAACAAAATTCAGATAAGTTGCTAAGTTCTGCGTTTGATTATAATGCGAAAATTAAATAGTTAAGAGTCAAATTTTAAGAATTCCTCGTATATTCGATATATTTTTTCCAGCTGGGGCTAATTTGAACAGAGTGTTAGCAAAACAGGCCGTAGCAAAAATAGATCATACATAGGTCAACCAGCAACCTAATGTCTGCTGTCACTTATTAATGATCATCGTAAGGAAAGTAGTTACGGTAACTTATGTGTGCTTGAACTGGGTCGGGAAATTACCAGGAATCAATGGTATTTGCTGTATAAACGCTTTTGCCAGAACCACATCCAATGAGAATCTCGGCTTTGATGATCTGCGTTCTTTAAACAAATTGTACCATTTTTATGAGATAACCAAACGTACGTTTATGAAACGTAGGGATTAATATTTTTTAACATATAACATCATAGTAATTTGTATTGCAAGTAAATTTTCAATTTAGTGACATGTTGCTATACTTGTATGACGGGCGGGGAATTCGATGAAAATAGTTTCTTTTTTGATCGTCATACGAGTTATATGAGTTAAATGATACAAAGTTTAAATGTCCAAGTTAAGTTCAATGCATCTAGAAAAACCAGCAAAAATCCATTTAGTAATTTCAGATAATAGCATATACATACGGGCAGGCAAAAACAAAAAATAATCAGCTTTTTGTGTTCCGTTACTTTTGTTTTTATAAATTTACTCATGTACAGACACAGTGTTCTTCTGTTTTATTACAACTATAACGAGCGTATAAGTAAGAAATCACTCATATGATTTAAAAGTAGAAAAAATGTTGCGTTTATATGTTCAAGGGATTTTTATCTGAGTGCCAAACATGGATTTTATTAGTGTGTGTAGTTTTGTTTGGGTTATCCTTTAACCTAACTAGTCGTTTGTTTTTTCTGTTATCTAAAATGTTCGACTCTATGTTGATTTTATAAAAGACTATTTAATAAAAATAAGAAAGAAATGAAAATAACTGTTTCTTTTTAATTATTTTTAAATACATGAATAGAATTGAAAAAATTGTGACGTCATAATTTATGAGGGGATTCATAAAATGTGACAACCTGTGACAAAGACGGTAGGAGACGTTAAAAAGTTCAAAAATTCGTGTTACTTAATTCATGGATGGCCCCTTACAATAAGTATCAAGTATGATGTTTTTAAATTTAAATATGTATTGAATGCACAGGCATTCTATATTTCTCCAGCAAAGTTCTTAAAAAGCTATTTTTTTTCTTTCACGTAATTTATTTTACGCAATTGTTTTTCTATTACTTATAATGGAAAGTTACACAGATATTTTGTAACTGTTTTGATAATTTATATTTTAGCAGTATTAAATATCGTAAATACTTACTGTGAAATTTATTATTTGCTAGATACTTAAATGGTTTGCAAATTATGAAAAGTTAAGTCGTAAATATATCCAATAACTGCACAAAGATTATAAGATATTCAACTATGTATATTAGATGGTTCCTAAATCATATAAGTCAAGTAACTTCAATTTGCTTATCAATTTCTACTCTTTGCTTATTCTCAAACTATTTTTACAGACAAAAATCAATCTTAAAATTGTTTTTTACAAATTTATGTTTGGTTTCGCGGAATTGATGTTTTTTATTTTATATTTTTGTAATAAGTAATTTTTCTTTCAATTTCCTTTTATGAAACGTGTCTACGCACGTATAGATATTTATTGTATACCATCAGCCCTATGTGGTAATTTTACAACATGTGGGCAGGTCAAATAATTTATAAACGCTAACAATTTTATGATCACTATTTAGCTTAGATTAATTTGTGTTTCGAATCACTTTGATGTGCTATAAAATCGTACTTAACTAGTACTTAATGCATAAATATCAGCAAGGACTTTAATAAAGTTTTTTACCATATACTTCTTTAAAGAAAACTTAGCAGCTTTTCCGCCCACGTCAGGTATTATTTTAAATCACATCACTTCCTCTTATAACGGTAGTTTAGTTGTTACAGAATCATCAAATAAAAGCGAATTCAGTATTCCCTTCTATTTGTAGTCTTATTAATTGTAAGAAGTGATTTCTAATTGTATTTTACCTACATATACTTTATATATGTGGGCACCTTATTTTCAATATAGCGCATAATATACAAAATCATTAATATTAATTGTGAAATTTTAACATTTTCTAGTATTTTGATCAGTTGACGGTATTATTGAAATTCAACGAAATGTGTTTGAAATTTGTACAATATAGCACTCATAAATATTAATATCTTTAGGAAGTTATTTATTTAAATTTATCAAAATGTTTAAATTCGATGCGATATTGTTATTTGTCCATTAATAACGAAAACGTGTTCAGTAGCATTTTATGCTAATACAAAATTTAACAAAGTTGTTTTAGAACTCAATGTTTAAACCAATTTTCTTACCCGTCAATTCCAATTTCCAAACCAGACAGCCTTCATAATACCCACAAAATTCTAAAATAACTTCGTAATAAAAACATGATTCAGATTATAAAACTATCAAGTAAGATAAATATTGATTTTCATTTTGCCATTATATGTTACGATCCATTTTTTATAATAATTCCTTAATCATACATTAACTTAATACAAGATTCATTTATCTTGACAAGATAATTATTTTATGCAAAAAATGCAATTTGTATACGAAGATTAATTGAAATTATTGTCTTGTGAACGATCAGGAAGTTGTATCTTTAACAGGATGAAATAGTGTAGAAGATGTCAAGTTCGTTAGTAATTTATCAATTGAGGCCTTTTTTTAGTCAAAATTAGGTCATTTATTATAAGAACGTTGTAGTGTTATGTATATAATATTGGTAAGATCATTATAAATAGATATATTCATGTATGTAAATTTAGCTTTATTTATAGTACTGCAATAATAAAAAAAAATGGTAAACCGCAATGCGGAAAGCTCATGCGAACTAATATGACCACTAGAAGCGATTGACGTGAAGGTCTTGATAAGAAACATTTGGATGAATATTGTAATAAAAATGTTTCATCATCTTTAATTAGCATATGCACTTAAATATTGAGAATTTAATAGTAATTACCAATTGTCTCGATTTATATGAAGTCGATACGTAATTACTGTAAAAAAATCCTTGATCTCAACTGTTTATACCTATTTTTATACTTGCAATGATTTATTAATTTTTAAAAAGAAGCATTTGCTGAGTAGGAAATTTTTCTTTTATATAATTTACCTGTTGTAGTAGTTTACAACAGGCAAATTACTCGTATATAATAGACAGCTTATGTTTAGATTTATTTTAAGTATATCCATTAACATATAATTTGCTGTCATAGGATTAGAATTTTTGCAGATATTGGTTGCTTTTATTTTTGCTATTATATGATAATCTAGATTAACACCTTAGATAATATGTTTTTAAAGTTAGTGAGACTGTATTGTTAAAGTAAATACCTATTCTGATGGGCACAGTTTAATTGAGAATTATTGAGAGATTGATAATGATATGAAGTGATCAAAGGGACGAGATGTAGTTGCTGGCCCAAATTAGTGTTGGGTAATGAGAAATTCAGTTGCGTGCACGCAGGCCGGCTTGTTGTCACACTGTGTGGGCTATGACACGTTTTGACGTGTTCTAATTAATGGTAGTTCATTTGAGTAGAAACTTATGTTTCAATGGTCTTTCTAACTAGTTGCTTCTTTTAAATATTTTACTTAATCAAAAAGCCGTTGATTACATGGTTAAGTTACTAAGGAACCTATTTATTGCAAAAAAGAAGGAATGTAAAACCAATGATATCCTTAGAAGTTCTATTCAGTACATGCTCAAAAATATGATACATTTCGTACGTGCTCGCCTGTCGAGAAAAAATTAATTCGTGGCCAAAGATCGAACCGTGGCGATAGATTGACCAACGATAGTAAACTGACGAGTATTAGTAGGTTCACGGGTATAAACCCACTGATATTGAACCACGGGTGGTACTAGATTAACATTCTTAAATCACTTAGCCCCCTTTTATAGCTGGTCATGATTTATGCAAATTGGCTCATGCAAATTTGGAATCTGAAGTCTCTATAATGGAATTAGGTTATTTTAAGGTCGAAATTTTAAGTACAATGGACAAAAAAACTTACGTACAGACCGTACGAAAACCTACAAAAGAGATTGTCACAGAAAACAATATCAAAAATACAAGTTATCAATAATGTAATGTATAAAAATAAATGGAAATAGTACACAAATAATAACAAAATAAAGAAATCAGTAGATTTTTATCATTTTTATATATTTTATGCATTTTCAATGCGATCTTATAAGATATAAGATAATAATTAAATCAGTCGATATTAAAAGTAGGTAAGTAAAAAGCAAGTAGTAAGTTAAGAAGTGTAACAAGACATACATACTACACAAAGGAAAGCTCCCAACAGATTGATGGTGCCTTAGAACACACTCCACTACAATTTCAATTATAAAAGAAAAGTGATATTGCCTTCTTCAACACTTTTCACCTTCAAAATAAGCGATTACTTAGTAAACAGTTTTTATTAAATGAAGTGGTATCGAAACGCAGGTCGTACAAAAAAATAATGAAAGTGAAGTTTAGAAGTTATTTATTTACAAAGACAAGCAACGTCCCGTTTATTTAAACAAAAACAAAGAAAAATAAGAATTAGAGCCTTACAAAAACATATTGACAATGATAAGCCATCAAATCAGCTTGAGAGGGATTACAATTATGTACACTAGAGAAAAAGTTACCATAATCAATAAAAATGTATAACATTTATATAGTTATGCTGACAGTTATACCAAGAGTGACGCTCTCATTAAAGTTGGATATTTTACTTAGGCCTATCCAGTTGACTGCTAATGTTGTACTGTTATTATTAATACTGAACAAATTTGAATTTAATTTGAAACAGACTGAGCAAGGATATTTATAACTTGGTAAACATTTTTACAGAGAGAGGGAATAACCAGGTTGTCTTATTACTAACATTAAGCTATAAAATTCGTCTAAGTCCAACTAGTAAACCTTTAAAGGTCACGACTTTTTAATATTAGCAATTTAGAACATCTGTGTTGTTCAAATAAAATACAAGTCTCTTTTACTGCCGAATATCAATAACCTGTTCGGTTACAGATAGAGTTAATACAACTATTATTTTTGATGGCAACACATTACTGTTATAAGGTGAGAAGTAAGAAGTAATTGAACCAAATGAAAATACTAAGTCCATAACTTTTTGCATTTCGTGAAAATTGTGAAATAAATAACAATATTACATCATACGAAAAATGACATAAAGTGAAATACCAACTTGCTGTTTCTGGCATTTATCCAGGTAAGCAACTTCCTGAGTTAGCACTACAATTGTTAGTATTTACTTATATTCCAAAAACCTAATCGCAATTATAAATTATGAAAACAACTCGGTCACTCTATCTTTATGAATTCACAACTTTAAATGATCAAATTGGTTGATAGCCCTATAAATATGAAAAAGCTTGCAGAAAAAATAACAGAGAAGAAAATATATCCACGTAACACTTTGCCTTAAAACTATGTTACAGTGCACTTATCGCATCATTTTATGCCCATATTTGTAAGATGCTGCTCATACTTCAGCTTTAAAAGATTATTTCATAAACCAGTTACGTAAAACCAGGAGAACGGCAAAAGTAAAAGGTGTTATTATTTCAGATGTCATTTTTTACATGTAAAAGTGGTTGAATGTAAAGGTGAGGATGCCTCTCCTCTCTTCACGCTACAAATTCCCTAATAAAGTGCAAGATTGGCTATTTCTCATATTTGTAATATAAAAGTCACCGAATAACCTAATGTCTTGATATAAACATATTATAATATCTGATATAAACACCAAAAACAGGCCTGTACAACACTTTCATAATAAAAGTCACAGTCAACAGTAACGTATTGCCTAAGATAATGGTAAAGCAACTTTCGCAAAGGCTGGTCGTCTGATGGGTGACCTAAAAGTATTATCTCGAGCTCCGTATTTCGGAAGGCTAGTTAAGTTTTTGATTCCTTTGTCACGGGAGAAAATTATTAAGCCTTTGATTCTAGTCGCACCTGCAGTCGTTAGCACCCGCCAATCCACACTGAGTTGGGAGCAGTGACATAGTGGGTTGTGGATCACTCTCTCACGGTGTTTTAATCTTAAGAAAAGGCCTGTCTCCCAGCCGTGGACATTAATAAGACATTAATATGTTGAGGTGGTGATGATAAGGAAATTAATGATATGGATTATATCTAAGGATATTGTCACTAATAACAACACAACAAGTCTATGCAATATCACAAATAAAATAATCTGGATATATAGAAAACATAGGTAAATAAAATAAAACAGTCAAATAATCCTTCTGCGCTGTGACAATAGCCACAACTATATTTCTTTAAATTAGATTCCTTAAATTAATGTGTTATTTAATGTCTTAATATATTTTTAAATTAAAAAAACTTACAAAATTAAAATTATTTACATAGTTCTCTCATTGTTTAAATTTTTTTATATTTAATCTTTTTAAATCGTTTTCTCAGCCGAAAGATATTTTCTGGTAGAAGGAAACCTTTCCGAACAAGGAAAGTTTTTCCGCGCTTGGCAGCCGAGTTTAGATCGCAATAACAGACCATAATTCGAAAGACATTTATTTATTTTATATTATTTGTAGTTACATTTAACGTTGGCCATTACGTTGAGAATATTATTCATTTTAAGTTGGAGTGCAGTTGTCCGTACGAAGTGTAAATGACCCTTTGATAATTTAATCAATGCGACACTTAGTGGACTGACCTCGGACAATAAACGGTTTCATGCGTATAAAAAGTAACGTGAATATCTCTACCTCGTAAATTCTTTGACAGTCAAAAATAAAACAATTTGTCAATGATAATTTATTTTCTATGCCGCACTCTAAAACTGGTTTCGAGTTACTCGCTGCCTATTTCTCATGATGACGCCGATAAGAGGTTGAATTATTAAATAAAATAATGGTCGGTCATGTCTAATTGTGGTTGTGTAACGCGCGTGAATTCGGCCCATTTGCAAGCAAGGCCGCTTTACCAACACTGAGAATGCTGTCTATCTATCTTCATCATCATTTTACTAAAAATTTGACCCTCAAGTAACAATCGGGAAATGGCAATATAAGAAAAAGGAAATAAAATTCATTCCCACCTAATAAAATAAATAATGTTCTTACTTTTTACTAGGTTTTTTGATTTACAAAAAGCTCTCAATCACTTTATTTGTCAATTTTTTTGGTTTGCTTAAATACTTATCCTAATTTAAGTTTTGATTTTTTTTTGTTCACTGATCTCAAACTGAAATGTTATTTAATAATAATTAATATTACTCGACTAATTTTATTAGATGTTAGTTATTTATATTTTAATCACTCCCTTTTTTATTATTCTTATTAAAGAAGTCTGGCGAACTCCTATAAATTTTCAGACCTCTATTTAAAGAGCACGTTCTTGGAAGAAAACGAATGATACTTGAAGAACTTCGTTAGACTAACAAAAAAATTATTGTTTTACTCTTTTAAAGTTGGAGTTACAGAGATATGTAATAAAAACCTTAAAAAAAGTAAATAGGTAATTGCCAATTAAGAATGATCAGTTCAATTAATAGGTACATAAGTCTGAACATTCCAAAGCGACTTGAAGATATATCAAGTTGGAGAGGATAATAAAAAACGGCTTTTTATCAAAGACGAACTTTTTATGCTCTGAGGGTAGTATTAATACTCTATTATATGACGAATTCGGTTGCATTTGACAATGTTATACAAAAACCACCATAAATCGTTATTGTCGTGATAATTTTTATTGTTTCGTACATAAACACCAACTGAGACTTCAAACTCATTTTATCCGATCAGAAAAATGGTGCATGGTCAGTGATAATAATATTCTTTATTAAAACGTATCTAATCTTGAGTTTCAACGTTTAGTTTTTACACTACTAAAAGCCTCTCGTTTCACCCATTATTTGTGATTGGAAAATTAATTACATTTTTATTCCAGTCTTTAAAAATCATGCGTTTATAAAAAAAAAATGTTAGAATTGAATATACATTATTTGTCATATTATCGGTAGTGATCGATTTTATAAAATATAAGGACGATTTTCGCCGGTCTTCATTATAATGTTGGGATATCCTAAATGGTTCATGTTCAGTTCTGCCATTTTTCCGGAATTCCATCTATGTATAACCACATGAGTGCGATAAAAACTTATGAAATTTTGAAAGTTACTTCCGATATAAATAAACCTATGTATAAATTAACTATTTAAGATAAATTATTATAATAGAAATTTTTCTATTATAATAATTTATCTTATAAGATCGCATTGAAAATTCATAAAATATAAAATTAACTATTTAAGTCAAAGACAGTACAGTATTAAGTTTTTTGAGAATATTCATAATTTGTTGTTGATTTATAGTTTTATAGGTAGTAAGGTGAATAGACTATTTCAATAACATAAGGCATTATCTGAGTAAATAACGTTCTACCAGTTACGGCACATGAGCCTAGATAAAAGTCTAAGCTCATTAATTTTGATGCTTCTCCAACGAAGCTTGAAGATAACTGCGAATATTTATGCAGCCTTCAAACCTTATCCGCTACGACGATGATTGTAAAGTCGAACAAAGATAAAATTTATTGCACAGGGTCTATTATGGTTCGAGATAAGTATTGCACGTCGCAGGGCCGGACCATGAGTTTAGGGGGCCCTGGGCTAATACTACTTAGTTAGTTAGGGCCCACCTAATAACTCAAAGTATAGAATAAAATGAGACAGTAAAATATTTGATTTACATTATAATATATTATGCCTTAGTGTTATATGTACAACCGTAAATAATTGGTAAATTCTTTAATTTGCTCCTAACATTCTAGGTTCTTAGTTAAATCAACATTTATGGACAAAACGGATAAATGGTTAAGTCGTGAGTTTGACATCGTCGTTCTGTATTTATTATCTGTATATGTCATCCTTGAAAAGAAGCGCTCGGCTTCACAGCTTGTGATTGGTAAGGTTCAATATATTTTTAAATCGCCGTAATATTGGTAAGTAACTTGCATTGAATGGGTTTGATAAATCGCAGGATTCGTAGGGTGACAAACTATACGATCTGTTTAATTTAATAAAATTATGGATTCATTTGCATTATCGTCTAGTTTTGACTTTGACATGACTTAGCTGGGGACCCCTTGAATCCACGGGGCCCTGGGCTGAAGCCCAAAAAGCCATATATTTGATCCGGCCCTGGCACTCCGCCGTCTTGGCTCGATTCAATTTTACGGTTACACAACTTTTAGGCAGTGTTCACACCAAACTGACTGTCAGCCGCCGACAGTGAGCGAGCGTTACGCAGTGTATTGTAATTCCATACATATTCGCTTTTTCGTTCACACCAAACCGACAATACGCCATGACGCTATGCGTAGACGCTGATAGTCGGCGGCCGACTAATAAAGTGCGTCACTACGTGCCGCGGACGCTGATTGGCTACGCGGCTGAACGCCAGCGTATTGGATTCAAATCGGCCGGCGGATTGTTTTCAATTCAGTTCAGTCAAGTATTTTGCACGGAACATACGTTAAGTATGTTCGACACCGAAAAATTTATTGCCGAAATACATACAAGAGAATGTATTTGGAATACAAATTTAAAACAATATAGTGACAGAAACTTACGTCGATTGGCTTGGGAGGAAATAGGGTCCATTATGTACGAGGAATGGGGAACATATGGTACAAAGAAAAAAAACGAGACTAGTGAGTGTTTTTTTTTATTAAGAACTAAACAGTAAAACCAAATTCACTGTTTAAATTCAATTTAATTAGTTAGATGCTGATAGCAGACAAAATAAAAGCCCTAGATATACATCCTTTAGAGCCCATCATCATTTGTTACATTGTATCAATCAAAGGTCAGTATGAATCATTTGATTGCTTTTCGAAGGAGAATCTACAAAATTAAAATTTGTGTATTTTGGCAATTATCGAGTATATTATATTTTTATGAGAGAAAATTGAGTAGGGTGACCATGCATACATAAAAAATATTCACTTTTAGATATATCTATTTTGCCAGTCCAATTTACCCTCATTTACAAAATATTCTTTATAGAAGTCCCTCACCCTCTGACCTGATGTGGACATAACAAATCGCGATGTTCGTACATCTCGAAGACTACAAGTCCTTAATTGATCTTTGAAATTGATGCCTTCTCTTCTACGAACAAAATTGTGAAGCACGCAAGTGGCTTGTATTATTTTAATAACATTTTTGACATCAGTATTTATACTTGAATGTAATACTCTCCACTTATTAGACAAAATACCAAATGCACATTCAACACATCTCCTTGCTCGACAATGACGAAAATTATATGTGCGCTGTTCTAAAGTCAAGTTGCGATTTGGGAAAGGTCTCATTAAATTTGATTTTAAACTAAACGCTTCGTCCCCTATAAACACATATGGTTGTTCAGGTCCACTGGAATTAGGTAGTTTGGCAGATTTTGGTATATTTAGTTGTCCAAGAGCTATCATTTTGCCTAAGTTACTTTTTTTAAAAATGTTACTGTCTGCTTCTCTTCCACATGATCCAATATCAACAGCAGTAAATAAACAGTTTGCATCAGCTAAAGCAAAAAGGACGATTGAAAAGAATTTTTTATAGTTGTAAAAGTTTGAACCACTGTGAGCTGGTTTCCTTATTCGAACATGTTTGCCGTCTATAGCGCCTAGACAATTCGGATAATCAGTTTTTTTGTAAAACGTGTTAGATATGTTTATCCACATTTCTTCTGTGGGCTGGGGTAATTCCAAAGGCATTAATATTTCCCACAAAACCGAGCAGGTTTCACAAACAATTGCAGATATTGTAGATTTCCCCGTTAAAAAGTCTTCGCTTAAGGTACCATAGGTTGCTCCTGTAGCTAAAAACCTGTAAACAAAATTATTATCTTACTAATATTATAAATGCGAAAGTTTGTGAGGATGTTTGGATGAATGGATGTTTGTACTTTTTCAGATGGACCTGGGTCTTGGATGTTTGTTTTTACATATATTTGTTATAAAATATAGTATTGTTGAATCAATATCCTATAACACAAGCTTCGAACTTAGGCCGGTCACATACATTCGGAATTACGTTTCGGAATTCCGATTCGAAATATCGATTCGTAATATCGAACGCATTAAATCCATGTACACATCTATCAATCAACCACATACTCAGTTGTTTTCCGTTCGAAATTTAATCTGATTCGGAATTCCGTATGATCGTTCAACTGAGCCTTGTTATTCCGAACGGAAATAAACGTATATGTGTGATATATTAACGGAATCCCGAAACAGTATTTCGAATCGAAATTCCGAATGTATGTGACCGGCCTTACTTTGGGGCTAGCGTTTCGTTTTTCCGTATAGGTATATTTATTATTATCCTTATCATCCAGTCATTTATTACAGTTCAAGAACTTCAAAAAAAATGGAAACATCTCAGAGATTATTTTGTTCGAGAAAAAAATAAAGAAAATAATATGAGAAGTGGAAGTGGTGCCTCAAAAAAACGTAAAACACCGTATTTGGACATGCTCCAGTTTTTGATGACGTCACGGACTTCGAATACTTCTATCTCAAATTTACAACCAACATCATCACATTCACAAGAAAGTGACAGTTCTTTCAATATCAATGAAGACAGTGTTGATATTTTAGAAAGCTCATCGGAGCAGTCGTCTGCTTCAAAAACAACTAGAAAGGAAAAGGGATTGACATTATTTCAGGAAAGTTTGTTGAATTCCATGAAAAAACAAGAAGAAAAGAATATGAATCCACATCTTAATTTTCTTTTATCTTTGTTACCAGACATGCAAACGATGTCTGAAAGGCAATTATTTGAATTCAAATTTGAGATAATGAAGGTCTTACAAAAAATTAAATACAGTGATAACTATGGCAGTTACTGATCGGGTCTTTCGAGTAGTGCATATGAGGATCAACCACATTATGAATATAATAGGGTGGGTTATGGATACATGTCATCAACATACAGTAACCGACCACAACCAAATTCATCCCAACCATATCAAAACAGTGCCTCACCTTTACAAAGCAACGCCAATGAGCCCTTGGCATCATCGCCATCAAATTCTAACGTTTTTGAAGAAAGAGCAACATTCGATGAACAATCAGAGTCTGATTCTGTTGAAGATATTGAGCGAATTATCCAAGGGGGTTTATAAAACTATTTGAACTCAATACAGTCAGTGGCAAATTCGGTCTAGCGAGCCAAACACCAGAAATAACTATTACTTACTTAATATTCAGTCTAGGGTCGCCTTCATCGAAATTGATGAGGAGGACTTTATATTACTAAGCCAAGATGTGTCTATTTAAAACATGTTCCTATTGTGTGAGAAATTGTGATTTATATATTATTAGTAAATGTTGATTTAAACTTACTATATTTTTAATTTACTTACCTCAAAGTAATCATTAATCTTTCTTCTGGCTCAATAGCACGTCTATAGTTAGTATCCTTTTTATATATTTTGGTACGTATTAATGACAATAATTCATCAAAAGATTTTAGAGACATGCGAAAATATTTCTTGAATTTATCAGGGTAACATCTGTATTCCAAATATAAACGATGAAACTGACCAAGATGATATCTCTTTAAATTTAGAGGATGTACCCAATTTTTTCTCTTACTACTTTCTTCATCTTCCTCAAGAGCTTCGTGAATAGCCAATATATTAACGAACATTATTTAGTTAACACTCGAGTCACCAGTTTTGAAATGTGAACTGAGATATACTGCGCGAAACTCAAGCCATTCAGCTCTTTTATATGAAAAATAGTCGGCCGCTCAGCGTACGCATTTGGTGTGAACGTATACAAGCCGACTGTTTTGTTCACACCAATGGCGTATTGTCAGCTACAGCGTATTGTAAGCTTAATGTGAACAAAAAATACCATTTATTTTTACGTTCACACTGAGGCTTATAGTGAGCCTGCGCACAATCGGCGGCTGACTATACGTTTGGTGTGAACACGCACTTAGTCAATTTGCAAACGTTTTTTTAATATTACTAAAGATTTGTGATATGGTTTAATTGTCAACAGAAAAATAGGTATAATGTTCAACCGACAGATAAAATATATAACATTACATAATAGAAAATTACTCTGTTCTCATAGAGACGCCGTCAAAAATATATCTATGGCTACATTCGTAGTTACCGAAAAAGCTGATTAAAAACTAACTACAGCATCTGTTTCATTCACAAATGAATATTATTTATGACGAAACAATTCTCTAACACATAAATATAAACATCAATGTTTTGGTCAGTATGTCTGATAAGCGTGCCTACACTTAACTGCCACCTATCAGATTTACGTGTTCCTTTTTATTTCACACATGAGTTCTTTGGCCAGGCATATTATTGTGCATGTTTGCTTCTTGTCTTCGCACAAATGAATTGTAGACAAAATTGTTAGCAAGTATCTTTGGAATCTTGCCGAAATGTAATATCTAAAGGAGTCTTTCCTTTTAATAATATATTTTAGATATTATATTATATTTTTTAAGGTTTTTAGTTTTAGGTTTAGACTTAATAATTTTAACTTTGACTTTAACTCCTAATTATTTCTTTATTATGGTGGTTACATAGTTATCAAATGAAATATATAAGTATATAATTAATGATACATAGATATGTAATATTTATAGAAATACATATGTATACGATGACTCAGGTACAAATTGTTAACTGTTTTTTTTAAATTAGCTTTTGTAAAACGGTCAATTTACTTTTAAACGATATGTAATAAGGTTTTTATTGGAGTATTAACTCTGAGAGTAATGGCATTTTGCGTTCGCCAATGTTCGCCAGCTATACGTCGCGACGCTTTTTTGTAAAACGACCAATTATCATAACGCCGTTTGGTTATAATAAGTAGTTCTAAATGTTACCATTATACTAAAAACAACGGAGTCAAACATTGCCGGAATATGTTCAATGTTTTAATAATCTGCGTAAACGTTTACTAGCCTAGCAGTTTTATATTGCAGTGGATTCTGAAATTCGACTGCGACGTATAAAAAATTATGTTAGTACAATCAAAAAACTGTAATATCCATATACCCATTATGTTTGCTGTTGCTCCATCCTAGTAACAGCAAACGTAATGAGTTTGTGAGCATTTAGTCGACCAAAACACTGACCTCGGTTCCTTTTATGTTTTGTCTTATCTTTGTTTGAGCTTCCATTCAGCCTACGCGCAGGAGTCGCGGTGACAATTTATGAGCCTTGAGAAGTTAAGATGACTACGGATGTAGTATAGGATGCCTACCATGTTTACGTGGAAAACCCACGTACTGAGAATTCGATTTACAGTTCATAGAATCACTAGATAAATTATTGGTTAATGTCCTTGGAATATTATGGGTTTCACTCCATGACCGTAAGTTTCACGGAGAGTATTCAAAATAAAAACATTCTTACTACAACACCTTTGAGTTAGAAAGACAGACTGAGAGAAAAATATTTTGTCCTTTTTCATGTAAAAAGTATATTTTATGTACTGTACTGTGGATTTATATATATCGCTCCTCCGAGGGAATGATGTCACAATTGCAGTTTTTTCAGAAATAGGATTATTAGGGGTAAAATATCAACATAACTTCAGAATTATTATGGCATATAGAAGAAAATTTTGGGGGAAAACTGCAATTGTGGCGTTATTTTACCGAATGAGCGATATTTATAGTTCTTTGTCTATACGGTCTCTACGTTAAATAGTTTGATTACTTTTTATCCTAATTATTGTATTGCTTTTGTTTTTAAAATATACCTCAGTGGGTTGTACAAGTACAAGCCAATCCTCAAAAACAATATTATTATGACGAATGTTTGACGAAAAAGATATTCGATGAGATAAATAAGTTTCTACGTTCTTTATGAATGAACAAAACAATAGTTCTTCTATGAACACAATAAGAATTAATAAATTTACTACTTGTTTTACAACAACTTTGATTAATGTTGGCGTTCCCCGGCGATTGTTACCACGTGCTTGCTAATAGGTCATTGGCAGGATGTCAATCTTGATTAACCTCTGTGAATCATAATTATTATTCTGTAGACGTTGCTTGTGTACTGCGATCGCGTTGATGGTAGAAACGCCATTAAATATAATGGGTCTCTCGGTGACGATAAGTCTTTTCAGGAGACCTTTCTTATTTTCACTTTGAAGCATGATATACATCCCTACTAATATTATAAATGTAAATGTAAGTTTGTTTGTTATGCTTTCACGCAAAAACTACTAAACCGATCATCATGAAAATTCATACTTCTTGGAGGTATTAGAAGTAACATAGTTAGTTAGTTAGTTAGTTTTACGGGGCATTTTCCGCACTTAGCCTCCTGATTGGGCCATTGTACGTGATTGAGTATTCTTCTTTTACTCCAGCCATCCTAGTCCATCCCAGAAAGCGAGTAGCCTTTTCAGGTTACTGCAAGCTTCCGGTAGTGATTTTGGAGACTGGAGAAAGTGTGCCCGTTGATCAGCCACACTCCTGCACTCCAAGAGCACGTGATGTGGCGTTTCCTCCGCCTCCATGCAGCCTCTGCATAGAGGGCTGTCTGTCACACCTATGGTAAATAGGTGTTTATTCAGAGGACTGTGTCCGGTTATAGTACCTAGTACTTTACGGATTTCGTCCCTGTTTAGTCTGGTGAGGTTGCGGGCAAGCTTTTTCGAAGCCACCGGAATGGCATTCTTCGTTTGCCTACAGCCTACACTATTGTTCCATTCTGTTTGGTGGTTTTCCTCTGTTTTTTTACGCAGCCATGTTCTAACTTGTGCCATGGGTATAGGCAGTAATGGTTCCGGTCCATACACCGTTCTATTTGAACCCCTTTTGGCTAGTTCATCTGCCGCGTCGTTGCCTAATGAGTTGCTATGTCCTTTGATCCATTGCAAAGTTACACTATTTGTGTTTGCAATGGACTGGAGTGTGTTGTGACATTCCAGTACTAGGACAGATGTTATGGTGTTGCTTTGCAGAGCTTGAAGTACGGATGCACTGTCGGAGACGATTTTGATATTATGGTCTCTGACATCTCTGGCTGCAACCGCCTGTGCAGCTTTGGTGATGCCTATACATTCTGCTTGGAATATAGTGTTGAGTTTATCTAAGGTGGTCGAGATTTTGATATTTAGGTCATTCGAGAAGACACCAGCTCCAGTGCCTTGTGAGGTTTTGGAACCGTCTGTGTATATCCTTACTTCACTTGTGCCAGAGTTATAATCTTTTTCTGCTGTAAGTTGGATATTGTATCTTCGATCGAAAACATGATGACACTGTATACTGTCCTTAGGTGCCTCAAAGAGTGGGTTTTCCTTTAAAATATCCTTTAGAACAGTTGAGTGTGGTGTTTCTATGTTTTGTTTCCATAGTCCATTTGCTCTTAATCTAAGTGCGGCCGCCTGTGCCTCTTCTTGGATAGCAAGGTGTAAGGGTCTTAGATTGAGCAAGTATTCAAGGGCGATTGATGGAGTGGTTCTCATGCATCCAGTCGCCGCAATGCTTGCTAAGCGTTGTAGGCTTTGGAGTTTTGTTTTTACTGTGGCCAGTTGTGTTCTGGGCCACCATACAACTGAGCCGTAGGTTATGGATGGCTTGATAACTGAAGTGTACAGCCAAAGTGTTATTTTTGGGTTGAGACCCCATTTTTTACCAATTAGTCTCTTACACTGATAAAAAGCTATGCAGGCCTTCTTAGTCTTATTTTCGATATGACTCGCCCAGTTCAATTTGTTGTCAAGGATAACGCCCAGATATTTTACTTGTGTTGATAGGGAGAGTTTGGTGTTGAAAAAGTTGGGTAGTTGAAGTTGCGGTAACTTCCTTTTATTGGTGAAAAGGATAAGTTCTGTTTTTCTCGGGTTTACTGATAACTTGTGATCATCACACCATTCTTCCACAATTCGGAGAGCTGAACGCATTTCCTTACATAGTATGTTTTCTGCGTTCCCGCTTATGAGAATGGTGAGGTCGTCAGCATAACCGATGGTTGTGTAGCCTTGTTTATTTAATCTTCTAATGAGACTGTCCACTACTAGGTTCCACAGAAGTGGTGATAGAACTCCCCCTTGTGGGCATCCTCTGACCACTCTTGCTCTAGTTGTGGTATTCATTTCTATTTGTACCGCCCTTTTGCTGATGAGCTCGGTAATCCAGTTTGTTAATACTGGTTCCACCTTGTATCTTTGTAGGGCCTGGTTAATGCTATTGTGTGTAGTTTTATCGAAAGCTCCTTCTTTGTCAATGAAGACAGCTAGAGTTGACGATTTGTTTGTGATGGCTGATTCTATCTTGTGCACTACCATGTGTAGGGCCGATTCAGTTGATCTGCCTTTCCTGTATGCGTGTTGTTGAGGATGCAGTGGTTTTCTCTTTAAGACTCCATCTCGTAGATGAAGATCTACTAGTCTTTCCAGCGTTTTAAGTAGGAATGACGTTAGACTGATGGGTCTGAAGGATTTAGCTTGTGTGTAGTCGTCCTTTCCAGGTTTTGGTAAGAATACTACTTTAGCTTCCCTCCATGCTATAGGTACGTATTTGAAGGCTATGCACGCCCTGTATATTGAAACTAAGTACTTTGTTATTTGACCGATTTGCCATTGTAGTAATCCTGGAAAGATTCCATCCAGCCCCGCGGATTTAAACGATTTGAAGCTTTTTAGGGCCCACGTTACTTTATCTGCGGTTACTATCTTGTTTGCAGTTTCCCATTCCTGGGATGTTGGTGTGTTGTACTGCTCATTTAACCAGTCAGAGTCTGATGAAATGAGACAGCCAGGAAAGTGTGTCTCAAGCAGTACTTCATTGGTTTCGTCATCTGAATTCGTGTAAGTGCCGTCGGCTTTTTTGAGGGAGCCCAGGAGATTAAGGTCACCTTTTGCTAGGATTTTCTTTAACCTCGCGGCTTGGTTTATTGAGTTGATGCTACTACAAAAAGTACGCCATCCTTCTCTGCTACGGAATCTAATGCGTTTCTTGTAGTGTTTTTGGGCAAGTTTATAGTTGTCCCAGTCTTCTTCAGTTCTAGTGTTTTTGGCTCGATTAAAAAGTGCCCTAAGTTCCCTACGTAGACGTTCAAGCTCAGGCCCCCACCAGGAACTTTTGTCTGGAGCTTTGGGTACTACTTCAGGACACGCTGATTCGTAACTTTTTAAAAGAGCTGTGGTTATAAGTTGTATATTGATGTCTATGTTTTTTGTACTAAGTGTCATGTCTGTCAGATGTGTCTCACTTAGTGTTTTGGTAAGTAAGTTTATAAACTTTGGTATATCTGTTTTACGGGGGTTACGGTATCGGACAGGATCAGCCGGCTTATATTTTATTTGAAAGCATATGCGGCGGTGGTCCGCAAAGGATGGTTCTTAGAAAGTAACATAGTATACTTTTTAATTAAAAAAAAATCCGCTTAAATGCGCGCGAAGCCGCGGGTAAAAGCTAGATAAATAGACAAACAAACTTTTCTTGTCTTTTTGTCTATAAAGTTTAAATAAAACTACTTTTACCGGATTAATAACGCATTTAATTTTCTTTTATTTATGTGAGATATGTGCGGAAGTGTAAGAATAAAATTTATGAAGTTTTACGATTTATAGAAACAAAATCGCTAATGTTTACGAACTAGTTTTATGTGTATAATTATTTATTATAAATAAAATTATCTACAAAAATATATTAAAGAGGACCACCGAGTTTGCTTACCTTTTTTAATGGATTTTTTACTGCAATAGACTTTAGTAATGTTGTATTCTATTTGTATAAGACTCATTCTATTACAATATTTGTTTTATGTTTAAAAATATAAATACTGTATCTTATTTTAAGAAAAAAGCAATTCATATTATTGCCTTGCCTTAGCTTTAAGGTACTTCTTATGTCTGTCGAAAATGCGACTATTGCATGAAGATCACTTGGCCTAGGATGTTGCCTTCCATAATAAAATAAATTTACGATTGTTAAGAATGTATACAGATTAATAATGAATTTTCTAATTCTGGAACTATAAAAGTTCTAAGCCAAAAAGATTTAGTTAGTGATCATCGAGAAAATCGTGTACTGTGATAAGGATAATGTGATATTTATACAGGTAAAATTTACTCCTAAACTAACTTCAATCTACTAATACCTAGTACGGTCTAGTGATATTATCAGAGTTTTGAGATTTATAAGAAAATTCCCCGTTCATATCGACAATTACTTCGACGATTAAGTGTCCTTATAGAATGCAAGCTAATGAAATGTTAGGAATAGATTGACGTTGAAAATATACTGAACACGCTACGTATAGCTAAATATTAATAAAAGTATCTAGTTTCAAGTATTTAATTAGACGCTGAAGAGTAAGTTAATGTTGCTACAATTCATCAATTGAGATGTCGGCTTTAAATTGAGTAGTATGTGAACGTTGTTACAGTTTATTACTCTATTGCTTGCGTTAAATCGCCAAAGGCACACGTGACTTTTAGCCCTTCGCTATTATTTCGGCATAAACACAGAATGATCACATATTTCACAATAATCTCACGTCATCACGTAATGGTGTGCGTTTCATCACGGATCTTCAATAGGAAACTGCATGCTTGCTTGACGATCGTCATTATCGGCTAATTTCCGTCTATAACAGTTTGTATGCCTCTTCATTCACATGTTGCAATTGCATTCTTATGGACAACTTGCAGCGTTGAATTTTGTGTCAAAAACTAATTTAATAATCTATATTGATCTATTTGAATGAGTTACTAAAACCTAATTTAAAACATCCGTTTTGTATTTATATGAAATATCTTCTCTTTTCTACAGTCATTTCGAAATTATTATTACTCCTAGAATTAAATACAATAAATATATCTGTGTGTCTAGTACATAGGTTAGATATTTTTTAAGAATTTTAACTAATAGACTATAATAGAAAGCAGTGTATAATGTAAAACTAGTGCTAAAATTCCTACTTGTATAGTGGGGTACTAGTAAAAATATAATTTTTAATTTAATTTCAAAACATAACATTGTGTTGTCACACCCCCAACCAACAATAAGTTAATAACGGTTAAAAGACTTTACTTTATATAGGTAAAATTAATAATAAATTTTGATAAGAAGTAGGAATATTCTTATTTTCTAATGAAAATCCTGCAACCTCTTGCTTAGTACTCATTAAAAATACACTGATGTAACCACTATAAACTACACATTTGTATTCAAAGTAAAGAAAATTTTGAATGAGATAGCAATCTCAATCATTATGTGCGGCATCAGCTGATCTGCAAATGCAAGGCAAAGTTAACTGCTCTCCTAACTGTTCATGAAATGTACCTAATTGTCACGACAAAAACCCATTGTGTACGTATGAATATTCTCAAGAATATCAGTAATGTTTTGGCGAATTCAACATAAGGTATGGATGACGTTTTGTGTTCTCATGACTACGAGCATGAATACGGAATCAAGGATATCTTCTGCAATGTATTTGACAGTGTTGTGAACAAATTAGCACAGTGGCCTGTGGCCAGCGAGTAGCCAACGTGTATTCGCGTCCTTGCGTTCACTGCGAGACACTGCGGATACCTTATCATAGAATGTCATCGTCTAACAAACTGACTGCGGCCAGTAGAAAGGTAGAAACTCACCTTTAATTATGATCAGGCATCACGGCAGCGTTTTGTAAACGCTTAATCGTCTCAGCAACTGCAGCCATCCACCGATCTATCGCAATTGCCTATGTCGAAATTTGTTTGAAAACACGAACCGTTCGCACGAGTACTGTTTACGGAGCGAAAGCGGTAATTCGAACGCGGAAGTTCGTTGATAATAAATATTCGGTCGCGCATGCGCAGGAGACGGTCGATTCTCGCGCGGTTCGTGTGCGACTCGTTGCGGGTCGTTTCTTTGGTGTCGCGAGGAGAAAGTCTCGGCCGTGGTGTGCCAGCGCCGGTTGGACGCCGCCGTCGTGGAGGGGGCGTGACGTCGCTAAGCTAACAGACACCTGGGCACTACGAACATCGTTGTTGTGATTGCTTCATCGTTGGAATCGCTACTTCCAACATTTTGTTAAATATGGTAAATTAAATTCCGTAACTAAAATAAAGACATTGCATTTACTTTACAAAAAATATCAGAAAGTTTATAGACTTAATTTAACGAAGAATTAGTTTTTAGTTAGTAATGGGAATGTTTTAGTTATTTTTATTTCATAAACGAAGCTAACTATAGGACTTTGTTTTATAAAACATCCAGTACTTTTTAATGTGATACTTTTTTAATTTTGTCAAAACTTGGACATAGTATGGTTGTTATAAATACACAAAATATATATAAATCTTCATCTTGATAATGTATATAGGTACTATACCTATTACATGTATATACTATAACAATTTAAATCTATGAAACATTAGTTTTATTTTAGTTCAAAATGATGCCCACATTTTATAGAGAAAAATGCATACCAATATCAGCAAAGAACCATCATAGGACAAATCATTTATAATAAATTCTAGAATGGAAAAAAATATCGGTTTTCATAGCAAAGCCACTATGAGGTTCCGAGTTCGATCCCCGGTCGGATCAATGTAGAAAAACGAACTTTTCTATATTAGTTCGCATCTGGGTGTTGTGGTACCATCATTGTTTCTGAATTCCATTACACAAGTGCATTAGCTACTTAACTTGAGTTTAGAAAAATGTATATGATTTTGTGTGATATCTATTTATTATTATAATTTTTATGTTTGAAAATGAATGAATTTTCGAGATTAGTTAATCGACCATAATTTCGATTTCATTGATTTTTTGTTTCAATTATTTACCCCTAAGCAACAGCAGTTAACACCCTATGTATCCAATGACTAGTAGCATTAGTCACACGGTCACACAGTTCATTGTTTTTAGAAGTGAATTGTGTGAACTCAGGCGTTACGCGCTGCGCAGGCGCAACGAACGACGACTCGTAAATTAACCAATTAGTGCAAGTTCCCACGGAATTGCTGGCATCCCTTGAGACGCGAATTAGAGAAAGAGACACGCTGAAAGAATTACAATCGAAAAAATGTCGTGTCATCAAACAATTTCACTTCTCACGACAAATTGAAATTAAACAACATTGTAGCTTACTACAATCTTGTTTACGTTCAATTTGTCTTGGTGCTTTTAAGCGCCATAGTAGGAAAATCGAAAAAAATCACGTTTTAAAAGTTAATAGACAACAACGGTAAGTATTTGTCTAAATTAATCATTTGAGCTATTTTGTATCGGTTATTTAAAATTTTATAGTACTTGCAGGGAAAAATAATTAGATCCCATAATATCCCGTTATGGATATTTTCTTAAATTAATTTATAAGAAATATTACTAACAATACAAGAGGTATATACAGTATATACCTATAGCGGGCAGTGCGAATCAAATTTATTATTTTACTTCATATTCTCAACCAAAAAAAGAAATCCACTGTGGTTCATTAACGATCGCTTCGGTTTGCCTTCGAATCCAAATGGTCCCTGGTTCAATTAAGAAACGGTGGATTTTGTCATTATCTCTATGCCTGGCAGATACGTTAGAAATCCTAGTGAAATACCATAATTCGAAAAACACTGCTGCCCATCAGTAACCTTATACAACACACTTAGATGTGAAGGGTTGATGCTTTGTTACTCTGCCAGAAACTTCATGGTTTGAATTGTTGTATATTTTTAATTATTCGCGTGATACATAAAAAATATTATCTTCACGTTAGTTATGGTCTATCACTATATAATAGGAAAATTATTTAAAATAATTTTTCGATTTTTTTTTAAGTAGCACTCTCTCTTCACTTAAAATACTGTATTTGAATATTAATGTAAGTGGTTGGGTAGAAAAAGATCATCGACGTCATTAAATATATTTATTGCGGTAGTTAGCTTAAACTAACAGCAGTGCGACAAGGGGAGCCTGCTGAGTTTTACATTCTCGATGACAAGTATACCATTCGCCATTTCAGGGAGGGACTCAGGGGAAAAATTTTATAATTAATAATTTAAATGTGGTTATTAATATTTTCTGCCGTTAATTCCTTGTTTTGGGATTAATAAAATATATATAAATTATTTGTACAAGCCATAATATATAATATTTATAATAAATTAAAAGAATAAGATTAATAGAATGAGTATTGCTAAATGTATGAAATGTCTATAAACTGTCTGCTGAATCGCGGAGTCCGCAATATCCGCTAAAAATATATTTTGTAAATATTAATCAAAAATGGTTATGGTAACAAAAGGTATTTATTAAAGGACATGGGTTCCATATATAAACTACTTGGCAGATTCTTTTAGCATATTATGGAGCGGAGCGAGCGAAGCTCCCATGGATCAGCTTCAATGGCACAATGTCTGTTACGCCATAACTTCCCGAGTTCTTAACCGATTTTAATATTTTTTTGTTTGAAATCGAATCAACAGGTTTAGGACCAGATGGTGACGGTGAAGCCCGAATTTTGAAATTCGCAAAAATTCTTTTAGGTATTACGCTCCGCTCCAATATATGGTGCTAGCGTAGCTTTATGCTTAGCGACTGCATCGCTTAGTTACCTAACAAAAAAGTATTAAATCAAGCTTAGAGTTTGGACATTATTAACGTATGATATAATTTCTAAATACAGCTTTTCCCTTTTTTATAGTTCTAAATAAATTTTGATTGTTCAGTTTATCAGTGATGAGAACGCATGTTTCGAAGTTGGTAAAGTAATTGAGTATTTATGATTTTATTACTTTTATACTTTTATAAATGTAGGGTACCTTATACGTGAGAACGATTTTTCTTCCTTAGACAAGTTAAATATTTAAAAACCATTGAAATTATATCAAATACATGGGTCAATGTAATTTTTGATGCCATTCAAAGTCCGTCACTGTATGTCCGGGAGCCATCTGTTTATACAATTATCGGCTAAGAGCCGACTCAGTGGCGTACGCTGTTCTTCCTAAATGATTCCTTCATAAGCGATATCCATCGGGATACTTATTGCAGCACCACATAAACCATGCCTCAGTAAGCAGACAGCATTCGAAAGCAACGTTTGAAAGCTGGTAGAATATATTTTTTAACAAGAAAAGAGTTTACAAATACTTAAAAAACAAAAAGATCTAAAGGAACAGTGTCAAGTGTCGCAATTTTTGTTTCTTTAAAGTTATGGAAAATATTTTAAACTATCAGTGCAATGAAAATTGGGGCCAGCCAATGATAAGCCCGTACAATAACGGGGTTGGATCGTTACCGGTTGCAAAACAGAGATGTCAAGCAAACGCACGTGAGAGAGACCGCACACAAAAGTTAGTAAATAGTTTTAAATAATTCCATATACCAAGGTATACTTAATTACTGTTTATTAACGTTTACTTATTTAAAGGTTAAAAAATGTTTGTATAAAAAAATATGAATATATAAATTTCTACCAGCAAAAAATTCAAATTCAGGTTGCAGGTTCGATTCCCGCCTGAGAATTCACTTGTGGGCCGAGTCGATTTTTTCTAGTATTTTCTATTATAATAATTTATCTTATAAGAGGGATTATTTTCATTTGGTTATTTAAAGAGGCTAAATGTTTCTGTATCTGTCGCAGTAATATGATTGAAGCTGTGATATAATAATATCCCTAGGTAAATACCGTAAAATAGTTATAAGAAAGTTTCTGACTGTTTTTTTTGGAAATATAACCATGATACGAGCACGATCTAGTAATATAATTGTCTTACTAGACTAATCTAGTAAAAAGATTATAAATAAATGCTTTTAAATAAATACTTTCTTGATTAATACAACGTTAAACTTTTTTCTATCATACAATAGATAAAACAAAGCAATGTTTCACGTAGTAATTAAGACAATTCACATAAATAAAAGCAATAAGTTTTTATAGGCACAGTTTTAATTTTACAATATTTAAAAAGTTCTTAAGTTTGTTCTTCGCTTATTGTTTTTATTAATGTGAAATATATTAATGACTGTTTTAAAAGATTGTTATGTTTCCAATAATTTAATATAAACAATACTTATTTGATTTAACCTTTTTATTTATAATAGATTACTCGATCGATTTTACACTTTTTTGACATCATCCATCATTTTTACAGAATTCCTAAAGATCTTTAGTATTGTTTATATTAAATTATTGGAAACATAACAATCTTTTAAAACAGTCATTAATATATTATCTTTAGGAATTCTGTAAAAATGATGGATGATGTCAAAAAAGTGTAAAATCGATCGAGTAATCTATTATAAATAAAAAGGTTCAATCAAATAAGTATTGTTTATATTAAATTATTGGAAACATAACAATGTTTTAAAACAGTCATTAATATATTTCACATTCATAAAAACAATAAGCGAAGAACAAACTTAAGAACTTTTTAAATATTGTAAAATTAAAACTGTGCCTATAACAAACATAAAAAATTTATATTTTTTATATATTTTATGCATTTTCAATGCGATCTTATAAGATAAATTATTATTAAAAAATGTAATTAATTATAGTGATATAAGTATAATGGTTGGGCATATTTGGTTCTTACACTTCCGCGCACGTTACAAAGGCTTTAAAGCTCCTGTAAAGGACTCGAAACTTTAAATAAGTTGTTTTATTTAAATGGCATGTGGTATTATGAATCTATTGATGTCTGCTAAATTGTAGTTGTTATATCATCAATGGTTTTAGCAGCGCCTGCCTGCGCTGTTAAGATGTTTTTTATAGATAACTAGCTAACCCGGCCACGCGTTGCTGGTACATATAACCCGGCCACACGTTGCTATGGTAACGTTAATTGATTATAAAAACTGTTTTCTTAGGCTTATAGTAACTATAGTTACTATATATGGTAACAAACCCATAAAGTTCTTTTTTTTATATAGTAGAGATGTTTTCCACCTACACATAACATTATTTTTATTTTCGTAGGGATCCCTAATTTTTATTAAATATTTTTTAATAATTTACGCTTTATTAAATTTTCCTGGATTGTATGTATGGTATCCTATCTACCATATTCCTTATTATAGAGGTATCGCCATACATCCTGTATAATCTTCTTACTGGTTTATTATAGTAAGATAGTTATGAACAGCTGTCACAATGATATATTATGGTATAAAGCTGTAACCCTATGGGTCTACCATATCATGACTTTAACCATCTTAATGTGATATATCCTAGTGGTTATGAAGATTAGTAAGATTAGTAAAATATTTACCTATCCTACCTATTTTATGTATGTGCTTTCGGCTTTACGTGCACATCAAGGTAAAAATAAAATGATCTCTATTACAATGCCATAAGGTACTTTCAAACTTCAATAAGTATAGCTTGATATACTGCCAAGTATACATTATTTATCAATAGACATGTTATCAAAATACCATTCGTGTCCCCAAGCAGTGTGAATATGGCGTTCAACGCTCTGCGTCTGCTCATCCCTACCGAGCCACCAGACCGCAAGCTTAGCAAGATAGAAATCCTGCGGCTGGCAGGCAGCTACATAACGCATTTGGACAATCAGTTATACTCAGGTACACATTATTCAATCATCGTCGGTCGTTTAGTACCACGGTTCTCATCCTATCTAGGCTCCAAAAATCATGGGTTCAAATTCTGGTAGGGCCATGTGTTTGCGTAATATGTTATTAAAAGTGAATAATTTACGTGAGTTATCTTGATTAGTTTGATTTAATTTAATGAGTGTTTCAGTTTGTCTCTACTTGGTACGTATAGTACAAAATGACAGATTTGTATAATTTTAGAAATTCACACCATTGGAACCTAAATTCAAACATATTTTGTCAATTTTACTGAAGCATAAAGATTGTGTATTTTTTGTAAATTTCAAATTCGAGCAAAACTAAATAAATTATTTTGATTTTATCTTCAATAATAATTGTAGTCGACGACAATCTGACCGCATCGCCACTGAATAGGAGGGCAGACATCCTCTTTTGACAAAATCAAATCTTCTTCCGTAGTACATTAGTCAAGATATTACAGAGTGTAAAGGTGTTTTAAATGCGCCAAAACTTGTAATTAATTTTGTAACAATGACAACTGGTTAATTTGTTCGTATTTAAAAGTAATTATAATTTTTATAAAACACTTAGATGATTTAGACTTTGCCTGCATTTTCAGGTGAAATGGAACGACCGTGCCTGCAAAGATCTAATGTGGATCACAAGAACCAATCTTTGTGCACGTTTTGCTGGTCAACAGTAAAGAAAGATGTAAGTGTTATTTATCTGTTGATACTAATTTTTAGATTTATTCTAAAGATAAATCGAAAAGAAATTGTATCGACAAGTATTTGGGAATTTTGAATTATTCTTTTTACTTTTAAAAAAGATGTTAACTTTTTTTTAAGCTCAACAAAACATGTTTAACAATCTGAAGTCAAGTTAAGCTGTTAGTTCTGACTGCATCTGCAGTCGCCAGCATCCAATAATTCGCATTGGGCCCGCAGGGAGCACTATGACCCATTTTTCCTAAGTTGTTTTCACATATAGGGAAGGCCTGTACCTAACAGTGGTGACATTGATTTTGGTAACTTTCTTAATATTCTCAAATGTTGCAATCAGACTTAAACTAATATTTTTTCTGAGGTTTACTATGTGAGTTATTCGTTTACTTATCTCATATATCTTACACCTGTGTAGTGTATGGGTAATTTATTAAACTTTATTAATAATGGTGATCGTACTTTCTCATTTTTTTCAGATAACTCCGACGGCTAATCACAACTTCTACGACACACCCTATTAACACAATTATCACAATTTAATATTTTTTATTCTAGTCCTATTTGATTTATAAAGCATGTAAAATAACAATAATTAATAACTATACATTAAAAGCAATGGTAGAATATGACAGCCTATAGAAATGAAACAAATGTGTTAAAATGGCACGATTTTATTTCTATAAAGAATGTACTACTTATTTTTACATAATAATAGGAGAATCCTCCCAGAAAAAGGGGAATAATAGCCATCACAACCAGTTCTCAAAATGGTTAAGTGTTATTTATCTATTACAATAATGGCACCGACCCCAAACATTCTACATAAGATTAGGAGATATTTCGCTCAAATCAAACTCTGCTGCTATTTTGATAAAGTGTTGCTAGATCACACTTTTTTAGTAAAACTCCGCTAAATTAAACATAATTGGCAAGGCTACGTTAAAACTGTGATCTCTAAATAAATTGTGAATATTGTGGCCCTTTATATGGACAAGTTGCTACTTTGTTTCACATACAATAAATCTATTGGATGGCAAGGGTTACAGTCATCCAGAATGCTATTGTGGGCGATGTCAAAGATTTGACATCAAATACTGTCGGTCCGCGGCCAGTCCGCGACAGTTCTAGAGAAAAAGTAAAAAGTAAAGCGGAAAACAGAACTTTAAGCCATTCTCTGTGGGGTCGGTTAGTATAGTATTAGTATTATTATTATTATTATGAACTTAAATAATTGTTAACAATAATAATATATATTTATGTCAGTCAAATCAGATGTATCTTTTTTTAATAAAAACTATTTCAAATACTTAGTTATTATTGTTTTATGACTTTTAAGCAATAAAATATAAATAAACTATGTATATGTATACTTTTTTTTCAGAGCCGTAATTATATTGTAAGACTAGCTTTAAATTTTAATAATAAATTTGATAGCAATACGAACAACATTACATCAACCTAGCATAAAATGATGGTGAATTCTATATTGTGAATTTAAAATTGTAAATCGATGGCGAGGTGTGTTAATTGACTTTATTTTTACTGTTACTAAAGACAATTTTGCTTTGCAATTTAAATATAATTTTAATAATACTTTTTAATATAAAAAAATTAGAAAGATGCTTTAGGTAATTGATTCCTAAGTCGTTCTGGCAGTGTTCTGTAATTAAAGTTTATAAATTGCTGACATAGTAAAGCTTAGGAATTTTAGTAAAAAAACTACGTGTACATATACAAATTTACAACCCTTAACGACGTAATTTTACAGTAAGGAATACTAATATAAATGGGTGATTTAATAGTCAAGTAAGTACCTGTGCTAATATACCATATTATCAATATTAAGTTATATTTATAATAAAAATGAAAACTGCTTTTTACATATAGTTACCAGCATATAAGTTGAACCTGGTTTTGAAATCACGTGACATGCGCAGTAGTGAATATTGTACCTAAACTTGCTCCTCCGCATGTCACGTGATTTCAAAACCAGGTTCAACTTATATGCCGGGGAATATACATATCTGTATATCTGTAGACTATACATACAAGTCACGCTTCAAAGTCTTGCCTACGAGTAATTAGTTTCTTTGTATTACATAAAGGAAATTTTAAAAAAATAACTAGAATGATAATTTATATTTATCAACATATTTTGTGACCAATATTTACATCGACAACGCAATAAACATTATCGAATATAATAAAATTAATTATAGCACTACAACAAAATTATTGACTAGAAATCTAGTCGATTAAGTAGACTCTAAAACTATTTATAAATAAAATTGAACTCTAGGATAATGTGGCTAATGACTGGAAATAAGTACTTGGTACTGGAATAGTGATAATAATATGTTAAGTTATAGTAACGATATATATTTTTTAATTTGACATTGTCTCTGTCAAAGTAACAAATACAAAAATTTGTTTCGTTACCATCACAAGATTTCACTTAAGGATAATTAAAAAAATTTAGTGTTAAAAAAGCTTTCTTTAAGTATTTTTTAATTAAAATGATGAGTATTTTATTCTACGTAAATGGATTATTAACAGCGTGTCGAAAATCATATAGGTAAATTTGTGATCAATACCAGTACTTGCTTTATTTTTAGAGTTTTAACTAATTTACCTTTCCAAATGAACGTTCATGTGAAAAAAACTGAGTCAGAAGCCACATTAATCGAAAGTCTTCTTTAAGGCAAGTTATTTACAAAAAATATCCGTTCAAATAATAAAAGATGCACGGACGGACATCATACTCGGTGTTAAGGTTCCGTTCATACCCTTTGGATACAGAACCCTAAACAATAATTTCACCCACATAACTGCTCCAACTTCTATCAATAAAAATGCAAATAGAAAAAAAATCTTAATACAAGGACTCGTGCAAATTCAACAAAACTTAAACATGTTACTGTTTAGAACATCACATAAGCACACTTTTTCCTCTATGAAGACATCACAGTCAAAATATATTTATAATTTAATTATTAAACACATCGCCTTATAAGCCATTGGGATACATATTATTAAATAATGAAGAAAACACATTAAATCATAAATATTGTACATACATTCATAATTGTAGCAGACATGATTGTCGGGCTAACTAACAGTTAAACGTAATTCTTCGTTGTGATCACGGATATCAGTTTATTATTTAATTTTATTAATGTTCTTGTTCCAACAAACAGGCGATATGGACAGAACAATTTTGTGCGTGCACACACGTCAAAATCTTTCGCACTGTAGTTCAGCACTGTCACTTCTCACCATAAAATACTCTAGCTATCGAATATTGTTTCTGTCCCGTACTATGAACGGGCTGGATTCGTGGTTGTTCTTTTCCAGATTTCCCGATAACGTCGGGTCTGGTCTACTTCGCTTGAAGAAGCCGAGCTTCCACAGAGCTATTATGAGTAAAATTAGGACTATCAGTCCAATAATCACTGAAAGTATGATCACCCACAATGGCACTTCTGTCGGCTCGCTTATCTTGAGGTCAGGATAAGCAACAGTCTCCACCTGAAAAAGTTGTAATGAAATTATATATAAACAAATTAAGTATTTCATACCCACTAGATCTACAAATACTATATAAACAAAATAGAATGTGTCCATTGCAATGTCATTCATAAATTCATTTGTTATAATTCGTTAGTTCTATTGTTTCCGTTTGATTTCTCCAGCCAGTTTTACCCCAAGACGTTATTTAGCTATCTATGAGGAATTTAGCTTCATACGATAATCTTAAAAGACATGTCATGCTTAAGCAATACAATCCACCCAGAATAACTTTATAAAATACAATTTATAAAATTAATTGTTTGTATTTTTTGGACTGCAGATTGCGATAAAACTCTGCAAACCTATGGCTTTCATTTGTGCGAAGTTTATACGCATAGCACACTAATGTTATCGTATATATAAAATAACGTTTAATGAGTAAATTCGCTGCCGTACCGTCAATCCGATTGGAATAAAACTTTACCAACATATTGCTTGCACTGGCCCCAAGCATATAATCATAATTCAATTATAAGCATTTCTGTTCAACACCCTAAAACCGGCATAATGAATGCGACCAACCTTTCTGATCATAAGTAAGAAGTAATCAAATTACCTATATGTAGTTTTTTTGCCTCCTTTCATAGCTTACTTAACTAAATGCCGTGATAGTATAAAAAAGATCGTCTCATACGATTCCTATGACGACATTATTTGGAAATCATTATCATCAACTGAAAATCGACAAAAGACAAATACTAAACCGTAAACAGCACATATAATTCGGAGTTTGCACATAAATCAAACACAATAAAATTATTATCATCGTGGGTAAATGAAATGAAATCGAAAACATTTAGTGCAAGCGCCAATTTATAATGTGAATATTTTGTGGCTTGCAAATTCACTACCTTCAGAATATCAACATTAAAATGCGGCCATAATCTAAAGACAACGTCTATGTGATAATCGATCACACACATTAAAATTAGAAAACCAACATGCCTTGAAAACTTAAATATAATGTTTACGAGCTAGATCTAGAATTACACAGAGTATTTTGTTTGAATATTGAACTGCTAGATTCTTATATCTAAAGAAATTAATACAAGAAAAAAATCAACTTAGGTGACTGGCGGAACTAGAATCTCTTCTTTTCTCTATACTTATACCACATCTCTTCGCTATACTTTTGACCTACCGAGACCTTGACAGGCCCGTTGAAATTTTTCAAGCATTTCTTAAGCTGACGCCTAAGCCGTGTCTTCGTGGTCTCGATATAACTGCTTTATATTTATTGTTCGATATTAATAACACCATTACACTCGTTGTTGTAGGTAACAAAGCAAATAAAGTTAAAAAAAAAAGTACACACCGTTGTGGTGTCATCATGATGCTTGTTCTGGTGGAGATTGTAGTGGTCAGGAATAAGGATGTACGCGGAGGAGGCGATGTTGACGTGGCTGACACGCGGATAGTCTTCCACCAGCGTCGCATTCCACAGCCGCGCCTTTACCGTGATAGTGGTAGCCTGCATGCGCCCCAGACGATAAATCACGCATTGGAACTGTATGCATTTCGCGGTCTTCTTTTGACAGTTCTGTAACATTAAAAATATTACGTAAATGTATAGCAATGAAATGAAATTAACTTTATTCAATGCGCTTTAAATAAGTTGTTTTAAATCGTCTAACATTTTTACCTACAACCCACACAGAACGTCTTATAACTGACAAGAAGAACGGGCGCAAGGAACTCGTCGGCTTCAACAGAAGTAACGATATTCACAATGCTATACGTCGTCACCATACATAATCCAGAAAAAAAACAAATTATTTTGTGATATCCATAATAGTAGTGTTATGTTTTTATTACATTGTTGATTACAACAAAGTCAACAAGTATCTGTTTTAATTAAGGATCCTTAAAAATTTTCAATAATATACAGGCTATAAACGACAAATTTAAGATAGCAGTTAAGAAAGAGAATACTAGTACTTTTACACAATCTTAAAGTGGATTGAACAATGTAAAGCGGTCTCCGTGACTCAATGCTTATGCTCGTAATTTGTAAGTATCTTCATAACGTCCGAGAAATCATTCCTTCAAATGTAAAAGCTTTTGTTGGTCAGATATATTATAAATATGCAACTTGTGACTTTAGGATATGATATGCTAACAGAAAAATTAATCAAGAGTTATGTTTAGGATTAAGAGATCAAAATGAGATAGAAAGATACTACCCAGTGGAATTAAAAGATTGTAATAGTGGAAATAAGAAAAGAGATTTACCATATTAACAACTTGCTTCCGTTGACCATCCTTATCCGTGTACGCTTCTGCCTTAATGATGTCGTTTTCTCGTTTTCTTCTTACTTTATTCTCTATAGCACTTGAATACTCAAACGTCTTCTTCGTTTCGTTGTGTTGCTTCTCGTTGGAGCTGACACTGAGCTTTCCGGTCCTTAGGAATGGATCCATTTCCAAGTTCTCTAAGTATGGTTCAGGAACGCCAGGTCTTGGAGTCAATTTCAGCGGATTTATTTGGTTTTCTGAGATAAAGCACTCGCCATTGCTTTGATCTGTAGATAAAATAAAATAACATATTTTAATTCTTCGTATATTGCGAGAGTCTAAGTCTTAATATCAAAAAGAATTACTAAGTTTTATCGAAGTATTTTCATTACCTGCTTCACCGTCTACAGTGGGGACGTCTTCTGGATATAAGAGCCACTTGCCTTGCGCATTTTCGGAAGCCACTTGATGTGGCCAAGATATAACTACTTGGACTGAAGATACTCGCCATGGACCTTCGTTAAAGACCTAAGAATGAAAAATATTCAATAATTTACACTTCTTACAATGATCTGTAAATAATGTCAAACATATCAATACTTTAATGTGGGTTTACTTGTTCAATGAGAATTGTTAACCAAACCGTTGGGCTTAATATTGCGGATGGAATTTCCCTATATCCCAATAAAAGGTACTAACCATATAAAATTGCATTTGTATATTTACTCTCAATGAAATAAAAGCTCACTACGTAATTGTTTTTGATACGAATAAAGTAAAGAAAATAGTATTAATAAATCGTTTGTTTAAAGTTTCTTCTCATGGTGCAAACCATTCTTAATACGTAAATTTTATTTTCAGTGTAGTCGATAGGTATGGACAACAGCACATCGAACAGTTTTCACAATTGATATATGAATTTTCACGATTTTGTATCTGTTGATGTGCTGTTAACTATAAATAGAACAAGCGATTACACCATAGTCTGTGACAACAAGTTTTAAATTAATGTATGTAATAATTATACTAGATTTAAAAAATCTAAAAATCCCACGTTTTTCAATGTCCTAAAAAGAATAAAATAACCCTGCGGGGCAAAGCGAGGGGCCACTCAAAACGTGGGGGCGCATATTACTAAGAGGAGATTTTAAAGAGATGAATGACATGCATTGATGCCGATTATTGTAAAGATGCGCCCCCACGTTTTGATTGGCCCCTCGCTTTGCCCCGCAGGGTTATTTTATTCTTTTTAGGACATTGAAAAACGTGGGATTTTTAGATTTTTTAAATCTAGTATAATTATTTTATTCTCTTTAATTATTAACTCAACGAAGTAACCATGTGTTACGCAACAATCGGATAAGCCCCATACAAAAGTGAAAGTTGCCGAAAGTGGACCTGAAAGTGCATCTGGAAAGTTGAAAGTTGCTTTAGAGTGCATTGTCATCGGGTTCTGAACTATCCTGAAAGTTTCAGCTTTCTAGCTTATCGGAAAGTGCCTCAAATTTAAGTTGCAAGATTTTGCCCGGACAGACAAACAAATAAGAAAAGTGAGATAAGAAAAACGTGGTAATAAGAAAAACGTGGTAAAATATTTACCTGATACGTATGTACAACTCTGGTGCCAATATCATCGAAGTATGTCATTGCGGATTCTCCTTTTACCTCCCCGCCATAGAACACTTGTTCAGGTCTCGCAGCTCTAAAAATTAATTGCACAGCACACATGTGATTCAAATAAATATAGGAATATTTATTATATTGTACCTACACTATAGTTATTTAAATAATAATAAACTAACCAAAATACACTTGTCCCGTTTTAATATTATATTTTTATATAATTATTTAGTTGTGGATCAAATATTGACAAGTAACTTGCCTGCCATCTATACAAGTAACGTCATTATAACGTTTTTCCTTGCTCCAATCAATTCCTTGCCTTCCCATTTATATAAGGTTATTTATTATAAGGCGATTAACACTAATTAAAGTCTTACCCTTTGATTAAAAGCTCAGCGTTCTTAATGACAAGAGCCTCTACTTTCGCTGGTGTTTTTCCAGGATATAGTTCTTTAGAAGTGGAATTCACCCAAACAGTAAACACCACTGAAGGCTCGTTGTCTTCGAGTGCTCTTGCGTCGAATCTCAAGGTTATAGGGGGTGTGCCGTCTGGTTGTTTTCTAAACGGATTCTCTAGTAAGCATGAGACTACCGTTTTATTTAAACTAGTGCAAATCACATGTTTTTCCTGAAATAATATATAAAAACTCAATATATATTGCTTTTAGTAATAAATATATTGTATTTCTTACATTGCAAGATAATGCCTTAATCTGGTTTGACTAAAGTCTGACTTCCAAAGCTTATATTTGGTACAAATTACTCACACTTATATTAACAGCAATGTAATGAAGACTAGAGTGATGTTGAACAAACAATTGGGTCTCGTAAGCCGATTCACCGTAATTATCAACTAATATCGATAGTCTAATCTCTTCCTCTTGACCTAAAGTTAAAGCATATGCTTCACTTCCTTCAGCTGAAAATAGAGAGAAATTGTTTCAAAAATCTTGTTAAACCAAAATTATACCTTTTCGCAAGACTACATAGTTGCCTTTCGAAGCACAGTAGGCACTTCCCCGCAAGGAATAAGTTCCTTGTGGGGAATTGTATAAAGAATAAGTGCAAAGGTATAATTTCCAAGAAAATACAAATTAATTGATTGCAACTAAAGTGAAATAATAGTAAATTAAACTAAAAATATTTAAGTACGTTGGAATAATTAACAAATATTTACCCTTCGGTAGTTGTAATACAGGATTGACTACTAGATCACTGACGCAAACACCATCAACACCGCAGTCATTCAAGAAGTTGGCACTGAATGTGGTCGTGGCGGTGGCGTTCAAAACCGGGTAGTCATCAATGTTGGGCAGTTGCCCTATCGTGGAGTATCTAGGCCGTTCGTGATCTAGAGTATACGTGACCTGAAACTGCAAATTTGAACATAGTTTTTACATTGAGATGCAAACCAGGTCGAAAGATACTATTTACAACAATAAATGATTGAAAATATTTTGCTTATAATTTTAACTAATTTGTTCCTAAAATAAACAAAATTACGAGAAAAATTAAAAAAGGTTTTAGTAGTTGTTAATAAATAAGAACTAAAACGTTCAGACCATGGATATCGTCTGAGACCAGAGTATTTGACAAAACGAACCACACCAGACAAACTCGATGGGGTTGCACCAGTTTATACACAACGCTCGCATGGCCTAGCATCTAGATCCCTCTGGGACCAGTGATCTAAGACCAGGGTATCAAAAGGAATCACACTAGCTCACACTCGATAGGCATGCCTTGTTTTATTGCAAAGCTTAGGTTAGTCTTAGGTTTTTGGTTCCATCATGTAATCAAGATTTGATTACATACAGTTGGAAAGACAGGTGAAACTAAGTAAAGGCTTTTAAAAAACTTAAATAACAAGAAGTATAAAAGGATTGGCAATATTCGATAATACATAATTTTTAATACCAAATAAGAAGTAATTTAAAAAAAATGTGTACCTTTATTGGTGTCTGTATATCTCTCGTATTGTTTTTTAGATAGACAATGTGTTCTCTGCAATCTTCGACGTCTTTGCCCAAACGAATAGACTTATTGATGATATTGGTCTTTTCTGCATCAAAGAATACCCTAGAATACTTTCTTCCGCCGGGGAATGTTTCAGCTTCTATTACGTAGTTCAACGTATGGACATTAGTCTTAGCAGATTTGACCAGAGATTTGATTATGCAACATGCTTGAAAATGGAAACATGTGTAATTCGCTGTAGGATCTTTTTCACAACCCTGCACAGTTGGATCCACGTTCGTGATAGTATTCGATGGGCGTACTGATGTTTTAATATCAATTATTGGTCTCGTTCGTATGAGTGCGACACTACTCTGTAAATTAAAAAACGTAAATAATTAAAAATAACGAAGAAATAAAACAAAACTATTAAAAAAATATATTGATGTTTTACTTACGTTTTCATAAGCACCAACAAGTAGATCTGGATAGCCATTACCATCTAAGTCAACGCCACCCGATAACGAATAACCGAATGTTCTCAAAGTCATCGGTAGAGATTCTGCTTTAACCACTTGATCAGGTTTTGTTTGCAGTCCAGTTTTTCTGTCTCCCATGTGAATATAAACTACACCATTTCCTTCATAGGGACTGCCAATGGCTATGTCTTCACAACCATCCCTATTCAAATCACCAGCATTGGCAATTGTAATTCCAAATTGGGATTCCGGTTCCCCAGTCAGTTTGACATCGTATTTAGATGTAAAATTAAAGTTATTATTTTTGTATAAATAAACAGCACCACCGGCATCACGCGAGAAATAAAATGGTGCTCCCACCAAAAGATCAGGTAATCTAAAAACAATAAAGGTGATTTAGTGATGTTAGAACGATTCAGTGATTGAAATGTTAAGGTTTTGGAGTCTTGTAAATTTTGTTTCGATTACTCTGGATGATTTAAATTTGACATTATTCTCTTCAATAGGTAAATATCTTGTTTTTCTTTTATTCTAATTTATAAACAGTAAACTTACCCATCACCATTGACGTCTGCTGAAGCCACTTCATATCCAAAACTGGAACCAAACTGTTCGCCTTTAAAGATTTGTGCAACCTTGAGGATGTCAATGTCAGTACGCGTCCAGTCTTTAATGACGGGCTTGCTGAAGATGACAACTTGGCCGGTACCAGATGCACGAGGAGCCCCTGCCGCATACGATGGCTTGTTACCGAAAAAGTTTGCTCCTGTTACTGACATACCTGTAAACAAGGGAAGCATATCTTATTAAAGTGATTAATTAAGTTTTATGCGCAGTTTTCAACGCTTTGAATCATCATCATCAGCCTATCAATATCTCTAATGGAGATGGAATTTTCCATAAAGAATGGACCATAACCCACCAACGTGGACCAGAGCGGATTGATCGAGATACTATAAATATGGGGTACTAAAGATATATTAGTAAAGATATTAAACGGTGGAAAAAATATTTCTTCACCAGATTGACAGATTTCAGTAATCTACTATTATCACATAACACTCAAATAAAAAATTAACGAGTGAAAGCGGACACCAAAAACAAATATTGAAATCATTTGCGTCAATTAACTACTCTTGAATTTACAAATCTGCTCAAATATTTATTACTCGTATCACCAGAATAAAATATATATAAATTGGTACCTAGGTAACTATATTTTTCAACAGGGCTTGCGCCATCAGCAACTGGTGCCATATAGACTATGTTGTCTCGGCCCAGCACGTCATCATTGGCATCCTGTGCGAAGACTGTACCCCTCCAGGTGTAGGGGCCAGGACTACCCATTAATATCGTATCGTCTTCGAGGAAGGAGCTGCTCGTGCCAACTTGACAAAATCCAAAGTCTTCGTGTTCCCTGGAATTAACCGAATCAAATTATTAATACCTTAAGTTAAATCAATAAAATGCTGTATAACATACGAAAATTTGTTATTTCTAAGCTAAGCAGAACTTGTATTATGAATACTAAATAACGAATACTAGGTCAAAAATAAGTATATAAACATTTAAGTATCGCTTCGCTTTCAGCACTTTCAGATATTTCTGTCAGAATCAGCAGTCCACTCGTCCTTCATACTGCCTGCATTAAAAGTTTTAGTGATTAAGATGTTACTACAATTGCTAGATAAAGTTTAACTACTGCTAAAAGTGTGTAAATGTATGCTTTAGACAAACTCTATGGTTCAACTTCTACGGTTCATTACAGTCTCTAGTACTAATGGACGAGACTCTGTAATAATACTTGCAACACAATATCACTAGCGCGTTGCAAATCTCTAGTCCACAATTTTATTACACGGTAATTTTCTATTGCGTTTTGCAACTACGTGTAGTACAGAATTATTCTACACATAAATCATTAGGTGAAGGTAATCGTTAAGAAATATTAATGATAAAGCCTTCACTGTAGTTGATTAGTTACAATAAAATATTAATCAACTTATTAGAATTGACAAAAAAACTTGCATAGGTAGGTTTGAGTATGAAAATGTTCAATACCAAATGTATTTTTCCGATTTTTTGTAAATACTAAATTAATCATTGTTATACTTGCATAAGTAATAGTTAAATGAAATTGTATTATACTGATCATGGGTATGATTTTGGGGAAATATCTACAGGAGTATCCTCATGTAATATGATAGTTTAGATTCGAGCAATATACCAGTAATATCAATATTGTTTTATAGTCATGACTAAATTTTTAGATTGCTAAATACACTATGGCTTTCGCCCCATCATGATTCAAGTGGTGAGATGAAGCACCGCAGCGTTATGGTATAAAATTAATATGCACTTGAGATTAAACAAGGTATTATATTATATTGATTACCTGACAACTGATCTTCCCTTACATGGCTCCCATATATCAGCAAGCCGTAGTTGATTGTTCAACATATAACATAAACCTTGCCCCAACTGTGATTCACCAACCTTGCGAATATATCTGCAAAACACCAGAAACGGATTAATAAATATTTTATGACGATAAATCATAAAGACGACTGTAAATGTTTTAAAATGAAAATAAGTAGGAAAATATTTTCTTTATGTAGATCCAAACATTGTTTAGATCTATTGAAAGAAGTTCAAGTAAAAAATAACTCGTTAATCGTTATAATATTGAATTATATTCTTACCTATGAGCGCAGACCACAGCTTTTTTTCCTGGCCCTTGACTCCTCACTGAGACGCCGAGCCACTGACCCTCCTTGATTTCATCCGGGTACGGACTTGTCAGGTTTACATTTGTCGCTTCCAGGCCTATACCTATGGAGAATCTTTATTTAGACTCGACTGAACATCAATATTTAACTAGATTAAAAGTTATAAGCCTTTAAATGCTGCCAAATTATATATTGTAGCGTAATGACGTTAAACACAGAATTAAAAATTGTTAAGGCATGATTGAAAAGTATCTTTTGAAAAAATCAAAAAGCTCGAATTAGACACAATTACTTTATAAATCGTAAAGGGAGATGAAATGTCCTATTCATACCATACCATGTTATTAAAAAAATCACCCAAAACAAAGAATATTAAATATCAAGGGGATGTTATTAAATTTCGATTATTATCTGGAAAACAAAGGCAATTAAGACAAAATTAATCCCAAATCTAACTTGTCGTAAACTTGGCAAATGCAAAGCTTTGCAACCAGGCGTGTATGATGCTTTATCTTTACAACTAATAGCAAAAATACCAATGATGATTTAGATATATTGATTTTACATTTCCGTGCTCATAAAAAAAACTGAATATACGAAAAATAAAATCATGCATATTGATGGCCTAGAAAATAATAACAATATTTGACCTAAATTTATAGAAGACAAAAACAAACTCCTGCAAACCTGAAATAAATTTTTAGATGACACAACTTAACATGTGGTCTCAGGTTAATAACGTTATCGAGGTCTACGTGATGTTAATTTGGAGCTGATACTGATTTCATTAATAATGGCCGATTCGTTAGAACACCAGTTTAACACCAATTAGGTTTAAAGTAAGTATGGCAATTAAAATTTGTTAAATCTATAAAGTTAATCGGCCCAATGTTACATAAAGTAATTTTGTTAGATGATACTATTCATTAGGTATGCAAAACTGTTACCTTGGTCTTGGCAGTACGCATTTTAATACTCACTTCTCGATATGTTTCTTAAATGCATACATTACTTAATATTAAACCAGTCACCTTCAAAATGTTCATATTATAATTCTTTTGTGTTACTCCCATTAAGGTTAAAGAATAATTGTCCTCGGTATTCGTCTTAAACAAAAGCTTCTACTTCTTCTATTAAATATTCAAGCTCAAAACTACCTTTAAGTTGTTTTACCTACTAAATTTATACACTATTATTTTAGTATGTATGATATCTGCATTATTCGTAGTGTTCTTTTACGCAAGCTTGTGAATGGGTGCCGTGGCAAGCAGTTAGTGCTTAAATTGTATGCAGGATCTATAATAACACTAGTTTTTGTTATACGAGCCTAGATTCAAACAGATCCCGCATACAAAACGATAAATAATAAGTGACTATGCAAAATAAACGTTCAATCGCTATTAGTGTACATGCGTTGCAGTAGAATGACATTTCTGTTTTTAGATTAATGAGTCCGATATTTTATGAAATCAGATACAGTTGATAATTTAAAAATAGAAGTGAAACCAAGATAATTACGTATGAAATCTGATTTTATAATATATCGACATGTGATAGAGATACAGGCCTTTTAGTAGACAAAAGTAAAAAAAATACTGAGATTAGTCTTATTAGTCGAGAGCAAATGAATAAGAATAAAGGAGGTTGAGACCACAGCTCACTTACTGGTCCTTATTTTGCCGTACTTCGCTGTTTGGGGCACCACCGACAAAAGACAACAGTTTAGTTAAAAGTCATATTTGGTTCACTATTAACGACTTTTCATGGTTCAGTTTTTGATACTTGTAAATTTTATAAATTATCCGTTTAATTACTATGATGTCCTACTTTTTTTCTAACGCTGTACGGTTAGATAATAAATTCTGTTTTTGTATTATAACATTGTAATATATCCTGAAAGGTGCATTTTTCTAAATCTAACGTGTTCTAAATAAGAAACAGTGTATATTCAATTTCTATTTGCTTTAATTCATTTTGCTTCCTTTGTAACAATTTAAGCATAACTATTATTCAATGTGTTTCACTACTTAATTTTACAAAACTATTTTTGTTCTACTCGTAATATAACATAAACTTCATTTAAAATGATAAAAGATAGTTGAACTAGAATATGATCAACAAAGATCTGGAAAGGCATTCCAATGAAAGATTTCGAAACATTTAAATATAGGAAAACGAAAAATATTTAAGATAACCTGAAGGCTTACTTTAAAAATGAAATGGAATATTCTAGAAAATGGGTTTAAATGAAGTTCATATGGCTAAACGTGCCATGTGTAGGTGTAACGGACCAGTAAAACAATCCACTCACTTCGCATTCCGTCGGTGACCACTTGTTCGCAGTCTCTCACAGCAGGCGTAAGCGCACATTTCCAGAGGGCGCCTGACTTTTTCGTATTGGGCTGTAGGTTTTGACCTAAGGGAGCTCCCACCAATAACCTGCAAGGTAATAAATATATTCATATCAGATATATGGCTCATTGGCGTAGCAGTTTACACACTTAATCTACGATTGTGGATGTTAATCAACATTCACAGGGGTCGGACTTTGGATAGGTGACAAAAAATATTATCTCGAGATTTATCATGCATCGACAGACAAGTCATTCCCTTAGTTTCTGCTACATCTGCAGTAGTAAAAGTAGTAAAGGGTTAGGGTCCATTCTCCCTACGATTGAAAATATCATAATAAGTCCTGTGCCTTTGCAGTGGGGAAATTAATAGACTAATGATAATGAAGATACATTGAATTCTATGACCTGAGTAATAGTTGAAAAAAAATATCTTTCAAATTAACAGCAACACTATTATTATGTAAATGTCGTCAAGCTACAAAATATTTACAGGATACAGATAGTTTCATAAATAATTCGTAAAAAAATATCCCCAAACCCCGTTAAGGTCGACAAGAACATAACAGAATAAATTATACATCTGATAAGTCTTCGGAATGACGTCTACTATTCATCTCGTTAGTTATACATGAATGATTATAGTGCATTGCGACTCTTTCATTACGTCATTATAGTCTCATCTACATTGACTTGTGAAATAGGTCAATGTCCAAGATTAATAATACAAAAAACAGAGGCCAGGTTTAACTAAAAACAACATTATAAATTCAGTCTCGAGGAGGAATTAATATACTAAGTTTAAGGCGTTTAAACCTGTTGTACAAGGCTATTTGTAGAATGGCGAAGAAAACGGTAAATCTTTATTCTATTGAAATTCGTTTAGCAACAAGACATACGAAAAAATAGTGCAAAACTGTTTTATGTAATAAATAAAATCATATGTGTATTCGTCAGGTGCGAGTCTAACTAGCTCATTGAGGCTACCGCCGTACAAACTTTAATACAATTAGTCCTTCCATTCCGAGAATTAATGTCGTGCAATACTTACAATCAAAATTATGTAAACTGTCTTATATTTATAAGTTTAATCTCAGTTGAGGGTAATTCCTTTTTTTAACCATCCGTTTTCATTGGTTCAGATTATTTTTATGGTTATTTTATTCAAAATAATATATTAAACTTAACTAAAATAATGATTTCATACGCGTTCCTTATAAAAGATCAACTGTCATACATAAAAAGGCAACATTCAGTTTTAATTGATCGTAAGAAAAGTTATAAATTTAAGCGACACAGATGGCACTTTAGATTAACTTTAAACTTCATAAAAGTAGCTTTAATAAGATATTATCAACATTTTATTTCCTAGCATGTGTTTTTTGAAGCGTATGAAACGCGTGTCCGACCATGATTCACTATTGATATTTGTATAATAATGTAGGTAACATTGGAACAGGTTAATAACAATATAGCTTACTTAACAATATTTAATTTAAAAAGATATCTAGCGTATTCTATAAAACCACAAACACTCAAAAACCGCTGTTTTTATAACAGTAGGAGACAATAGTTTAAAGAATAAGTGAGATGATAATACATAATAGTAGCGTATTTAGTAGTAGACTTCATTTAGTTAATATGAGAAATTTAAAAACTACGGCGAAATAAAATGATACGCCTTTTTAGTCTTTTCTAAACATACTCCTAACATTTCTTTGGATCATCAACAATATCATTATGGAGTGGTTTATTATATCTCTGATCTCCCCTAACTACTGTGGCAGCTATAACTTAATTAGTGGTGCTACTGGCATCCCCGTATTCATTTACCCATATTGTTTTCCATATAAGGTTCATCATTATAAATAGCTCCGTACTAGGAAGCTTAGGGAAAATAACATTTTATTTTTATTTTGGAATCTCATACAGCCAACGTCTTTTGGCCATAACTTTTTTATTTTTGTGAATTTCAAAATTCACGATCTGATCCTAAATGTGTTGATTTGATTCCACACAAAAAATATTAAAATCGGTTAAGAACTCGGGGAGTTATGGCGTAACAGACATTGCGTCATTGAAGCTGATCCATGGGAGCTCCACTAGCTTCGCTCGCTCTGCTCCAATAATTGAAGAAATAAATACAAACAATAATTTACAACTAATAAACTCATTAGTATTTATGTTTCATATTAGGTAGTCTATTCGGTTCCCCAGTATCTATAACACAGGAGTTACAGTGCATGCTATATATAAGTACATAGTACATAAATAAAGCTGACTGTATCAAACTAACTATCGATCATTCGCGCAATGGAATCGATTAGCGCACGCGCTTCGTTCGATCGCCCTGCAAATAAGCAACGCATATTCAATTTAACATTGGTCACGGCGCACAACTTATTATTACAGAGAGCCCGAGGCCTTAGCGCATTTAAATTAACATAAATCAATGCTAACGTCCCGTTCATAACGCCTATCTATTATAAAGCTTTATACTGCAATATGGTATAGCTACTGAGCCTATCTTAGCAGTATTTAATGTGAAATTATTAGTCTAGTTGTGCACCTAATACTATAATTGCAGGCTAAATAAATATAACTGTGAGTCTTGCAGTAGTGAATTTAATTGTTTATTGACACAACAACAGTTTGAAGGCAAAAAGACACAACAAGTCGAATCATTAAAAAACAAAACAATACTATAATTGCAAGACCAACGTATTAAAATAAAGTAGGTGTGATGCAGCAATATTTAACAAAAAATACTCGATTAATTACGAGTATAATAAAACCTAAAATAAAATACATTTAAATTAGTTAACTCTGGATTTTTACTAATTATTTTATTTAATTAAACATGGCTACTGTTTACATCTTTTCCACGTCTGCAATCTACTTTAGCATCTAGGTCAATTACTCACTTAAAACATTGTAAGTACGCTGTAAACTATTCACCTAAATTTGTCTTGACTCTGTTGACATTATGTTTTAATTATTTCAAATTATTTTGATCTCTCACTTCTTTGGATAAAAGTTATATAGACTTAGGCCAGCGCAGCTTCAAATCCAAAATACATAAACTAAACACCCACCAAAAGGGCAATGCACCTTCATAGTGAAATGTGGAACTACATAAAACAGTATCCACAATTAAGACCTCATTGTTTTGCTTGGTGTTACGACATTTCCTTATCTAAACATTTTGTTCCCGTGAAAGCGCGCCCTAATTTTGGAGAACTACTCGTGTCTAAGCTGTCGAGCGTGGGATGGAGAAGGCGTTTAATTTTATAACTGCAAAAGGCATCGGTCAAGCCCTTATGATCAATTTGTGGTACAAAGGGTTCATTTGTGGTACACAACGGTGCGCCGAGCCCACATCGCCGCAATCGATCGTGCCCACATTGACGTCACCCGCGCTTTGCGCCTACGCTCGTCATTTATCATCGTTCAGAAAAGGTTTCCTATACTGTAAGCCAATATCTACGCAAACTCCATCCTGCCATTAGGCAAAAGTAAACATATCTATCGTCTATAAAAGACCGCGCCCCGCAGACGTCTCGTGTGTCGTATCCTTGGCCGCGCCCGGGTCTGTGAAGGGCGATAAATTGCCATCAAAATACTATACATCCTTGGCATCGAACGATAGCTACACCATACTGCACGAACGTTTAGATAAGCACGACAATGGAAATGCATTTCGTGGGCGGTTATCATCATCTGTGCTTAATCTTCTGCTGTTTAAAATACCATTGCATTTTAACCTTTTTTAGACTGATTTGATATATCCGATATCACAGTCAAGTGATCAATGCGCCGGCCGGCGGGTTTATATTACATATTATAAAAGTTTTTTTTTCTCTGGTTCCTCTGCGGTCACGATCTTGGTTAGAACGGTCCCTAGACACCATGAGACTTTACTGTTCGCTGGATAATAAGATTTATGTTAATTAGTGTAATATCCATGGTAAAATATATTATTAATTAACGCTTAAAAAATCATTTACCATCAAATTACTCAACAATCATAATATCAACGAAGTAATAGAAACGGAAGATCATGGACACCACATCGCCTATCTAATCATAATTTCAATCAACTCAGTGCATTCACAATGTCTTCATCGGTAGCGGGAATAAGTAGTGATATATCGTAAGGACTATTCGATTAAGTCAATTATTGTGGTGAGATCAAAGAGCAGCGGCCGCCCTCGCTGTCCGCCGATGATACGATAGCAGTGTTGAATTGAATGTCTACACGCACACTGGTTGAATGAAACTAGTGATGTGACGAGTAGATAGAACACTGAATTATAAAACATTACTCTGCGTTTGAGCTTTGCCGCATTGGGCAATGTGGAGAACTCCATTGAATAAATTGGCAATAGCGTTGTAAAGAACCTATTGTATTTACAATTAGTTGAAAGATTTATTATTAAATTTTAATTTATATTTTATCACTTTTGAGGTTTTCATTATTATCCCAGTTGCATGCGCCATCGTCACAGAAGATCTGCAGAAACGCATATGTACGCAACACGTCGAAATATCGGAGCATATAATATAGTTAACAATGTAAAAATCCCGTTTACAATCATTATAATTGTTTAGTTGACACAACTTGCATAAATGTAATTTAAAAGATGTGCGATTTAGTAAAAAATACTTTCCCGTGTATAACTAAGCGATGAATGGAATATAATTTTCCCTTACAATCATAGTATGTGTTTCAATATACACCGAATCTTCACAAGTGCGGATGCGGTTTACACCTTTTAAAACGCAATATCTGCTTGTAAGAATGAGTCTTACGTCAAACATAAGACAAAATGTGGCGACCTACATTTCGATACAAGAATAAATCATAGAACAATTTGTGTTGAAGTGGTATTTATCTGAACTTTATTTTTTTGTGTTATTGCAACTTCTAACACTAGACGAGTCTAAGACAAAATTGAATAGTTTAATCCAGCGTAAAGGTATGTTTTGCATTTGAATTTATAATATATTTTTTTATTATTAAGAAACTAAAAAAATTAGTGAGGCAATTAGTGTCTTTCAAATAACAAAATAGTAGGAATTCGACCTTCATTTTTAATCATTTTTTTTTTTTGAAATTGGTTCCCAGTCAACGCTCACACGCTGTTTATTAACAAGACCACGAAGCATAATAAGCAAAGGAAAGTAGTTTAATTGAAGAATCAGTCCTTTTAAGGGAGGTGATATGTTCCCTGAAACTCCATGTCTTCGAAAGCTCATCAGCAACTTTAGTACAGAACGCTCACCGCTGGTGGTCTCACCGCAAATGCCGCTTTAGGCCATTGTCCAAACTTTATTGTCATATTGACATTTAACTAACAAACAAAATTGAACTTTATCTTTAAAGCTTAAAATCAGAATTTGATTGTCTTTTCATGGAACGCCATATACAAGCTTTGACAGTAGGCCTATGGTAATACTGCGGTTTTTATAGGACCAAATGTATTTTCCAAGTAGTTTACACATGTTCTTTATTTTTTGACGTTCCCACAAGCAATAGGTTTTGAATGGTTGCTTGGATTTTCAATTCCTCTTTATGATACTATGTAACATAATTCACATACTCGTGTTGTGAATGCGAAAGCGTATGTTTGTTAGCCTTTTTGATACCCTTTCGTAGCTAAACCACTAGATGGTTTGAGTAAAATTTGACGACGAAAAACTGATAAATGTTAAAATTTTATCAAAAAGAGATCCTGAAAGTAGGATAAAGCGGCTATAAGCTGTTTGTCTATGTTATTTAATATATCAATCTTAGCATTAGGCGGGTAACGACAACAAATGTTTTATTCATTCATACATATTTTACCATTGCATATGATATCTGTGTCCATATGATAATGAAAATCATTCAAGTTTTTATTTCTACAGTGAAAATATTTCAATAACGGCATTAATGCAAAGTATTTAAATGATGTCTTGGCTTGGAATGTCAATTTCATACGAGAAACTTTCTGAAAGCAAACGTGATCATCGTGTGTGGCTCAAATTGTATGGAAGTAAGGCGTGTGTAGTAAACAGATTAAAAACTGCAAAATGTAAAAAGCTTTCGGAGTATATTTCCTGGAAAAAGCTGACGTAAAATGTGGAGCCTACGAAATGGTATTTTATTTAGTAATCATATATAAAAGTAATGATGAGGGTTTAGTTTTATGATTAAAACAGCCTTTTTAGTTAGAAAAATAAATGATTACTAAAATCATGTTATTTCTGACTTCAGACAGATTCGGGTTTGCCTCTATCAACTCCTAAGTAAGACCTAAGTTGTTTTCTTTATTTATCTTCTTCAGTGCATATTCATAATAGAATCGTTAAATAAAATAGTTTGTTAAAAATATTGTAGGTAGATAACACAGATAAGTAATTTAATTTACAATAAAATATTCAATCAACCATAACTTTATTTTTTTACATAGCAAATTTAAATTCGATCAACTCCCGATCAAAACTTGATACATATTACATAAAGAAAATCAGAATAAATCTTTGATAATTGTAAATGATTTCATTCACATTGTAATTATAATACTTTTCCTGTCTATATTCAATATTCAATGATGATCACGCAAGGAACTCAACTACTACGGCTTTATCACAACATGAAAGGTAATTTATTGCATTTAATTAGGGTTACATTTAAAAAGTGTAATTAATTAAGCTTGTTCCGCGCGGCAGCCCTGTTGCGCTCCATGTACCTCTCTATTAACATTACCCGTAATTATGTATACCAACAAACGTGACTACAGGGTTGCCATTACCTTACAAATTTTATATTTAATAGTTATAAACATGTTCCTACTGTTGAAACTAGTGCCGATTTCAATTAGAAAATAAATATATATTGAGAACGTATTATTTAGAAAGCGATGTACCATAGTAAAATAAAAATGTCTAAAATAACAACGATGAAATGATCTGCCGTCGAAACACTCGTGGACGAATCGTTCTGCAAGCAAACTTTCATAAAAAAACGGTTGATAGGCGATTATTCTAATGAGGAAGCGACTGCTTCAGATCAGTTGCAGATTCATTATTTAGAATGGAAGCTTGTGGTAGATACGTATTATGTTTGATTAAAATAAATTTACACCGCCAGGGCTGTGATCAACACCCCTGAACTCGTGACCAAACCCACATGTCACTATGAGGTTTTGTTCTTAAAACAAATGATTTTATTAGACAAAAACGCGCTCTAAGTCTCGAACATTAAAGTTCATCCGATCCGCTAGTCGCTAAGATGACACCTCGCGGCATCAAATCCATTATGCATCATCTTCTGTGACATTTAGAATTTATTACCGTTGTCTAAATGATGGAGGAGTTGTTCCAACGCAGAACTGTGACGAAACCTGAGAAAGTGGCCTTTGTGATACCGATATCACGAAGCCATCAAATTCTAACGACCGCCTTGTAAAGCCTTTAGTTTTCAACACTCGTCAGAGCTATGTGTCAGAAATAACATATTGCTTGTAACTTGGAGACGATAATGGCCTTTAATAAGTTTGGTTCCAATACTGACAACATAATCAGCTGTAGATATATGATATTCGTCTGCATTGTTATTGCGAAATATTTCACATTTATGGTGTTATTACAACTTTTTTTATTCAAATATAAAAACAACGCACGGACAGACTCCTTTTGTTCCTAAATTATTATTATTTGTCAAAAAACTCTTCTGAAATTTCATTCAAATTTGTTGGACACTGATTTGGAACAAAGAGATAATGAACTAATAAAAATCAGTAAAATCCAGAAAATTTAAACAGCCTTCACGTCAAAAATGATTACAAATCACTACATAGTATAAAACAAAGTCACTTTCTCTGTCTCTATGTCCCTATGTATGCTTAAATCTTTAAAACTACGCAACGGATTTTGATGCTGTTTGTTTTAAATAGATAGAGTAATTCAAGGGGAAGGTTTATATGTATAATACATGCATAATATTGTAGAGCATTGCATCCGTGCGAAGCCGAGGCGGGTCGCTAGTATGATATACATTTTTTGGTATTTTACCGGAATATATTTCTAAAAACCGTGTTTTTATTGTTCCTTCCTCGAGGGTTTTTCTGTACAAACTATCTTTCATTAATTATAATAATGTGTACAAATAATTGGAAATTGGTAAAGAAAATATACGAACATGCCTTTGTGTCAAGCTTACAATGTTAACCCATCAGTTGACACTATCTCTTGTGTATCATAATGGACATAAAAAGGGCAATGTTTCAAACATGTACAGTCGTGTATCTTGTGTCGGTATCGAGCGCCATCTCTCATTAGCGACACTCGTGACTGGCTCAAGTTGGCCCCTGTAGTTGCTACTGGTGAAGAACTAATTAAAACCTAATGATGTTAAAAACTTCCAGTGAGAACATTTTCTTTACCAAGAAGAAAGTAGTTGTGTAGTGTAGTTGTAGTTGACGATTTTCATCCAGAACTTAATTTCGCAAAATTAGAAAAATTGCACTGATCTTTAATAACATATTAAATACCCATATTAAAACACAATATGTTATTAACAGTAACTTCTTAATCGGCTTAAGAAATTTCAAGTCTGTCGGGTTTAATGTGTTTTTAAATGATACTATCAGTATCATTCTCAAACACGACTATTTAGAATTTTAGATAGTTCGTTGAATTAAAACGAATAACTATAACATTTAATTATAACCATAGCCATCCCATTACTTGATTACTACACATAGCTAGTTATTACATTAGTTGTTACAGTTTCCCCTTCTATATAAAATGAGGCAATATAAACAAGACTAAAAATAAACACTATTAAGATCGTACTAGTATAATGAAGCAGTAGGCCCATATCGGGATATCTACACGACACATAACATATTGACGTGCTGTTTGGCCGCTCGGTGCACGAAGACTCTCGTTTAAAATCTTATTGCCCGATTGTATTACAATTAAGTAGGTAATGTATTTGTTGGTCTACAAATAAATACACTTTTTACATGTTATAACGTCCATTTATTATTTTGTTTGCTTCCGCTTTCCTTACCCTGTCTTATATACCTTACCATTCTAAAATAAAATAAGCTGTTGAATTAAGCTATGGAAATATCACAGTTAAGCAAAGAGACAGTTTATAACACCTGTAGCTCAAACGTTTGAATATATAATTATAAGGTACTATCAAGTAAGTACGTACGACATGAATAAACATGGTAGTGTAAAATTTTACAATTTCTCGTCAAACAAATATTTCTGTTTCCAAAGAACGTCAAGTGAAATTTTGCTAGCGTTTTAAACTAACTACCTCTATAAACAATTATGACTGGAAATTTAAACACCAGTTTTCCTGAGTGTAATTTTACAAATAAATTAATATGAATATGATCAAACCATTTTTTATGTTAGTAACATTAAAGGAACAACAAACTAAGTCGCCTCACATTACACCAGAAATTAGTCAAGCAGAAACACATAGGGTTTTATGAGAGGAGGGACAAAGACAAATCGCTGGTTTGTGAGAATAGGAACGTAACTAAAAACTTTTGATTTACAGAATAAGATTTTCAAATTTCTTATTAAATCTTTTATCGCATACCAAAAAATGTACCTAATTGTATCTCTTTCTGGCGTACGCTGCCGCGATATCTCCGTTTTATCTCTGTCCACGATAATAATAATAATAATATATCAAGATTTAAGGCCGTTTGTCATATTTAGTTCAATTTAACACAATTTTGAGTTGCGTCGATATTCTTGCAAACCAGCGAAATGTCTATATTCCCAAACAGTTTTCAAAGAGAAACAAACTTTACAGACGAGCCAGGAGAGAATAAAGATCCAAGAAATGGCTAGTGGTCTTGCATGGCAGCTTTCACACACGAATGAGCGCTAACATTTGCTGTTTTGTTATTCCAACGTTTAGCTACTACCGAGTATCTTTACAATGTAAATATAATAAATACCGCTGCGAGCTTAGCTTTCATCACAGAGTTCACTTTAAATAATAAAATAAGCAGTTTTAGATTAAGAAATTACAAAGCTTCTCAGTTATTTTATAAAACTAAACAGGGAAAGGTTTTAAATCAAGTAAATTTTAAATTAAACAAAATATAGTTAAATTTAAATGTGTATAATGAAGACTTAAGCTGATTATCTTCTGTATTTATAATTATAACTACAGAAGATACACAAAATTCTATGTTTATGAAGTTTATCTCCAGCTAACATCAATAATACAATGTAAATAATGTTATTTGGTATAAATATATATACCTACCGACTATACAGTCGGAAGGTATAAATACATATACGTAAATATACATTTAAGTAGGCTTCAGTGTCATCAAAGTTTACCTGTTAAGAAATGACACGTTACCAGCTTCCTACAAATTCCTTTTGTAGAATTCGACTCGTGCTAAATCGAGTTTATAGTAAATCAAAATGAGGTGGCGTGAGCAGTGCACAAGATGCTGAGCTCCGTGCGGATAATCACAAACCTGTTCAGTGCCGGTAAATAATGGTCTGTGGTGTGCATTAGTCAGATATAGAGTCTGTGTGGGCGGCACCGGTCGCGCAATTAGGTCCTTAGAGCAAAATGTAACTAAATTATTTAACAAAGAACTAAGCATGAAAATGCATACAAGCAACACTTCGAACGATGCCGATCCTAATATTTCTTTTAAACAAGAGTAGTTTGATCAGACATCAATTGATGTTGTAAATACTCATTATTATAATCAAATTTATTCTCCAGGCGAATAAAAATAGGATTATAAATTCTTACGGAAACATTAATTAAGATTTTTTTTAAATATATATCTATCGTATTGTTCTGTTAGGAAAAAACATTAAATAAATTATTATGTCGTAGACGTTAGGGACTGTTGTATGTGTTCACATAATATAATATAGTTTTAGTTTAGTTATACACTTAATTTTAAATAAATTGTCCTTTGTAATGTAACATTAGACCAGTTAAGAAAATATATTATATCTTATTAAAAGAACAAATTTAATTAAAATGCATGCGATAATTAACAATCTATTTTCTATAAACTTGTATTACTTGTAACACATTTTGAGACTGAGTGCATCTGTCATCGTTCAAATCTATAACGACAACTTTTAAAACTTGATCTTCAAGTCATCATCACATGCTTAAGTGAAATTGCTACAATAAACACTGTTTGTTGACTAACTGATGGCGTGCCGTGAGAATAGTTGGACCTGCGTAAATATTGGTCGTCGGCGCATACAGAACTAGCTCCCAGCGGTAATGTAATTACTCGTGGTACCTCCGTTCTTTAAGGTTACATACCGCATACTGAATGCGTCGGTCGGTACCGGGGAAGAATGTTGTTGAACTAATAATGGGATAGCTGTAAAAAAAGGAACACCGACTATTGATCCGAATTAATCTATTTGGAGCATTTTGGGTGTTCAAAAATGTGAAATACTTTATGAGGTTATATTTCATTCATCTTTTTCAGTCTGTGGAATAAAGTTAAATTTTCCTTTAGAATAATGCTATATACATATGTGTTAAAGCAATTAAATGATCATCGTTATCAGACTATCCTGTCTTTACAGCTCACAGCTGATGCACAGATCTTTTTATGGATGGAAATATTATAGGGAAAATTTACCGGGAAATGGGCCGCCACACGCATAATGAAGATTGCTGGGTTTTAATTCGAACCGAACCGGGTGGCTCTGCAGATTCACAAGTAACGTTAGTTGTGTATAGTAGGAACAACTCTGTGGCGTAGTGATTTGCGCCTAAAAAGGGGAAGGCGTGGGTTTGCATAGTTTTTTTCTATGATATACATATGTATATGTATAAGACTATTATTTAGCCAACATAAAGTACCGAATAAAATTTTGGTTATAGCTGCAGACCGATTACGCTAACTACGACAGCACGGAACTCAGAAAAGTTACATAATGCTATTTACATATTTGTTTTCTTAATATTCCAAAAAAAATATTCTAGAGTTTTATAACATTATTTAACAGTTTATTTAAAAGTTTAAGAACTAATATAAAAGAACATTACTTTTCTGTACTTCAATTGATGGAGAGTCCTTCTTGATGGGTATAACAATTAAAGTCTCCATTGATATATCAGATACGGAGATATTGTCGTAAAGAGCGTCATCTAAGTGCGTCAAGTGTTAATTTTAGAATCGCACCGGGATCAGTCTGGCGATTCGGGTCAACGAATGAGACTTGCACATGCGATGTAACTCATGGCTAAAATAAGCCGCGTCTGCCTGCTCAAAATCCATAAATATGAGTCATCACTAACCACAGCATTTTACTTAGTAAGAAAATATTTATTATTTGATATTAATTATAAGCAAAATGATATAAAATAAAAAATTCAATTAGGTAAAAAAAAAAGGACACAGCAAAAAGATGATAATAATTTGCAACTAAATGTAATGTAATCGTCCCATACGAATAATTGAACCTATTTATTGAATTATCATGCAAATTCAACAACTAGTAAATATATAATAGGTACATCCAATAAAAACAACACTATTACAATAATTCCAAAAAAACTAACATTAGTATTTAAAAATGTGAAAATAATTCTGTATGATTCGCTTTCACTGCGAAATCGCTGCACCGATTTTGAAATGAAGATTGCATAAACTCTGGAATACATAGAACATAAACATTGAATTCGTTACCCGCGGCTAGAATCATACGTTCCGAATCATTAGAAGTCACTAGCAATCAACTTTATTACTACACATAAAAATAACAGAATTAATTCTTGGCAAATCATTAATATAATATAATATTTGCTATTCCATTTTTTTTCAGAGAGAATTTCTATTATAACTATCGAAACGAAAACCAACAATGTCATAATTTCATTTTTATATTTCAGAAGGTCTACGACATAACTGATACTCGGTTACTAATCGGAATTAATTGGTTAATTACCCGGAAAACTAGGTCAGCGGCCAGCGTGATATAATCATAGCATTACCTTGAACTAGTTGTCACTAGCCCATAAATAAAAAGATACTAAGTAAAACTGTATAAAATGCAAAACATTATTATTCACTCTCACATGATTTCATATAAAGAAATCGAACGGTAATTATGAATAAATCCCTTCGAATTTCTCCGAATTTCAATAAATTTTCAATAAAAGTTGGTAAGCGCACATTGAATTTTTTTATAATTTGTGCTTGTATGTGTGTGGATTAGTAGGTTCTATGACTAAGGCCTTGAATATAAAAATTTCCATGAGCAGGAAGGATCAATTGAGCGGATGACGCGCGGATCTACCACAGCCTGACCGATCACGTGTGAACTGGGCCACTGAGCTACGAGTCAATCACCTCATTACTTAAAGAGGTACTTTTACTATGGTAATAAAAATAAATTCTCTTAATAGACTTTAAAGCTACGAAGTATAGTGACTGTCAAACAATTGATTAGTACTGAAGATTTAACAGAGATTGTTATAATATTGTATTTCATCACAATTGCAATGTTTTTTGTAAATTATAGGGTGTAGTGATCAAATAATTTAAAGCAAATATGGATTAGATTAATCAAACGCTACTAGAACCATTGGATTCTTTGCATGGAAATCCGAAAAGATATTTACGAAATCAGTTTAAGCAAACTGATTTCGCCTTTTAACATAAGAACTTGTTAAAAGATTTTTTTTAACAAAAATATATGAAACAGAACACACTATTAAGTCCGTAACCTAACAACCTGTTAGCACATATCATATTAAATATACTCATAACCCCATTTCCTCGTGTGCTAATTATTCGATTGGAGGCTTTGCCTTAAAAAGGAATGATACCCAGGTTTGGTGGTTACCGCAGATTAAGTTAATAATTTTTAACGAGGTATCATATAAAACAGACACTTTCCTCTTTACGAGATGAATATAATCAACACAATCTACGGGTTCATGTTTTTCAAAGGTCTCACAGTGTTCTTCATTCACGTTTTTATAGTTATTACGTTAACAACACGCTCTATGTCTTGGCACGTCATCACATTACTTCAACAAAAAGTCATTTATAAAAACCACAATCTCAAGCGCCGTCTCTAAAGATGGCGTGATCGGCGATGCCATCCATCATCTGCAATATAATATGACATTTCTACCAATTAGCGAATGTTTTGTGCGGGGCGTGTACGCATTACCTCCACAAACCATAAAAGGCAACTCCTTACCGGGCGAAATTTAAACCGATCGCCTTACTGAACAATACTGAACGATGCTGAATTAGCTACCATCCATTTTCCGGTTCTAATTGGCACCTAATTTGGTTACTACGCATTTGTGCTTCTTCGCTGTTTCTAAAGAGAAATTACATAGTATTAACCCCCCATTAAAACAAGTAATAAGCAAAGGGAATCATTAGCCCTTTATTTAAATAATAAAAAATATATAAACTTAAAATAAAAGGTGTATATTTATCTTTATGAACCATTAATCTTTATAATGTTTAAAAATAAAAGAGAAACGTATACCCGTATGTAAGAAAAGGTAGCTAAGGTACCTGATACAAATAAAGCCTATTCTCAAATAAGGCCTGTAGTGCGGAAAAGTCGGTTAAAATATATTTACATCAAAAATATCTCACATACGCATAGACGACAGGCTCACGACTCAGCAAACAGTGCGCGAGAGTTGTGACGTTGTGACAGCGTCACTTGTGACCGGTCGTTTGTGACTAACGGGCATTTTCATTGCGCGTTATTAATTTGTCGTAATTTTTATCGAATTTTAATACGTTATTCTTTGAAGTTTTGTTTCAAGTAATGTATAGAGATCACAATATAACTCATCAAAAAGGTAATTATGACTTTAAATTGTAATTTTTAGAATATGCGAATTTAATATGCTTATGACATTTATGAAGTACAATGTACTAAATAAAGCCTGCTTTTAATATAAGCCTTATTTGCTGACCCATATATACATATATTAGCCTTATTTTTCAATATTTAATAATATTTTTGAGAAATATGTTAATTTTTTCATTTTTGTTTGTTTGGATACGTTTTTTTTTATATTATTCTTTATTTCTTGTAAATATGCGACTTCAAGTCTGACTAGAAATTTAAGCATAATATTTAATAAAATAACTTTGAAAGTTGTTTAAGAATCTCATGAAAGCACTTGATAAATGGCTCAGAAGTATATATTTTTATATAATTAATACTCTAATAACAATATTCCTATAATTAAAGGATATAGGCTTTGTTCAATCACTATGTTTTAAAAAGGCCCAAGGCTAATGTTCCAGAATTACCTCTTTTCGAGTGATTTTTAATAAAAAAAATACAATGTTTTCTTAATAACTTAAAATATATAAACCAAAGAATAATGCCTTGCTATTATTTATCACCTTTTTCAAATAATTATCAAGATATGAGTGTTTCAAATTAGGTAGGCCTTATTTGTATTACTTACCTTACTTAAAAACGCTTTATTTCCCACCGAAAAAATTCAATAATCCTTATAAAGATTTAATATCTCAAAACTATTTGTCGGCGATAACCGAATCCCCCGCGTGAGGCATCCGTCACGTTTTCTGTTTACCATGACAATGGCAGGTACAAACTTTTACCTTGCCACAACTATGCGACAGAGTTTCTCATTCAAAACTAGACCTTAATGCCACTGTCATAAAAGTCCCTAGAAAATTGTTTGATAATAGTTGTCTTTAAGTTACAAGTAGGTGCCATCCCCTATAATTTATGGAAATGACCGCGAACAAAAACACATGACAAAGGTGTCTACTCAAAATTAAGTAGATGGGTCGGTATCGTGTCCGTATTGTTTAACCATTGTTCCCTCGGCATAGACATCGTAAATATACTTTGACCCGCTTGCGTTGTTCGCCATAAACTTTTATAGCTTTTTCCAAAAAAAATCAAGAGAACCTTTCTTGTTGTTGTCTTAAGTGGTTTTTTATAAATAATTTTCAGTAAAATAAAAAATATTTCTTCATTAAAGTACATACCAAATAGGAGTTCATAACTATTGATTAAAAAATTTAAAAATAAATAAACTAGCAACATAATGACATTACGTTAAAAGTTTTTTTAATTATTGTATTTTTCAACTACTCTTCAACTGTATCAAATATATACACAGTAATTGAAATATATTTTTAATGTGATAAGCAGCTATCTTAGGGGACAAATTAAATCGTATTTTTGGCAATCAGAGAATTGTAGAGATATTGGTTTCCCTATCATCATCATTACTTGCAACGTTCCATCCATGTGAAATATTTGTATTCTATCATTTCAAATTTATTAAATAATTTTTTCACAATTTAATTTTTCTATTTTGCTACATTTCACTTCTCGCTTGCTACACACTCTTGCCCACATCAATCTAGTCTTTATTTTTCATTCAACATATATCGCGAACGAACCAGGAGCCTTGTTAGGCGCAGGCTCTATAAGTGGGCAAGGGCTTTGTCGCCAGATATCACCGCTAATTGGACACGATTTATTGCACGCGCGCACCAGCCGGCTGCGCTTTTCGTATGTACCGGTCCTTTTGTTTATAGTCATTTGCTTATCTAAACAGTTCCCCAAAAACGGTACTAATGCGAATTAGGACCTTTAAGGTCTTTTTAATGGCTAAATATAACAATAACATAACTTTGTTATCTATCTCCATAAAACAGTCATAAGATTAACTGATGGCTTTATCAACGTGGGAAATCAATTCAATTAGTATCCATATTACGCCAAAAGGCTATTCGAGAAATGAATGCAAGTTCATGTTAACATTAGGTCTAATTCAATTTCTTTTTCTGTATTCGCAACTATAGCTCTACTCCTAAATCGGACGTCCTCCTATCTGTTCGTCTAGGCAGTTGGATCACATGATCTCCGAGCAGAGAATTTGGTTTTTACACTTCCGCGCACATTACACACTAAATAAAATGTATAAATAAAAATAAAACAATTTGATTTATATAAAATAATTTTAATAATTAGGAACGTGAACGATTTAAATCAAGGTAGTAGAAAATACATGACAACTATCATCTTAGTCATCCTATGATCACGGCTCCTGTAAAGGAGTCGAAACGTCAGGATTAAATATAAAATAAAACATGCGCAAAAATCCGTAAAAAGTTAATTTTCTGTTTCTGATATTTTGAGTACAAAGTTGCGTAAAGAATAGGTCTTGAATAAGTGGGAATATGTAATCTTGAAATACATATACTTTTTTTATTGAACTCTGTTAATAAATAAAAGTTATACATTAAAGTTTTCTTCCTTAAAAGTATTTAGAGAGCGTATCGTTATATTGTTGTTAAATAAATTTTCGATAGTAAGTTTTATCTCATAAATTGACTTAACGTCTGATAGGACGTGTTAAAGGGCCTAACCTAACCACGCATTTCATCCCGTAGCCACAAATTCGACTCTCGCCACTTTAGTTACGAAACGCGTCCGCCCACGGTCAAATATCAAATCGAGTTCGCTATCAAAAAATAGAAAGCCATCAATTACTAAGGGCCACTTTCACAAAATAGACGTCGCTTGGATTAGTATTGACGATAAAATTCGCTATATGGTTTTTTTTTATTTGGTTAATGCATATATTTCATCGAACGATAAATTCAAATGTCTAACTTATGTACCATTTTTCATAACTTTTCGATATTTTTAGTAATGCTAAAAGCGTACAATTAACTTAACTCTTGATTATTTTAAAGTTAGATGTTATTCTATGTATTCTAAATCAAATTTAATTGTTTCCTTTTTTATTGTTTTACATATCTATAATATGTTTTCAATCACTCGAGATCTTATTGCAGGTAAGAAAATAAGATGGCCATGTGCGCCATACAACGCAACGTTATGCAAAACTAGTTTGCGTTAATAAAGTAAATAAAACAAAGATGCACGCGTGGGTTCTAAAAATGTTTTTATACTGTTGTAACGTCGACACGTTTCGACACGACTGTCGAAACATGTGATGCAATCGCTGATCGAATGAACTCGGCATAAACAAAATAGTTGGCCGTAATGTTAATACGTAAACAAATCAAGCTACAAAACATTTCTAAGTTTAGTCGTCAGCATAAAAGATTCAGTGATATTAATCTGATACTATGAAAAAAAAAAATTTGCTCTATCCAAGAGTATGTATGTATTTAGAAACACAAACCGCTCAAAAATTTTTTTTAGGAAAAGCTGACCTTAATTAGGTCGATTTTCGTTGTGCTAAATATACTGCGTGTGGAGTGCAGTTGTTTGAACAGAAATAAACTGCTACGTTAAATAGTTGATATGTTGGCTACGTTTAACACTCGTAACTATTCCGAGTTCCAAAAACAACGCCGACTATTGGTCGCTTTTATACAAGCAAAATTAAGCAGTAACCAGGAGAATAAAGTTTATATTAAGGGGAATGAGGTTAAAAGAAACGAAGTTGATCTTCAACAATATTCGACGACGGCCTTGTTAATCTTTCATAACCTCTTAAAAAATTAAAATGTTAGTTCCATTAATTAATGGTTCTTATGATGACTATTTTATTTTTTCTAAGAAATTGAAGGCTGCATGTTATTGATTGAATTAATGAATGAATAAAAACACAATACTAATAAAGAACAAATTAAATCAGAAATTCAAACACTCGTGTAGGATTAGCATACAATAGCATATAAGTTATGACTGAGGGCTCAGGCCCAGAAACACAATTACGGTGTATGATGAGAAGTAATTCGTTTAATGTGGATGAAATTGTTCCATTCCCATTATTTGCAATTGGAATACGTAAGCAAAAAGATTGTTTTAGAGAATGTCCAGTTATAAGTAAAGTGTTATTCTAAACTAAATGCTACTTAGAATTTAAGTTGTTAAAATTAACTAAGATCGATACTAAAATATTTTAACATATATGTATATATTTTTTTATAGAAAATAGGCATGCGCTTGAAGGTACCTATTCACTCGTGACTTGAAGACCCCTAAATTGTATTTGTCAGGAAACACAGACTCAGGCAAAGAGTTCCACTCCTTAGCGGTTATAAAATCTATAATCTAAGATCACAGTTGTTTGTGTGTTTGTCTGTCCGCTCTTTTCCCCGCTCTTTTTCCATTGTATCAATAACGTTACCATAGCAATGTGTAAACCGCAAGTAGTTCGTCTTCTGGACGCTTAATGGCGCTAACGGAAAAATATATAATTAAAAAAAAAATGTAAAGAATTTTGTCGCTGCTAGTATATACTAACATAATAAATAATATATTATAAAATATATTATATTGTATTAAAATATATTATAACATGTTATAAAATATATACTAACACCCCTGTTTCTTGTAAAAATGCTTAGGCCATTGTAGTGTTCTTATTTAAAGGGTCATTAATCATTGTTCCACATAACCTTTAATGCAAATGCCACGATGCTATTTCGGGACAATGCAATCAAATGCTTTGTACGTTTCGGTCAATATCAACAACTATTTTATGAAAACCTACACTTTGAAACTAAAATACTTTTATGATTTTTATATATTTACTAGCGACCCTCCCCGGCTTCTCACGGATGCAATTCTGCATGTATTATACATATAAACCTTCCTCTTGAATTACTCTATCTATTTAAAAAAAACCGTATCAAAATCCGTTGCGTAGTTTTAAAGATTTAAGCATACATAGGGATATAGGGACAGAGAAAGCGACTTTGTTTTATTATATGATGAAGTAACTGCGTTTTCAATTTATCTTATATGATAAATTATATTGATAGAAAAATACTAGAAACAATTTCAGGCATCAAATGCTCTCCCATTAGAGCTAGCGAGGCTTGTGAGCACCCGTCGAAACATTTTTTCGCCTTTTCTGCCTAAATACTTTTTTTTATTAGCATGTTCATTTGCAAAGACGTTATCTTAATAAACCGAAGCGAAATGTTAATAAAATAAGCAATGTAATAATAAGAAAATGTCTGAAGTCAATGTGATGAAAGATGCAATTTGTTCGTTCATGAGATAATGTCGCACACTTCATGAAAGCGCTATAAATCGTGCGCACAAGCCAATCCCGTCCCGATCTCATCAACTCTTGGAAACGGGTGTTACACGCAATACTTGTTACATACTATCAGGTAAGTGTTTGCTTTACAAATTTTTAAACACAAATTGATTTTTTGGTTTTGTTCAAACCAGTGTTAGGGTCAGTTAAGAATAGGTAAAGGTTATGTAGCTATAAATTCGTTTATATCTTTTACCCAATACATAAAAAAAACTTGAGTCAATGCGTTGTTAGAACGTCTAAATTTTCTATTTGTAACTATAGGAAAACATATACTCGAAAGAATTCACCTCAGTGTGAATCAATTTCACATTTGCAAATCGGGAAAATAGTGTAAGCGCTTACTTACTAAGGTTCTTATTTTGTCAAATAATGGCCAAACTATATAATAAGAGGGTATAAAGTTGCTATTGCTATGTCAATCCAAACATAAGGAAACAAACGCAACCTTAGTAAGTAGCAATAAGGAAGTGACACCTGTCAAAAGTATTATCCTACATTGGACAAAGTATAGGTACGGCTAACTTAAATATATAGATAGCGGAAAAAATCTACTACTGGGTTGGAAACGGCACCGTGCGCTATCTGGGCAGCTATGTAAAACCAAACATATTTGACTTAATTTGAACTTCAACTTTGCAGACACTTATGTCTTTCAAACTATGCTAATGACAATCAAAATTGTTAGTCTTCTTAAAATGTATCGGTAGCCTGTTGGCCTATCTCATGCAGCACAGCGTTACGCAGTTAACAATACACATCTACTTTGTGCCATAAGTGAGATGTTTTAAAATTCATTTTAGCTTAAATTTAAAAACAGATGGTAATCTATAACTTTCTTTATTAGTGTAGCAGCCGTTAAGCTTTGTTTTGATGTCATGTAAATAGCTGATTATGACTTACATTACCCGTATTTCTTGGAGAGTTATGGGGAAAATATGTGTCAGTTCCGTGTCGGAAATGTTCTAGCTTTCGTATACTCATCCGTTCTAGTAGTTATGCAACGCATATACGTAAAGTACTTTTGTGGAACTCAATATGGTCGTTAAACATTGACGATTGACCAATTGACGATTAAATTTAAATGTTTGAAGGGAATAATTATTTTTTGATTATATAAAAGGGACTGAACAGCATTTAAGCTGTCATTACTTGATTTTGGTTTTTTTGATAGGTTTACCTATCAATTGAATGTACAATTTACTAACTGCACTCTGTGGAAATAAAAAGAAAACTTCCTTGGAAATAAAATGTTCAACAACTCTATTAAGACAGAAATATTCCACTTCAAATTGGTCAAAAACATATTTAGCCATAGTTTTTACATACGTAAACCTTGGACTATGAGAGAAGACTTCAGCACATGTACAAAAGCAATTAAAATGTGGGTTAACAGCCACATTATAACAATATTCTGGGCTCGGAGAATCGCCGCCTAAAAATTCGTCACTATATGTGAAGTGATCTTAGTGTACTATTAAACATTATAACGCTATTTACTTTTGTCAACGAAAATAGCTGTGCATTATTAGAAGATGAACTGGTATTCAAAGCGCGGCCGAGCTCTTCACTAGTAAGAGACGTGCCCAAAGAAGAATAAAAAGAAAGAAATATTTTATATGTGTAGTTTTTGGGCCTTTAACTTGCTGCTTGAGAAATAGGTATTAAATACAAAACAAACAAACATTTTACTTCCGCTTTAATTATATTACGATTCATACAACAGGAGGAGCAAAAAAAAGGAATAGAAACTTTAAACTATTTATAGTTGAAGGCTAAACTTTCATACTACCACTATCGACAATCACAAATATACAAAATTAGGGCGATATCGAATAATTAACCTTCTGTGCAAAAGTTTCCTTTTTTAACAAGGAGTCCCATTGTGCTTTCTTATGATGTCAACATAAATTTACTAAACTGCAAACAGACATTGCTTTGTACATCGTAGTGTAGATAATAGGTGATTTACGTTTTAGGCTTTTACGTACCTACATCACATTAAAGACTGCAGTCTTCTTTGTCTCCAAAGTCATCCTCATAAATGACTGTATACATTCCTCGTTACTACGATAACATCTGAGCTTGTTTTAAATAAAATTTAGTTTATCTTATTTAAAAACCAATGAAATCAAGTTTACGAAAAATTAACACTTGAGAGAGGCTTCAAAAATCGTCACAAATATATAAACGCCAACAAATATTTATTTTATTAAATTTTTGATAAAAGTTTAAACGAACTTGAACTAAACTGTATTGAAGATAGAGTCATAAATAAGATAATGCACAAAAAAAAATATAAACACATTCCCCGCCTAAGACATTTTTCATATAAATCCTCCAATTGTAGCCCCATTAATCAATCATGCACGGCTGAGGATGCAGTTGACTCACAGTTCAATTAAAATGAGGGTAACTAACAAACTGAAGTGCCGACGGCTTCCATAATGAATCACGATGTGAGAAAAGAAGCAATTATTCTCAATATTGGTGCACATGAGTTTCTGACTCACGAGGAAACACCAAATCATAGTCCAAAATATAAAACACATGGCCGACATTCTGTTGAATTGATGGAGATAATCTTCATCGTCATTTAAATGCTGATGTCATAAATAAAATAAAAAATACACATTACTAATAATAAATTCAACTACAAAACGAACATGTGCAGTGTTCTTTAGTTCTTACACTTCCGTGCACATTGCACATTTAAATAATACAACTTATTTAGGATAATTTAATGCGGATAATTTAATTAAATTGCGCATAATTTAAATTTAATTTGCGATTAAAATATTGTGAAGGTTTAGGTTGTAAATATATGACGATCATTGCCTTAGTCATCCTGTGATCACGGCTCCTGTAAAGGAGTCGAAACGTCAGAATTAAATATAAATTATGAGCAAGAAACCCGAAACAAAGAAATAAGTTGTTTCGTGTTCAATATACATTATTCATCATACAATATATTTCTTCAAGTTAATTTTTCATCCTATATATATTTTATTAACAGACTCAATAGGATACCGATTAGCTGATTTAGGCTAACATTAGGGTAATAAACTACTTTCAAAAGAGCCGGTTATCAGATGGGTGTCCAAAAATTTGTTTTCTGAACTCCACTTTACTTCAGAAGACACGATAAACCGTTGGTCCCAACTACACCCACCAACCACCACTGCATCCGTCCCGCGTGGTGGATTATGGCATATTTTCATCCGTAAGCATAGCCTATTCGTTAATTATAACTTATATAATTATCAATAAAAATACATTAAAAACCTATAAAAACCTACACAGAAAGATTATTATAATTTTTAGCATCGATCTCATAATTATATCACTAATCACTATAACTAATAAGTAATTGTGCAATGATGCCCGGGGCTAAGTAGTATCATTTCATTCATCGAGTTGCGAGAAACATTTTTTTCCAATTAACGATCCTGATCTACTGCCGTACATCCGTACTGATAGGGCTGACCATTACTGCTATAGTTTATTTTGTTTTTACTTTCTTAAAATAATATAAAAGTTAACGCAAATTTTATTCATAGCATATTATATTTCTTGAAGCGTATTTTTACTTAAATCTCCGCCAATAGAATCACTTGGTTAATGATGTTTATTATAATAAGAAAAATCAGTTCATTTAATGTATGCATACTTTTTTGTATGTTATATATTCTAAATGCTACAAATAAAAAAGGAGTTATACGTAGCGTAGTATTCATTAACAATAAGCTAAAACATCTATTTATTTAGAATATGTTTACACAATCTCTACTCTTTTTAAGCATTTATCGAATTATTAAACTGATTTACAACTGTCGACAACTTAAATTAACATTTTAAGCATTTGGGCAGACTCAACATACCTAGCTTTGTTATTTACAAATTAAATTATTTTTACGTTTTGTCTATGCAATTCGGCATTATATTTAGTCATTAAAAAGTTAGAAAAGTTTTAACAAGTTTATTTGTAAAATGTATCCCGCTAAGTGCTAAGTATGTTTTCATTGACAACACTTTAAAACTTTAGCCCCCACAAAAAATGCGATCTGTGTAAGTGTTACAACCACTGATGTTTTACCCTTTTGATAGCCCTATAAAAACTGACAAAGCTTTCGATCGTGGGGCGGCTATGAATAGCGATGGACACACAAACAGACGGTAATCACAACAGTATACAATGCATTTGTTTGTTTCAACGGATAGACACGGAAACTATGTCGGTCGAAGTGGGTGGCCAGGCACGAAACGGATACAAAATCCATATTTTCAGAATAAATTTTATTTTTGTAGGACATATCCGATTAACTTGACATAATTCTTTCTTAATTAACGGTAACTGGAGAGCAGTTTCAAAACAATGTACCTACCGAGTCTTTATTCTATTTTTCCTTAATAATCAAGTAATGTAATAAAAACTCCTTTATATATTAATATAGTCTATAGTTTCAGTCATCTTTAGTTTATTTTTCGGGTTTTTCACAGCCAATGGGTATTGTTAGTTAATTTTATTATTGGTTAATAATAATATATTGTTTGTCCTGTTTCTTTCTCTTGACACATTGTCAGTAATATGTTTTCGTAGCATTTCTCCGAATCCACCCTATTATACATGCTAAAATAAACTATTATTCACTTTACTTCGAATTATACGTAAATCTCATACTCAGAGCAAATGATTCACTACTCTAAAACCGAGTTGGGCCAATTTTTACATTGGGATCAAATGTCTGCAATTTTAAACCATATTAACAAAAACTACAATTCAAACAATAATATATAAGCATTTAATGACAATATATTTGTATTTTTATATTAAAATTCAAGTACTTTTAATACTTGTTATGTATATTGATATTGAAAACATTTCAGTTGTATAAACGTATACGTAAGTACGGTAAGTTACGGTATTTCCACCAGAATAATTCTCGTTAATAAAAAAAACTGTTTTATCTTTATTTAATTTGAGAAAGCCGTAACCCATTAATTGAGATATCTACTTTGAACAAAGTAGATCAAGTTTAACCTTCATCGGTGTAAGTACTACAAAGTGAGTACACTTAAAACAAGTGTTTAGCTTAGTAGCTTTAATGAGGATCACTTAATTAAAATAATAATACTCTTAAAAAAAACACCAGCGCTATTACTTACTAAGGGACTACTTTGCCTCCCTTTACCCTATAATCTATCCGCGATAAGGCAATAGATATAACAAATTACGCAGACATAAGTCTAATCTATGCGCTTAATTCACAAAATGGTTCTGAAATTGTGGCGGTTAAATATTTAGTTTATCAAAAGCTAGTTATTTTATAAATAATTAAAAAAAATATTTTCTTGAGTTCTGTCCGTACTTTGGAAGTCATGTTAAGCTGTTTTATTCGGTTGCATTAGCAGTCTTTTGAACCTGACGTTTCATATTGTGCCTTCGCAGTGGGGAAGCATCCGTTCTAATCGTATTTACATAAATAAGGGTAGAGATGACCTCAATTCTATCTATACGCAAAGGTTACTTTACCACAGTACGTCTGTGTGATATCTACAACTAGATTATTTAAAATCTATAAGTAAATTCTTAGCTTGTTCTTGGCCGGAAACACTTGAACTAGTACACAAAGTACTTGGGTGCTTGAGATTACTCACACTCCAAATTGATGCTGATCTCGGTAGCTTTCAAGTTATTTGATCTTACCACTTGAAAGGCATATCTGGACGGTCTTTCACTTTCAAACAGAAGCAATAACCTTATTATTAAATATGATAACATGAGTTTTCTAATAATAAAATGAGTAAGTGCGTATGAAGTTTACTAACACGGCTTTAATTGGACATAAATTAAATAACTTCATAGAGAATCCGATAGTTAAACTGACGACGTTCTGTGTTATTTTCGAGCCAAAAGAATCCGACAATCCTGCATTCATGCACATTAAAAGTCGCTCTTTAAAGTTCTCCATAACCTTTGTCAATGTGTCCTGTGGTACAGCAGCAATTTCTTCACGTATTGCAGCATTTAACTCTTCGATGAAACGAGGTTTTCGACAGTACACTTTGAATTTCAGGTGACCCCACAAGAAGAAATCGCATAGAAGGACGCCACCTCTAAGATGTTATTTTTAGAAATTTATGCGGGGCTTTGGAATTCACAATGACCAATTCTTTAATTGGGTTGATTGCTAATTGTTTTGGTATTAAAAGAAATGATATATGATTATAATAAACAAACTTATAACATTTTAAAGTCCATGCGTTCTTTTTGCGCCACCCTGTATATTCAGCTATTCAATACTGAATCACGGTAAACAGCATTATGACTGATTTTACACAAAATGAAACCATTTACCCTATTTATATAAAGTTAATAATTCGATGCGAATGTGTTTGATGCTATTAAAATTTGTAAGTCAATTTTGTTTGACCTTCTTAACTATTTGCATCGTATTAAGACTACTATACAAAAAAAATACACTAATGGACGCATTTCACATTATTTATCTTACCCAGTGCAATATAAGAACCAACTTATTTACAACTAGGTATGTACGAACAAGCAATTGCAGAAATTTGTCGTTCATGATGCATAAATTATCAATATTTCCTACTGCTATTATAAACATACTGCCAACACAGGAAAGCTTGTTCGTCGAATTGCTTATAACTTTACGAATTATTCGCCCCGATTCGCCATAAATCCAGATCACGGGGAGGCTTGTTAAAGCAGCAGGCTTGTTCGACGTAACAGGAGCTCGTAAACATGCCCACGTTTACGACTTAGTTCTCACAACGATCCGGTGTCGTTATTCGCGAGGTATTTGTGTTTGATAACTGATAATAAAATTGATTACTTCCTTATACGTAAATTAAAAAAAAATTGCAAGCAATAGTAAGTTTCAGAAGTTTTAATGCCAACTAAACCAATTCTCGCTGTAAATGTAATCTTAACAAATAAAAATATAAAACAACGTATTTTAAGCGGCATTGTACGGTTAGCAACATATCATGGTATACACTGTAAAATAAAATTATCTCTATTACAATGGCAGTTGTTAGGTTGAAATGTCAAAATGAACAACTAGGTACTATAAGATCTAAAGTCGACTCTAGGGAAACTTATCTCGGCTGGGTAGAAAATTTCTTTCAGCAGTTACAAGCTGACCCGGTAACGCGTTGCTATGGTAACGTTAATTGATGCAATGGAAAATGAGCGGGGAAAAGAGCGGACAGACAGACACACAAACAACAAATTTGTGTTCTTAGATTATAGACTAGCTGACCCGGTAACGCGTTGCTATAGTAACGCGTATACAATGGAAAAAGAGCGGACAGACAAACACACAAACAACAAATTTGTGTTCTTAGAGTATATATATTATTGCGTTGTGTTAACTTTTAAGTTCCATTTTAGAACAAACGGTTTTTAAAACAAAGCCACGCAACTTTGAACTCATAATAATATTTTGTGAGAAGAAGTTTACAATATGAAAAATGTTTACTATATATTAATAAGGATGTTATAGAAGTACATATAAGTTATAATGTGTGATATTTTTTGTTTTTTACTTAGTACACTTACAGCAATGCATGTCCTAGCAACTTTAATTACAAAAAGAGTTATTGAATGTCGAGAATTTGGTAGATGCTTGCCACTTAATAGTGTACACAACAATTGTTATAAAGTTTAAAAAAAGCAAATCCTAATTACAAATTACTATAAAAAGATATCCTAATTTAGATTCAAAGACTAAAAGTTACTTCTAAAATACCAAAAATAACTAAGTAAGATTCAAGAGATAGGTTACAGTAGTTTACACCTGAGCGTGAAAAGAATCATTGAAAATGTCAGTTTCAATTTGAAGTTCATAGCGTTATAGGTTAAGCATATTTTCATATATAGGCACGGTCATATAATTATCAAATTACCCACGTTAATAACCCCATTTAACAAAAGCTACGTCATCTCCATATATCGAAAACCCGTCTGTTTAGCAGATGCGCTAGATATCTTTAATACCGCATTGTTCCCAGCGGGCGCCTCATTTGTATGGATCTGATTTCTTTTGTACTTCATATCACCGACTGCCTGGAATTAGGCGCCTTCAACATAAACCAGTGTATCTTGATCTATTACAACTGAGGAAACATATAGTTAACATTAAAACTGATATGAGATTTATGAGATCTTAATAAATTGGGCAATGTTCAAATGATGGAAGAAGCATTATGCTTGATTATCATAATATGACAAATTGTTTTCTAATACGAATGATAAGATAAACTTTTGATCTTTTTGATTTTGATTTGATCTTTATGATTTCATTTATTACAATTAGTAAGTAACTTGGTCGCTTATTTAATTTCAATTCTTTAGAACGCGTAGGTACCGTCTCAGTTCACTAGAGGATTTCAAATAAAAAATCTTGAATTTATAAACGCATTAGTTGTAGCAGCAACTTAATGGTAAGAATGCCATAAACTAGTTCTTAAACCATAACACATACATACTGGTAACAGAACAAAAACCCACACGCATTCCAGGCAAATGTGAAAGCAGCACACGTTTGAAATGCCTCCCAACTTACCTGAAATGAAAAAAGGAAATATTAATTAAAATACTCGAAATTGTTTTTATAACAAAGTGACAACTGGAGCCGCTACTTCTATCATTCGGGTCATAATTTAAATTATCATCATAATAAATATTTCCATTAGTGTGCCTTTGGTGAAAAGAGCTATAACTCAAAATTACATACATCAAAATCGTTTAGGGATCAAGTTATATTTTTTAAAATATTTTATTGCAGGATGGAAACTAAATATATATAGATTAATAAAATGTTTTCATATGTATAGTTCGACGAGGTACTCTGTTTTTACAGTAATAAAGATTTTTACTTAAATTGGATTTAATTCCTGACATTTAAAGTAAAAGGTATAAATACAAGATTTTAAAGGTTTTTATTGCGTAAAAAAAACAATGAGTAAACTGTATTTTCGCCTTTAACGCGTATATCACAATCGCAGCAATCGGTCATATTTAAGATGCGTTCATCCCGATCACGTTGCGAAATGGCCACCCACGTCCGTTGTAACAAGCGAAAAAGACTTTTGTGTGTGTACATACGGCATCCATATTTGGCAAAGCTCTTCTTTGAAGCATATCCCATGCATGCTCAATGGGATTCAAGTCTAGCGATTACCATGGCTTGTAGGATGTCGATATTAGATGCGGCAAGTGTTTTGGCAACGACTCTGGTATGCAATGCATAACAAGAAATGGATTTCGACACCAAATTTGATCCGCAACCGCAATAAATTTGATAAAAGATTTGAGTGTATATACTTTGAGATTGCCTCTGATCTAAATCAATTTGATTCTTCCGCCGATTCAAATATACTGGTGTAACATGATATGGGAGGGCCATATTATGTTTGGCCTAGTCTGTCACTTTTCATATACCTTTATATAAATTATTTAAATTATCGAAATTGGAGCATCATTGGCTTGTACGAAAGAATGTTTTTATGTGACACAAATTATTCACTGAATTCGAAACATTTTCATTGCCGATACGATTTTCAAGCAATATAAGCTAAGTAACTTTTATTCAAAAGTATCTAACTATTTAGTTCAACCTCGATTCGCGAAATAGGTATATAGAATAGCGCAGTACACGGTAGTTTTAATTTAGTGTAAAAATGTGACTCTCATTTCATTAATACAATTGTTTTATTTCTAATATTATCAATAGACGATCTTAATATTTGTAATTGTTTTCGATACAGAGAGCGACATGCTCTCTAATAATTCACAACTCGCGTGAGGCTTCAATACTTTTTGCGCGATGCAAAAATCTTACTTAAGTTCTACATTTTTTTTGCTGGACCAGATGCTTCATAACTGAAATGTATATAGTATGTATTAAAATATCTCCTAAGATAGCTACTCCCTTTCGTATCAACTATAATTTGACCAAACTCACAGCTGCACTCTAAGTAAACGTTACAGTGCTCATCATAAAACCATAATCTTTAAAGTAAAAGCGTGGGCCCTTTATTTCACAATGGTTGTACAGCACACGTCTGCCCTTCTATTTTAATCTTAAATGCTTAGCTTATCACCGCACTATTAATTATATCTGAGCCGAGACGCCCACTAAAGTTGGTCTCTACAAATATAATTACAGCAATTGATTTAAATGTAATAATGGTGGAGCGATCGTATCGGTAAATTCGTTATACATATATAAACAACGTTATCGTACACCGCACGTCACATTTGGTTTGTATCTAGATTTCAATAGAGTTATTTATTGTATCTATGTGGGGATAAGAAATGATATCTTTTGGATATACATTTATTGGCTTTTGATAAAACCAAAAAGTCTAGCTCCTCTTCGGGTGACTTTTTAGTATTGATAAATTATTAATGAAACTTTGGAAAACTAATACTAAACTCGGCGTCAAAAAAATCGCACCTTATAAAAATCTTATTCAAAAATTCCTAAACCTTATATAGAGGATAGTGTTAGGTATCATTAGAAAGGTAACAAAAAGGAGCATCAAACAACAATTAAGTGCAATCTTTTTTTTAATTAAAATTATACAAAAAGCATAAAAATTTGAAAAATAATAAAAAATCTTAATTAAGTCCTAATTAATAATCGATAATTTACAAAAAAAATGTACAAAAAGTGTCTTAAAATTAACTCAAAATCTAGTGTTACCCCCCCTTGCCCTGATGACGGCTTCCATACGGTCCCTCATAGACCTCACCAACTTCAGGAGCTCTTCTTGAGGGATAAGACCCCATTCTTCAATCACCGCGGTTTGGAGTTCCTCTAGAGTCGAAGGAGCCGGATCCCGAGATCGAACCTTACGTTTAAGATGGTCCCAGAGGTGCTCTATCGGATTCAGATCAGGACTTCTCGCTGGCCACTGCATCACAGGAATTTGGGACCTCCGCAGGAAGTCGTTCACGATGGCTGCAGTGTGTGCGCGAGCGTTGTCGTGCATTAATGTGAACCCCTCGCCAAAAGATTCGGCAAAAGGGACCACATGCACATCCAGGATCTCTGTGATATAGCGGCGCGCAGTCAGCGACCCTTGTCCGCGAGCACCTCCGGTCCGGGAGACGCAGACCAGGTCGGTTTTGCCGGCAGCCGACATACCGCCCCAGAACATGCAGGATCCGCCTCCATATTCCACCGTCTCCTGGATGCAGGCTTGAGCGAAACGTTCACCCTGCCTCCGGTATACTCTTCTTCGTCGGTCGTTGCAGAAAAGACACACTCGTGTCTCGTCTGAGAAGAGAACAGCTCCCCACTGCTCAATGGTCCAATCGACGTGGTCGCGAGCAAACTGCAAGCGGGCTCGTCGGTGCGCTGCAGTCAATTTTGGACCTGTAGCAGCTCTGCGGGCTGCTATGTTCTTCTCCTTCAGTCTTCTTCTAACCGTGGATACACTCACGGTGCGTCTGCGAACTGCCTGGAGCTCCTGTTGCAGCTGAACAGCGTTTGAGAAGCGATTTCTCAAAGAGTACGACACAACGAACCGGTCGTCTCTTTCCGAAGTGCAGCGACGTCTACCGGACCCATGTCGCCGGATATAGCCACCGGTCTCTAAAAAGCGCTGGTAGACTCTACGAACCGAAAAACGGCTCAGATTCAGTTGCCGGGCGACATCACACTGCCGCACCCCTGCTTGCAGTAGTGCAACCACTTGAGCGGCCTCATCAGCTGTAGTGTCCATTTTCCAGATGTTCTTTCTTCAGTAAAATCAGTGCGTGTGTCCCCTTCAACGGTTTAATAGCGAATGACCCACATTGAACCCGTGTTGACCTCTTTATACCCACAAAGTTAGCGCAACTCGCGACTCTCCCGAGCAGCAAAATTTCCTTAGAATTTTTGTGACCCTTTATTTGTTGCTTTAGGTTTTATTTGATAATGAAAAATAATGTTTTTTTATTAAGTTAATTAAGTAACCTTTTAAATAAAATTATAATTAATACGACTGCATGTGCATATCCAGAGTTAATGCCATTTGAACGTGATTTTCTTAGAGGTGCGATTTTTTTGACGCCGAGTGTATAACGCGGAAAATTGTAATGGAGTTCCACGCAAGAATAATATAATACAAACATATACACACACGTGAAAATGCAATCGATTCCAAATATACTTTGATGAAAATGCAGGACGCGATTGGCTTTGTCGGTGATTTCGTGATAAAGCGATACTATAAACAGTACTTATAGTTATAATAATAGTACGCAACGAGTTATTTGTAAATATAAATCTGTCAACAAAAACAAAACTATCGGAATGTTTCTTTAGTACCTCAAAAGACTTTCAAAGTATAGTCACGCCAATTTTACACAGAAAGAAGATAAAAACTTTGTAAACTCGCGCTCTCTCCGGCGCCTCTAAATGTTGATCCTTATCTTCACTTTTATTGTTATTTTTATTATCCTCTCCACTTTTATCGATTATTTGAATTGAACCCTACAGTCAAATGAAATTGGCTTTCTAAATTATGTGCTTTGATATAATACAAAATACAAATTTCGTTCTTACATACAACGATAATAATTTCGAAGATATATGGGAGATAATTTTTATAGTATTCATATGAATATTCTATTCATATCTTACAATAGCTTCATTGTGAAGTTTTCTTGTTCTGATTATTAAAACAGAATCAAAGTGAAGTATCAAATTTCAGAAGCTTGTTAAAATTATGGGTATCCCAAACCGAGTACCTATATCTTTACATCCGCTTCGAGACATTTTTAGAGATCCTTATAAAACTGTGAATTATATAAAAAAAATTAAGAAATTCTATCTAGTATTTTTTATATAAAAATAAATCATATTAAGTTCTTCCCCGCACATTACACATTTGAATAAAACACTTTTTTACGGATTTTGTGCATATTTTATTTTATATTTACTTCTAACGTTTCGACTCCTTTACAGGAGTCGTGATCACTCCTGTAAAGTTAGTGATCACGATTCCTGTGAAGAAGTCGAAACGTCTGGATTAAATATAAAATTAAATATACACAATATCCGTAAAAAGTGTTTAATTCAAATGTAAAATATAGCAGTTAAACCATTGTAACAGAAAATACACACCAACATTTCTTATTGTTACATTGTCTGACACAAAAAAAAAATGTGAAGACTTACTAAATTAAAAACTTTGTTATGTATAACAACATTAATATTTAATAATTTAACTAAACATCGCTTCTGACTTTTGTAATAACTTTTAATAAACTGGCAAATAACGTCTCGCCTTTGTCACTTTTTATTTTTTCATGGTCGTTACAGCCGTAATAAGGCAGACGGGATGAAAGACGCCGTATATGAGTAGTATAAGGTTACAGACGGTACGCCCTTCTGTTTTTATTGTAGCTAATTTAAATATTTACCACGGGGTGTTTGCGGTAAGCAAGCAATAGTTATGTTATCGTGAGAAAAATTCAATTATACAAGTCTGATGAATGACGAATTAGATCAATTTGAAAATTATATTTTACTATCTAAAGTAATGGACTTTTTTATGGGAAGTTTTGGACTAATTTTATTCTAAATAATTTAATCGCTACAATCGGATGATAGGTACATACATTTTTAAACTTACACAGTTTCTAATTAATCAACAAAAAATAACGAGATGAGTATCTTAATAAAGTAAAATAATTATCAAACGCCTGCTATTAATAGATAAGTAAAACAATAAGTATTCTTAGGAATTCTAAGATCAGTAAAGTTTTAATTTCCTTTTACTAAACTGGTAATTTTCCCTAATTTGTGCCTAATTGGATTTGCTGTTTTTAACGTATAATCCGCAACTCATGTGTAGCAATCTATAAAAATGCTTTTACGTGGAATAGAAATTCGTATTAATAATTATATTTGTCGCAGAGCGGAGTATCTTAGAGTCGATACTAGATATACGTAGTGGAATGTCAAGCAACTTTCGTAATTATTATTAATTTTGATTTGTCACATTCATTTGGAATGATTGTTTTAATTCCTTTGCTTGAGTGTGTTTAGTTGTGACGCGATCTGAGGAAACGTGACAGTTGACGTTTGACGTTAGAGGGCGGTTGATTTGGAAGGCAGTCTGTGGACAGTGGCAGTAACGAACGGTGGTGCGTGATCGCGACACAGCTAACCTCACTACATTCCACGTGTTTTCTTGAATTGTTAAATTAAATCATAAGCAATCATTATCATCCATAATTATTTTGTGGCCAAAGTTTGGTAATCAATAAACCTTAGTAAACAGAAGACTGTAGTGGTATTATTTTGCGACTTTCTCGATGTCTGAACATCATCAGCAAGAACATGGAGATGATGAGGTGCAGCTCCCGCCGATATCAGAAGTGGGATTAGCAGCTCAATGCCCATCTGATCATCAACCTCGCCATGCGGCCGATGGAGAAGAAAAATGGCGTCTGCTGTTGGAACAACAGAACCGGAATTTCCTTGCATTGTTGCAAGCAATGAAATCGCCCAGTACAAGTAAGGAAATCCGACTTCCCGAATTCGATCCCGAAAAACCAGATGTGGATGCACGTGCCTGGGTAGCTACTGCTGAGATGTGCATAGCAGAGTGTGAGCTTAAAGGTGCATCGCTCATGATAACTTTGAGCAAGGCTTTGAAAGGACAAGCGTCCACGTGGTTGTCACAGATTTCATTCCCAGGAATGACATGGAGTGATTTCAAGGAGAACTTCGTTGCTAGATATGACTGTCCTGAGACATCTGCCGCTACTCTCATTAATTTAAGTAGCAGTAAGCCCCAGGAAGGGGAAAACCTTGCAACATATTCGTCGCGGGTGCTCACTTCCTTAATGTTACGCTGGAAAACTTTGACAGTGGAGCAAATCGCGATATCAACTGTGCTTGCACATTTGTCACCCCTTGATGATAGAGTGCAGCGTTTGGCGTTTACAACAGAGGTTGATAGTAGAAGCAAACTCCAGAAAGAACTTCTAGCACTGTCGTTTTTAAAGAGGAAGCATGTGAACACCAGCAATGATGAGCCGGAAAACAAACGGTTGAAACCTACTAGTACAACTATTGCTTTCAAGTGTTACCGTTGTGGAAAATCTGGCCACAAAGCTTCTATGTGTAACTTCAGTAGAAGCTCGACAGATGGCAACAAGTCTGGCAGTTTACCTGTGATGAAGACTACTAGGGATACCAGTTTCATCACCTGCTACAAATGCAAGCGTCAAGGCCATTATGCGAGCCGATGTTCTGAAGTAAACAACGGAAGGACCAGCGGTGATGGTACTGGCACGAGCGACGGTGGTAGAAGTGCAGCTCCAGAACAACGTCGCGTGGATCTGTGCGCAGTCAGCGCACCTACAGGAGTTTTAAGACAAGCCGGTGAGTCGCTTGACTTCTGTTTTGACACTGGAGCAGAGTGTTCCCTAATTAAAAATAGTGTTTCATGTAAGCTTCAAGGTGAGCGTATTTATTCTGTCGTTACTATGACGGGTATTGGTCGATCTTCTGTAAATAGTAATTTTAAAATATTAGCGTCTGTCACGATTGATAATATTATTTTGAAAATTGTTTTTCACGTTTTACCAGATGAATACCTTCAGCACGATATAGTGATCGGTCGAGAAATTTTATGTGACGGAATTTCTGTTAATATGACCTCTAATTCATTAATTTTTAAAAAAACTGTGACCCGTGTGTGTTTTAATGCTTTATCTCATGTAGAGTCAAATATAGAGTCCAATGTAGAGTCCAATGTAGAGTCCGATATAGAGTCCAATGTAGAGTCCAATGTAGAGTCCAATGTAGAGCTAAATGTGCTATCGACTGCTGATTCCCAGGCAATTCCTCATGCAGAATCAACTCATACGCATAAAATTTTACATGTTACAGAGTCAGATATAACGAAATTTAACGACATTGATACTGATATTCCTTCGAAACTCAGACCTAAGCTTCTTTCAGTTTTAACTCAGTTTTCAGATAAATTTATTTTTGGTACCCCTTATTCTTCCGCCAATACTGAGCCTATGCAAATAAGGCTAAAGGATCCAAATAAAACTGTAAGTCGTCGCCCATACCGGTTAAGTCCCGAAGAACGAGAGATAGTGCGAAATAAAATTAAAGAGTTACTTGACTCTAATGTGATCCGTCCCAGTTCTTCTCCATTCTCCAGCCCAATTCTTCTCGTAAAGAAAAAGGATAATACTGACCGGATGTGCGTAGACTATCGCGAGCTGAACTATAACACAATACCGGACAGATTTCCATTGCCAGTGATTTCTGATCAAATAAACAGACTTCATGGTGCTCTATATTTTACGACTCTAGATATGGCTAGCGGTTTCCATCAAATTCCTGTTCATCCAGACTCTATAGAACGTACCGCGTTTGTGACGCCCGACGGGCAGTACGAATACCTCTCTATGCCCTTTGGTTTGCGAAATGCCCCCTCTATCTTCCAACGAGCAGTTACAAAGGTGTTGGGAGAACTGGCTAATTCATTTGTAATAGTCTATATGGATGACATTATGGTTATAGCTTCTAGTATCGATGAAGGACTACAAAGATTGCAGATTGTTTTAGACGTATTGACCAAATCCGGATTTTCTTTCAATTTGAAGAAGTGCTCCTTCCTTAAACAGACAGTTGAGTACTTAGGATATGAGGTTAGTTGTGGCAAAATCAAACCCAATCCTAAAAAGATAGAGGCTCTAGTGAATCTTCCTCCTCCAAGTACAGTAACTCAATTACGTCAATTTATAGGCTTGGCTTCGTATTTTCGGCAGTTCATATCAAAATTTTCCCAAATAATGGCACCCCTTTATGCATTGACAAGTGCCTCGAAGGGTAACATTAAATGGGATGATTCTCACGAGAATATCCGACAAACAATTATATCAGCATTGACTAATGACCCCGTTTTAACCATTTTCGACCCGAATCACCCCATCGAAGTGCACACAGATGCTAGCTCAGTCGGCTATGGTGCAATTCTAATTCAAAAGAAAGAGGGAAAACGGTGTGTTATTGCCTATTACAGTAAGCGAACTACGACTGCGGAAGCTAAGTACCACTCTTATGAGTTGGAGACTCTAGCAGTCGTTAACGCTATTAGACATTTTAGGCACTATCTATATGGACAAAAGTTTACCGTCCTAACAGACTGTCGTGCCCTTGAGTCTACTCGTAAAAAGTTAGATCTTACACCTAGGGTACACAGATGGTGGGCGTTTTTGCAGTCTTTTGACTTCAACATGGTCCATGTAGATGGAAAGCGTATGCAACACGCCGATTTCTTCTCGAGAAACCCTATCCCTGAAAAGGTTCCTGTTACCAAGGTAGAGCAAAAGCATGTTAATATCGCAAACCTTTCTGCTAATTGGTTGTTAGCTGAGCAACAACGAGATGTAGAGATTTCAGAACTAGTAACTAAGCTGAATAACGGTGACCTAAATAATGATGTAGCACAGACTTATGAAATTAGGTCTGGTGTCTTACATCGCAAAATCCAACGCAATCGTAGATCTCGAAGTCTTCCTATAGTGCCTAGAGCCTTAAGATGGTCAGTAGTTAGTACTACGCATGAGTCTCTTCTTCATCTCGGATGGGCAAAGACCCTTGAGAAAATGTATGACCTTTACTGGTTTGAACAAATGTCCAAATTCGTTAGAAAATTTGTAGAGAATTGTGCCACTTGCAAGATGGCCAAGTCGAATTCTGGTAAAATCGCTGCTGAACTACATCCTATCCCTAAAGTTGCCATTCCGTGGCATACTTTACATATCGACGCTACGGGTAAGTTAAGCGGTAAAAATGACCGAAAAGAATACGTTTTCGTCTTGATTGATGCTTTCACCAAGTTTGTCTTACTACACCACACTCTTAATATTGATACTGCTAGTAGCGTGCGTGCTTTAAAAAGTTGTGTCAGTTTGTTTGGTGCTCCAAGACGAGTTATCGCGGATCAAGGACGTTGTTTTGCCAGCGTTGAATTTCGTGAATTTTGTTCTTCTCACAATATTAGTTTACACTTAATAGCAACAGGAAGTTCGCGCGCCAATGGTCAAGTGGAAAGAGTCATGAGCACTCTAAAAAATATGCTCACGTGCGTAGAGACCAGCAAGGATCGCTCATGGCAAGATTCACTTCCGGATGTACAATTAGCCCTTAATAGTACTGTAAATAGAGTTACTAATCATAGTCCCTTAGAACTTCTTATAGGTAGAGTAGCACGTCCCATTGATTTAATGTTTTCTGATGAGCCTGAAATTAACATAGATGAAGTAAGATCTGAAGCTGTTAGTAATATGGACAAGAGCGCACAGTACGAGAAAGCGAGATTCGATGCAAATAAGTGTAAAGTTAATCGGTTTGTTGTAGGCGATTTTGTGTTACTCAAAAATGAAGAAAGAAACCAAACGAAACTTGACCCAAAATTTAAAGGACCTTTTAAGGTAATCGAAGTGCTGGATGGCGATCGATACACTCTAAAATCGTTAAGTGGTAACCGTCAGTATAAATATGCTCACGATCGACTCAGGAAAATGCCTGATCCTAACTTTCCCTCTGAGTTTTATGACGATGTAGAGTCAGGGGATGAAACGATTAGTCCCCAAGAGTAGGAGTTTATAGTTCGTTTTTACAAATGCTGAAAGTACATTTTACAATGTAGTTGTACAATAGCATGGTGTGTATAGTGCTGGTAAGAGACTATACGGTTCAACGCTAGTGTTCTGTAATCACTGATTTAGTGGTAGTGTATGTAGCGCTGGTTAGGCGCTACGATTCGCATTGCTGGTTAAGCATGCGGGAGTGCTGGTTAAGTGCTCGATGTAAGGGTAGTGCTGGTTAAGTGCTACGATTCGCATTGCTGGTTAAGCGTGCGGGAGTGCTGGTTAAGTGCTCGATGTAAGGGTAGTGCTGGTTAAGTGCTACGATTCGCATTGCTGGTTAAGCGTGCGGGAGTGCTGGTTAAGTACTCGGTGTTAGGGTAGTGCTGGTTAAGCGCTATGATTTTGCTTTGCTGGTTAAGCATTGCGTTGTACGAATCGGTTTTCACTGCTGGTTGAGTGGTGATACAGAGCACTGGCTAGCTAGCAGAAGTTAATGCTATGTGAAATTGAAAACAATAGAGTTGGCTGACGTATTGTAATATGTGACTTTTGACAATGTGATATTTTGATTAAATCGACTGTTGAAATCTCTGTGATACTGTCTTCTTAAATTAGTATTAGTCAGGACGGCCGAGTGGACTTGTTACTCGCGTGAAATATCTCTACTTTCAGATACAATCTCCCACGAGGACGTGTGAATGTCAGAGATGGCCGTGTCGCAGAGCGGAGTATCTTAGAGTCGATACTAGATATACGTAGTGGAATGTCAAGCAACTTTCGTAATTATTATTAATTTTGATTTGTCACATTCATTTGGAATGATTGTTTTAATTCCTTTGCTTGAGTGTGTTTAGTTGTGACGCGATCTGAGGAAACGTGACAGTTGACGTTTGACGTTAGAGGGCGGTTGATTTGGAAGGCAGTCTGTGGACAGTGGCAGTAACGAACGGTGGTGCGTGATCGCGACACAGCTAACCTCACTACATTCCACGTGTTTTCTTGAATTGTTAAATTAAATCATAAGCAATCATTATCATCCATAATTATTTTGTGGCCAAAGTTTGGTAATCAATAAACCTTAGTAAACAGAAGACTGTAGTGGTATTATTTTGCGACTTTCTCGATGTCTGAACATCATCAGCAAGAACATGGAGATGATGAGGTGCAGCTCCCGCCGATATATTTATATCCATTTTTGTATGGCACTATATAGCACACGAAAGAAACGATTTCAGGATGACGTCATCAGTATAATGACCCCTACCGTCTCTGAAACTTACAACCATTGAATTTGCAACCAAAACAAAATTGCCATGTTGATGTAAGGTAGCGAATCAAACGAAACCCTCGCATTGGGTGTTAGAGTTCTTTTTAACTTGAGTTTATTTATTTACCCCAAGACGTGAACTTTTTCCTGCTATGAGAGCTTTGGAAGTTTATTATTTTTAGTAGTATATATTTTTAGGACATATGACTCATCTTAATATATTACAACGGCGAATCACTATAATTTAAATACTTTTATCTACTCTAATACTATAATACAAAGATTCTAAAACTGAAAACAAAATGCTTATGACAAACATTACGTACAGGCCAAAAATAATAAAAAAAAAGTTTCATTACGATACAGGTCTTGTATGGACACCTGTAACATAATATAACTTTTTTATCATAACGATACACCTATACAACCTCCATCTGGACCAAGGAGGTTGAACCTCTACTTTAAAAAGGTTTCAATGAACGAGTCCGTGACGACGCAACACGCATGCGCAATCGATATTTGCACCTTGGCGCCAACATTTGACATTTAAAAATTTGTTGTTATATTCAGCGTTTTATTTGCAATATTGTTTTACGTATTATAGTATGAGAGTAGATAAAGTAGTGTATGACACTGTACATAACTTGGTCTTATAACACTCGTGTGATGCTATAAAAAAACTCGCCTACGGCTCGTTTTTTTAAAACACACTCATGTTATAAGAACCCTTATTATGCAACAGTATCATAAACTACTATTATTTCAAACTGCCAAAAATAATTAGAACCACACATAAATTAGGACTACCATTGATTATCCTTTAACATTAGATGAGAGTTATTTTAAGCTTCTAACATGAGAGGTTAATTGATATTTATTCATCAATTAACCTCTCATGTTAGAAGCTTAAAACTTTGTAAGACGTATAAAATCGAATTTTATAATAGATTTAAAACTATTTAAGATTTTTGGTATGTAGTAAGATTATTCTTAGAAATCCGTTGACATATATATTTCAATTTGCCACCATACTTCATTATATTTTATTATGCTCTAGTCGTCATTACTAATTCTTTATTTTTATTTGTTATCCTTTATAAAACTCATAATTGCATCATAAGGACTTAACGACGCCCACTGTTGGGCAAGGGCGTCTCCTAACGATCTCCATAACTATCGGTCCCGCACTGCCTGCATCCAACGACTTCCTGCGACCTTGACCAGATCGTCGGTCCATCTGGTGGGGGATCTGCCCAAGGAACGTCGTCCGGTTCACGGTCGTAATTCGAGAACCTTCCCACCCACTGCCACTTAAGCTAAGCAATTCTTCGAGAAATTACTTTAGTTCTCCTGCGTATCTCCTTAGTTTTGATTCTATCACGCACCATTCGAGCATCGCTCTCTTCATTGCCCGCTGGGTGACATCAAGCCGTTTTATGAGATCCATAGTGAGCTACCGCGTCACACATCCATACGTCATCATTGGAGCATACACTGGTCAATGACTTTCGGCTGAGGTGATTTGTAGTTTTCCGTATGCTGCTCATCCAAGTTGTACTATATTTGGCCCGCTATTTAGGAAACACTATTAATATCCTGTATTATTGTGTTCAGGACTTCCTAATCAAAAGAACTACATCATCGGCAAACCGATGTTGTAATGTCTTCGTTATTAATATAGATGCCGTATCCATTCCAATCAAGAAGCTTAAAAATATCCTCCGGCACAACAGTAAACAATTTTGGAGATATAACGTCTCCAATTCTAGCACCTCGCTACAATTGGATGTGATTTGATTTCTGGTTCTATAATCCAACCGATATAGTGACGTTTTTGTATAAGTAACCACCTAAAACCATTACTCGACTTTAAAAAATGGTTTTCTTTTTATGAAAATCTGCATAGTTGTAACCCTAGATCAAGATGGTGTATTGTAATGGATGATTAATAGAATGGAATATTAAAAACAAAAGCCCATATTCGTCTAGGGTTGTCACTTTACCGTTTTCCATGCAAACAAAAATTAAAAAATTTAGCCACCTGGTGGTTTTCAAGCTTTACAATATATTTTGGTGCTCTATGGATGGTACCCTATCTACCATTTTTTTATATTTTTTATATACATATTATTACCTAAAACCCTGTATATATATAAAAATTATGTACATTTACATTTTTATCTATCCCCACGGCTGGCGTTAGGCATTCTTTGTGCATGAATACACCGAGACAGAGATTGGGTCACTGGTCATGAGAGCTAACAACTACAAATGTAGCTAGGATTAACGAATTAAAATGCCTTCCGAATTACAGAGATATTATTTTTATAGTCACTAATCCAATTACCGCCCTTACGAAAGTTGCATAACCTCCGTACTGCCGTCCTTACGATAAGTGCAATAAGTAAGTCGAGTTTTTGGGCAAATTGACTTACGTACAAATGTATGTACAGATATAATATACTTCATAAAATTCCGCTTCATTTTATAGTAGTACCTATAGTTAAAGTTTCAAGTCAATAGCTATTATACTTAAGATGTTACACAAAAAAACAAAAATTAACAATTATTTCGAAAGTAGCTAAAACTACTTATTGCACTTTTCATAAGAACGGCAGCTTAGTCATATGCAGAAAAAGCTACATACAACATGTAGCACAGTTTATTTAACTAAACTCCAAAGATTCAAGGGATATTACTTGACTTCTGACTCCATAACTATCTGATTGTGGTCGATGGCTCACAAATCGAATCTAAGTACAGTCCATAGCCTATTGTTATTCAAAGAATATGATCGCACAAAACGTGAGATCGATATCTTATTTTACGGTCTTCATATAGCTTCGTTTAAGTTTTATGCCCTCGACACACATGGAATACAATCCAAGTGAACACCATATTCGATAACTTAGCAGAAATATGAAGGCTTGATTTACGAGTATTATTATGTCAATCGATGTTAAGGTGATTGAGACCATGTATCGTGGGGATTAAAATATTTACATACAACGTTTGAATTGTTTTAAATCGCAATGATTAAATTGTTGCAGGCTCCTTGCTGATTTGAAATTTATAGAATTCTATTTTTTTTAATAAACAGTCCTTCAAAAAGTTACTGTTATTTCTACACCTTTAATACGATTACCATAAATATATAAATATGTATGTATGTATGTATGTGTGTATATATATATAAATAAAATAATGGAATCAATAACGTAGGGTCAAATATCAATATGTATAGTTGAATTTAACTTCTCTGAAATTTATTTAATAATGCGCAAGTTAGATACCGATATTTTATTTTTGCAATTGTACAAATCATCCCAGGTATGCTTTATAATATTTAAACATACATGGTTATTTTGGAGCGCGCGAAATTCTCTCTTCATTTCACCCAATAGTACAATAAAAAATATTATTTTTGCATCTATTAGAAAGCGCCGTCGCCCGCGCCTGCATAGCCCAAACTTCCTCAACCGCGCCCCCGCGCCTTTTAAACAAAATGTTTGTCCTACATGCGCAGTGATAAAGAATAGGTCTCACGATAACAAGTGATTTTTTTTATTTGAGTTTGTTTTGGAGAAGTTTAAACAAAAATATTTAAAAAAAAGGTTGAAAGTGCTGTTACTGCTAAAGGATGACATGAAAAAGGGCAAGTGGTCCCAAAAAAATCATAAGAGATACTATCTAGAACTATATGCCCGAATTCGGATTATAAATGTGGTCTTCTTGCACGTCACATTTGGCATAATGTAGTTAGGTAAAGAGAATGGTTAGAGTAGGGTTTACAGACTGAACTTCTCGTAATTTAAGCATAAGTTGTAATCATGCAAAAAAAAGATATTTTTTACTTTCTACTTTATGAAATGGAGTTTTAAACACCTACAAAAAGACATGCAATTTGGCTGTCACAAACTAAATACATTGTATTGTATGTTTTCCGCGCTACGAACTTTCGAAATCAAATTAAGTGAAATCGTGACTTAATTTATTTATTACATGTTGAAGTTTAATTACAGTATTTTACCGTTCTACGTGCTTATTCAATGTTGATGTAAACATGTAGCTAATTATGGGTGACCACACAAGTATCTTAATAGTCTTGGGCGTGATTGTGCATCCATGACTCTCGCCTGCGGCACATTGTAGTAATAAGTGCTATACCATGAGCTCCTATTGCTGTAATTACACTTAAAGGTTTATTTACATTAAAAAAGCTGCATTTAAAGCAAAGCATCGTCCAGTTATTTAAGTCAATTCATTTAATTATTAATAAAAACTGTCTCTACCATTACAAACAGTATTTACAAAATTTTACGTAAACTACAATAAAAAGTATATACAATGCGTTTAAATCCAACAATAGATAATAAAAAAACATTCACAACAGTCGAGGTGTTAAGGTTTCCGAAACATAAATAATAGGTAACCTCACTGCCTATACTTCACAGCTTTTTGTGGAGCCTTTAACCGTGCGTATCGAGTAGTAAGGCGGGATACACACGACCGAAAGCACAAAAACTTCCAAAATGGCACTCTAAGAGCCAAAACGCTATTTTTTACGTGACCAAAGTTATTAACTGTTTTCCAAATTATTTATACAAAAAAGCTCTTTCGTTTTGAAGAAAGCTTTTCCTTGTGTTTTATAAGACTAATGGATAGAGTCTACATATAGGTACATACGTCAGAAAAAGGCTGTAAATCATTTGAAATGTTATAAATAATTCTTCATAATAACTAAAAACACAGCAATTGTTCCATTCCATTTATTTACTCAATGATTTCTACATCAACAATCGGAAACAATAAGCAAGTAACTAATATGTAGTTAAGAAGTAATGTAGAGTGTAGCCTACTTTAGTGTTGCTTAAAATATTTCATTAATGACAAATTGACACTTAATGAATAGCAACACAGGTAGAATTAATCTCTAAGAAATTATTTCAAAATACCTGTTTCTGGTTTAATAATGAGAACTTGTAGAGATTTTACATTAACAACTCGATATTTCACCACTCACTTTTATATGGTCATACATTTTATATAGTATAACTCGCAAACCCTTAACTAGATACTCCATGAAGTTATTTCTAAGTTCTTTCGTATTGAATTCACTGCGCAGAAAGAAAGAAGGTAAAGGAATATATTTAATGAAGCGTGTGCATGGGCTTTTACACATGCTGGTGGCCGCGCGTGCACACAGTCCATTTCGCGGCTCAATGCTCCCGGTAATTGCTGTGCGCCTCGTCCTACAGACTCATACACCTCCATTCATGCAATCCCGTTTGATAACCTGTTGATTTGATGAGTCAACAATACCAACATTTGGGCACTCATTATTTATGGTCGCTGAGTCCTTTGTGTGTTATAATAGAACGCCATACTTTATGTCGATGTAATATGTATGCTATATCGATATCCTCGAAAGTATGATAATTACATAAAAGTTAATATACCGGTATAATTTAAAAATACCACTTTGGGAGTAAGTAACGGATGTTTTAAATCCCACAAGATAACGTGATATTTAATTTATTTCACATATTCCATTCGATTGAAATTAAATATAAGACAAAAAAACTTTCAATAAGTCTTTCTCTGTGTCACCACGCCACTTAAATTACATTATGATACAAATCAAAGATCGTAAAGCGCTCCTTTTAACTATGGTCCCAGGACTATTAACTTGTAACTGACACTGCCGAAGTTTAAGGGGAAGACACATTTAATTAGTTTATCAATTAAAGTTTATCAACTACAAAAGCATAGCAAGTTCTTTTTGGTTAGAGCTACCTCTTCATAGTCTTTATTGATAGCAATAGAACGTCCAAGCAATTAAAAAGTCACTTAAAACGGACCTAAGAATGGCCGGAAAAATGGCTATGATTGATATATTTAGTTCTTACACTTCCGAGCACATTTGAATAAAACCGTGATCAAAGCTCCTATAAAGGAGTCGAAACGTCAGGATTAAATATAAAATAAAATATGCGCTAAATCCGCAAAAAGTGATTTATTCAAATATGCTTATATATATATATATATATATATATATATATATATATATATTTAAATAACTGGCAAGTTAATTGAATATAAATATATTTTATATAAAAATAAATTGCCGTACGTTAACCATCCTAGCAACGAACACGCCTTATCTTGAAAATATTTTTTTATATATCTGATAAATATCTGCAATCTAAAAACATAAGCCAATGATTACGTGAGGTTATAAATGTCTGAATTCCAACTGTCATCGCCTTAACCCAATAGCGATGTTAACTAGCATTAATTACTTATCGAGCGTGGAAAGGTATGGGAATATATTTTATATATGTCCAAAGTTAATTTAATTGCCATCCATTGTTCTAGGAGACAATGGTATGTTAGTTAATGCAGGTTAACCCGATGTCGTGAACACCAGTGGGGCTTAAACACCTGTGTTGACTTATTAGACACAATATGCATCTTTAGCACTATAGATGTAGTAGTGTTGCCCAAATTCAGTCTTGGTCTTGCAGTCTTGGTCTTGTTCTTGCGTTTTTGCAAGACCAAGACCAAGAACAAGACCGCGTATTTTTAGCAAGACCAAGACCAAGACTGACCGTGCAAGACTTGAGCAAGAACAAGACTAAGCCTGCAAGACTCTTGCGTCTTGCAGCTAGGACTTAGCGCTATTTCACGGAGTAGTTAGGTGTAACAGTTCGGTGTATAGGTACGCTTAGGAATTCTATGAGACGCAAAAAACTGTATCAAAGAATATGAAAAACTGGATCTATGCGCATTACGACTAATACCATAAACATACCTACATAGCGAATAAAAAAATATCCATTAAAATCAAACTGAGTGCATGCATAGTTATGTTTTAACCATCGGCACTTTGATAATGCGGCATCAAAGGTTTTGTACTTACTTCTCAAAGAAATTTGCTGCTTTTCGGAAGCACATGGTTATAATACACGCGCCGGCGGCTTCTTTTGAAATCATATACAACAATCGTTGCCGCCGCGCCGAAATCACAACATTTGACACTATTTGATTGCCGCCACAGGGCGTAGGCGTAGGTATACTCATGCAAAATAATTTCGAATTTTAAGAGTACCTACAGGTGTTCCAAAGAATAAATAAGTTTCAGAGTGCTTATAATGAAAATGAATACATTATACTGATCACGCAAGTAGTATTATGATTAGAATAAAATGGTAAGGATAGGTAGTAGATGTCATAATAATTTATTCTAGTAAGTATATATTATAATATTGATTATATGGTTTTAAACTAATTACTTAGGTACTATTATTGTACATTTAGTCATTATATTTCTTAAGTTTTTACAAGAAAAAATAGCAAAAAAGTGTTCAAATATCACCCGTTTGATAAATATTGTAGCCACTTTTAAATATACTTGAAACGTGTAAAAAAATTCTACATAATTAATAAAATAATATAAAAAGCGTAGGTACTTACCTACTAATAAAATAAAAAGCCTGCGATTTATTATTAGTAAATAATCACGGCAGCCGAGAGTGTGTCTCCACTTTTGAATACATAAATCATAACCAGATCACTAGAGCCACTTCAAAAAAGAAATTTGTAATTCCTAGGGTTCAAAATTATTTTGGTGACAGAACTTTACAGAAGCGTATACCATATCTTCTTAATTCGTTGCCCGAAACTATTAGATGTGAAACGGATAAAAATAAATTTAAAAAAATATTAAAAGATTATCTGATGACTACTATTTAACACAACAATTGTATGTTTTTATTTATTTTTTTGCATTCACAATGCAATATTTCTATAAGATATAAAATACGTGTGTAAAAAACAACCACGCCTCCGAGCCCATCTGAGGGCTCGGAGGCGTGGTTGTTTTTTACACACGTATTTTATATCTTACAACAATTGTATCTTATTATTATCACCGCTAAATTTTCCTTCAGTTTGTTGTAATTCAGTCTAAATCCAATTATTGTGCACTTAACTTTACCTGATACAGTTATAGTTGTATTATATACCTACATAATTATAATTATAAGCTAAGAGACTAAAGATCCCTCAGTCAAACCGACAAGTCGGTTTTGTGGGACTAAATTGTATCTTTGTATTTTTTTTTCTTGTATATGAAATAAATAAATAAAAAAAAATAAATAAAAAAAAAAAAAAAGTATTTACAAGCAGTGCCCGCGACTTCGCCCACGAAGAATAGTAACTTTGGAGGTATAGTGACGTTCAGGATTTATTTATTTATTTTAAAACTTCTGTCATCAAACATACAAACAAACTCTTCAGCTTTATAATATTAGTATAGATTAGTATAGATGTACGCCAAAACATTCACTTATATGTAAAGAATAGTGATTGGCACTAATTCTTTACATATATTTTATTCACGCGTCGCGTCTGTACAAGTAGGTAATAATCTGTGTTTGTACGCCGCACGCGGCATCGTTTGATTTGCGGCGGCATCCTTTTAATAGAGCCGGCACGTGGCGAGGCGGCGCGGTAGAAAGCAAGGAAACGTACTATAAACAAAGGAATTATTTTAATTCCAGTCATTTCCAATTGAGCTGTGCTTCGAGTCTAACTTAATAATTGTTTTTACTAATTCTTGTTGTTTTCTAAAAACGTATCACGTGTACAATTTAATATGAGTGACGAAGATTCAAATTATTCTAGTCCGAGTAACGAGAGTTTGAGTCACAGATCTAAAAGACCCAAAAGCAAATTTGAGGAGTTTTTCGAAATAATTCATGCATCCCAAACTGCCTTGTGTAAATTGTGCCAACATAAAAAGACTGAAATAAAAATGAAAAACAGAAACACTTCAGGCTTAAGGAAACATCTAATATCTTTCCACAAAAAGGAATCACAAATATTTCTTCCTGTTAAACCAAAATTAAGTGGAGATATCACAAGCTTTTTAGTAACCGCTGGAAGAAGTGGACAGGTAAGAATATATTTTTTTTATATGAAAACTCCAGGAACTCAAAAAAGTCTTTTTTGAACAAATGACTTTAAACTGACTTCGGAATATTTTATAGATATTGATAAAATAGTAATACATAGGTACATATTTCGCGTCATTTTTAACAATGGTCGAAATTGTCGCTACGGGAATTTTAACTCCGCGTAGCTGTTCATGCGATACTTTCAAAAACGCCATTAACTTACGTAAGTATTTTTGAGTTAGTGGTGTTTTCATCTAGGGGTGCGACATATTAAGTATGTAATTATCGTCTTAAATATTTTTATAAACACCTATATTTTCATTTGTTTTCATAATCGGCCAGTAACAACTAAGTACTTTATTTTGGTAAATTACAGTACAGTGCAACCTTAATATAACAAATGTCAATTTAACGATTTTCTCGATTTAACAACAACAAACCTCCTCCTCCTAAACGCTCAAACCTAGTATGTTTTAAATAATAACACAAGATTTATTGTTTTATTTCAGTCGGAAAACAGCAGTGACAACATCACGACAGCTACAGTTGATTGGGTAGTGAAAAAATATCTTCCCTTCTCATTTTTCGATGACGAAGCTACACAAGTATATTTTCGACGTATTTGCCCTAATATGGAGTTTCCTAAAAGGTCTACACTTAGAAGGAAAGTCAAAGAGCGATTTGAAGAGCTCCAATTTAATCTCAAGGAACGACTTCAACAATTATCATCTAAAATGTCATTTACCATTGATGGGTGGACGTCAATTGCTGGTAGGAGTTACTACGGGGTTACTATGCATTATATAGACAACGAATGGAAGTATCGATCTGTAGTTCTTGATTTTATACCATCACGCGGTCGACATACTGGGGAAGATATTGCAACGATTTTCCATGAATGTTTATTGGAATATGGCATAATTGATAAAATACAAGGTATCACGGTCGACAACGCAACTGCAAATACCAAATTTATGTATGAACTGGGCAAACAGTTGCCACACTTTGATTCAGACAATCAACATTTCCGGTGCTTTGCTCACATTTTAAACCTTGGTGTACAAGATTTATTAGAGACCTTAGCATTACACTGTGAGTCTGACACTAACGCGCAAGATCAGCAGTATGAAGACTATGCAGACGAAACTGAGGAAGATGAAGAATATGCACCAAATATTGCTGACTCGCGTACATCTGTAACAAAGTTACGCAGTATTTCCAGTAAAATAAAAAGAAGTGAGATAGTGAAGAAGAAGTTTCAGTCTGCTTGTGAAGCAGCTGGCGTGCCATCAAATCTAAATGCCATTCTTGACTGTCCAACAAGATGGAATTCCACACATGATATGATTGGATTTGGTTTAAAAGTGAGAGCGGGCATTAACATATTGTGCAGTTCTGTCACCGAATTGAATGATTTTCAAATCACAGCTAGTGAATGGCAGGTACTCGAAAAATTACATAAATTTCTAATAAACTTTAAACTTTTAAGTACAAAACTTGGTGGAGACAAATATGTTACATTACCGCTAGTCATTGTATCATTCAATCTCTTGCTAGATAAAATTGAATCCATGGTAAAACAGTTAGATGAGAAACCTAATCGATCTGAAGTGGATGAAAGGCTCATTCTAGCTTTCCAAGCAGCTCGAGACAAAATGCTTAAACATTATAAGAAGAGCAACTGGATTTATTGTACTTCTTTAATTTTAGACCCAAGGCATAAGGCTCAGACTTTTGACCTGACAATGTGGGGGAAGCAACTTAAAACAGAAAGTCTGCGCAAGTTCAATGAACTTTATGAAGAATATAAAAGTCTACACTCACTGAACAAATCTCTGGAATTGCCAAGAAAAGAAAATAAAGTATGTGATGAAGATGAAGACATTATAGACTTTGATAAACTCTATGAATGTCCCTCGACGTCATCTGGATCTTGTCTTCAAGGCTTAGTGATAGACGAGTTGGAGGAGTACCTGAGAAAACCAAGAACTGCCAGCTCGGAAGACATTTTAGATTGGTGGAGGACGCATGAGACAGAGTATCCGACTTTATCGAAGATGGCCCGTGATTTTCTCTCAATACCTGCAACTTCAGTACCTGCTGAGAGATTATTTTCTAAAGCATCATTAGTAATTAGAAAACATAGAAATAGGTTAAGTGATGAGTCAGCCAGATGGTTACTTTGTATTAATTCTTGGTCAAAAGAATTGATATAAAGTAACATAACCTAATGATAAAGCTGTTGTGTACTGTTATGTTTGATTTGTGTTGTATTTTATTTTTGATTGAAATAAATGATAAATCATAAAACTCTTTTATTAAATTTCATGCAAGTTGAGGGTTCAATCTCTTTCTAGACAGACATTGTTATTTAAAATACAGTCAAGTTATTGTAATTAATTTGTTTTTTTACATGTTTTAGCAAATGTAAGCTTATAAATCATAAATGTTTATTAAGAAACAGTTACTTCCATGGAAAACGACATATAGGTCAGTTGATTTTTCGACTTTCTTATCAAATCTTCAGTTATTTATTAATCTGATTGATCTTTACTATGGCTATGTTAATTCAAGCTCACAATGTTCCAATTCTAATACGTTTTTCTAAGATTTAAAGTAAACTTTAATAAATAGCAATAGACTAATAGGTAATTGCAAGACTTGCAAGACTCTTGCTGCAAGACCAAGACCAAGACCAAGACTGCAAGCGCAAGACCAAGACCAAGACCAAGACCAGGTGTATTGGCGCAAGACCAAGACCAAGACTGGCTAAGTCTCGTCTTGTTCTTGCATTTGGGCAACACTAAGATGTAGTAGTCTTTCTCGTTCTCTCATAGAATATTTTTTATTAAAGTTTAAAAAATATTTTTTCTAATTCACTTAAAATAATTTCTTTAGAAACATCCAACTTATTCAACTACCAAACATTTAGAACATCTTGTAACTGATAAAAACGGATGAAAAATGAGAAATAATGAAAAAACCGAATGCAGTTAGACTTATGTGCAGGTTATTGTGAAGTTTATAAATATTTAACTTAAGATAATGAAATAATGACGTTTATCAGATAAAATTGTCTTTAGTAACGAATAGAATATTTTGACAAATTTTTCACTCTACACAGTCTGAAAATGTATTATCCAAAAATGGATAATCTGAATAGTAAATGATTGAACTTTATTAACAACTATTTTATAACATTATTTTGTATTTCTCTTGAAACTGAAGTTGTATAGGCAAACTTCATGATGATCAATCTTTCTAGCGGCAACACAATTAGTACAAAACTTCAGTAAATAAAATATTTATGTTGCAAGGAAACCTCCGAGAAATTCAAATAATTTTGTCTATTTTTGTTTGAAAGCAATTTGATTTTACGATCTAGCCGCGTTAAGGCACGCTCATATGGTGTACATGTTTGCGGGATATGTCATGTGGATTTATTAGTCAAGTTCATTGTACTCGCGTTGATCTAGCTAGCAATTGACCGCATCAATAACAGAATTAGCTTTTCGCTAACTCCTGTACTAGAACAAACGCGAAATGTTTTTATACGACCTACACGTGCTGGGCAAGTTCGTTGTTACTTGTGCAAGAACGGATCAGATAATACGACAAATATGTGGGTGGTAAAAATGTATCGATATCAATTACTGCTAATGCTTTACTTGCCTACTGTTTTTTTTTTATTTAAGTAGTATAACAATAAAACTTAAACAAATTAATCTAAAGAGGTTTAATTCATAATTCAAATTGATTATATTATTATAATAGAAAAATACTAGAAAAAATCGACTCGGGTCACAAGTGAATCTCAGGCGGGAATTGAACCCGCAACCTTTTTTTCTAGTATTTTTCTATTATAATAATTTATCTTATAAGATCGCATTGAAAATGCATAAAATATATAAAAATTATAAATCTTGATTATATTAATATGTAGCTTGTTTTTTCTGCATAGATTCTATTCTATTCAAATTTATAAAAGCGATATCCATGATATTATGCCCATAAAAAAAATACAAATGTTATATAAAAAAATATTTATGCCATTAAATCTTTCGACAATCATCGAAGCAGAGTTAAGCGGAATTGATTAAGAGGCATTTTAAGGTGTCATTACACGCTCTCTCAAGAAGTTCACGGAGGTTTCCGTAAATACTCATATCTTAATAAAACCTACTGAAAGATGTTATTACATTATTTATTCAACATCCGTTATTCATAAACGAGCTTTCACCATCATTCATCATCGTAATTAAAAAGAGAATCTCACGTTATGAGGCCGTTCCGTGTAGGGAAATGTTACAAAAAGAGATTGCCATCTATGACACCTTAAAATCGATGAAAAGGTTTAATAAAAAGTAACAAATGAGTTATTAACATACCTTAATCACGATGCCTTTGCATCGTTCTTATTTTTAAACGTAATGTTACAAGTTTCTTTTTCTGCCCTTCTTTATGTGGCACGAACGGATTTGGTTGTATTCTAATCAATTAGTTTACAGTTTATGTGCAATAAATACTTATTTGAAAATAATCAACAACATGTTGGTATAAAGTGTTTTAAACAAGCTATCGAAGGCAGCGCCTTACACGGCAGACTAAATATTAATAATCGCAACATTGTAACTTTTAATAAATGTTTTATAAATAAAAAGCTGTCGCTGTGTTATTAATTGGATCACAAATATTTATTACCGTAAATGACAAAATCGTCTCATTCGACTCTTCGTCAGAAAAAGATAAAATATATAATTAAATAATAAATAATTCGTAGAGACTATAACTATTTATGACAACCAAATTATTATCGACTACATTGAATACTTACACGATTATTAGCAAACGCCACCGTAACCATGTTATATGAAAGGACTACAGTGGGCCCTAAGTTACTTCCTGTCGAGTGCAAAATGTTTATTTATCAGCAACAGTTTTCTTTGGAACACGACAGCTGTATCCTGCGAACCATTAAAGTCATAGTAAAGAGTGACATATGAGATGAGTTATGACATATAACAATTTTTTACTTGTGACATTATTGCATCATTATATATCTACAAAGGTTTATATTTCTAATCGTTATACTTATTTTTGATGTACAGCTGTAATATGCCATTGTAAAACTTTGTAATAATTATTTTTACTAACTTGTCATTTTTAATAAACTAATTATCTCTGCAATGTGATCAACTACTACTACAAGAAGTTTCAATTAAAAAAGCAATCCTCAGGGCATTTGGAAATATATTTACTCTAGTTTTATAATATCATCACGGAAGTAAAAGTCAAGAGTAAATAAAAAAGCTTATGAGTTATCGCTACTAAACATTTGGAAGTGAGTTTTTAGATTACCTCATCCTAAAACCATTTCAGATGGTATATAAATCAAAAAATATGATTCGTATGTTGCTTCCTTTTATAAACTCTATGGGTAGAACTTAAAGGTGTTTATTTCCAAGCGGTTTGTCATTTTGTGGTAGAAAGGACGATCGCGTGCAGGGTTTTAACCAAGCCTTTTGGACGCACCTAACAGCTACTGTAAAAGTCATTAATATAAAGTGTAAATAAGCGCTTTACATGCAAAATTGTTTTGGAACTGTGCGAAGACGGTTGCTAGATTGAATCAATTTTAATGGAACAAGTACGTTTTATTTGCCAATGTATCAACTTTTTAACTGTTCTCATCTCGCGTCGATCATGGTGATCCATCAAGATTGACTGCAAGACAAAACAGTTCTTAAATAACTCTAATATCTATTGTTTGTTTTTTGTTTAATAATCAGTTTCTTTTAATAATCGTCTTCATATTTTTTATGTTATTTGAATCGTTATGTTCCCTTTTGTCATGTTCAAGTATTAATTATTAATATGAAGTAGACGTAAAATATATAACCACCATAATAATGAGCAATAACAAATAATATTATCCTATTTTCCCTAACCGTGTCACAATATGCGAGGCGTAGAATATCTGTTTATATAATACTTTTTTAATAATCAAATAGAACTTACTATTGTTAGTTAACACATATTGTCAATGTATTTAATTAATTTAAATCAATTTCAATCGCGACAAACCTTAGTATTCTTGGTATATTATAATACTTTGTTATTTAAGTATAAAAGGAAAAAGTATTACCACTACATAGGTATTTGGGGACCGAGTGCACTATCACATTTTAAAACAACTAATAAAATCAGTAAGCTGTAAAACTAAGACTTTAATTTCAAATGGAATAAGTAATTTTATTACTCTCTACTAAACAACTATAAAACTAATTTGTGACAATCTTACCATATTAAAAATACTCTTAACACATTAACATAAACTTTCTAATACTATTCGTCATTAAACGAATATTCATTATGGATCTGTATTCAAATTATTCTCGGTTCAAACTTATTTTTATTGTATGAAGTTTTATGCGATCCCTACGTTCGGTCGAGTACACGTACTCACCTATCTCCAAGTATGTTAAGCTTGTTTATTGATCAGAGATGTATTACACATTTTATTACAAAGACACAAATTATAAGCACTTGCTTATGCATTAGATGTTGACAATAAACTACCACAAGCATTTACAATATTTTAGTGTGTATGTCTCTAATTCAGTGGAAAACATATCTATGTTTATTTATAGAGGTAATCCGTGGTTTGGTGCAGGTATCACGTTGACGTTATCACGCCAAAAAATGCTTTACCTTGATAAAAATTCAGGGTAAGTAATGTAAATTGTTTATATAAGGCAGGTTTCAAGTTCGACACTTGTAAAGAGTCGTACTTTGTAAAAACCTTGTAAAAGTGCTCTGAATATTTTTATGCGTTCTATACTATGGAGTTTTCTTCATTCGCCTGTTCCTGATGTAGAAACTGTTATTTATTCAGTGCTTCCACTATACAATGCCAACAATTTCAATAAAGTTCTTAAAACTAAATACAGAAGCAACCGAAAGGTTTAACTAGCTCAGCTCGTGAATTAGTCTTTGAACCAAAACGCTGATTTTCAGCTAGACACATTAAGAATATTATTAAATGAGTATCACTGTGTTTGAAAGTCACTAAACGATTACGTATAATTGGCCGATTGCGGTGATTGGTCCTGTGCTGTGATTGGTTATTGTGAAAATTTAATACACTTTTTCAAATGCGAGATTTTATAGAATTTACTAAATCCTAGTCCAAAATACGACTATATTTTCGAAGTAATTACAGCAAGGTTCCTAAATAAATTATTTATTTATTATTTATTTATTTATTTATTAGGCTAACCAACACCTGTACACAATAATACTAGGTACAAAAAAAAAAAAACATTCTTAACAAATTGGCTAAATGTTACAGATACTTATAGGTTAACTCAACATGCACAAATGAAATTTTATTTTATTTTGACAAACTTAAAAATTTAAATACAGCAAACTTAAAAAGAAAAATAATTGAAATTAAATATAACACAAATCAGTAATTAAGATAATCAATAACAGGAATTAAGATAATTTAAAACAGTTTTATAGAATTTGGCATATGAATCGATATGAATGTCAACTAGATCACTGCAAGAGTTTAAACATTTCGCAAGCCTGCACACTGGAGAGTTTACACCTAATACTGTTCTTCGTAAGGGAGGGCATAAGGGTGTTATGGGACCGCGAGGCATTCTAGAAGGGGCACGAAACTTAAAAAGACTAAATAAACTAGCACTGTCCAATTTACCTCTCATTATTTTATATAGGTAAAGGAAATCTATGAGATCTCTGCGCAGTGCCAGTGAATTGATCCCAAAATATTGCAGTCGAGACTGATATGAACGAATTCGCTTAGCTTTACCTATGGCATAGGCAAGGTGCCAAAGAAATCGTTTTTGTACGCGTTCAAGTCTTAAGGAGTGTGTTGAGTAGTGAGGTCTCCAAATCACACTGCAATATTCCAGGATACCTCTGACTAGACTATTGTAAACTAAGATCTTTGTGGCCGAGTGACGAAAATCCCTAACATTTCTTATGACAAATCCCAATGCCCTAGATGCTTTACTCACTACACTATCTATATGTGGTGAAAACGTAACTTTCTTGTCAAAAACGACGCCAAGGTCTCGAATTGTATCAGTTTCTTGAATCAAGTCATTGCCTATGTAATAATTCGAGTTTACTGGTATAAGTTTTCGCGTGAATTTTATGTGAAAGCATTTTTTGGTATTAAGATGCATTTGATTATTGTCACACCACTTTATAAAAATTATAAAATTATATAAATAATTATGATATACAGTATCCACCAAATAAATATTCACCACTGCAAAATTCACCCTAGGCATAGGATATACGCTAAATCTATCTACTGTTTACCGACATTAAAATAATCGGTTATTATCGTGTCCTAGATATTATCCTGTAAATGTGACACCAACCAAACCAAAAATTTCACGTTTTTGATAATGAAACGACATATTTTTACCTGGTTCATTGTAGAGTTTCAATATTGTAATTATAGTTGATAAATAGATTGATAAAATTATATGTCATTTTATTTAAATTATCTTAGCTATACAATAGGAGAATCCAACTCTACAAAAATACTGGTTACCACACAAAAACCTATACTTAATGCCATGAATGCAAACCTCTATGGCGACATAGCTTGAATAAAGTAAATATTGATGATTTTACTTAATGAGCATTAGCGGATAAAATAACTATACGATCAGATGACCAAAATAACGGTAACAAATATATTATTAATTTTGTAGTTGAATTCAATATTTAATTTCATCAGTTCTTCGCTTATCTAAAGAAAAGGAAATCAAAACTACAACAAACTATTTTTTTTTCAAAGTTGATATAATAAGTACTACATGTTGGAAAAAAATGATATTTTTGTTGATATGTCGTTTACTGTACATTTCAAGCGGGTTGTTATGACAACATGTTCTAAATTAAAGCTAATTTGCATTCGCTATCACGTACTTTTGTGTATTTTGTTAATTTCTTGTCTTCTGTAAATTCCAGTACGCTATTTGCAGTGGTCAAAGAAAACAGAGGAACCAACATAAAATTAATTGTAAAAAGCATTGTCATATTTTAAGGTGACTGCCGGTAAAATAGTCGTGAGAACATATACATATCTTTCTAGTGTTTCAATTAACTTTGGATAGGTAATTCAAGTTCTTTGTAAGGATTGAACAAATTATGATAGCATATGTTTAACAATTCTTACAGCCTACGAAGGCATATTAGTATGTTGTTATAAAAGTTTTTTTAAATATTTATTACGGTCTAAAATTTAAAAGATATTACTTACCAACTCTATATAATATGTAAAAGTAGGCGATGATTCTGGGTATCTCATAAAATTATGGAGCACATGTAAAATGCATGCTAAAATATACTCTACAATAATGTTTAATTTAAATTGGTTATGACTTAAGTTAAAAAGGACATTACCTTTACGCATTCTCTGCCAATCAACTTAAAGTGTTAAAAATAATAATCGTGGTGTATATTTTTCATCCATATTTGTCTTACCTTCATACCTTGCTATAATTTGTTACAACTTTATTACGACGGTCATAGAGACGTTGTTATTATTTATGTTAACGAACTGGACTTAAAGGTTCTTGTATCTTGTAGAATTATTCAAGTATCGATAGATGTAGGTTTAAATTTGAATATTGATTGATAAAAGGAGACTGAACATTTTAAGGCCATCAAAGTTATAAATCAAGTCCGCGCTAACTGATAGTAAAGTTTTCTATAAATGGTCTTTTTTATCTAGCTCCTACTAACTCACTTGTAAATTTTAATTTTAATTTAACGTTCCTTAAGACAAAGGTAATTTTGTGTCGTTACAGAAAAGAAAATTTAATGCCATTCTCACCCAATATATAATTATTAGTTGCAAATGAATTAAATTCATTATAAACGTTTACATTTCAAGTTTTTGCTGGTATTAATAATTAATAACCGTTGTGTAAATGTATGATGAATAAATAAATCAAGCTACAAGAAACAACTTCCATTTAGCCTTATTTTCTAATTTATGTTAAGAAATCTGTTTTATCTGTTGTTTACTGTGAAAACTGCCATCTAAGAACAACAACAGGTATCAGCTTTTTTCCTTCCCTACTGTAAAATAATAGGATCTGATTCTAGATTAAAGAAAGTATTTAATATCCAATACTTAATTATATTAAAACGTATAGCAAACTTGTTTTCTCTTCAATGCAATACTAGATTTGAGTAGTTTGCGAACGAAAGGCAAAAATTAACAAATTCATCGATGATGAATAAATGTACAGTTCAATTTAATTCACAGATCAACGGTTTCGTATCGTTAGTTCGTTTCTGAACTAAATAGAAACTAGAAATAAAGTATGTATCTATAGTATAGTTTAGTTCCCACCTCATCTACACTAACGTTCGCTCGTTCCCGAATTGAATGGAAATTGAGATACAGTCTCCGCCTCTAGTTCAATTTAGTACGCTAGTTCGCATCTCACTATGCGAGCCGATCTATATAAAACGTTAATTACTGTACATACCTTTTTTTAACAAGTTATTAAGAACATTTTTGATACTCCATAATCAAGTGAAAATAATTTAAATACGCTAGGACTGAAGGGTGAAAGTTTGAAAGAAAATCAAACTTGTGAGTTTTTATTAAATCTAATTTTAATTGTAAAAGTTTAAAAATATAATTATAATAATTCTGCTAAAGTTAAAATTCAAACGTGGTTCAATCAAAACTAATGAATGAAATGAATTCATTTGTGCTCACTTAGCAGATTGAATACGCGAACTAAATTAGTTCGCCGTACCGAAAATAATTATACGTATCTCTCTTTTCATGTTAGTAAACTATTACGTGCAAGGTTAATTTATACGCATCTATATTTAGTACTTATGACTTATTAAATTAACTAATTTACTAAATAGGCTGAAATATCATTAGGTTAATAACTCCAAACCATCAAAATTATGATGCTATATACAACTCAAGCATAGTATCTAAAGAATTTATAAAACTAAACTACTAGTACCTGTAAACGTAAAATTTATTGAAAAAGGCTAGGTTTCGCGTAACTAGGGACTGATGACTGCGCATCGTATTCCTAATGTTACTCATCCTACAACTTAGAAATGAAGATGGGCAACCGTGTGACACAGAGGGGCGTCCGGTCACGCACAGTGAAATATTGACCGACTACTTCTATCGCGAATATCAATAAGGCATCGATCAAATAATATGTAAATCTATTGGTCGTTTAAGTGACTTACTGAGGCGATGAGGATATTATAATTTATACCTGTGAATATAGCAACTTATGCTGATTATAAAACGATCTTTAATAAAGCGAAAACATATTTTCTGGCTAGCTTTGTGTAGATACACTGAAACCAGGAAGATTACCAAATATAATTGATAGCAAATAAATTTAATGTTTGTTATACAAACGATTGTATTTCTAAAAAAATACAGAAGAAACGCACACAGCTACGTATAGACTGCGTATTTTGCAATAATATTTTAATCAAACTTCATAAAATAATAAAAAAGGTAAATTTGATCTTCAATAATCTAGTTATTCTTTTCCTTAGTATTACCGCATACGAAAAAATTTGTAATGGTGTTCTTTTTACCCTTTATTTACAGCACTGAAAATCTTTAGAAAATGCATTAATGCACCTCTAACTGTTAAAAATCAGTTAAACTGCCAGTCAACTAAAATGGAGATTGGGATGCGTAAACTTCCTCTATACCACCACTGAGATGAAATTAAAAAAATATTTCTTGAAAGTTATTTGTTTATAATCTCATATAGAATCAGTTATACTATTGCTTAATGTATGTAATATTATATTTTTATAGCAAATATACATAACAAGTAAATATAATGCATAAAGTTAGATTAGAAGAGGCTATCTCTTAAACCATTCATTCGATTTCACCGATAGAGTTTTGGAGTTTTGGCACATGAGTTTCTTGCCCGATTCTTCTCATGTTAGCCCCTACGTTCGGAATCGGGTCGCTCGTGGCGATTACATGCGCGGCATCAACTCCGCGGATGTACTTGCCGCTAGCGCACGGGCTATCTTTATTATTGAAGAATATTTTTTTGATTCTGTAAAATTGACGATTTTAAGTGCCCGCAAGGGCCTATGAAATAAAGTTATTTTGATTTTAATTTGATTTTGATTTTGATATTATGGGATTGGATATGACTTTATGGATATTCTTCATAGATATTTAGTTGTTTTTGTTTCTTTAAAATAAATGCGCTTTATGTGTAGAAAATACGCTCAGGAAGCTCTGGGGCAGCTTGCACTCCCTGCATCCATCAAAATGCGTTAATATACATATAATTACTTATTTAGTTAAATTCACAAATTTCTTTTTTTTTACTTTAATACAATATAATTTTTTCATAATAAATATATAAAAAAATCAGCCTAAGTTCGTATAGATCGTTAGTATCAACCAACTAACAAAAATGGTATGAAAGTTATTCCAATTACTGCTAACATAAAAACTTTAAGTTTAGTCATAAAATTAATAGTTCAGCGTCAAATAAGACCCAGCATTGTTTGTATTATGACCCCACACCTAAATATCGATAGGGAAGTTCTCTTAGCTAATGTTGTCGTAAAATTGCACTTATATAAGTACATAAAACCATGGTAACTGTTTTTAAGTAACTTGTTGTGTTTGAGATTTAGTTAAGCATAAACGGCATTTAGGTTGGTAGCTATAGATACAATTATTACAATTTTATTGATTTTAATACTCAAATATCACGAACATTCATAAAGTCATTTCTTGTTTTTTTTTTATTAATCAAAGAAATAATTATGAACGCAACGAAACTGCATAGTCAACTTCATTTAATCAGTGAAGCTAGTAACAAAAGCGTGTAAAACAATGAAGGGACAAGCAATCAAAATTCTAAATTGAAGCGGGCACAATTACGCCGTATTCACGCCCCGTCAGTTGTATTCAAATTTCGAACGCGCTCCGCAACATAACGATGTTTTTTCTCTAACGGCTTTTGTTTTAAATATCTTATTGTCATCACTGTATTAGGCAGGAGTTATTATTATGATAAATTTTAAAGGTTTTTCCATAAAGCAAGCTTATGCGTAAATCATAACTTCGTAGGCATATAACAAGGGAAATTTTCCGTTATTAAGTACACACGTGTCAATAATTGACGCGGGAAGAGTTATGGGACGTGCCCTGTCGCAGATAGCCTAGTATGGTGTCAACTAGACTTGCAGTGAACAAAGCCAAGCACTTATAACAATTATCGACATACTCGTACATGAATATTCCTTTTAGATTCCGATTTTGGATAATGTTTTCTACGAGGAATTTATTCTATAAGAAAACAGTGTTTTAAAAATAATATGCTGCGTCATCCACAATACCTAAAAATCTGTTGCAGAAGTACCTTACTTCCGCAATCGTACGCGGATCTCACTAACGACTGCACCATAGAGCTTGTTACTTTTGAGTATAAGTTAATAGGGATTTGAATGTTGGTATCACATTTATCTATCTGGAGGCTTTAAAATCAAAGGCCACGCATCTCTACATAGAGCCTAGAACATATCAAACGCAATATTCCAATATTCAAATAATATCAAGAAATACCGAGCAGAGGCAATATTTCAACCATTATCTGTTTATTAAAACAACCATGTTGCATTGCGAAAGACAAGTTATGGTACGTGCGAGACGTGGTACGGACTGTCAGAGATAGCCAAGTATGCCGGGATATCTCCGCCTTGAGTCGTTCAGTGAGACAACTCGATATGTGTAGTGACGATTTATTTGATACAATGTCATATATTTGTTATCGCTGGTTATATTTCAACGAGTATCTGTTTATTAAACACGGTCGTGTCAGTTTGCGAAGGACGAGACAAGTTATGGGAGGTAAAAGAATCAATAGCTAAGATACCTATCTTACGTAGGGCGTTCGTCCGTAATTGTGTATATACCAGCTCATAGATATATACTTACATTAACTTATAAATAATTACAGCCGTATTTTCGTTATGGTGTAATAATAATATACGTGTGAAGGTGTAAGGAATAATAAAATAAATACTTTAAAAAAAAATCTATGTTGAATAATATTATATATTGATTGAGAGAAACTCATCCTATATAAAGGATTATGATTTTGAGAGCTTAATCAACTTTCGCAAAGACCAATTGTAGAATAGAGGACCAACATTTTTTATTATCTTGAACACTATCACGCATGAAAGGTACATTAACCTGTTGGACCTGGATGCTGCAGTGGTATGCTCCCACCAATTCACCCATGGCACTCGTCATCTCTACAATGTTTTTGTGCAGACGACTACCTGTTGCCTAGCAGTGGGAGCAGCCTGATGATGACTGCTGCACATGGTGAGTAAGTACAATAAGAAACAAAATCAATTTCTGTTTAGATACAATCTGTTCACGACGAACAGTATTATGAAACGGTGACCCAGCTTCCAAACACGCCTTCTATTCAACCGCGAAATAATAAAGACCGATTGTTACTTGTTATGCCGATCGTGAGGGACACAGATCGGTCGGCGCATCGGAACGTCTGTTGTAGTGTCGGGCTGTCGTATCGAAGATAACGGACGGCCACTTTCCACCGACCGGGTCGTGATAAACGCAGGGAGAAATTAAACGTATTCCTGTCCGAGGTAATCGTATCCGGCGATGCGAGACGCGACGGAATGTCCCAGTTTTTGTTATAAAATCAAAATAAGATTTTTTATCCGGGCAAACAGGAACAGCGAACGGTACTTTGTGTTTTCAAATAAATAATTGTCCGATCTTATCTGAAACTTTAATTAACTACTTCTAGTGTAACTAATTAAATCAGGTGGCTAACACATTTCTCTTTTTGACATTAAATTATGGCAATATAGTAGAGTAATTACATCAACATTAGCCTTCAGAAAAAATTTCCTAAATAATTAAGATAACACTATTTTTAAACGTCCTTTCTATGTTAAATGCGTTACATGCATGGTAAATTAAAAAACTGTATTATTAGTTATCATATCACGGTATCCTGAACATACTTATGAGATGACAGTAGACTGTCTCCTTATCTTTTATCTTCATCTAGGATGCAAATACGAGAAAATATCTCGTAAATAAACCAACATTTATTTACGAGATATTTTCTCTATTTTATTGACCAACATTTTATGTTTACAGTACTACAAATAAAAATAAATTCGCATACTAAAGTACTCATGAGCGTAGTAAACTGAAATGTACACATAAACATTATTATTAAACAAAAATGTTTACTGAGAGGTAAGACTTCAAATAGCTTCCCAACCAGAGTGTGTGTAATGGATTGGCCAAGAAAAATACTTCACAGACGCCAAATGCTCTGGCGAAATTCAGCGCGGGCGATGACCGTCATAAGGAATGCCCCACACTGGTAAAATAATGTAATATTAGTAGTATAACTCTAAAGGGCTTTAGAAGATTTTGCGGTCACCAATATAAAATCTCATCTAATTCAAATTCAATACTAATAATTTTTTAAAGGCCACCCGGACCTAACGAAGATGGTGTAATAATAATTGTCAGTCTAGCAACAGAGACTAGAAACTAATTGATAAATGTTTCCAGTAATCGATCAGAGGCTTTCTTAGAATGAAACGGCGAGAGAGTACCGAGAACTCTATGGAGTCTAGAGACCGTACCATAGACCAGTTTATCGTTATGAGCAGAAACGATACTTTAAATAACGTTCATACTTAAATAATGAAACTGATTAGTAAACCAGAGTTAAAACATGAAATGTTAAAATTTAAAATATATTAATTATCATTTATATGAACTTTTAATCAAAATGTATTGCAACTCCTAATTTTTTTTATAAAACCTCTGTGAAAAAAGCTTACGGCCAGACATTTAATTTATTCTTAAATGATAAATTACTTCTATTAGTTTTACAGAGACCTGTTTTAGCTATAGTATGCTAACGGTCACCAATTTTAATGACTCTTCCAGATCAATTCAATACTTATTTGGATAGAGCCAAGTTCAGTAAAAATAAAATACATACATAGTTACCTAACCATTAATTGATAATTTAAATAAGACCTCTTTGTATAGTATTCTGATCAGGTTACACATTAATACTTTTCAACATACAAAATAAAGCATATACCTATATACGTACAAAGACGACCGTAGAGCCAGATTCGTAATGCGTGATTTAATAACTCTTTTAAAACTTTTTCACAAATGTTTCAACAACTCTATATTTATACTTTACTAATCAAACCTTGTTAATTTAATTCTATTTTTACTTAATAACATAATGTTCAAAAAAGTTTGGTTCAATGGTTATTTACGCTATGCCTGTAATCAAAATTATACTAAGTACAAACTTAAAGATAGATTATATAGTAAAACCAAAATGATCGTAAGAAATCTTTGTGTTCCACCCACACCTAGATTTCGAATCGTTAACACGCTTGCAGTAAAGATAAACAAAGGCGAGCGATTCTACGAGCTAATAAAATATTCAGTTAAGACAGAAACTCACAACTTCAATTTGAAGTTAAATTAACACTTTCGAATAAAGCTGGAAGCAACTGATTTAGCGAAAAACACTTTTCATAAATCAAACAAAATAACCATAACACACAGTTTTAGTATACATTATTAGTTTTATGTTTATTATATTTTCTGCAGTTACATGTTCATTAAAGTGAAACACTTTCTACGGATACCGAAAACGGTTTATTTTGATATTTGCATTTAATTCTTAAATTTCTATTTGTTTTCAAAGGGCCGAATGGAAGTTTTCAAATATGCCAACGTTATGGCGTTGAAGATCCGGTTTATTCATCATTTATTTTCGTAGTATTATGGTAAATAATACAAATATTAAATGAAAGGCGTTAGTAACGTTTGTACATTCAAAAACTTATACTAAGGCCTCGGGAACAGTGTTCAAAAGATGACTAAGGTAAATGTAATTTTGGTTTAGGTGGACAGTACTTCAATTAAAGCTACAGTTGAATATGTAAATATTGTAATAGTACACGAACAAACAGACTTTATCAGTATTAACAAACCAATTTCGGTGGTTCTTAAACTAAATCAACAACTTAATTGAAATAGATATGAGGGTGTTCTATCATTGACACAAGTTATAAGAGAAGCTGAATGAAAAGTACAATTTTGGTAATAGCTTTCAGTTGATAGAATCTACGAAGAGTCACGCGTACCAAATTATGGCACGTGACGGTATACTTGTGAAGCGAAGCGGAAAGTATATCATTCTTTGTAAAAATAATAAGTATTTATAGCAGTAGCAGCAGCATAGTAGGCATAAAATACTGCCAAAAATAGTTTGAACTGAGTATTTGCAATTAAGGTTTTCATTAAAAACTGATATCATAAGTCATTTTATTGCATAATTATAACGGCGTATTATTAAAGGCAATGGAATGTATATGAAGGAAATACAATTTTTGTAAGTACGTTTTTTTTTTGTTTATATGGTTGTTCCATAAGACCATCGCTCGTCATTCGATTCGTTTTTGTAAATGGACTGTGAATTAATTTGCCGATCTTTAAATGGCGGTTTACAGTATGCACAAATCGTAGCTTGTGAAATACAAAAAATAAAATAAAAACAACAAAGAATTGATGTAAAAATTTAAACACAACTTCTTAAAAAAGAGAGTCGAAATCACGTTGAAATGCCAGTCATAAAAAAAATATTTACACAATTATAAAACTCATAGGTCTATAAGTTGACGTTAGAAGAATAATATAATGTTAATCTAAAAATAGATAAATGAGATAATACAATATCAATCAAATGTGATCTATGCAATAAAGGTGCTTTTGTTAAATTTACTACTATTGGAGAAGAAATTATATATTGATTTTAGGAATTGAGTTATTTTTATGAAAGTTTAAAGAGGTTTTTTATTGAATCTATTATTAAGATATCATCTCTAGATACTGATCACACCGTATCAAGGACCAACGGTGGAATTCCTTTAACAGTTTGAAAGGCCAATAATAACAAATGTATTCTCAATATTGATCTTCTATTATTTATTTAGATTGGCCCTGCTCGAATCATGACGAATTCTACTATAATACTTCAAAAAGTTCGGAGGATTTAAAAAAAATTGAACTCTATTGCGTGGTATAAAAAATATCGTTTTGTGATATGAAATGTCTATGACACAATATTTATGTAAAAGTTATTAAATTACGTGTTGCTATATGTCTTTGAACGAACCTTTAGTTAGAGTGATAACCTTTTTTGCTTTAAGTAAATTATTTGAGTATGTACTCATTTACAAATCTACCTATATAATTTTAATAGATTTATTGTAAGCAATAGTATAAAATTATAATAAAATGCTGCAAATTTGACTGTAACTTCAATCAAACACCAACCCATTCACCCAACACACATTTAAATTAAATTCAAGGGAAAGTTACAAATAGTTTTATAGCCATAATAGGGTCAGAGAGAATTCTGAATTACATATACGAATATTCTTCGAAGCAGCGTCCATACGCCCACGATTTATACCTACGCTTAAAGATACCGCGTCTGCATCTCTTACTTAAAAATACGAATTTTGATAAGATAAATTACAGCTCATTTTAAAATTAAAATAATGCACATTTCAGTCTACCCTTTTCCTTGGTAACTAGTAAAAGATTTTAAATAGTTTACTTATCTTCAACAATATGTAATACTTTTGTGAGTTTGTAAGCGTTGAATGGTGTCTAATTCCTAACAGCTATTCTAAGTGCTTCCGTTTTCGAAAAGCCTCTTCACGGCCTTTTATTAACTCCATTGACGATTCACAATAGTGATCATCAATAGTCAAAGATATTTTGGTAAAAATACCTTTTATGGTGTATTGCGAATCTTTTGTATAATCCCCTTTAAAGCGATTCAAAGCCAAACCTTAAATCGGAAGTATTATATTACCGTGAAAGACTATTATTTGTAAACCAAAATAGATACTCTAAATTAAATCTTATTACAATGATATAAAAGCGAAGTAATAATTTACGCGTGCTGCATTACGGTACTCTGATCGGCAATCCGATATTTCCACACAATACTGTTTATGTTGAAGAGAAATGTGAATTAGTGAAATCACTTTGTGTATCTCTGGGATCTCATATTTCAACAGAGTTATCGTGCGCACGTTGTTTATAGATAATTGTTGAATGTATTTGTTTAACTAAAAACTTCCTATGAACTTTGTAAATAGTCAGAAATATTATTGGTAGTTACCAATAATATTTCTGACTATTTACTTTTTGTACTTACAGATATAAATTACGTACGTAGTAGATCTAGTAGGTATTATTACAGCTGAAAGAAAATCATTAGATGGATGTGCCTTATCCTCGAGTAATGTTTTTGCGGAGTGATACGTACACATTGCTTGTTATTATACTTGCAATGTAGAATGATTACTGTGTTGTACTAAATGACCATAGTCTTGACGTCTTGCCCGCACTTACCCCGCAGGCACCGGACGTTATCAGTCGTGTTTTCTAGCGATAACAAAGAAGCACAATTGTAACATTATTCCTTGCTTTCACTTTTATTTTAATATTTAACTTCTTTAGCGGTCTTAATAAAAATTTAATTCATATGAATAGTGGCTTAGTTGACAAATCATAAACTTAAAAAAATGTATTATGTTTATTTCTACGAGTAAAACATTTTGAATAATGCCCCCTTTACCTACGGTCTTTGCACTAGACATTTTGACCTCAGAGGCCAGGTGCTACATTGCCTGGTCGTAAATACGAACAAAGGATTGTTCAGGAAATTAAAGAGTCGGAAACAAAACCTTGATTGTTCTGTTTCAAATATTGTTCAAACTTGGTAGCGTGGAATTACTTACATGAGTACGTTGTAGATGTAGATATTATATATGTCGCCGTGTTAGGTATAATTGTACCTAATAATAACGTAACTTTACGAATGTGAACTAAAAGGCAGTTTAGTTATCTAAGAAACAATGAAAAGAGTAAAAAATCTAAAATAACAAAGGTTTTACTTCTCTTACGTAGTATTTAGAAGTATGGGAAAGAACCTCGGTAATCTAGCCGTTACGGCATATCCTGGTTTGCAAGAACGAATACGATTACAATCCCACCTGAGGGCATTTTGTAACATTTTTTTCTAAATAATTGTATACAGTCAAATGAAATTGAACATTTAAATGGGAAAATACTCCGGGTATTGAAACACAATGCTTGGATTATAGACCCCAGTTGAGTGACTTATATGTTGTATAAATATTAATATACTTGCCACGTGGGTTGAACTCAAGGATACATAACTCTGGCGTCACTCTCTCAGCCCTTATTATCACTCACCTGAAACAATAAATGAGTATGAGTATTTGAAGAAATTCACATAAAAAGTAAATGATTCGTGTAAAGTTTACTTTTTAAGAAATAACTTAATAAAACTCAACTATTTAAATAATATATATTATGCATAATATTATAACTTCAGTGTACGTCCTAAACTAATTTATATTGACATATCGTTGAATGAATTTTCTTTCGCATAAAAACTTACAACGAAAGAAAATATAAGCCATATGATTTCTCTGCTATCGGCAAACATTTAAATATGGTTTAATTATATTCATTTGCTTTAGGTGTTCTTTATCAACAAACATTAACATAACTAAAATTTATTCCGAAAAATTCAACAATTAACCAAAAAAGGTTAATTGGTCAACCTGCGTACGTATCTATTCTAGGAAGTGTCACTTTTTGAAATACCTACTCGTCACTATGTTCAGAAGTTGTTGATGGTAATTCGAACGATATAACTTTTACGCAGAAAGCTATCCAAACGTTTGCAATTTGACAGACCTTTTCATTTCCCCAGTTTTAGGAAGAGGGTGGAATCGAGTAATTAAAACCGTATTCATTAGGTAGCTGTCATTCTTGTAAACAATTTATGTGATATAGCCACCCCAAAAATCTATTGTGATCCACTTCATGCCAGTCATTTCCAGAGACATGACTGGGGGAATCCAACAATTCATTGTCCATAGACATTAATACATTCTTTGTTCTGCACTTTCGTTCGAATGCTTATAAATCATTTAAAAATCGAGAGATTTTAAATCCATTCGATAGCCACCATAACACGCTATTTTCTAATGCAAATGAAACGATTCTCTTATCTAAATAGAACTGAATACCACAATTAGTAAATTTAAAATGACTTAAGCTAAAGCCAAAGCTTTCAAACTAATTATCCGTTTTCAAGTCCGACATGTCTTAAGGTAGCCGGGTCATTGTAAACCAGAAATAGTACGGTACTGAGACGTAACCATCGGTTGTGTAAATTAGAGGCTCATTCACGTGAACAATGAAGTCACGTTGGAATGGCGGCCGTACTTCAAAAATAACGTTAACAGACAGAGAAAGACGAAAACAACAGCTTCTCGGGAATGCAACTCGTTAACTTTACCTCAAAAGGATTAAACGTTCTGTTAAGAAGAGAAATTATTTTGTACCCGGAATTCTTTGTTAACGTTCCTCCTGTGGCTCGTTTCATAAAGACACTATACATCACTTCGAAGGTGCTTTCATTACCGCCTGCCTCTACCATATATAGATACAATGAATTACAGATCTCATCGTTTTAAACAACCGCGCGGTGTTAATTTTATGAAAGAATAATTATTTAACTTTCCTGCTAAGGACTCAGGGAAATTTATGTACATCCCTAAACTAGTGATATAACGTGAAATTAAAAAAAAATATCCATGGGAATATTACCCGGATAATACCATCGGATATTACCTGGATGTTTTATGCAAATTATTGATGCCTCATTTTTTAAATTTCATTGGAATCTTTTCAGACGTTTCCTTTAAACAAACTCAAATAAATATGCACTTTTGAAAAATAATAATATCAAAAATACTTTACATAAAAAAGGCAAACATTCCTTAATATATTTAGTATTAGTTATTATATATAGGGATATATGTATATACTAGAGACCCGCCCCGGCTTCGCACGGATGCAATGCTGTACTATATTATGCATGTATTATACATATAAACCTTCAATCACTCTATCTATTTAAATAAAACCGCATCAACTCCGTTGCGTATTTTTAAAGATTTAAGCATACATAAGGATATAGGGACAGAGAAAGCGACTTTGTTTTATACTATTTAGTGATATATATTACACAATGAAGGTAAACAACATAACAGCAAATAAACATAATTAAGGCAAACATTATTTAGGACGTACATCATAAAACTGGCAATAAAATACCAATGAATTGCACTTCCAGATTGTGTCATAAAAGCATGATTTCTTGATTTTGCATTAAGGGTAAAATTGATCAATATAACAAATGCAAAGTAATGAAAAGTTGTCATGTAAATAATATAACTGTGGTGAAAAGAAAGGTAGGTAAAATATTAAAGATATTGTGGCATAAAAATAATAAAATAATTCTGAGTAATTTCCAATCTAATACCAAAAAAATTATATATATACAACGAAGTAAGAGTACAACATTTCTGAAAAACCTCCTATTTTTAAGTAATAACAATATTTGTGAAACAATATTTCATAATAATGTGTTACAGACAATGTACGGCACGTAACAACAGAATGTGTATTTAACGCCAATAGCCATGAATGTTTGTTGAATGAGATATTAAAAAATGACAATTTAAAACTGATTTTGTTAATAATCCTCAGCCATTAAATATTACTTAAACTTTCGCAATCATAACGATAACTTTGTTTTTATTTTAAATACATCATGATGATCTAGTATTAATGAGCATTTGTATGAAGCAAAAAATTTCATGCATTCCATGAAATTTAAAATCACAAGATCGATAAATCGCTGCAATCCGCCCAACGCTGACGTTAATTTCATACTTGGCCTTATAAGACAATGATTAATTACTGAGATTCGCACCCATAACGTTGCCACTTATAAAATACAGTAATATATAAAAATAGAGTCCAGATCACTCACTTCTGAAGTATTTATCTGTTTCATCAGTTAGTTGGAAACTCTCTTCGATATGGCTGATAAACGATTTAGTAATTTTTTTACTTTCGAAGAATACATTACTCATAATTTGATAATATAATTTTTTTTTTCTAGGACTTCTTGTATTTTTTCCTACGTTTAGAAGAGCTGTTCAACGACCTGGTCAAAATTGAAACACCTCCTTTCCCAGATCACTTCGAGAGTTACTTCTGTTTATTCGAGTTTATATTTCTTTAAGATACATGCGCTTTATATAACTATGGAAAAAAAGTGCAGGCCGCTTCTCGAGACATGCCGCACTTAACGATATCATACGCCGGTCCCTTGCCACCGTCAACGTGCCAAGTCTACTTGAGCCGACTGGAATTGCAAGAGACGATGGCAAGAGACCGGACGGTATGAGTTTGATTCCATGGAAGATGGGCCGGGTGCTGGTATGGGATGCAACCTGTTCAGACACACTGGCCCCTTCCCATCTACATGGAACCAACAACAGATCTGGTGCGGCATGTGAAGCGGCTGAAAAAGCTAAAGCATGCAAATACAGGGGTCTAGGCTCCGGATATGATTTTGTCCCATTCGGTGTCGAGACCCTTGGTCCGTGGGGTCCTAGCGCAATAAGGCTTTATAAAGAAATATCAAAAAGGTTAGTCGACATCACAGGAGACCGAAGAGCTGGCAGCTACCTCGGACAAAGAATTAGTTTAGCTATTCAAAGGGGGAATGCTGCCAGTATCTTTGGAACCTTGCCTAAAGGGACTCCTTTTAGTAATATATTTTAGATACTATTATATTATATTTTTTAAGGTTTTTAGTTTTTAAGTTTAGACATAGTAGTTTTAACTTAATTATTTCTTTATTATAGTTTTTAATTTTATATCTTATAACTTTCATCTTGTGATTATAATAATATGCTCTCTTTAATTTAAATAAACATTATCATTATTTGAAATAAGATACTATGGATTTAAAAATCCGGGTTGTATTGAATTACACATCGTCTTAACTTATATTAACCAACAGGATTACTAATTGCCAATCAAATTATCTTTTTGACTTTACGTCTAGAAAGTTCGGTTAGCAACAAGGTAATAATTTTATGCTCAAAACCCTGTAACCAAATTTTTTTTTTAATACGTATTAAGTTTTGACATTGTTTTTATTTGCGTCTATTTATTTAGTCCAGGCTATTATCACTACGTTCTGAAATCTATCCTATTGAAAAGGGAACTAATGCACCAACCATTTTTAGGAGACACACAAAATAGAAAAATTGTGCGTATGCGCAAAAGTGGGAATAGATTTGTACCTACCCTATTTTAATACAATTTTATTGCAGTGCAGTTAAAGGCAAAATGTTGCTAATAAAATTCACCACCATTACTATACTTAGTCGTACTGTTCTCCGCGTAAATGTGTTTGCATTCTTGTTCCTATCTTTTATGGGTTTACATAATTAAAGTACCGCTGACATATTTTTATATTTTTTAAAACAAAATATTTGTAATCATTGAGGCCAGTGTCTAATGCCGCTAACAGCTGAAGTAATTGAACTGAAATTTACTTTAATGTGTAGTTACGCTTTTCATTAGCTTGTAAAAAATATCTTTTTAATTTTTTTAAATAGATTTATTTATATATCCGTATCCTTAAACACACCAATTCTATGAATACTCAATTTTGAATTTATTTACTAGCACTTAACTTTTAACTGAGATAACAATCAAACCCTACATCCAGATGACGGTAGATACCAAAGTGATTTTAAAAGGGCTCCAAGTGATTTCATCATTCAGTATTCCAACTTGGACAAAAATATTTAATGTATTTTTGTCCAAGACAAGTATAAACACTAATAGACCATCGGAAGAATGAAACCATTTAATATTAATAAATAAGGAAACACAAAATTATGAGACATCTACTAATAATATAACAAGCAAAAGGGTTTAAATTCATATTCAAAGCTTCGAAGTCGAAACATATTTAAATCTCTTCGACATCAAAAGCCATTTTTGTTACTTATTTAAGCGTAAAATTTCTTAATCATGACGGGTGCTATAACTTCAAACAATTTATATTTTATAGTCTATAGTTAAATTAAAACGTGAAATAAAATATACGTAAAATTATTATTAGTTCAAAAGAGTATTCGATCAAATATGTCATCTAGAAAATGAAATTAGAGCATGAAAAGATAATTATGCATTAAGTAATACTTCTAAGAACTGAAATTCAATCAAATGAAATCATGCTGTTTAAATTTCAATCACATATTATACTTATAATATAAGTCGTAAACCAACGATCTAGGGCAAAACAAGTACATACAAGACTGAGGTTATTATATTAGAATTCAAATCCACCAATATCAATCATAAAAGAATGCGACTTAGCAGAGAAACGTGTTTCGCGATTACAATTACGTGTATTGATATTATTCACAAAGATTAATACAATTAATAGTTAACATAATGTCACCACGTCTGCGCTTATTACCCACAGACAGAGGTTAGCATTGGAAACACTTACACGTGAGAAATAGTGACTCAGTGTGCCATTATCCTCAGTATTTCCTAAATTATAGACAACATAGATATAGTTAATTTCGTCATGAAGTACACAGCCTCCACAGATAATCTGCGAATATTGGAGGTGTCTGTGGGACGTGATGATGCAAGTAATGAGCTAATTTATGTTATATAGTTTTAGCGTAGCTGCGATACTGCCTGAGAAAAATTATTACCAGTAATTGTTGATACTATTTAATATTGTAACTGTAAGTGAGATTAATGCTCAGAGATACTTTTTGATTTAACTGTAGTATGCTTGGACATTTATCTACATTTGTAGAGACAGAAAAAAAAATTTGAAAATGTTCTTCATTATTATCTATTATGAAACTTTTATCTAACTGCAAAGCTCTGAAAGTACGTTGTTACTTGTGCAATAACGGGTTAGAAAGTACGATTTTCACATTAATATGCGAGAGGCACAACTGTATGAAAAAGCCTTACTGGTCTGCTGATACTGTATAAACAATGTAAAAAGAAAACATTCATATCATAAAGTTCATATTTCAATAGTTATGTGACGGGGTGCGGCCGGAGAAATAAAAGCTCACACAAAAAGGTCACTTGTTTTTATATTTAAGGAATTAAGGCATAAAATAGTGCCTTAAAGAAACTTGTAGACTTGTAAACAGAAACTGGTGGTACAGAATATATATACAGGAAAACTTGTGAATTATGCTTATGAGCTTATTATACTTGTGAGCTTATTATAACTGCTCAGCACTATAAATATATTTAAATAATTTATTTTCGGTGAGTCAACCGCTCTACGCGCTGACTCTGGTAAGAATAAACTTCGAACAAAACAAATAAACAGAGACAGACAGTAAATTTAAAATAGGAAACAGAGACAGACAGTAAATTTAAAATAGGAAACGAAGAGAAAAGAAAATATGAAAAATGGCCAGAGAAGAGCGCAATGAAAGCAACGAGTCGCCAATATAGCTATGGCGCCTCGTTACAATACCCGCTCCCCCCTGGAAGAAAAAATCCTGAGTATAAAAAGGATTTTTTCATAAAACTATGTAAAAATATGACCATTTTATATTAAAAAAAAAACATATCTTTAATAAAAATGGATGAGATGAGAATTGTGAAATGAGAAAATAAGGAGACCAGCATCCTTACATGCATCACTTTCCTTACATGCATCACTTTCATACTTCCAGAACATACTTCAGTCAACGGTCATGGTTGATTTAATAAGACAACCAGACTCCACGCGGTAGAGTATCCAAAATTATTGAATACTCAACTGGCTCCCTACATCAGTGAAGGCTTATTTAACCAGTCACAACCCGCTGGGTGAAAAATAAAAATTAGTGTAGGCTTGTTTAACCAGTCACAACCCGCTGGATGAAAAATAAAAATTAGTGTAGGCTTGTTTAACCAGTCACAACCCGCTGGATGAAAAATAAAAATTAGTGTAGGCTTATTTAGCCAGTCACAGCCCGCTGGATGAAAAATAAAAATTAGTGTAGGCTTATTTAGCCAGTCACAACCCGCTGGATGAAAAATAAAAATTAGTGTAGGCTTATTTAACCAGTCACAACCCGCTGGAAGAAAAATTTTCCTTAAGATGAGGCTATTCCAATAGACTTAGAGGTTCTATTCTCGGTTGAGAAATTAAATATGCCTTCTATGAAGACTGAAAAATTAATGCCCTCTATGAAGACTAAGACTGTATAATTAAGTATGTCTTCTATGAAGACCAAAATTGAAGATGTCGTCTATGCAGACAATTAAATATGTCTTCTATGAAGACAGTTAATGTATAGTAATTATTATGTGTTGTAATAGAATGAGGGAATGAATGAGTTGTAAATAGTAGTATATATAAAAGTAATATATAAAAAAAAAAAAAATTACTTTGGAAAAGTAATAACGATAGAGAATTTTAATTGGGAGAAAAAGTAATAACGTAATAAAAGTAATATATAGTATAAACGTAAATAAAAGTTATAATAAAGTAATAAAGAAAAAGTAAGTAATAAAAGATTTTTTTTAGGTTTAAAGAGTTTTGAGTAAATTTTGTGCCAGGAGTTCGTAGTTATGTTATTGTTGGACAGAAGAGGTTTAAAATTTGATTGACAGGCTGTCATGGATGAAAAATTTGTTTGAAGTATTGCAAAAGTCATTTATGTTATGTAGTAATCTCTAATCTATTTAAACGTATTGATAAATTAATCATGAAGAAACCATAAGCAGAATGTTTTTTATTTTATCAAGATCACGTTCAATGGAGTAAGGACTGGAAAAAAATAGAACAATCTGAGTCTATTATTGGATTTAGTAATTCTCGTAATTCCTCAGCGGTTGCGACGGATGGAAATTCAATTGAGCGGAGACTCAGTTCATAAGCAAGCTAAGGTTTATTTAAAAGTGATGGATTCATAGTGTTATTAAAAATAAATGATTGTGTTTCAAAACGAGGTGTTTTTCTAGCTATTTAAAAACTACTTAAAAACAGTTATGATTTAAAATAAATTTAATAATACTAGTGCTAGGTAGGTATTGTGTTCAAGCTTAGACTGGTAGGAACCTCTGGATAGTCGGCACGGATTGCCCCCAGGAAAGTGCCTAGCCAAATCTAAGACTTGTATGTGGGATACACTGGAGGTACTCCCTCTCAGCACTGCCCGTAAGTATTAATTGCACTGATCTGAGTGATATATTGACGCTCAGAATCAGCAACAATTTTGTGTCGGTTTCTTTCAAAACCGCGTATAGTTTTACTGTCTGATGGGTGTAGTAAATGTGGGGTAAGTGTACTGTAAGTGTAGTGTGTAGTTGCGTGTTTGTTATGTCACTACTAAAAATTATAATAGTCTAAGTGATAGGATGATATGTGATGAGTTGAAAGGAGAGTGAAACTAAAGTTGTTTAAATTTTTCCTAACTAATCTATTATACAAGGACTGGTTAAGTAAGACTAAGATAAATTTAATAAAACTAGTGTTAGGTAGGTGTAGTGTTCAAGTTTAGACTGGTAGGAACCTCTGGATAGTCGGCACGGATTGCCTCCAGGAAAGTGCCTAGCCAAATCTAAGACTTGTATGTGAGATACACTGGAGGTACTCCCTCTCAGCACTGCCCGTAAGTGTTAATTGCACTGATCTGAGTGATATATTGACGCTCAGAATCAGTAACAATTTTGTGCCGGTTTCTTTCGAAACCGCGTATAGTTTCTTGTCTGTAAAATGTAGTAAATGTTGGGTTAAGTGTCTTGTAAGTGATTTGTGTAGTGATGTAGTTGTATTGTCAACTACTATAAATTAAATAAAATGAGGATTGGGATGAGATGAGATGAGATGATTAAGTTAATAATATGGCCGATAAAACAGTGGGGGGCGACTAAGCCTTTTAGAATTTGGAAAAAATTAAAAAAATCACACAACATACAACGATCTTCAAAAATTTTAGTTTTCTTTCGGTTCGCCGGTACTGGTTGACTGGTTGGTGACTGGTTCTTATACACGTTGAGGCGCCAGTGTGACGGGTGCAGCCGGAGAAATAAAAGCTCACACAAAAAGGTCACTTGTTTTTATATTTAAGGAATTAAGGCATAAAATAGTGCCTTAAAGAAACTTGTAGACTTGTAAACAGAAACTGGTGGTACAGAATATATATACAGGAAAACTTGTGAATTATGCTTATGAGCTTATTATACTTGTGAGCTTATTATAACTGCTCAGCACTATAAATATATTTAAATAATTTATTTTCGGTGAGTCAACCGCTCTACGCGCTGACTCTGGTAAGAATAAACTTCGAACAAAACAAATAAACAGAGACAGACAGTAAATTTAAAATAGGAAACAGAGACAGACAGTAAATTTAAAATAGGAAACGAAGAGAAAAGAAAATATGAAAAATGGCCAGAGAAGAGCGCAATGAAAGCAACGAGTCGCCAATATAGCTATGGCGCCTCGTTACAGTTATATGTTATGCAAGGCTGGAAAGTTGAGATTTGGTCGTGAGTTACCTCTATTGAAACCTGAGCCAGTGAAGGATTCTAGGATTAAACCACGTGCATAGCGAGTCCTAACGTAGAGAGGGTTTCAAAGGTATGAGACGCTAAAACTTTGCTGCCGAGCGAAACACACAATTTTTCACCTCACTACAGCGAGGAAAATTTTAAGGGGCAAGAAGAAGAGCTTAAATAAAATGGTAAATTAGTATCTTCGTCGCTGCTGGACATTTTATTATATTATTTTTTTCGGATTTAACAAAATTTCAGAACGCATATGAAAAAAAAAAAATGGTTTCTATTTAATGTGAATTGGCTAAAAACAGCACGAGATTACTTTGACAGTTCTTTTTCCGATGCGGTTCGAAATCAAATTATATGTTATAAAATCTCGCCCACTATACGTTAAAAATTCTTAAGCTTAACAAATAGTATATTCTAAATATTATAGGTTTTTTATTCTATTATTTATTCTTGTTTTTAACATTTAAAGAAGCAAAATAATTTAATGAAACTGAGACGCAGTGTTTGAGTATTAATTTAAATAAGAATAAAATATAACTTATAAAGACTATTATGATGATTCGGAACATATCATGTGTGTTTTTCCTTAAATAGAAAAATTCTTAGTTGAAACTTTTCCACGCTAACGGATAAAACGGATAAATTTCCACGCAGAAATCGAATGACAAACCAAACTTTTCCGAGCGGATAAGGTTAAAAATATATGATTCGTTTGTTATTTTTTTACATAGATTGTATTCCTATTCTATGCTCAAATTCAAAAGTAAGGTCAGTATCTACATTTGAGAGTAAGTACAGATTTTACAGGAACAGGTGGTTATAAGATTCGTTTGGAACCGTGAGTCAGAAATCTTTATAAGAAACGTTGTTTTTTAACTTTTTAATTACTCTTTTTCCAATCGTATTTTTCCGTATATATCTTTCCCATAATTTAAAATTATAATTATAGCATAACATAGAATATTGTTTTATGTGATAATATATAATATGTAAATAATATTAGATGAAGTTAGACACTTCAGTTACAGTTACCTCATACGCGTTGATTACTTAAAGTTGGTTTAGTTTCTTTAGTATTAAAACCATAAATAACCCGAAAAATTAATATTTCCTTCTCGGTATTGTAGATTTGTTTGCATATGAAAAACTCCAGAGGAAACAGCGCAATTTATTATTATTGTTAAAATAAAAATCAACATTGTTATGGTAGTAAGTACTTCCTAGTCATCACCGTTCTTGTCTTTGCGCGAATTACGGTGGCGCTTTTCCAAGGATGGCCATTGACTCTCTGTATTACGTAGTATTTATTTACTCTATGCTATTAGAGAAAGTGATGATTTTATTACGACGCCGCCAGAAGTAGAAAAGATGCTACCCAAGTAATTGTGTACTTACTTCCTAAAGTTCTGAAGTATCTATTGTTTATTTTTAAGTTAAATTACCCTTGATGTACCTTACTAAAGGAATTACATATTTCCTTTTCTCATAGGCGTAGTATAAAAAAACAGCACCCTCGACGCAAATCGGTCACTTTCACCTCTCGGTGAAGAATGTACTTTTACCGGAGACCGTAATGCGACTTTATTTTTGTTTGTTTCCTGACGTGATGACTCCAATTTCCAGTGTATCAGCCTCCAACACACGTTGAAATTAGAACTCATTGCATTTTTGTGTCCAATTAAAGTCTTCAGAAAAGAGCGTCTTCACCATCATATCATAAATTAGTTTTGTATAATATATTTGTAATTTTTTTATTTATAGCATTTTATAAAGTTATTTTTGTAAATCTATAATCTAAGGTCAAAAATTTGTTGCTTGTCTGTCCGCTCTTTTTCCATTGTATACGCGTTACCACAGCAACCCGTTACCATAGTAACGCGTTACCGGGTCAGCTAGTCTATAACCTAAGAACACAAATTTGTTGTTTATGAGTTTGTCTGTCCGCTCTTTTTCCCGCTCTTTCTTCATTGTATACGCGTTACCATAGCAACGTGTTACCGGGTCAGCTAGTCGCTTCTAAAAGCTTCTACAGGTTGGAAATTGCCAGATGAGATGCGCATGGCCAATGTGTATAGTTGTATCGATCACTAAAACGGTTTTTATTTTTATCTAAGGTGTCTAACTATTTCGTCCGTGAAGGTCACTGTGAGCAGACGTGTATTTCGTTGTCATAATATTTTGTTTTTCTAAACTTTAAAAAAAATCAGCCACCTATTGATTGTAATAAATAGCTTTTTACATTAACTAAATACAGTGTTCCTTTTGTACGCGTGTGGATAAATAACAACTTAAATCACGGTGTGAAAGACGGGTGAAGGACAGTGGGTTGTCGCAAATCGTCATACCTAGATCTCCAAACACGAACACGAATTGTATCCAAAGGTATAGTATATGCAAAACCAAACGATGCCACTACAACGATCGCCGCCATTGAGTGATAATGTTACTAAATCTTTATCATTATCTAACCTAAGTGTAAATGACAGGGAAGACTCTTGTTTGAACACAAATAGCAGAAAAAGGAAAAACCCCGATGATTTCGGCAGCTTTTGCGATGAAAAAATGTTCAACGAATTCCAAACAAGTCAGGAAAGGAAAATTGATAAGTTAAATAACATTTTGGAAGCATTGTCAATTCAAAATGCCTCATTAGTTCAAAGTAATGGTGAAATAGAAAAAATGCTGCAAGATAGCAGACGTCAGCAAAGTGAACTAAATGAGAAGGTGGTGGACCTGGAGAATAAATGCGTCAATGCTCAACTGAAAATTGAATCACTTGAGGAACAAGTTGATACTCTAGAAAGAAATTAGTCAAAATCAATGCTTGAAATAAGGAATGTCCCGAAACTGGATAATGAAAATATTCAACAAATTATTAAAAACATGTTGGTATCTGTGGGTATTATACTGGATGATCAGAGCATACATAAAATTTATCGTAGAGGAAAAGGAAACGCACCCATAACGGTGGAATTTGCGAAAACTGAAAAAAAGTATGAAGTCTTGAAGGCAATTAAAGAATACAACAAAGAAAATAAAAATAATAGGTTAAATACAGTGAATCTTGGATTCAAAACGCCGCCAATTCCTGTATATGTATCAGAACGCTTAACGTCAAAAACAAAACTATTATAACGATTGGCTAAAGAACTTGTAAAGGCCGGTGTTTTCAAGTATTGCTGGGTAAGCAATGGTTCAGTAATGCTTAAAAAGAGTGAAGGTGAAGATCCAATCCGAATAATATCCAAGAGGCATCTGGAAGAGCAGCAGCCTAAATCAATTTCAAGTTGACTATGCAAGTTCGGTTCTCCTTATCCAGTTTTTTTATACTCAGTTTTTTTATCTTTTATATTATGCAAGCTTTGTTTTTTTTTTTTTTTTTTTCAAAACAACCTTTCTTGCTGTTTACATTTCAAAATCATTTCTAGGACTAGTTTTTAAGTGTTTCTCAGCTCAGCACAATAATTGTCTAATAATAGCAAATATTCATGTGACTCCTTGTATCCCTCAAAAGGGTTCAAAGAGATTACTTATAATTATGTTATCACCAGGACATTGTTCGCACACATGCTTTCAGCTCAACCCGTGGTCATTTGGAAGAAATTTTGCTTTTTTTTTTTTTTTAACTCACTTTTGTCTGATCACCAATGTTAAATGACATGGAGAATATTAGCTCTGACATTGACAATGATGTCAATGTTGGAGATTCATTTCTTCTGGAAGACCCGGACTGCTGTGGTAATGTGCTTGAACACGCTGATGGAAACTTTAATGTCATTGTTCAAAATATCAGGAGCATCGATTACAATTTTGATGATTTTACACTTTACCTTGCAAGATATAAAATTTCATTTGATATCATTGTCTTAACCGAATGCTGGTTACCTCATCTTTTAAACCTGCCGACTTTGAGTGGTTACAAACCTTTTGCTTCTAAAGAACACATAAACCAGAACAGCGGAGTTGTAGTGTATGCTAAGGAGTGCCTGAACGTACAAGCCTATGAACCTAATATAGCAGACGCGAATAGTCTTATATTAAAAATAAATAACACACTTGTCTTGGTCGCCATTTATAGACCCCCGTCAATTCTTAACGTTGATAAATTTCAGCAATCACTTGACTTCGTACTGAAAAACTTAAAAGATGCCAAAAACATTATTGTCACCGGAGACATGAACATTGACATCAAAAATGAAAATACGGACTCTAGATCCTCGGAATACATGAATATTCTCTCTACGCATGGTCTTCTACCAAGTCATATCTTTCCTACACGTGGTCTCAATTGCATTGACCACAGCTTTTTAAAACTCGGTAACAAAGCTACAACTATAGTTAGTGAGTCTAGTGTAACCGATCATAGCACAATAATATTATCAGTCGAACTAAAACTTGTTCACCCCAAAAAACCCAAGATAATAAATAAAATAGACTACGCAAAAGTATTAGATACACTGAAACATATAAACTGGCAACCTGTTATCGACTGCCATGACCCTGATTTGACTACGGAAATATTTATTAAAACTTTGACAAATATTATTGAGACCTGTAGTATCAAACACACATTGACAAACCGAAAACGGGGTTTTAAGCCTTGGATGACCCCTGGTCTCGTTAAATGCATCAAATGGCGTGACAAATTACACAGTAGGTTAAAAAAAGATCCGAAAAATTTAATACTTTCCGTCACTTACAGAAGATATCGCAATTTTTGCAACCGGCTATTAAATAACTTAAAAAGACAATATGTAAGGTTCGAATTAAATAAAAATAAAAATGATATCAAATATACTTGGAAAGTTATACGAGAAGTATGTCATTTAGACAGCACTTACAAAAGGTCTACCTCTGATTTATTAACTACTAAACAATCTCCCCAAGAATCAGTAAACTCAGTCAATGAATTCTTCTCAAATATAGGTAAGAAGTTATCACAGGACATTCTTATTAGATTGAATAAATCGGAAAACGAATTGGCTCAATATTTTAAGAGAGAACCTGTGTTAAACTCATTACTGCTGCTACCAACTGATGAAAGCGAAATTGTAACAATTGTCAATTCCTTGAAAAATACTACTTCAACTGGCTGGGATGGTATATCCTTAATCTTCTTAAAGACGAACATCGAATACTTGGTAAAGCCTATACTACACATATGCAATTTATGCCTTGACACTGGTGTTTTTCCCAGGGCTTTGAAAATATCTGTAATTATTCCAATCTTTAAGTCTGGTCACAGAGACTGTGTAACAAACTATAGACCAATCGCTTTAATACCGTCGTTATCAAAAATTTTGGAAAAGCTAATTAATTCTAGGCTCAATAATTTTTTAAATAAATACTCCTTTTTTTCACCAAACCAGTATGGCTTTCGTAAAAATCAATCAACCACGGATGCAATTAGTAACCTTGTGAATCATGTCGCTCACGCACTTGACAGTAAAAAAAAATGTTTGGCAATGTTTTTAGATATATCAAAAGCATTTGATACTGTCTCTGTTCCCATTCTTATTCGCAAACTCGAACACGCTGGCATTCGTGGAACAACCCTGAAGTTAATTCAATCATACCTCAGTGGTAGGTCTCAGTTTGTTGAAGTTAATGGTGTGCGCAGTGTCCTCGAGGATATAAGTTTCGGTGTTCCACAAGGTTCGGTGCTTGGACCAACCTTATTTTTAATCTATATAAACGATCTCTGTGATCTCAATCTAACCAACACAAAAATCCTAACTTTCGCCGATGACACTGTATTAATATTTCAAGGAAACACATGGGACCTTGTAAAAGTCTGCTGTGAAGAAAATTTCCGGGAAGTACTTCAATGGCTTGACAACAATCTTTTGACATTGAATTATGCTAAAACTAAATATATAACGTTTAGCATCCACCAAAACAAGCAGCCGTCTAATTAACAAATCAGGGCACATCACTGTGAAGATACCTCCACTACATGCAACTGTTCTGTTTTGGAAAATGTCAAAACTATTAGATATCTTGGTATAACCTTAGATCAAAATATGAACTGGAAACAACATATTAACAATGTAAGCAACAGAATGAGAAAGTTAATATGCATATTTAAAAAAATACGATATCTTAATGACTTACCCACAATAAAATGTGTGTATTATACGTTGTGCCAGTCTATACTTACCTACGGAATTACAGTATGGGGTGGTGCAAGCAAATCACATCTAATACAACTTGAACGTGCTCAAAGAGCAGTTATCAAAGTTGCTAACTTTAAACCCTACCGCTATTCTACTAAAGCCTTGTATCAAGAATTTGTGGTATTAACTGTACGCCAATTGTATATAAAAAATATCATTTTACAACAACATAAAATTGTGCCACCTCCGACCATATCGACAAGGCGTTATTACACCGTATACAAGGTTCCTTCGTTTAGAACTAGTTTCGCCAAAAATTTTAGTAATTTTCTGGGGCCTTCTATATATAATAGGTTTTGCGAAAAATATCAAAACATTCGAAATATATGTTATTATTCTTGCAAGAAACTCGTTGAAAGTCATCTACAAAAACTCGATTATGAAGACACGGAATGTTTCCTGAAACCCTGGAGATAAATATTTATGCAACAAATATTTCGGCTATTGTAAAATTTATTTTATATATATAATTCTTGATAGTTTTGTGCTGAGTTGATTTTCGTTGATTTTCGTTGTTTTTAATAATTAACTTTGGTAGTATAACCTATAAAATGTTTATATTAATACTAACTTAATAGTTATGTTACTAAATAACAACACTGAAATATTTTTCATTTTATTTTTGAACTTGAGTAACTTAACATTTTGTTCATCTAGTTTATTTGCATATACTGTACTAGCTATGCTACGTCGACCAGTGAACAAAGAACTAAAGACAGTATGCAGTCGCGTTACTGACACGTCTCAACAAATGTTGGTTATTGAGGACGGTGTTACTAACTTGCCGCAATACAATTTTTAAAATTAGTGCAGAAGGTAGTTTGTCATTGTTTTCTTCTGATACCACCTACTATAACAAGTCTGTGTGAAATGAAATAGTTAAGCATGTAACTTTATTTACAAAAATGCAATTTATTTACAAAAATGCAATTACTGTTATGTATTCCATATCCCACGCAAAATAAAACACGTGAACAAAAGAATATCGAACCCTTTAGAATGTAACAGCATTCCAAGAGCAAAATGGCTTTTACTATTACGATGTTGCCATTTCACCTCGCGGCACATGTTGACAGGCAGCAATCCCTTGGTCTTCCTACGCAAATTCTTTAAGAAGCATTTGTTGTGTTGTTCCCACTATACATATATTATGAACTAAATGTATAAGTAAGTATAGTGTGAACGAATTTTTTGTTACACATTACAGTGCCAGCTCTTCAACCTACATATGTCAAATCTTCAATTTGATATTAAACTGTGAGACTACTAAGCATCGAAACAGATTATTATTTTAGGTGCTACCTAAAAAAGGTAAAATTATTACAGTGCTTAATAATATGATATTTTGAGTAATAATGAAAATAAGTTCTATAATTCCTTACAAAAAAAATTACGATAAATTAATCTTTGGTAAATTATATTCGTTGAATTTATTAGGTAAGTATGAAAAAAAACAACTTTTTTAATTTTCTTTTTACAATAACTCTTCTAAACTCTCTTCTTCTTTTTACAATATAATTGAAAGACACAAAATTTAAAGATATAATAAATCTTTCCTCGCACATCTTTGAGATAAGACTGTAACTTACCTACAAGTTATACAAATGGACAGTTACCATTGAAACAACGATAATTAAAATTACAATGCAGAAGTTTACACGTGCGTTTGCATAATATTTAAATTAAGCCAGCATTATCTCTTTAGTCGAATGAAATGTTTCTTTAAATTCATTTATGCACAAAATCAATGAGTAGACGCTAATGTCAATGAACTCTTTGCTGAGTCATCTTGGAATTGAAAATTAGCAGACATGAGTTTGATTCTTAGATTATTATGCGCAACGAGCTTTGAAATAAATTGTTTGTATAATACATAATATTGATATAATCATCTTAACCGCAAAATGTTCACAGCAGGACGGAAGCTTCTTCTAAAAAGGAATGGATTTTTTTCGTATCTCTGTGTTTGGCAGGCGGGTTGAAGATCGCAATAAAAGACCATAAAATTGGAAAACACTACTGCCCATTTTGTGATCTTTGGGATTGATAGTTATTATCTCCTTTAACGTCACCCTTAAGTGTGAAGGTTTGATGCTATTCTTCTGTAAGACACGACATGGTTTGTTGTTTTTGTATTACTTATCCACGGTTTTTTTTTAATATTGAAAAAATATGTCATTTTTTACTAAAATACAAAATGTTGCCTATATGTTATTATTTTCAGTATTTATAAAAGTTTTATCGCATACAGTTAATGATAAAAAGAAAAATTTAATATCGCATCTATAAAAGTTAATTAAATTTTAAATTCTTTATCCAGGATTAAAGGAATAAGGCCTTAATTACTATCTTTACTCTTTTAACTCTCTTTTCAATGTATCGTCTTAACAAAAAATTAAATCCAAAATTAATTAGTCTACGCATGTATATTTCATCGTTAGAAACTCTTTTTGTCTGGTACAGTGTTAAGTTAAACTCTTATCATAGGAGTATAAGCGCTGTTATTTCCTTAAATAAATACACAAATTAATTTTGTAATTAAAAGTGATTTAAATCAGTTTTTATGGAAACAATTTCTTTTATGAGTATTGCCTGCAAATGAAATAATAACAATTACATCATAATATTGGTATATTAAGCTTTGTACAAATATAAACTTATTACAAATTCGTCCAAACAGGAAAAGCATTCTGTAAGACAGGGACGCTAACACGTAAATCTTCCACAAAATGTTTTTTTTTATTAACAGATATTGAACTCTGTTTGTTTGACTGTAAGCTGTAAATTGATTGAGGAAGTGTTACAGTTTTGGAAATGTTGACTGGAAATCTTTTTTCAGTTCGGTATGATGACCTCAGTATCTGTATATTCTTCGTGTTCTTTGACTTGTTCTAAAAATATTGGTTACAAATATTGGTTGAGGCGTCTTCATGCATCTCAGTAGATCAGCGGATTCAGCGGTTAGAGCACTCGCATGGATAACGAAAGGTGGGTTCGAAGGGCTGGAATCCCTCTTGAGGGCTCGGAGGCGTGGTTGATTTTTACAAGCGTATTTTATCTACACTAATATTATAAAGAGGAAAGATTTGTATTTTGTATGTTTGCAATGAATAAACTCAAAAACTACTAAGCCGATTTCAAAAATTCTTTCACCATTGGAAAGCTACATTCACGCTGAGTAACATAGGCTATATTTAATGCTAGAAATAATTTAAAGAATTTTGTCCACCCGTACGAAGCCGGGACGGGCAGCTAGTATCTTATATAAATATGGCATTGTGAATGCAACAAATAAAATTAAATCCATTATGTATATGTGATATATATATCATCAACATTAGCTTATAACTGTCTCCACTCTGAGGTTACACGGGCCTAATGCAAATTAATGTGCGTGCCTTCTGAGCTTGAGAGATATAGATATTAGATTATAGATATAGCTTGAGAGATAGAGAGATATAGATATAGATATTATTACTTAATAAGAACGAATTTATTATAAGAGATAACAATAATATAATAATAGGTAGGTATAATTAAATTGTTTTATCTCTACAACCTAAATTTACAGTTTGTTAGCTTCTATTTGGTTTTTTATACAAATTCAAAATAAGGTTATGAGAGACTGGTGACCAAACTAAGCGAAAAGCATGTATTTCAGTGCCCTAGTACTCTCAATGGAACAATGGTGTGCTATACAAACTAATTTAGATTATTAAATTAAAGAGATAGAGTAAATTCAAAGCAAAAATTTGCACACCCATCCGATGTTCGGTCTTTGCGAATACTGCTTAACCTCTGTAATCACAGGATTAATAAGCTAACCGCTACACATTGAAGCCCCTCATACATTTTCCTTTTTACACATATGAATTCGCAAAGTGGGAATAACCGCCCTTTTATAAATACACTGTAAGCCGATGTTGAAGCAGGTTTTGCTGGCTGGGACGACATTCCTGGGCGTTGACACCATAAATTCGCAAAGTATTATCATTGAAGGATATCCCATTAAAAGCTACACTTCTCTTAGAATACAAATGTCATATTACGACCTACTTTACTTGTGGGTACCGATATTCATGAGGAACTCGATTGCGCAGTAGCTAGCGCGCATATGATTGGAGATGGGTGACCAAGAAATATATTATCTTGAGCTTCTTAGCTCTGTGGACTTTATTTGAAGCTATGTGCCTTTTTGCTATGGCATAGTGGGTTACGGTCTGTTCCTGCCTACTACTTTTGAATGAATTTAATATGTGACAGAAGTAAGTAGTTATTTTCGTTATTCGAATATCTTAACATAGAAAAATGAGAAAAAGTTTACAAATATGTATTTAAGGAGGATTATGAATATATATTTAAAAATCCTTTGATTTAAAAATCATTTAAATGTATATTTTTTAAATACTAGCTAATTTTGTTTCCCGAATAAGTAGGTAGTGTCCTAATTGGTTTTCAGTAAAATTTAAGTAATGATATAAAACAAAAATAATAAAGATTTAAATGTTGGAAAGTAGTAGCATAAATATGTTTTTTCACTTTTTATAATAATTAAAAATTTGTAGTAACTAAAGGAACCAACTAAACTGACATCTCATCTGCGTAGGTGATACTTCCTATTTAAGCGTGAAAACACCAATGAAAATACGTGTCCCGAGTAGATTGATGGGACCTAACTCCTGCTAGCTAATGCAGCTAGGACCAGCAAAACAGGGAAGTTTTGATCACCTATCCACAACTGTTGGACAATTTGTTGGACAATGTGTGAGTTGTTTAATATCTACAATCGCAGACCGAATACGTTAATTATTTATCACGTTATTCTTCCTCTCGGTATTGATCAGACTAAATTGAATTAATTGTAAAGCATGAAATCGAGTAAAAGGAGCGACTGGTCGTGAAAAGTTTTTAATCTGTAGAATACCACCGAAACAATATTTAAACTTGCATGCTATCACTGCTCAAACAACAAACACGCGATTCCCATTATCACGCAAGTCTTGTAACCTTGACCATACACTATCATACAGTTTAAATTTCCCCAAAAATATGACAGTATAAATCTTCTGTGGAATGCGGTTAATAATTTTACAACACGCCATCACGTAATTGTTATAACGATGAGCACTTATATGGCATTTGATGATAGTTCAAAACTTTGTGTAGATGTCCTTGCAACATTACTCCGAATTGTGCTAACAAGTTTTTTACGCATATAACATTCTATTATTGAAATTTTTACGTAGTAATTTTTATCTTAATCTTTTGCTAGCAACAGCTTTGAGTGTTGTTTTCGTAGGACGCCAATACTTCCCCAGCTCAGAAGATTCCAAAGGCACAAAAATGTATGAGATTCTGGTGGACAGCACACTATACACTCTAAAAAAGAAATAACCTCTTCTTTTACATTCTATTAATTAAAAAAAGGCTATTACAGTGTCCATGAGTACTTTACTGATAAAATACAGCATCTGTTAAACAATAAGAAAAGGTAGTTTTTTTTGTATCCTCCTTCCAGAATTAAAAATACTCTTTTTAAAAAGTAACCATCAGAGAACATAAATTATAACTTCCAGTAATACATTTTAAAAATGATTACGTGAAAAAAATGTAATAAATATACGTAGGTAATTTCCATGCGAAGAAACTTCGAAATCATATACATGAAGTGAGTCTTTGTATTTATTGTACAAGAATACTACGGACCGACGTTACTTCTAAAAAAAACAACTTGTTATATATTGCAAATTCAAATCAGTCTACGCAGCAATATTACTTACCTATAAAGCAAATGTGAACCTTCTGAATTGGCCCACTACTAACGGTCCACAACCGGCCGCAGCTCGCCCGACATTAATTATAGATGTACTTTAGTACTAGGAAAAACTAAGCTCCATTAGAAGCACAGTTACGTAAAACGAATAACTTACATATGTGTTACAAGAACTAGTAGAACTGTCTGCGATCTGACCGCAATCGATCGAGTTAAGGGTTCATTAAAAATCACTGCCTAGAGGATGACTTCTGCCTACACTATTCACACGTTGGCTATCCGGCCCAGCATCACCAAAATATGAGTACCGATCTATTAAGACAAACAGGTTTAAAAACGCAACAAAATGTAAAGCCTTATATATTATTTTTAAAACTGTTTCCATCTGATCGTATATACTATCTGGTGTGATAGTATAAAACGACGTATATGGTATAAAACGAAGTACCTACTTACTATATTTTTCTAATGTTTTGACTGATACTGCAGTTCAGTAATTACTATAATTGCAGCTGAAACTTTAAAAATATTGCTACGTAATGATTATGGGGTTAATTAATATATATATCTGTAAGTGTAAATGTAAAACCTCAAAACAAAATTATAATTTGGTTCTAATTAAATTCTTTATTTTTGTTGACGAGGCATTTTTGTTGTTGTTGTGATTTTGTGATAATTTTTGATTTGAAAAAATAATGCAATAATAATTTTAAGAACAAAATTTTACTTTTTTTATCGTTAACATAAATTGCTTGTGTGACGAGATAATCTGTACGATGGGTGAAGGCTGCGTCCGCGACTACGACCGTTACGACTGTAACTGTACATAATGAGATCCACAATGCCACTCGATATACTACCAGCTCTAATGATAACTGTACACGTTCCACTTTAAAGTATAAGATTCTTTTTTATTTTATTTTTTCAGTGGGAAAATGTCAACGTTAAGACGCAACATTGCATTTAATGCTACAAGCACGGATGATTTTACATCAATAATTAATAATGTTTTACTAGTTCACGTAGCAATTTGTTGTAAAATTTCGATTTTTAACAATTCTTAATAACTAGCTTCTGCCTGCGACTTCGTCCACGTTGGCTTCAGAAAATTTCATATTAATATATCCCATATGTTGTTTTAAATTATCCCACATGAACCTAACATTTTTCCGGGCTAAAAGTATAATATGTGTTAATCAACAATCATCAAGGTAATAAACTATCTGCGTGCCAATGTTTATCGAAATGCGCTGAGCTGTTGAAGCGTGATTGCGAGACAAACATCTAAGTACCTAAATATACAAACGTCATTTTTTTGTAACAAAACAGAAAGTACCTTGAAAACGATTTTAAGTTTTACCCAAAATTGAGTGGCGTAGAATAGTTAATACATAAAAATTTAAAATGGAGAAATTTTTTTTTCTAAATTAGAAATGAATTATTTCACTTCGTAAATTACACAACCTATGTAAGAACTCCTCAATTATGGAAAATTATAACGTCAAAAATTACTTTAATAGACTATTTCTTGATTAGGATTCTTAAGTACCTATAGGAAAAATTCCGCACAAAGCAACACAACAGCAGCAAAGGTTTGGGTGGTCTTATTATTTTATTGTAGGTAACTGCTGAGGGCTTTTAAGGTTTTTTTTTTATTCCTAAATAGATTAACAGTGTTAATAGTTTTTTTTTTAGGATTTAGAATCATTTTTATATTTATGTATGTCCTACTGCACGCTTCGTTTGTAACGGATGTAATTGAGAAATAAAGATGACATAAATTAAATTAAATTAAATAGGGACTCAGGCTAGTTATGATGAGTGATAAACGGTGACAGACAATGTTCAGAAAGCCAAAATAATACATAATTTTTCTTGTTTTTTAGTTCAGGTTCATGTTACTCTCGCTACGAATAAAGAACAAAGGCCGCAGCTTTAACAGTAAAGAAAGAAATCCCTTTGAATTTAATTCACGTAGGTACTATTGGATAGTAAAAACTTTACGGTCGGATTAGTACGCGACCTACAATTCAAATAGTAGGAAGCGACTAAATTTGTTTTCACTTCCCACTACGGAACCTTATGAGAGTTAGATTTATAATTTTTATATTTTATGCATTTTCAATGCGATCTTATAAGATAAATTATTATAATAGAAAAATACTAGAAAAAATCGACTCGGGTCACAAGTGAATTCTCAATTGGGAGAGCATTGGACCGGATTTCCAAAGGTTGCGGGTTCGATTCCCGCCTGAGAATTCACTTGTGACCCGAGTCGATTTTTTCTAGTATTTTTCTATTATAATAATTTATCTTATAAGATCGCATTGAAAATGCATAAAATATAAAAATTATAAATCTAACATGGCTGTTTCATCTTAATCGATTGACCAAACATTTGTAAAAATGTTTCTTTCGAATACGAGAGGATGTTCCTCTCATTGATGAAACAACGCTGGCCTACAGCGTAAAATCAGGAAGGTACTAGAATATTTCGACGAGTGTTCGCAAGGCTCGGTAGCTCAATTGGGAGAGCATTGGACCGGATTTCCAAAGGTTGCGGGTTCGATTCCCGCCTGAGAATTCACTTGTGACCCGAGTCGATTTTTTCTAGTATTTTTCTATTATAATAATTTATCTTATAAGATCGCATTGAAAATGCATAAAATATAAAAATTATAAATCTCACATGGCTGTTTCATCTTAATCGATTGACCAAACATTTGTAAAAATGTTTCTTTCGAATACGAGAGGATGTTCCTCTCATTGATGAAACAACGCTGGCCTACAGCGTAAAATCAGGAAGGTACTAGAAAATTTCGACGTGTGTTCGCAAGGCTCGGTAGCTCAATTGGGAGAGCATTGGACCGGATTTCCAAAGGTTGCGGGTTCGATTCCCGCCTGAGAATTCACTTGTGACCCGAGTCGATTTTTGACGTGACAACGTCTTATAAATTGGTTTGCCGGGTGACACTTCAAGAAACTGCGTTACGCTCCGCTCACGTTATGCGCTTACAATGAGAGCGAGTGAGAGGCACGCGTCCCTTCCACTCGGGCATGGTTAGCCCGCCTAAGAGCGAGAGAGACAGACATAAAAAGTGGAAGGGACGCGTGCCTATAAATTAATGTTTTAAATATAATTCTTTGTATAAATAAATGTTTTAAATTGTTACTATTATTTCATCCTTCTTCCTACTATACGAATGAATATTCACATTAAAATTATTTTACCACTCAAAGTCGTTGTCACGTAAAGCTTTCGCCCGTATACCGACTTTACAGGCAACCAACCAGTTTTTGACGTGACAACGTCTTATAAATTGGTTTGCCGGGTGACACTTCAAGAAACTGCGTTACGCTCCGCTCACGTTATGCGCTTACAATGAGAGCGAGTGAGAGGCACGCGTCCCTTCCACTCGGGCATGGTTAGCCCGCCTAAGAGCGAGAGAGACAGACATAAAAAGTGGAAGGGACGCGTGCCTATAAATTAATGTTTTAAATATAATTCTTTGTATAAATAAATGTTTTAAATTGTTACTATTATTTCATCCTTCTTCCTACTATACGAATGAATATTCACATTAAAATTATTTTACCACTCAAAGTCGTTGTCACGTAAAACTTTCGCCCGTATACCGACTTTACAGGCAACCAACCAGTTTTTTCTAGTATTTTTCTATTATAATAATTTATCTTATGAGAGTTTCTATTTATAACTTTAGATAGTTCACTTTTGCTCAAAATGCAAAATTACAATCACATTTTAGTTAAGATTTTAAATTCAAAATTTATGTTGGTAATGTAAGGTATATCATGAAAATATTAAATATATTATTATTCTTGTATATCAATAGAGTAAAACAGTGTGTTTGTTTTTAATTATAAACACAATTTTTCGGGGAAAAGTTATTTTTTATTGCAACGAAACAGCTAAAATGCGTAGTGTTCATTTTATATGCCATTTTATTTTTGATTTGATTTTTGTTTTTTTTTTTTCCACTCGTATGCATGATTATTAATATGTATTTGTTGAAAGAAAGAAGACACAGAAATTAAATAAATCCATATGTGTAATTTTTCATCAAATGGAAATCGAGAAAGTCCAGTCCATTTCATTAACCAGTTATACCGCTTAGGTCTTTATTTAACTTGCAAACATGTATGGATAACGGACAAATTTGCTGAAAGTATGCTCACACACTTCAAATAATCTCTACTATACCTGTAACCTGACGTTGGACACGCCCTAAATGCATTTTAAGAGACATTTCAAGCACCATAATATCTATCTTATATGTGTACTTCCATAAAAAAATCCTACAATATCTATATAAAAAAAACTGGTTGGTTGCCTGTAAAGTCGGTATACGGGCGAAATTTATTTATTTATTTATTGAATAGGGCTTACCAACTAAATACATAAAAATAATTTACATTAAAATTTCCGCACTTAGCAAAAATGTATCATATATGCATTTAACTTAAAGGTAAGCACAACATTATTATACATAGAAGACGTTTAAATAATTAATTATTTAAAATTAGATATTTGAAATTAGGACATTATTAATGACAGAATAAAAACTTAAAAGAAAAAAAAAAACTTAAAACTAAAAATTAATCCTACAACAGTCCAAAATTGTTTTCTTAAAGGAAGCTTTTGAATCGGAAAAAATATTTAAATTATTATTTTGAAATATCAAATTACAATTTTTCAGCATCGAGCAAACAGGAGAAAAACTTCCATAACTGTTTTTTCTTAAAGGTACTGAGAATGGTTTATAATTATGCAGACGAGCTGCAACTCTAGGAACTAATATGTTAATTTGTGATAGGAGAGACGGACAATCAATATCATGGTTCAATAATTTATACAAGAAATTCATGGCCAGCTGTTCTTTTCGTTGCCTTAATGATAACATATTAAACTGGACCAACCTTTCAGAATATCCCCTAACGCTGCGGTAGGTACCATTGATGTAAGAGATTCTGTTCACAAACTTTTTTTGAATCTTTTCGATACGCTGCATATTGTTCTGATAAAATGGATACCAAACAAAACAACAATAATCCACATGGCTACGTACCAAAGCGAAATACAAAACCTTCATTGCCTGAACACATTTGAATTCTTTAGTGTTTCTAAATAGGAACGCTAACATTCTAAAGCATTTGTTGACAGTATTATTTATATGATTTATAAATCTCAATTCAGAATCAAGAGCAATACCTAGGTCTCTGACTTGGTCCACTTTCGTCAAAACCGTTCCATTTATATAGTAACTGCTAGCAAATTTGTTATGTTTTCGTGAAAATTTTATATGATAACATTTATTTGCATTTAAGATCATACCATTTAGTCGACACCATTGCGTAACCCTATCTACGTCCTCTTGAAGTTTCATCTGATCGGCACTATCTTGAACTGCCCTAGATAATTTTAAATCATCTGCGTAGAGTTCAAATTCAGAGTTAAGTATACAGCTTTTTATGTCTTCTATGAACATAACAAACAAAATCGGACCGAGGTGTGAGCCCTGTGGAACTCCGGAGGACGGATGAATCGCTTTCGAGGTAAAACCATTCACAACAACTCGCTGAGTACGATTGGTCACGTAAGATAAGAACCAATTTGAGAGTGATCCGTGTATGCCAAAAATGGTGTTTAGCTTGTATATTAGTAATGCGTGATCCACCTTATCGAAAGCTTTACTAAAATCAGTATAGATTGCGTCTACTTCTTTTCCCAAACTCATACTAGTAATTATTCTGTCCACAAATGCTAAAAGGTTGGTTGCTGTAGAACGTCCTTTCACAAAACCATGTTGCTGATCTGACACATTTTGTTTTACATGCCAGGATATGTGTGGGCATACTAACTTTTCAAAAACCTTGGCAAGAACTGAAAGAATACTAATTGGCCTGTAATTATTGACATCACTTTTATCGCCCGCTTTGTGTACTGGAATAATAATAGCGTCTTTCCACATTTCAGGGAAACAACCTTCCAAAAGAGATCGGTTGTATATAATATGCAAGGGTACATTTAAAACAGTAGCACAGTTCTTAAGAAAGATTGGGTGAATACCATCTCTGCCTGCTCCTTTACTGGAGTCAAGATCTTTTAAAGTTTTTTCTATTTCGTCACTAGTTATATATATTTGACCCAACGTAGCAATAACTTGAGTAGTGGTTTCATTACCTAAAATAGCATTATTAGCCCTATTATACGACAAAGCGAAATTGTCGGCAAAAAGATTAGCAATGTCATCTCCATCTCTCGCAACTCTGTCACCTAAATTCATAACAGATGGTATATCACTTTTTATCTTTCTTTTGCTCTTAATATAAGCCCAAAAGTACTTAGGATTTTTAATAACACATCTGACTACTTTTTCTATATAGCTTTTATAATATTTTTTTATCAATGCTGATGTACGGTCATTTAAAATATTATATTCCAACTCATCTAAGCCATTCTTAAACTTTTTGTACCTTCGACGAGCTTTTTCTTTTTCACGCAACAAACGAATTAGATTAACGGAATACCATGGTGGGTACTTCCTATTATTATGCTTCCGTAAAGGCACATGTTCAATAATAACCTGGTTTAAAATCATATAAAATTTAGCTACAACCTCATCTATTGTTATACATGCTTCAAATTCCATTTTCCAGTTCACTTGATTTAAACGATCCCGTATCTTATTATAATCTGCCAGAAAGAAGTTGTACCTAGGTGTAAATTTTGGAGACAACATTTGAGGCCTATGCAAATGTAAAAGTAACTGTAAAGGCGGATGGTATAGGTCTACACGAGAAATTATATTTTGTGACTCTTGAACAATAATACCACAACTGGAATTACTCAATACTAAGTCGAGTATTTTTTGTTGATGGTTCAATACATAATTGTACTGTTTTAAATCGTAAGCGGATAAAAAGTCAATTAAATCACAAGCGATCGAGCCGTCATAATTACTAGGCCTTAGAAATGAATCCGAAGTAGATGGGGACCAGTCAATGCCACGCTGATTGAAGTCACCAAACATAAACACATCACCATCCAAACCATCTATAACACTACTGCTTTTATCTAAGAAATGTTCAAGATGAGTACGTTTAAGAGGAGACGACAAATAAACACAGCAAATATGTACCTTGGTAGTACCAAAAATTAACGTTACCCATAAGTCCTCACAACGACTTTCGAAGGTATAATTTCTAAATGCATGGATAGACTTTTTAACGGCAATGAGTACACCACCACCATCAGAACCCGTCTCAAAAGTGTCTGATGATCTGTCTCTCCTAAAAACTTGATATCGGTCGTCGAATATTTCACTATTAAATATACCATCGTTTAGCCAAGTTTCCGTTAACACAATCAAGTCAAAATCATTGGCTCTAACTTCAAGAGAAATATCATTTAGTTTTGTCCGCATACCACGAATATTTTGATAATAGATGAAATAGTTGAACATGAAATATTAAAGCACTTATCATTTCTAAAAAAAAAGAGAAAATAATTACATAAAAACTAAATAATTGTTAAATAGGAAGTTAATTAAACCAGAGTCTTCAAAAATTCTTGATGAAGTACCAACTTTGCTGGATAGTCATCATCCTTTCTAAGAAAAATTTTTCCATTTCTCACCCATACATACTTGAAATTATGTTCCTTGGCCCATATTCTTGTTGCTGCATGAAGTGATTTGTTAGCTTGCGTTAGATGCTCCGATATGTAGACTGGTGATTCCTTGTTCCCATAGCCTAGCAATTTTGTATTTAACTTTTCCTTGGGATGGGATCTGTTGTACTTGTACACGGCTGCTAGTAGATTGTCACGCTTCAGTTTACTGCTAAGTCTGCATATAACTGTTTTAGGCAGATTTGACGTCTTACTTTGCTTTTGTACACGATTACAAGATAAGATATCAGTTTCCGTTAAGGAAAAACCTGTCACTTTACTAATTTGCATCACTACATTAGACAGATTTTCCTGTTTATGCTCTGGAAGACAGTGGATCTCAATATTATTCTGTCGCGAATCTTGTTCCATTACTGATAGTCTTGATTCTATGTCTCTGATTTTGCGTTGAAGCTGTTCGTTTTCTGAACGAAGCTGCCTGGTGTCCTGCATATAGGCTTCTACTTTGTTCTTCATGTCTTCAAAATTAGCGTTCATGTAACTCACAGAATCTTCAAGACTACGTATCTCTTTTCTCAAAGATGAAAACTCTTCTCTAATGGCCTCGCTTAAAATAACGTGTAGCTCCTCTTGAATAATGTTTTTGATGGATGAGCGTAAACACACATTATCCTCTTCGTCATAAGTTTTGCGACTGCCCCGTGGATTTTTATTAACATTACGCAATTCATCAGAAGAATGTCCAGCCATCGTTACAGCACTTTTACATGGTGTGTCATCACTTTTTGTCTGTCGCTGAGCAGATAACATTTCAATGGTACAATCAGGACATTTCCAGTTCAATTGTTTTTTAAAGTTCGTATTGGTAAGATTAACACACTGATAATGAAAGAGCTTTTTACACCGAGATTGAGTGCATGTAATTTTTTCACTACTTTTTAATATGTTATTACATCCGCTGCAAGTAATATTACTCATTATATTTACCTTTAAATAGTATAGAAAGGTAATTATATCAATAAGTTCAGCGCAAGTGATAGACCGTTAGAACGCAGCACTAAAACAGTCGAGTAGCCGTACGGCGACTCAACGCGGCACAGCACTATGAAGCGACGGGTAGTTATACGATGACTCACGATTGCGAACGGGCGAAGCACCGGCAGCCGGACGACAAGCAGCGGGTATGAAGAAGATCGCTAACCAATTTTTTTACAAATGTTTTCACTTATAACTTTTTGTTCCTTGTCAATATCACAATACGGTTTTCACTATTTTTATTGTAGATATCCTAGCTTCAGAAGTATGATAAGCGTAACACCAAAATACGAAAATTGACTACTGTTTGGAATTAATTTTACTGAGCACTACAGAAAACGTCTTTCCTTCGAGAGCGCGGGCGCTGCTGTATGTTTTACGTGAAAAATGGTGCTGGGCGAAAGTTTTACGTGACAACGACTTTGAGTGGTAAAATAATTTTAATGTGAATATTCATTTGTATAGTAGGAAGAAGGATGAAATAATAGTAACAATTTAAAACATTTATTTATACAAAGAATTATATTTAAAACATTAATTTATGGGCACGCGTCCCTTCCACTTTTTATGTCTGTCTCTCTCGCTCTTAGGCGGGCTAACCATGCCCGAGTGGAAGGGACGCGTGCCTCTCACTCGCTCTCATTGTAAGCGCATAACGTTAGCGGAGCGTAACGCAGTTTCTTGAAGTGTCACCCGGCAAACCAATTTATAAGACGTTGTCACGTCAAAACAAAATGCTAAAACTAAACTGATTTTTTTTCAAATGTGCTTTTACAAAGAAAGTCAACTCAAGATTATTTTGTAAGTTTAAACTAGAAGAACTGCGTACCAAAGTTTTTTTTAATAATAAAAGAAGATAGAAGATACAAATTATTTTTTTCCGATTTATTTTATAATGTTGGAACCACCAACTTGAAATGATTTTTTTTATTTAGAATGGATTTGCTCTTGATCCCAATCAAGCCCGGTGGCCAAGACAAGGTCCACGAAGAAACCAGCTAACCCAGAAGGTGCCTATTCACCCTGGCTTTGAAAATGTACGGGTTATAAGTTCTCTGAAATACAGACTTATGAAGGGAGTTCAACTCTTTAGCTGTGCGCATTATGAAGGATGTTGCGAAGCGCTTAGTGCGACAGGTAGGAATAGTAACCAGAAAAGTAGTGGTAGCCCGCAGTGAGTCTCGATGTCCAATTGAAAAAACAAGATGGCGGTATAAGCAAATGCAGCTCCTGAGCACACTCTCCAAAGTATAGTCTGTAGAAGACCAAAAGACAGGCGACTTAAATAACTTTACTTTGTAATTCCGGTGGTTATGCAACTAACATGCCACAGAAGTGGATGGGAAATTAAAATAAAATATTTCTTATATTTACACCAATTAGCCTAGCCCAAAGTAAGCACTGTAAGGCTTGTGTTATGGATACTAGGGTAACATATGAACATAAATAAATTATACATAAATAGGTAATATTCATAGAAGTGTAAATAAATAACCCATTTCTCAGGTACAGATGCTCGTATTCGTCACACAAACATCTGCCTCTATCGGGACCCAGGACCGTCGGTACGAAAGGCAGAATCGCTACCGTTGCACCAAATGGTCGTCTAAGTCGCTTAGTTTACTCTAATAAAATTAAACTTATTACACTTTTAAGGGTCTTAGACTCAATTAGGGATGCCACACAGTAAAAAAATGATGGAACCTGGCCGAACAACGTCTATCAGGTTTAGGCTAGTATATCCTATAAATAATTAGTAGACAGAATACACGTTGAAGCTTTAGTATCCTCAGGTTGAAGACAATGATTACACGAATCCATTAATTAAGAAAAGTAAGAAAGATAACATTGAGAATTATTATTTTAAAATTAAAATTCTGGTAAATCTACAGTAAATAATTTAGATTACTATAAGTCAAATTTACTTTTATTGAAAATTAAGAAACCCAACAAAGTTTCTACGGTGTAGTGTATAGTTGAAAAAGGATATTTATTCTACAAATACTCTTTAATAGCGGTATTTTATAACGTATCGTACCTGTAACAAAAAAGGAAAAATAAAATATTTTTTGATTTAATTTGCCTCATTTTTACGAATACTTACTTACGCTACATACTCTACGATTTAATAAAGTGTTTTTTGGAAAATTCAAGCATTTTCCTTAAAGAAGTACATACTCAAATTATGTAACATTTAATCCTCACAAGATACTTATTGAAAAAAATATATACTTGTAGTAGTGAGCGGCTGAGTATATTTTGAAAATCCTTAATCTATAGTTACTTAAATAACACATCGGCTGCTATCTGATAAGAGTCCTTGATATCTCCTTCATATTTAATCAGAACGTTTGCTTATGCCAAGATGGCGTCACCATAAAAACATTATGCGTTTACAAGGGACAGGAAACGAGAGTCGTAATATAGGTACTATTTGATAATTGCGAGATATTTCTGTTAATTAATCTTCGTTTGGACCCTTAATATCGATAACCTTTTGTCGATCTTTGCTATTAATCACAACTACAAATTTTAGTTCAGTCAATCTGTAGGTTTAGTGGTTAATAAATTACCCCATGGGTAATTTTTGTTCTTTTTGTTGCAAAAGACGTCACTAAGCTACATTGGCGATGGGCATGTTCAACTCGTAGCGGTTTTTTGAAAAACTCAAAAAAACTCCATAATTGCACTGTAACTTGATAACTGTAAGTAATACAAAAAAAGTTGTTTATACGCAAGTTGTTGACAATAATGTAAGAAACAACTTTTCCATTTAAAGTTTTCCATTAAAATTATATTTTCAGGGTGAAAAAGTGAAAAAACACTTTTTTGAGGCTTTGGCGCCACCTACAATGCGCATTTTTTGTTGTACGACATTGCAACAACAACAGTATGTAGTGCTCAACGCCCTCTACAATTATGCTTGAAAAAAATTTTAAAAAATTCATACAAATTGAGAAAAATTCATTTCAATTTTTTTTTTTAAGAATTTTTGAGTTTTTTCAAAAAACCGCTACGAGTTGAACATGCCCACCGCCAATGTAGCTTAGTGACGTCTTTTGCAACAAAAAAAACAACAATTACAAATGGGGTAATTTTTTCACTGAAACGATTTATTTTACGATAGATTCACTGAACTATTTCTCTTGTGCCTTTTTGTGCTATTACCATGGGGAGGCGTTTTCTTTTTAGCAAAGTTTTTAAATTATTTTAATAGAAAAATACTGAAAAAAAACGACTCGGCTTACAAGTAAATTCTCAGGCGGGAACCGAACCCGTAACCTTTGGAAATCCAGTCCAATGCCCTCCCAATTGAGCTACAGAGCCTTGTGAACACCCGACAAAAGAATTTCCAGTACCTTTCTTATTTTACGCTGTAGGCGCCCGAGAATTCACTTGTGAGCCAAGTTGATTTTTTCCAGTATTTTTCTAGTAAAATATTTTATTTTATAATTAAACAATTTAAAGAAATCAAAAATATATATAAAATTATAAGAATTTTTAAATGTTTAAAAAGATATATTGAGGATATCTATTTATTCCCAAATGTACTATTGACAAAATAATAATATAATCGCTTGATAAGTAAAGCGTCATGAATAAATGACTCTTAAATAGTATGTACAAGAAATTTTAATACATTTTTGATCTCCTCAATTTTGTTTAATGTTATTATTATTTTTCATATCTAATTTTATCAGTGCATGTTCTTGACAGAAAGAGTGACTCTTGATAGAGAATGCACTTAATTCTTTAAAAGTTGCAGTTTCGTTCTGAGATTAGTAGAGTACAAATAAAATATTGATATCGATTCATAGCTTTTACCAGCCTCCAATCTATACATATAAATAAAATTGTAGTGTCTGTTTGTAATATTGAAATAACCGTTTTTACTACATGCATATTAATATATATACGGTACATACACCAAAATAATATTTTTTACAATTTTTGTCTGTCTGTCTGTCTGTTTGTTCCGGCTAATCTCTGAAATGGCTGGACCGATTTTGACGGGACATTTATTGGCAGGTAGTTGATATAACAAGGAGTAACTTAGGCTACTTTTATTTTAAAATAAAATTTCTGTGCCACAGCAACGCGTGGCTGGGTCAGCCAGTTTGAATGTAATAGTTAGAATTTCATTTGAAACACAATCTTATTTTCAAGTTTCAATGAAACCCTAAGTAATCTCATTAATATAAATAACTGGGAGAAAATACATACTTATAGTAGTAAACAGCTTAAAAGGCATAAGACCTCGTTAGTAGTTGATAGACAGCCGTACCATCAGCTGAGGACAGATCGTTATAGTGACTGGACTTAAAGCGCCCACAGAATATTGTTCGCCGGCATAACCTTTTACGGTCTTTCAAAGAGATTTAGCATGCCAATGGTCCTTCTTATGTTTATCTAGATAGATTGTCTTTGTGCTTCGAAAACCCGTTGTTAACGATGTGAATTTAATGACTTGCAAGATACATAAAATCTGTTGTGTATATTGATTTTGATATCGTGAACACTAACATGTACTGTCTTATTAATTATTATCTTAGCGATTAAAATACATTTATCTTTTAACTACAAGATACTTATTGCTTAAGTTAGATCTATATTCTTTTAAATTTTATTAACGTTCCTAAAAACATTTACACTTTCGAAAAAAAAAATTATGTCTAATTATTTTTGTCTAATACTAGCGGCCCGTCCCGGCTTCACACGGGTGGACAAAATTCTTTAAATTTTTTCTATTACTTTTCCGTTAGCGCCATCTACCGTCCGGTAGACGAACTACTTGCGGTTAACGCGTTGCTATGGTAACGCGTATACAATGGAAAAGAGCGGGAAAAAGAACGGACAGACAAAGAACAAATTTGTGATCTTAGATTATAGATTTATTTATATTTATTTAATTATTTAGACTATTATATAATAACTATTTTTATATTTTATATATTACTTTTCGTAATATATCAAATATAAAAATAGTTTTAAATTTTATTTGTTTAAAAATGTATTTTTAAATAAATTGGACCACTGAGGTTCACTTACAACTAAAAAAATGGTTAAAAGGTTTTACTACTTTGAATACAAACTAAACCCTGTAATAGTTTACCTGCTCTACTTGCATATATCAATCAACCAGTTTTGTGTAACGAAATTCCAAGAAGTCACGTTCGAGTCTTGTTTCGTTGATACCTTTACATGCTTATTGTTCGATTGTCGTTGCTACCGGTCGACACGAGTAAAATGTGTCAGATATGTAACTATTTTATAATGATATTATTTTAGTAACATTACTAATACTGATATAAATAATTCGAAAAGGTCGTTTTAAAACTTACACAACACATTTATATATTTCTTATTACGATTGCATTACATGCGACTTAGTATCTAAACACATGACTGATTATCACATGTACGTCGTGGGCAAATCAATGTGAAAAAGAGAGGACAACTTTTAAAATTAAAATTTGTTTATATTTTCAATTTTTTATACATATTTAGGCTTTTAGATAGCCAATTTATTATCAATTCTTATTATGCAAAATGAATTTAGATGTAATTTATAATGTTGCATTATTTCTGCTTTGACTTTGTACTTCATTTTTATTTGCATTAATTAGTTCGTTTAAAATCATTTTTTTAATACTAGCTATTTATCCATTGTTGGTCATAGTAGTGTTTCAAGTTAAAATAAAATTATATTAAATTTAGCCATACTACATGTAAAGCTAATTCTGTTTATAATTACTTATTTAAAAATTTACGTGAAAGAAACAACATGAAATAAATATTTGCAACGCTTACAAATGTAGTACTTACTTCATAATAAAAATTATAAATGGAATAAGTGTTTTTGTTATAAATTGCAAAGGTTGGTAAAAGTTTTTCTATTATTATTAATTCGGGTGAGGAATGACGGTTCGTTTGGTCATTCCGTTTACCGCAAACCCACACACACTGACCGCTATCTCAACGCGTCCTCGCATCACCACCCTAAACATCTTAACTCTGTAGTGACTTCACTGAAGAACCGTGCATATGACTTGTGTGATGAGGAACATCTTCAAGAAGAGTTGGAGCATGTACGACGAGTCTTACAGAGTAATGGATACAAGGGACACTTTCCATCCAGACACAAATTAAGACACCAGAGACACAAAGTAGACAGACAACCCGTTTATTTGCCATATGTCAAAGGAGTGACTGACAAGATCTCAAACATACTGAATAAGTACTCGCTAAATACTGTCTTCACTCCTGTACGAAAGGTTTCACAATACCTACGGTCTCCTAAAGACAACTTCCCCTTGGAGAAACCTGGTGTCTATAAGATCGATTGCAGCTGTGGCAGTTCGTACATTGGCCAAACAAAACGAACAGTAGCATGCCGAATAAGGGAACACATAAAAGCAATCAAGAACAACGATAAGCAGAAATCGGCCATCGCGGAACATTTGATTGATTCTGGTCCTAACCACTGGATTGAGTTTCATAACCCACAGATTATTTCGACAGAACGCCACTACATACCAAGATTGGTCAGGGAAGCGATTGAAATAACAAAACATGAAAATTTCAATCGTGAGGACGGGTTTAAATTGTCGAATGTCTGGAATCCAGTGGTTCGTATGTGTAAAAACCGAAAAAATCAAAAATGTGTCGTGTCGCGATCCGATACTGTAAGTGTTGTGTGTCGAGAACAATCCCAAGTGAATAGTGAGAATGTGAACAGTGGTACGGGTAACGAACGCAATAAGAGACTTCGTCGGAGGGTAGACCGATATTTCTGCCAATAACAGCCTACCCGCAATTACTTCAGTCGCTCCGTGATCTGTTGATCGTGTTCACAGATGACAAATCATGGACAGTGAGTGAAAAAAGTTGGAATAATATAAAAATGAATACACACAAAAACCAATATTTTGGATTTAATTATAATTCGCGACCCAAATGAGGTTTTACGTTTACTGCTATCGCAATATAATTTTATTGTTGCTGAGTTTACTTAATAGGCAATTAAAAAGCTTATCCGTTATACGGAGGCTGTAAAATAAGAAATTATATGCAGTTCACATCTTTTCACTTGTGACCTCAAAAGCTTTAAGCCGTCTTAAATAAATAACAGTATAAATAAAATTAAAAAATATATATATTGACAATTAAATTTATTTAAGTAGTTTGGTTTTATGTAATCGTAATAATAATAATAATTATTATTATTCATTTTTTCCTCAATATGTATACGTATTTGTGTAAGTCGTATAGGTATGTATGTTTTTAAATAACTTTAAAGAGTTAAGTCTATATAAATGAACTTGTGGACTTATTGTTCATAAGACCGCCGCACTCCCCAGCTCATTGGTTATTCGTTTGTAGATTCACCAGACTACAAAAGTCCTTAGTTGTTTTACACCTAGTTAGGCACGCTCCCCGGCGCGTCTACCATTGTCCTCCTTGTTATGGTAAATAGCTGCCCTCGGGCCGGTGGTAAAGAGCTAAATATTTCTTATAGGCTTGCCAGATTTACGTAAGCGATTATGGGATACACAAATAATATAATAACATAGTTATTGCAACAATACAATGTAATGCAATGTCAAACTCTTAGTTTTATTATAATACATATACTGGACCATGTTATGCCCTATAATTAAGTTATTTAATATATAATTTTCGTGATTTCTTTATTTGAATTCACAGATAGAAACAACAAACACAGATTGTTTTAAATTTCAGTGTTCCTGCTCACTTCGCATAAAATTAATCTTTTTATTTTTCTTAGTATAAAATAATATTAAATTCAAGTAATTAATAGTGGCTTGGAAATATTATGATGCTATGTTTTTTTCATCGTCAGCTACTCATCTGAAGAAATATGAAGGCAAGTAATACTATTTGCATTTGCTCGTTGTGTGTTTCAAAGGGATCGCTGTAACTCGTTAGAACAGCTTGTGCTATTGAGATATTTTGAGATAGGTAAATGTCCAATAATTTGTGAAATTTATACCTAGCTCCTTGAGTATGATTTCAGTTATACTAAGTGGCATCTTTTGGTTCCTTAATCATTTGGAAGTAAAGAGAATCGAATAGAAAATTATGCAAACCGGTATATATTTAGCGTAAGTAATACCGTTATTTACGAACCACGGACACGTGCTCCAAAATGGCGGATTCTTCGTTGTTGACTATTTTTACTGTAGAAAATATACTTTTGTTGAAGTTGTACTATGTAACCAAAAGATGCCACTTAGTATAACTGAAATCATACTCAAGGAGCTAGGTATAAATTTCACAAATTATTGGACATTTACCTATCTCAAAATATCTCAATAGCACAAGCTGTTCTAACGAGTTACAGCGATCCCTTTGAAACACACAACGAGCAAATGCAAATAGTATTACTTGCCTTCATATTTCTTCAGATGAGTAGCTGACGATGAAAAAAACATAGCATCATAATATTTCCAAGCCACTATTAATTACTTGAATTTAATATTATTTTATACTAAGAAAAATAAAAAGATTAATTTTATGCGAAGTGAGCAGGAACACTGAAATTTAAAACAATCTGTGTTTGTTGTTTCTATCTGTGAATTCAAATAAAGAAATCACGAAAATTATATATTAAATAACTTAATTATAGGGCATAACGTGGTCCAGTATATGTATTATAATAAAACTAAGAGTTTGACATTGCATTACATTGTATTGTTGCAATAACTATGTTATTATATTATTTGTGTATCCCATAATCGCTTACGTAAATCTGGCAAGCCTATAAGAAATATTTAGCTCTTTACCACCGGCCCGAGGGCAGCTATTTACCATAACAAGGAGGACAATGGTAGACGCGCCGGGGAGCGTGCCTAACTAGGTGTAAAACAACTAAGGACTTTTGTAGTCTGGTGAATCTACAAACGAATAACCAATGAGCTGGGGAGTGCGGCGGTCTTATGAACAATAAGTCCACAAGTTCATTTATATAGACTTAACTCTTTAAAGTTATTTAAAAACATACATACCTATACGACTTACACAAATACGTATACATATTGAGGAAAAAATGAATAATAATAATTATTATTATTATTACGATTACATAAAACCAAACTACTTAAATAAATTTAATTGTCAATATATATATTTTTTAATTTTATTTATACTGTTATTTATTTAAGACGGCTTAAAGCTTTTGAGGTCACAAGTGAAAAGATGTGAACTGCATATAATTTCTTATTTTACAGCCTCCGTATAACGGATAAGCTTTTTAATTGCCTATTAAGTAAACTCAGCAACAATAAAATTATATTGCGATAGCAGTAAACGTAAAACCTCATTTGGGTCGCGAATTATAATTAAATCCAAAATATTGGTTTTTGTGTGTATTCATTTTTATATTATTCCAACTTTTTTCACTCACTGTCCATGATTTGTCATCTGTGAACACGATCAAATAAAATCATAAATATTAACGCGTTTTTGTTATCCATTAAATGTTTTTAATTTTTATATAAACTATATTTTGTATTTTATAATAATGTATGGACGATATACGGAAGTTACCTACATTTTTCTCAATGGAGATTGAATTCCATATAATGTAATTTTGATCTAAAAATCGAATGGAGAGTTTTATATAGATTGATGTGCTGTATAGGTTGAATTTAGTATTTTGAATACCAAAAGTAACGGTAATTTTTAAGTGAATTTCGTTTTAGTGTTAAGTTCATAAAATTTTCAGCCCCCATCGTTTGAACTTAATGCCATATACCATATATCGTTTCTTCATTATATGTTTACATTAACACGCTCCTGCGATTAAATCGCTAAACTGCTATAAGGGCATTGCGAGATCCTAAGGATCTGAATTATTATTTTCCAGTGCCCTGAAGTCGTCTCATGCATTCGACCGACGTATAATTTTAGTTATAACATTCACTTTTCACTTCAAGTGAAAATGGAAGGTCCAATGATACCAAAATCGTCTTTGTACTACTAATTAGAGAAAATGCAACCTTAGACTTGCGATGGCAGTATTTATATGGTACCCTCTTACAGAACAGTTTTTATTATTACTCATACAAGGTTTTAGCATTTACTTTAGGACCTTTTGATAATAACGACCAAAGTTTCATTTTAAATTGACATTAATTCCGCGTTAGAAGGCTTCTAACGATCGGTTGGTGCGTCGATAGTGCTCCTTCCTACTGCATCAACGATTCTTAGTTGGGATTCTAGTAAGGGCATTTTGTATGACAGGATTAAATATTTTTTACTGTTATAAACTTTTTTTTTTTTGTTTAAAAGCTTGGAACTAATTCATTGTTGTCAGTTATCCTATACTGACAAATGCTTACTACTTTATAGTGATATGTTACATATAAAATTAATGATTCCAATACTACTTTAAAAAGAAAATAATCTTCAAACAAAAACGGTAAAATTCTTTGAGAAACCCTTTAAACAAAAACTGCAAATTTAGAATAAGTGAAAGTGGACCTGACCATACCAAAGACGGTTGGCGCTGCCAATTAGAGAGAATTCGCCCTGCGCCCGCGTATCTACAGGGAGTTGCAATTTATGACAGGGGATTCACTGCCATTACTAAAATACTACTTCATCGTTACAAGCTTTCTACTTATACGGGTTGATTGATTTCTCGGCGGCAATGTATTTAAGCGCATTTATTATCAATTACGAAAAGAGTTACAGTCTTCATTTGAAGATAACAAGTAAGTCATATCTATAACCTGATACAAATTAAGTATGTTGGATCATTAAACTAACATACATTTGATGGTACGATACATGACTACATCACTAATTATGTAAATTAGTCGATGTTAGTTCCACAAACAACGTGGAGTTCAAATACGTATCACCAGATTCCAGCATCTCATCCAACCACTGCTCTGGGCTAGTTGGCAACATAACAAATACAGAATTTATATGCCATTTATTAAAAAAAACACTTATTTCAAATATTATTTAAATTGTAGTCATCAATTACTTTATGTATGCTTCCCATGGTATGTAATAAAAATTTTATATATTTTATTTTCTTTTCCAACTGAACCAACTTAGATACTGGAATGACAGACATCCGTTATAAAATCCATGATTATTATTTTTTTACTTGAGTAGTCATAGTCGTAAACCGAGGCTTATAAAAATGTGATGTTTATATTTCATATTATTTTGTAATTATCGAAAAAGCATAGAGAGAAATTTAAACTCATACCGAACTCTCACGTTCTTCTGACTAATCTAACTTTACCTAACCTAACCCAATGATGACGAGCTTTGATTAAATACTTATTTTTCTAGATTAACAAAGTCCTTTTGTCAGAATTGAGTGACATAACTCAGGGTACCAGATGTAAATGACATGAGCATGTTATCGCATAGGTATTACCCAACTGGCAGGGTCAAAGGAATCTGGTTTAGATCCGCCTGTATGCGTGCGCACCTTAAAAGGAGGCCCGTCCACAATGGCCTGGGAACCCAGCTCATTTGAAGAGAAAATATTACGTTGTGTTGTTCCAGACTCGCTAAATCGCTTTTTAAAGACGCGGTTCCACTGTGGACGGTGCATACCTTGCTATAATACCCGGTTGATTACTACTAAGTTGTTATTTACATACCGATGGATCGTGTTTTACTAGTAAGCTGTACTGATAAAACGACCCTGTTTATGGGATGACTGTTATATCTTACAAGGCGGAAAATTACTCAAACTAATTCGGAGAATACTAATGACACATAAACCATGTGTCATTAGTGTATTTACAGTAATAATAAAGTTACAATTCATGAACGTGACCAGAAAATTTTAATCTGATAAAATTATTTTTTATCATCATTTCTTATGAAATATTTTTTTCTTGTGAATAATTTACTATTGTTTTTCAATATGAAAAATAAATTAAAAATTACAAGCAAACAAAGGTCTCTTATTTTAAGTATACGGTGTAAAAAAGTAACAAGACCCCAAAAATAAAACCATGGTTAATTCCTATCATTACTTCTTCATTCTGCAATTACGATTACTTTTTGTATGATACCAAATTGGGGAAGCGGTTAGTTATACATTTGTTGCCCAAGAAATAGTCCATTTCTATCCTTTATTCATAAAATCCATTTTAAAATCTCATTATTGATCTTTCCAATAATACACCTTCAATAGGTACTACTCTATGATCCATGATATAATGAATTACGCTACATTGCGTTTCATACGTTTAATCGGCTATTCTAAATGTATACATATAAATAAAAATGGAGTGTCTGTTTGTAATATTGTAAAAACCGTTTTTTACTACATACACCAAAATATTTTTTTTTACAATTTTTGTCTGTCTGTCTGTTTGTTCCAGCTAATCTCTGAAATGGCTAGACCGATTTTGACAGGACTTTTATTGGCAGGTAGCAGATGTAATAAGGAGTAACTTAGGCTACTTTAATTTTAGAAAAATTGTTTAAAATTACTGTGCCACAGCAACGCGTGGCTGGATCAGCTAGTAATAAATATTTAAGTGTCTATTTGTAATCTCTAAGTAACGGTTAATTACTAAATGTATATGAGACTATAATATAGTATATTATACAGTGCTTATAACAAATAATGGATATTATTTATATAGATTAAAGTAAAATTTATTACATATTAGTTATTTTGTAATTTATTAAGTTTCATGTACACTACAACACGTCAACCTATCAAAATCTTTTTAATCTCAATTGTCAGTGTGATGTCGTATTGACTGAACCCTATTCGTAAGTCGTGAGTTCGTTAAGGTGTTTTTACATCCAGTATAATTGAGTCAATAAAAACAAGTACTTACAAAAACGAAATGTTGTTAATTTATTCTGTCCAAAGACTTTTTGCCTCGATTATCGTCGCAAAAATAATGAAAGCCGTCGGAATGCAATCAATTTTAAGGATTCTCATATCGACGTCGGTGCACTCATATAAGCAATTAACTAAAGTGCTTTATGGGAGAAGTATTCACCCTTATAAAGAATAAACATTACAGTCAAAGATTTATCTTCCAATCAACCAAAATACTTAATTTTTCAAAATTGAAGGCTTTATCACACCAAATTTCGTGTAGAGTCGTATTAAGTTTGATTAATCAGTAGTTTAGTAATATTGATGCGTTTTGGTAAAGTTATGTTATAATTATATATAGTTTTTATCAATTCACACCACAAAAAAGATTACGAAAGTATTTCATTCTCATGGATTTCACTAACGCATTGTGATTTTTCTTAAATACTCTCATGAACAATGTCTATAGCAAAATCGATGATTATTTAAATGACAAGGACGCGTAAAGTTTGTCCTTTTTTTCTGTTTTCTTTTTTGTGTAATGACAGTATTCATAAAATAGTAACAATTTTTATACTTTTTGGTATAAATTTAAGGACACAAGGAAAGAATTCTTAAATTTTTTGAACAATGTTTTGTGAGTTTCTTATGGCTTATTCTCAGTACATACAAGGTCCTCTGACGGGGGACTTACGAAACTATGACGTAGCTGTTGACGTGCAATACACGCATTATAAATGCTGATATGGAATTGAGAGGTTTTATTACTTTAACTGTTGCTTTACAGGGTTAATGGGTTTATATAATTGAAATAGACTTATTTATCCATGATATAAAATTCGGTGTTAATATAATATGAAAAAGAAATGATTTCGTAAAAAAAATTAACCTTTTTTTCGGACGCCATGTTTGGCTTCAACGACGATTCACCTTGAGCCTATGCAAACAACAATGCGGGTATGACTAAATGACTAGACTGATGATTGTTTTTCAGTGCACGACTTTAGTTTCACTGAGGAATTCTATGGTGCAGTATCGCAAGGGCTGTGTCAATGGGTGACAAAAATTAATATCGTTATTCGGAAGGCACAGTAAGGCATTGGTAAATAGCATTATCTGCAGTTTAATCCACACTGGGTCCGTGTGGAGGGTTATGGCCCTCTTTGCGATGTTTTTATCCATAGGGAAGACCCCTGTATTCGGGACATTGGTTTATAGGCTTATGTTGATCATTTCATTATTTAACCCATTCGTTGCTGCGGACGCCCATTGGCGTTATTTTGATGTTAGATTCAGGTGCGGAAAACGCCCATCGGCGTTTTTTAATTAACGGACGAAAACCGTTCCGCACCTGGCTAATAAGTGTAAATTATATCGCCGCACGGAATGGGTTAAGCACAGAACGGGCCACCAGTTTTTTTCTTATATTTTACCAATAATTTTGGTATATATGTCATATATAGGTAACAACATTATTAATAAACAGGTTAATGTACGAGATCTTTTAAAATTCACTTCAAAGAAAGTAACATATAAGGCACTTTAATAAAAAAATATCTACAATAAATTCACTTATGCCAACATAAATTTAACCACCGGGTGATGGTACAACGGTGAAGACTAAACTATGTCAAAAGGTTCTGGGTGCAAGTTGTATATTTGTGAGATAAGCATAATAATTTGTTCCCAGGTCATGGGGGTTATATTCTTACTAATGTATAGTATCCGTTATTAAGTATCCATAGTACAAACTCTTTTTGAAAGTTAATAATTGATTATTATTATTAAGTGACGAGACGCAACATTCTCCGTACTAAAGTATGTTTTCGTGTCTGCATAATGTTGTTCGTTATCTGGTAACTGGTATTATCATTATTCATACTTACAGTGTTGTTGTTGACAACAAAATTTTATCAATCGTATTTTTATATAGACCTATAGGTATGTCCTTGATCGACTAATTTAGTTTTGGGCAAAGATCTACCTCAACAACTGTATTTACGAGTTATTTTGCTTCTCAAAAACTCCACGAGTAGTTGTTGATCATACCTGGATTATCCGTATCGATGTTTATCTTTACGCGACAGCGAGTAAATCGCACCGGGCGCCGCCCGTGATATCATTATCAAGTTCTACTAGGGCCAATCGAAAATAAAACCTATCGTAAACGGAATAAGAATGCAACATCCGAAGGTAAAACGCGAATGTGATTAATATGATAAAACTTGTTGCTACAACAGTATTGATTTATTCCATTGATAGCGCCCTTTTCGTAATATTTTTCTCGGATCTTCAAAAATATTAAGGTACGTTAGTTTTGGTAAAATATCGGATCGAATACATAGCTTTATACTGACTTACATACGTTAATAAATATTGTATTTAAAAAGCAACAAATTTTGAACAATGGGCCTTGAGTTGGACGCATTGCTTAAAAAAGTGGTCTTATAATGGCTAACCACCCATTAAAAGAAAACGAAAATTGCGATTTTAGAACTTCAGTTTTTCTGATAAGCTGAAGGTATAATACTCATTAATTAATAGTTATAATTAAAGTAAGATGACAATCACAAAAAGTAAAGAAAATGTTTTAGTTATTTACTACTTGAATTTTCAAAATAACTCATTACGCTTGAAAATGACGTTATAAATAGATAATTTGTTACACTATATATGTCAGTCCCATCGAAGTACTGGTACTATTCTACGAAAAAAAACGAATAACATAAAAACATATAAATAGACTCCAATATACCTAAAGAGTACTAGCAGAAAGGTGTACCAAGTATAAATATAGATTAAATCAATGACCTTGCTAACGAAGGCTGCGCGAGAGCCTGGCCAGCGAGAATAAAATGAGTGTAAAGACCTGCCACAAAAAAAATAAACCACAACAACGAACGGGGCCAATGTTAGGAGCCGAGTCGCTGCGAACGACAGAACTTCGTCATTTTATTTCTTAAGAACGTTTATTTATTGAGTTTTGAGTGTGTAAGTTGCAGAGAAGGGCATTTGATTATTTATAACATGTAGGTACTACTAAATAATAACCAGCGTTAAATTGCGTACTTTAAATATAATGCTTGGATAAGTCTTGTACGGCATATTGACGTGTAGCCTAATTTACATATGTAATTATTTATTTAAACTTCATCGCACACAATACAAATGGCGGACTTAATGTTATTATTCTGAACTTATTCGGTTATTATAATCATTCTCTTCCAGTCTACCGGAGAGCTGACCACAGAAAAAATAAAAGGCAGCACATACTTGTTAATTTAACAAAAGAACTAATATATACGATAATACATATAACGATTTAGCATAAAATATATAATATCATATATTTAAATAAACTATAAATAAAATACAAATGGATATTATACTAATTACCCCGCATAAGATAAAAAACTAATAGCACACAGTTTCGTCATTACTGCTATCTGCGAGAATAGGGCAGATGCGGTACGAATTAGGTTACATGATAACGTTGATGATAACAATTTAAATTATATACTGTATTATTTGCTATCCGGTAAATACGCAAAAAAGTTCGTTAACATTTCTATGTAAATGCTCTATGTTTAAAAATTTATGTATTGATTCTTAAGAAACAGTACAACAGAGCGTTGCTGAAGTTATAGCGGTTACGATGGTTTATACCAGATGGTTTGAAAGCGCTATCTCCCTTTCAATTTTAGTTTTTGTGTGCTGCATGTTTTATAATAACTTTAGTAGCCGTGGTTGTAAGAAAAGCACTTAAGCTCAGTTCTGCTGTTCTTACAACCACAGCTCACATTAATGATGCTGTCCATTAATGTTCAAGAGGATACGAAGTCAAATTATAACTTGGTTATAGTTACTATGTGATTGGTTTAAATAGTGACTTTTCTGTGTCCCATAAGTATGTAAATACTATTACAAAACGAAATCACTGATGTATCTAAAAGAACTGGTAATAAATCAAAAATAGGCGTTCAAATAAGCCAATAACAATGAGACCATTAAATAAATAAGACTAAAGACTCTCCCGCCTGAGAATTCACTTGTGACCCGAGTCGATTTTTTCTAGTATTTTTCTATTATAATAATTTATCTTATAAGATCGCATTGAAAATGAATAAAATATAAAAATTATAAAACCATTAAATATAGTTTTATACGCTCCATTCATCAACATTATTGATTAAAGCACATGATGATATAACATTATTTGTTAAATTAAATGACTTTATTAACATGACAACCCACGGTCCGCCACATCGCCTATGATTTTGAATTGAAAAAAATATATTTTCTACTCTACTGTAATATTAGGGCAGAATATAGATTTTTCATCGTTCTAATGCTTGTTCGTCCTGTGCACAAATACCAACGATATATTTTCATCTGGAATAATGCGATACTTTTTGAGCAACGGCTGAGACAAACGATTTTCTCGAGTTGGATTTTATTTATTTTTAAGAAATTACTTACATTACTGAGAACATCAACACTTATACCATGAAATGTCACATGTCAATTTATATTGATTTCTCTGTTAAAAATCAGTTGAAGAAATTTCACATTTTTGTATAGTTTGATGTAATATTATCCATAGAGTGTACAATAACATTTTACAGAAACTATTTAAAATTAAATTTAACTAATTTTCCAATATTTCTGTATTCTACCACAACCTTTTAATTGGGGTTTTCAACATTTATAGCGTAATTATTAGAAATATCAAACGTGTAAGAATGAGGATCCTTTTATTCAGTCAGATTTTAATGAAATGGTTACTGATTCTCAAACTTACCTTTTAGGGCAATATTTTTGATAATAATTACAGTTTTAAAATGTACCAATTATTTTTAAGCAATCTTAAAATTGGCTGGAATAATCACTTAGCCGTTTTACTAATAAAATACTTAGAAATACATAAATAATAAATAGAATGTCTTAATGAATGAATGCAGCCAGTCACTCTGTCAAACAATTATAATAAATGAACACCCACGCATTACTGGATTCTCGACGCTTATATCTAGGAATTCTACAAATATACCGCTGGATAGTAATAAAAAAACGATCACTCTTAATGCAAAGTGTCAATCTCATAATATAACTAAGTATATGGTAAAAATATTGCTTTTATTTAAACTATTACCTAGAATAAAGCTTAAGCTTTACTTACTTATCATTTTCAAAACAGTTTTGACTAATGTATTTGATATTTAAACATTTGACAATTTCAACAACAATTATTACACAGGTTCATTTAATTTTAGCCTACGTTGTTCTCAACGCGACAAAACATCATTATGCAAACAGTTCAATAATCTTAAAGTGATTGATTTGTTCAATAGGTCGAACCCGTATAGTGATGTGCCGTATCAAGCACCTGAATATTTATTCTGGCTTTTAACTTCATTGAGTTGTCTGTTTGTACGTACTTCACCGTATGTATTAACACAATCTTGCATTCGTACTCGTTTAAAACTTTCAGTAATAATATTTATTGTTTTGTGCTATTAAAAAATTGATACGTACCGTGGAATGTAACCAAATCAATATGTTTATATATCTACTGAATGCAATTTTTTTTCTCTTAGCCTGTTAGAACCAATAAAACTAATAAAAATTTATTTTTTAAGAAACTATTTCCATAATCCCGACCCATGAATATACCTCTATTATTACACGTGTTAACAGATTTTTAAAACACCATTCTTCTTGATCTTTAACAACTACTCGATCATATCTAACTAGAGAACAATAATCGATTCTTGTCTCATCACTATAGATCAAGTGCCGTTCTGCATTTCAATCAAACTGATAACAGTTGGCCCTTGTATGTCGGCCCTTTGTGCCGGTATATAAATTCTATCACCATAAAGTCACACTACAGTACTTGGAAATGCTGACTCAATCCTATAAAATTATGCAGTTATTCCTGGAGCGACGACGATTAATTCTAGATTATAGGGAGTTGATAAAGCATATTTAAGGTTTCGTCAAACTTTGGTATAGCAGGCCAAATATAGTTGGTTTATCGATACGAAACATGTCCGGTTAGTAAAGTCGGGAGAGATCTTTTCTCTTCATAAACGACGTTATGCAGATACACAAATAAGCCCTTAAGAGAAGCGGCAGAAACGAAATAACTTAAACAAATACGAGTAATAAAGTCTTTCTATCTAACATATTAATATTGTCATTGCAGATTTTTTTTAGAATTTTATGAGTTCTACAACTTCTCTGGTTAAAATATTTACATCTGCTCTAGCTAAGCAAGCTTTCGTAGAAGAACGCGTAGATCGACTATTTTTACGTCGACTTTAGTTGTAAAATAGATCATAACTAAAACCACTTTTATTTTAACGGCATAATAAAAAACTTATATCTTCCCTGAGACTCCACTGGTGAAATAAATTTTGAAGAAAAACAAATCATATTTTCGGAGACTGATATCCTCGTTTCAATCTTTATTTGCTTATAAACATGGTAAGAATACGTTCATCACGGCAGTCATTTACAGTACCTAAGTAGCGAAAATATTTTTGATAAAGATACTTCTGTTATATTATATTATTAAGTACATCGAAACAGGCAAACATACACACTTAATCTCATATATTATGACTGTAGATTAATTGTTGAGAAATATATTGAAAATATTAAGCACACAATTACCCTGTGCTATTAAGTACTTTGCGATATAGCTCATGTAATCTATTATGGTTATTGTAAAAAGATATTGTACCTTACAGCATATGTAAGATGTGTATTCGTACTAAGAAAGCAATAAATCATGCTAATAAAAAGTAATCAGCATCTGCATTTGTTTTCCACAAAAAGGCAATTACAGTATGTTTACACACTTAAAGTATCACTTTTGATAGTTATCGACTTTTCACAGTAAGGGTTAACACACCACAAATAGGCACATGGAGTGAAAGTGTTATTGTCCTTAATAAATTGCAGTAACTTTACCTGCCGATGGTTCATGTCACAAAAGGAAAAAGAACCTTTTTATCGAATATAGCGTTAAAAAGGAAACAGCCCGATTATTGCACAAGTTAGCTGGAAAAATATTTTTCCCTATAGTACTAAATAGGAAAATTTATAAGAATATTATTTTTTTTACGTGCAGTATTAAATTAACTATAGCGACGATCTCATCATGGATACTTTTAACCCATTGACACACGAAGCCGGCGAATCGCCGGTCAACTATATTATGGTATTCATGCACTAAGCCGGCAAATTGCCGGTCTGTCTTTACGTAATCATTTTATGCATAAAAACCAGTAACGTTATTCATGTAAATATTTTATTAACGTAAAATATTCCCGAAAACTTGTCAAACAAAACTCGTCCAGGCTTTGTAAAATGTGTTCATTACTGAAAAAGAAAAGTGAATCACGTTGGGAATGTGAGAAATGCTCGGTGGTTCACCGCATGTCAGAATGTTTCAAAAAATATCAAAACTGCCTGGAGATGAAGATATGAAGTTTAGTGTTAAGGTTTTTTATAAAATAAAAGTTGTAATAATTAATAAAAGTTTTTAATCAAAAACAATTTAAAATAATTTGAAATGAAATGATTTTATTTATTCACAGAGTATAAGTATAGTTATAATTTGTAATTTTGTTCGTCTGTCTTCCATCATAGAACATGTAAATGTTTATTATTGTGTGTTTGTAAAATTAAATAAAATTTGTGTAAAATTAAATAAAATTGCTACAATTGAATAAAATAAGTAAAATTAAATAAAACATTTAAAATCGTGTCAAATAATTATATAAATTAAATAATTATGTCAATTTTGGAGGCCAGATATTCTCTGACAGAGTAAAAACATATTTTTACAAAAAAAAATTAAACAATTTGCTTTTAAACAAAGCGATAGCAAGTTCTGTTAGGAAATGCGGTAACTTATTATAAATTACAATACATCTAGGATATCAATTTCTTTTATACAAGTGATTTTTTAAGAAAAAGAGATTTCATGTTGGGCAATAAGAGCTTTCCACGGTGTCTTGTTGATTTAGACCTAAAATAATAATTCATTTTAAATTAATATGGATGGGTCTTAACAAAGATACAATACTTCATACGTACATTGATGACAGAGTAAGTAAATTAAGTTTTGGAAACAGTTCTCTGCATGATGTCAATGAAGGGACATGATATACAGCACAAACGCATTGTTTTTATGATATGAACGCTCTAGGGAGATCTACATAGTAATAGGCAATATATAATGTTTGACGCAACATACCCATGATGTGCCACTAACGCAGCCTTTTCATTTATATGTTTAGTAAGCCGCCAAAGAGCATACGCAAATCTGTTTATTTTGTTTCGCACCTTTTTTATATGCTTTTTACCATGCGCACTAATTGTCAATAACAACAGCTAAAAATGTCAGTTCATTATTAATTTTTAACAGTTTCATTATTAATTGGTAACTCAGTTGATTTTGTTTTTTAATTTTATTAAAAATTCGAACGAATTTTGTTTTTTTTTAATTGATTTGTAAATTATTTAATTCTAACCAGTTAGCAATATTTTTATAGTAATATTTATGTCAACATTAAAATTTATTTCATGATTTTTGAATATGATCACAGAGATATCATCAGCAAATAGATTTATTTGGTGATTTGTAACATTAGGAATATCATTAATATAGAGGGTGAAAAATAGCGGCCCCAGATTTGAACTTTGCGGGATACCTACAGTGTTTTCAGCTAAAGATAATTTTGAAGTTATTTCCTCTTAAAATTTATTTATGTTTTTTAGTGGCGTCGACCTCAAAGATATTATTTAATCCATTGAAGCTATACCTCTTAGGCCATATTTCTCACATTTTAACAACAGTAATTCATGTGAAACAAAGTCAAATGCTTTGCTCATATCAAAAACACTACTATAGTGTCAACACTTTTATTAATATGTTCGGTTACAGTTTTCATTAAATAAAATACTGCTAGAGCTGAGATAGATATTTACCTTTACGGAAAGCATTTTGATCGTCTTTTAATACATAACATTTTTCCAAAAACTCATAGACTCTCTTGTGCATAGCTTTTTCAAATATTTTTGCTCAGATATTAATGCTATCGGTCTATAGTTATCTATATTTTCCTTTTCACCTTTTTGTGAATAGGCTTGAAAATGTAATATTAATATTAGTGGTGGAATGTGATATTAACCATATAAAAAGGAATTCAATTTTTTAAGTTAATATAATAAATAAGTTCGTTTTATAATAAATAGCATGCATATAATAATCTCATTTAGTACCAAGCTGGTCTTATAATGATTTAGTATAAACGGGACAGGGTGCAGAGTAGGACTATACAACAAAATAGGGTTGTCACCATTTTCAAAGCCTGTCACAACAATGCTATTATATTATTAGTAATATTTTTATGCAAAACTCAACAATCATGTAAATCCGTAATAGTTAAAGCCATATACTAAAACAATATAATGATTGCTTTGATTTATACGTAAAATATCTCACCGAAATCTATCTACTGATCTCTCTAAATCTAATCACCTTACTTCCATACCCGACTTAAAGAAATAGTGAGATTTCCAACACACACTTTTACAATGCAACATAAGCAATATTTATAAAAACAACTAAACGTTTATCATAGATCTAAAACATAATAATAACATTTAAGATATATATTTAGATACTTTCTCACTTAAAATAATAATGTTTAGTTGAAGTTATGTTTAATTATGATGTTTCTACTGATTTTTATATCTATTGAAAGGCTTTTTGCGTCATGGATGTTATATAGTACAATATCTTATCAAACCAATATATAGATATCGTATTTTTATATATTTATATGGTGTTATCAATTTGAGATATAAATAGGTTTCACTGAAATAATAACGTTGTATTAGATTAAATATAAAAATATGATATTTAGGATTTAGATGTGAATATTACAAGCGCATCTCATTCGCACGCACACACACGACAATAAAGTGTTTTGTCTCATAGTATTCAACAACTTGGAAACTTAAACGAACAAAGAGGGATTTGACTATATATTGATGCAATATATGCATTTGAATATCTTGAAAAAAATCACTCCTCTTTTGTTTATGGAGATAAACCCTTTGATAAATGAATCAATCGCAAAATATAATTGGGAGTATATATGACCAACCCTATGAAGAACCGACGATAGTTGCTGCGCCTACGCTGCGTGGGTGAAGCGTGATCTTGAACCGTAGACTAGGAGTTTAAGTACGCCGTTATGTAGACTGACTGATATTTTGCCATGTTAAATACATCAGTTGCGCTCATCGGGAACACTATTGTCTGCGTACCCATTAATTTTGTAGTTTATTTAAGCACCAACGGAAGTCTTTCGTATAAGAGCAAAGATATAGAGTATTGTTTTGGATGGTGAAATATTGAAGAGAAATTTATACTTGGCAAGTGAATGAACTTTCTTAAAAGCCACTAAACTCTGTTACAATATCTGCCATTTCGTTAATTTTCCAGTTTTACGCGCATGCCAAGAAATGTTTACTTTGATTATAGCAGCATATAAGTAATTCTACTAAAGCATATGTAATAATGTATAAGTTTTCAAAATACAAAATGGATAGCAATCGAGATTGCAAATTTCCATATGAGTGCCCTGCGGCGGATGGCGAATAGCCCTGACGATGTCATGCAACCAGAAAACTTTATTAAAATTTGAATGTTAGGGAAGTACATTAACCTGTACGATATGAGACTCCAATGCTAAAAAAGCAAACTGAAACTAGATCAGGATACCCCTACGGCTATTAGCAAAATACAGAACAGCGGGGATTTTCAAACCTCTTCATTTGTAGCCTCGTGGCTACATGCTAAAATTAGCATGGTAGGCAAATGCCTACCATTGAGACAGTATGATAGTCACATATTCAGTCTTTTTATAACTAAAAAACCATTTTTTTATTCATAATAACTCATTATAATAAAATTTCTAAATATATAAACAAATTCTTAAAATTATATTTATAGCAAAAATAAGCTATTTATTTATGTTGTTGAATGCCTATACACAAATTTATTAACAATAGCGGCTGCAATAAAAAATCAAATATTGAAATTCAATCAATAAATATTGTATTACGTAAACGTTTCTCGCAGTACATCTACTAATAATTTCTCGGACAGTTGGCTTCGTCGAGAAGCTGTAAATCAATTTAAATTATCCGAGCATAATTGCATATTACAAACTAATCAATGCTTAAACAGGCCCGACTATAGAACTTCATAGAGTCATAAGCAAACCAAAGACATATTGTAAAATAAAGAATAGAAATGTGTCAATTAGCCCAGTCTATGTGAACACATTATATCTGGGTTATTTAATTTGTTAATTCTTATAAATCTACATAAAATTAAAACAATATAATCTCGACTAAATATTAATATAAAGAGAGATTTATTTGAGAAATAAATTTTACTTTGCTAAGCTTCTTTCTACAGGGGAATCATTAGCTCGTAGAACGTGAAAATATAAAATGTTTTAACGTCGTGCTTTTCTATTATAATGTCTTGATTCAAGAGTTGCATTTGTTTATTATTGTCCAAAAATTTTCTTTAGCATGTTTACGAAACATTATATCTACTTTAAAAACTTAATCCAAGTTCAATAGAGTCCTGTAATAAGGTTGTCCGTTAGTATGAAGACTGTGTTTTATCGTGAATGAAATCTACTGACATACGTTTAAAGTAACTTCGCTAACTTACTTACATATTGTTCGTAGTTAGTATTAGATTTCGCATTAGATCGTGGGCGATCCCGCTCACAAAAGGCCGAGTTTATACTCAGCTGCATTTAGAGATCGCAATCCCGCACTATTGTCATCCCACGATTTTATATTTCAAGATTGTTATTTGTAACTTTATTTAGCAACATTAAAAAAGTGTAAGTGTAATCAATTTTATAGTACTTAAAATATATTTAATCGATATACTTATTTTATTTATTTTTTAATTTACTTGCAACATTCAGCTATGATCAATTAATGATTTTAGAATGAGCTCGATGGCAAAGAAATATATTCGGCCTATAATTGCGGAGATTAAGTAATTTTCGCAAGGGCCGGTCATCAGATGGGTGACTAAATATTTACTTTCTCGAACTTCTGCGTATGTTACGTTAAGCTGTTGTTCCCAACTATATCTGTAGTCCTTAGCACTCAAATCCACACTAGGTCCGTGCTCAGTAGTGCCCAACTCATATATTGAATATACCGACAAGCTATGCGGGCACTACCGTATAATAAAAAAAAACCTAAAGGAAATTAAGGAAATCACATAATTGCATTACAACATTTCTTATATATTTATATTATTTTTGACTACCGTTTGGTGCAACGGTAGTGATCCTGCCTTTCGCATCGACGGTCCCGGGTTCAAATCCCGGAAGGGGCAAATGCTTGTATGATGAATACGAGCATTTGTACCTTAGTCATGGGTGTTTTTATTATATATTTCTATGAATATTACATATCTATGTATTATATATGTATATCTATCCGTTAACCTAGTATCCATAACACAAGCCTTACAGTGCTTTCTCTGGGCTAGGCTAATTGGTGTGAATGTAAGAAATATTTATTTATTGATTTATTTATATTATTATATCACATACTAAAAACCAATAGACTACAACAGCACAAACTTAATGTCATACTTTACAGTTCTCATCTTCAAATAGCTACGTAAAGTGTGCAATTCAAAATAAAAAAAAATGTTTGATGTGCTTCTTTACATATTTCCGTAGTTTGTAACAATTTTAGTTAAGAAGTAGCTTAAATTCCTAATTCAATGTTGATGGCTGGGTACCTATAAGAGGCTGCGTGCTAACAGGCACCCGTGATCTACGGATTGGGTGTAGAGTCTGCGCCGGTAAATTTTGTCACCGTGACTATTTACCTCCAGTTTTTTGAAATTTTGTCACCAGGTGGTCACGACACAACTTCCGCGCACCTTCATACACTCTATAGGCCCAAGGAGACGTGACAATATAATTATGACGGTGACAAAACTCACCCGTACGAATAGGCTCTGAAGTGGATAGATTTGTGAAATCCGTTAAAGGGGCGTCCATCTTTCTAAAGTATAATAAATAGGCACAGCGTGAATACGTGACTCTGCTTTGCGGGATTGCAAACCCTATTTTCGTTGGTCAATAGGAAATACCAGCAACCATTCATGCTACAATAATAAATTTAATATGTCATACAGATAGTAATCGCTGCCATTCTGAAACTAATAATAATTGCCACCCATAAACGCCTATGGCTGGAAATTGGCATACAAAGGCTGTTATTTCTAAATTACACTAACGAAAGCTAAAATCACTTTGTCTTGTAAGAAACATAATAATATAAAATGAATAATAAGCACTCATAATTTTGTCTCATTTGAAATATAGTTTTGTACATACCTATTTCAATGCAGATTTCATGATTGTTGTTCAAGATCTTACATACTTATATACTTTTAATTTCGTAAAATTTAGGCCCTTAGTTTTAATACATAATTAGAGTATGTAAACGTATTTATAACGCTTAAAAATAATAAATTATAATCAAGAAATTGTTAAATATATTAACTTTCTTGCTATAAGGTTTGAAACTGTACTACGATGCACAGCTTTACAAATAACAGCAATAAATAAAACTAGTGGGGCTACTGTCGTTAGATAATCGGAACAACCGGCCTGTCACAGGAGAGTTACCGACACCATTACGAGGCGTCAGCCAATGGATTACCCGAAGATACATACAACATGACGTTTATCTCAATACATTGGATAAATCAAGTTGTGAACTCGACGACTTATAGAGCCCATTAGTCGATAGTTTTGCCATGTTTTCCAATTAAAGTAATGTGTTACACGTATTCGATGGTGAACTTATAATTACATAATCAATTTAGTATATTTTACTTCTAGTAAATGTTTTAAACAACATTTTTTATTATTTGACATAATCAGGTGTCCCTTGTGCTTTCAAACAAAATTAATGACTTTTGATAGAATCAGATTAGTCCATAGAAGCATACCATCAATAAGTGCTCGATATTACAAGGTCTAACAACTTCTGATGATGATCTATGTGAGAGTAAAACACGTGTAGAGTTGGAAAAGGGGCAAGGTATGTCGCTGTATTGCTGTCTGCAGTATCATACATTTGCGAAAGGGCAGATGGTGCATGTTGCTTGTTTTCTACAGAAGTAAGCTAGCAAATTTTAGTTGTATTAATGAATATTTTTAATTTTTGATTAGATCTACGTTCTTTCTGTAGGTGGTTCACACGAGTAAATAATTAATGTTTTCTATAATTTCAAATGGAGTTTAATTAAAATTTACAACTCCATAAGTAATAGAAAAATGTAATTATTGAGATTTGATACTAATTTTAAACAGATCCTGAATTCTCACCGGCGGTCCTGGGTTGGAGTCACGGTATGGATAGATGTTTGTGTGATGATCACGAGCATTTGACCCTGAGTCATGGATATTTATATAGTACATATTAATATGTATATTTTTATTAAACAAGTTTTTATTCTTATATAGTAATTGATACACGAATAAACAGCAAATATATCTACTTATTAAATTGGATGTGTGAACTTATAACTTACAATTAAATAAATATTAAAAATGAGTCGATTCATTTTATCAATCCTGAGATGAGATCTCACAGCTTTCTACTCAGATTCACACACCTCTCAACAAGCTCATTGAATCCTAAAATACGATAGTTATTCCCTTTTAGCGCGTATCCCGTACCCCGCTGCGCGCGATGTGTGAACACTTTAATTGGGCACACAAATCCATAGGGGACGCCCCTACTTACACAAAATAGTATTATTGAAACCAGCTTACGACCACAACATTTACATAAAAAGTATCTAGCTCATATAAAGAAATGAAATGTCACGGAATATATACGTGACTATATCATTTTCGATTCTGTATAAGTAAACGTTATAAAAAACTTTTACCTTAACGGTTTTAACAGCGACAAAAATGGTGAAGAAACTTTTCATAAACAAACAAGTTACGAAATCATGTCAGGCTGTGAGAAAACGTCTCTATTTGTGGGCAAACTGCTAAAGTTACGCATTATACCCACGCGCCTATTTTTGTATTTGTTCGGGGCTAGAGACCACGTGTGACTTACTGCGTGCGCCTTACAATGCGCATACGGCGATATTATAACCTAAATATTTATGACAATAAATAGACAATAATTATTTTTAGATATCAAGAAGATTTTGGACTTCATAAATGTAATAAAAGAAAGAAGGAAAAAAATTAAGCAATATCTTTTTCTTTACCCACAAAAGATAAATTACTTTTTTTATATGAGCATTAACAACGCTTTTATGAAATGACATTGCTTCGTAAGCTCGTTCTGAGTAGAAACCCACAAGAAATTCGACAAGGGCTGTTTTTACTTCCATTAAGAGTGAGTTACCAAGATTCCTCATGTGAGACTAAATATTTCGTGAATACCTTTCGGTGCAACGGTTTCAATCTAGTTTCTAATTAACCTTGACTGCAAAACTTTACGTCGTCGTGTAAATATGTGACTCTCAATTAAATTAAGTGCTTTCAACTTTTAATACAATTTTTTTTACTTAATTTTAATTATTCGTTCATTATTTTGATTTGCAGAGTCGATAGCACCATTTTCTTTGGGTATCACTCAAGTAGAGTTGGCACGGTATATAGGAACGTTCCAAGACAAGGCGACAGCTTGACCAAATACTTAAGATACTGTCACAGTCTAAATAACCCTTCCCTACTATTGTTTTTAATTTAATCCCATACCTTCACTTGATATTAAATTTTGAGGAATTAAGAACATATCTACATTAAACTCATAAGTGCGACTTTGAATTTAACGGCTTTTTCATAACGAATATTTGTTGACTCTACTAGACAAGCTATAATTTTTGGACTTATTGAAATAATTGATTGTCACCACACTTCAGTTTATTCGTGTGCTATATTTTCGTGACGGCTACGTTGCAGAGAACAACGCAAAACAAATAAATAGACGACGCTATTCAGGTCACATTGTACAGTATTTGCAATAAATTGAAAAACAAATGAAGAAGGAGTGCTATTCAAAATAACGTGAAATTGCAGAAAGACACTTTTTACGCGACAGCAAGTTGCTCATTTTAATATTTCTATTGTCTAGTATATAATCTATGTTATAGCAATTATTTATTATATGCTATTTCTATACGTCTTTATAATTATTGATTCTTCTCTTCAATAATTAAACTTACAATATTTCTTAAAATTACATGAAATAGCCTAGTTCAAAGTAAGCTCTGTCAGGCGTGTGTTATGGATATTGAAAAACGAAATTAGCCTAACCGCTGCTGTTGACATAGAACATTTTTTAAAAGAGTTTAGTCAGATAGGCTCCATGTACCTACTTTTCTACATCTAAGGAAACAAAGTTGTGTCTTTTTGCAGCTCCTGCTGCCCCGTTTTTCTTAGATATATATGTATGTATTCATGTATGTAAGCACTGAAAATTTTAACATTTCAACTACATCCTTAAACCTAAAAGTCTAAATCGTCTCTCCCTGGGATAAATTGTGTGAATAAATAAAACACTGTGAATCTGACATATTATTACCCCTATTTGTTGAGGTTCGTACTTTTTGCCTTCTTTAGAACGCGTACCTACTACTATATTAAATATTTTCGTGGAACTTTTTGTGAAAAGTAATATCCCTTAGTCAATGGATTTGTATTCGATACCTAGATTTTATTATATTTATTATTTGTTACAAAAAATACGTCAAAAGGCTGAATAAATGCCTTGCAGTATGATCTACAACTGGTAAGTGCATAAAAATCAAACTACCGATGCAGTAAAATGAAAACAAATAGTTTTTTTTTCATAGGTTTCAAACTTAAAGACTTTGCTGCCGAGCGATACACAATTTTTCACCTCACTACAGCGAGGAAAATTTTTTAGGTGCATAAAAAACCGCCTTAATAAAATGGTAAATAGGTTTTTTGGTTTTTTGTGAAAAATAAATTAAAAGTTTTTAACGTTACATACATATACAAATTGGTACCCAATGATTGTATGAAAATATAGAAAAATGAAAGCAATTTTTAAATAAAAGACAAGATTATAACCTTCTACATAATATGTATATACACAATGTGTGCCTACGTATCAATTCTTACGAGAAACAATTTTATAATTAATAATCGTTATTAGCAAAGATCAAACTTATACAGACTTCAGATAAGTAGTTTTCGCGTACAAGTACGGTACGTTCACGTACAAAAATTTGCCTATCATTTGTTTGTATCGTTGCGGTTACTTATTGCCAGCTTTATTTCCCAAATAGCAATAATTCGTGAACAATTTTGGAAGCATTTCTCACCCTCTCCATGTGAAATTGCGTTAGGTCATGATCTACGTTAAGTCGTCATAGTTTTATTCATTTTCAAACAGAAGTTTAGACTCTATTAGCGTGAGTGAAAGCCGAAAGTCTTTTATGCCGTTTCGATAGTGCAATGCCTCATCGCCTGGCGACTAGGTCAAAGCTGAGTGGCGCCTTCAGCAGTATTGCGCTTATCCCACATTAGGTATTTTACTTGGTGGCTCACACAGAACATCAATATTGTACGCTGAAGTCTACAAAGTTCATTCACTGTGCTAATTAATCATTTAATGTTATGTTATAATGTACCTAAATAAACTTTAAAAATACTGCGTCATCTGACAAAAAATAGCGTAGGGAATAGAGAAACAAATTACACATAACTTTTATACGTGACATAAAGATACTAAATGGATAATAGTATTAATAAAATACCTACATATATATTTTACAGTACAAAAAATAACAATGATATTTGGTTTGCTGAAATAAAAAATATTCTCTATTATTTTCAATCTTATATAAATAAAGCGAATTTATGAATTACATAACTAATTAAAATTACAAAAATATAAATATCTTTTTTTAATTTTGACCATAAATACGGTAGACCACATAAGTCTCTCTAAATATCTATTTGCTAACAATAAAGAATATATTAACTTTTAGTAAAACATTATCGGTACGTATCTATCGCAATATTTAATATTAGGCATTACCAAAACCAGCAGAAAGATTTATATGATATTAATGCTAAATAATGCACTCAATTTTTGCTCAGTTCAAATCTAAGATTGAATAACTATGGCTTCCACTTTATTTGCATCAACCTTCCGTTCTAATTCTATCCCAAAATCAGAAAGTTTTTAGGTGTTTCCGAGAAAGCAGCTTCAACAAATAAACAAAGTTTTCTGATCGTTGTCTTTAATTTTCATATTTGGTTTACCTACTAAGAGTTCAATAATGCCGAGAAGTTATTTCCTATTTCTTTTACTTATATCTAGTTGAATATATTTTAGATATTTAAAGTCAAATGAGTGAAAACAAACTTGAAAAATTTCTTGCATTTATTTCGGTGCATCAATTTATTGATTATTGACATTTACTGATACGCATCAAATTAAATAATAAACACACTTTGATATTTAGTACCTGCTTATTATAATCCAAACGTAATGAAAAGATTCCACCGCTCATGAAAGTGAACTAAAAAAATAAAATTTCCTTAACTATTGCTTTGAGATATCAAATCATGCAACCCTTGTAAAGCGTTACGTTTTTGTGAGCGGATGCAAACAACACTGAACAGGTAACTGAATAGGCTTTATACGGCGACTCTTTTTGGTTTCGTCTTAATCTTCTGGCCTAACCTCGGAACCATTGTCCATCTACAACCTCTTACGACTTTGAAAGTGCGTATTTATTATTTAAACTTAACGAATACCTGTTTTTAGGTACCTGAGAAATGAACTGGGTAAATACATGTGACAGGTACAAAATTGAATGGTGTATACGTAACTTTTATGTTTTGTAACTCATAATAAATCCAAAAACGCCAGCATTTCTTGATTTGTGATACATAAAATAAAATACGGATATTTAAAAGTACATCATGAAATTATATTACGTCGAGATACAGTACAAGATAATATAAGATGAAACACTAAATAATATTTGTATTAGTAAACAATACAGATATTTACTTCAATCTGAAAGTCATACGTTTACATGTAATTCATGCGGTGTCTTCGACTCTACATTTTACTGCGAACAAAACAAGTAGAATTTGCCGAGTAACACAATGACTCCGTAGTAATTACTGATAAGAACTACACTTATGATAAATGTGATATCACTCTTCGATCCACTATTCTTGAAACTTGTAACACAAGAGTCGTAGAGATCAACACTCCGATACAAAACAGATGTAAGACGACCTTCACATATGACATCATGCCCATATTACTATAAATCCTATTAATTACTTACCAGCTTGTCGTTTTACCGCCATCGTCGATGGTCAGATGTTCGGCAACGGAAAATCCAAAGTACGAACCAGTTTCTCCAAACTTTATTACTGGGATCCTCGGTTCTAGATTGAAATTAGCGGCACTATGTAAAATACACAATATTATAACACCACCGCACACTACTCGTAGGGCCATTTTTAATTTATGTTCGTTAATTCTTCGAAATATGTCAATCGTATTGTAACACTAATTCAATGTCTTCTATTATTTATAAGACACATCGCGATTTTCGTAGGAGTTTCGGGACGGCGAGTGACGATAGACTCCCAGCGCGCTCGCCGTTCACCGGTCGAGTCAGTGGGTCGACACTGCCTTGAAACGAATCCTCGGGAAATTAGTTTATTTAAAATACTTTCTTATTGTTTGTAGTTAAGGTCTCTATTTCATTGAAGAGGTTTCGTCAAGACCTGAAACATGATTAATACCAACCTAAAATAACGAACATTCTAACATCTTAATGATGGCGGTACTGGAAAAAATGGCCGATATCTCATAATGAGATTCTCATTATCTGACGTTTGGTTTTGAGATAAGTTATTCAAAAGTTCAAACTGATGAATATTCGCTATTTCACTTTATGTGTGATTTGGAGACCATTGCACCTATTTTATTTTGTGCTTTTCCTGTTTTACTTGTCTTGTGTTGTGCAGAGATTGTTGTGTAAATATTATTTTCTCCGTCTCTGTTAATAACCTAATATCATACCGGTAATCTCGCTTTTCTTGCGTGTAAATTAGTGAGAAACTGAAGGTAACATGGAAGTTAAGCTTTACAGAAAGTGTACGATTTGTGGTATGCAACAGTTACCCAAGTCGGGCATACTTTTTGCAAGTTTTCCCTTCGACCCTGATCGGTAAGTCTAAACTGGGTAGTAACTATCTATCTAAACTTTCTTAAATTACTGTAGTTCAGTCATATCATATATATTTTTAGTAACAAGTTACCCATTCAACCCACATGATTGACAAATTATTGATTTGAAAGCAAGCTTTATATTTGTCTAATATTATTGTCATTCTAACTTTCATGTAAATAAAGAACAATTATTTTCATTGTCTAAGTCATATTCTTTATAGAAAGAACGTAATAGAAATTGACGAACTTTTTTTCAGATGCCGATTGTGGGTTAAGGCATCAGGCATGGAAGACTTTGCTTATGTGCCAATTGAGAAATTACACCAAAATAAGTTTATTTGTGGTACTCACTTTTCCAGTGAATGCTTCAACAAAAAGGAAATCGGTTGCTTAACTCTGCTGTGCCAACTGAAAAACTTACTAGACCATATTTATCTGATGACATTTTAACCGAGTTTCCTTTGCATGTGAAAACATATTATGAAAAGAAGTCAGGTTAGTAACAATTGAAAAATTCAGTATATATGTATATATATATATAAATCTGATCATTATAAATCACAATGGTGCTAAAGAAGTTCCACTCCAAAAACTAAATAATCATTTTTAAGATTATCCCCATTGTCTTCACATTTTTTATAGAAAATGTAATGTGAATGTAATAACTGTTATTAGAGTTATTAATAATAAGTTATTGTTATCCATATTTAGCAGGTGTGCTAGCATAATAGTATCTATAAAAATTATTCTAAATTTAATTTTTCAGGTGAACTAATTGGTAGTTCCAAGTTGGCAGTTAAAACTATCACTGCAGAAAATGAAGAAAAGGATAAAACGTTACAAGGTATATATAAATAATTATTTCAAATCTGTATGTCCTTCTTTAAGTAAAGAACGGGTTCATTGATTGCAATTTGTAAGATCATGTGATTGTGCAAATGATAGCCCATATATCGACGGCGAAGTACCAATAACTCCTAATTGCTAAATTCAAAATAATACACAAGCTAAATAAAATGTTTAATTTCTTGACAAGTTAAAAATTGTTTAAAAATTTGTTTATTTATTTTTTAACTTGAAGCGCTTGCAACTGAAACTATGCTTAGGAAATTTCATTAAAACATGCAAAAAAGTTTTTATAATGTTTGATATTCCTCATCTTTTTAAATCAGTCCGAAATAATTTTTTCCAAGCTGGTGTTATGGAATATAAAGGGAAAAAGGCCAAATGGCAATATTTAAAAGAAGCGGAAGAGAGAAATAGGAACTTTTTAAACTTTAAGAAAATCAATCAAACAGTTGTTAACCCAACATATAAAACTAAAATGCGTGTTTAATTTGCAGCTCACGCATTAAGCAACACAATGGCTGCAGTCTTGAACATGATGGCGTGGAACAATTCTCATTCAGAAGAAATCATGGACACTGCTTTTGTTGTTGAAGAAATGGACAAACTTTTCGACTGCACTAATGGACCAGCGTCACCAAAAGATGTAAAAAAAGGAATTTGAGAAAATGTATCAAAAAAGACTAAACATGAGGAATCTTGGAATTATTATTTAAAGTATATTCCCATAATAACATTTTTGAAGTCAGATTCCCAATTACGTTTAAAAAATGTACGTTGCATTAAGGGTATGGAAATATCTTTGAAATCATTAAACTTTTTAATGATTTGGAATCTTTTGAATGAAAAAGCAAATTTTAAATATTTGAATTTACGCCAACTTAACCAAGATTCCTTAGAAAATCTATTCGGGAACATTAGACAGCACAGCGCAACAAACAGAAATCCAACCTGTACTCATTTTAATGCAGCTTTAAAATCTAGTATAATATCTGGTTTAACAGACCCACACATCCGTGGCTCGAATTGTGAAACTGATTATAATAAGTTGCTCATAAGTCATCAAGAATTATATAAAAATGCGAAGTGTGCATCTGACCAGAAAGCTATACAACAGAAACGGAATTCCAACATTGACACTGATGTTTGTTACCCTGTGCTGTCTTTGCCTGACGAATCGGAAATTGAATATATTGAAAGTTCTTTTTGTAACTTTGAACAACAACCAATTGTATATGTTAGTGGATATTTAGCTGCAAGAGTTCTTGATAAATTTAACTGTGAAGATTGTAAGCTTTCTTTCAAAGAAGAAAATCCAAATCTAGATGATCCATTATATAAATTTATTTCTCTTAAAGAATGGTGGCAAGATAAGATATCATTAACTTATCGTGTATTGTAGTTAATGAAGCAAAGCAGATGTACGAAACTAAAATTTTGCCTGATTTACACCAACAGCATATTGCTCAATATTGTACCTTGCAACTAAGCATCTTCTGCAATATGAAGTGGTTTTAATGCGATATTCATTCGAAATTAGTAAATGAATATTTATTTAACTTTTTAAGTAAATTGTTCATTAGAAAATCATGTAAAGTTATCAATGATGACTTTGTTAAATCTGAGAGCGATACTACAGACAAAATTAAAAAAGTACAACAACAAAATAAATAAAAGTAATTATATTATACATAGTATTAATTTTTGTACACAATATGGCAGACGGAAGATCGATCATAGATTTTAGAATAATTATATTATGTACAATATCCTTATTCGTATCTTTCTGTCTTCCATGTTCTTACCTTACCTCTTATCTGAAATTATTTTCTAAAGCCGGTCCACGAAATGGAGGTTATCGATATGGAGCTACAACACTATTTTCGATAATTAGTCGATAAGTCTGCCATCACTAAGGTGCCAAATAGTCAAGTTGGCCAAACTGGCTCAGAGGCTGGCAAGTTAATGTTATGATATTGGTATTAGTTCCGGTACAGTTCGAGTGAGCTCAGCCTGAAGTACTAGAGTGCCGTCTCTTAAAACGTAGTGATTACATACTCTTTGGGTCGAGTATTCCCGCTAGCTTGCTAGCTCAGCAATGTAGAGATCGTAGTAGGCTTGCCACAGGCCGTCGACATACGCGCCCGGCCAGTGTAGGAATAACAACTGACAGGTATTCAAAAAGTAGCTACCAGCGCCATCTGTGTTCATAGATCTGTATTGCTTTATGTTACAACAGTAACGCCATCTATAACGTATAGACAGCTTTTTTGCTACTGATGAACAAGGAGTACGCACATCTATCAGCAGATGGCTTGCGATCTGAAGGACTGGACTTTAAACTTTTTAAAACAGAAATATTGACTGTACGTTATCTCATTGGCAGTTAAAACTAGATTCTAAGTAACTATCCCATTAGTTAAATCAATAATATAATTAAACAATTTTCTATTTACTTTTGACGGTTCATTTAAATTTTATATTTTTTACATGAAACTTGTCATGTCACCACCGGAAAATATTGACTTCCTCTACAAATGTAACAATTGTATCCTTAAAAAGTGTAAGAGAACCCTGGATCTTTTTTATAAACTCAGACGTATGTATTAAAAGCCTTATTTTATCATTGAAAATGTAGAAAACCAAATGGAGATACGACAAACGTCTTTTAACAACTTCATTGGTAAAAAAATATGCTATACATATATGACGCTATGTATAGTCAGTTAGTACTTCTTAAATTCCGTGACAAAACTTGTTCGCATTACCTTGAATCTCAGTTTTTATTCAAACAAGAATAAAGTCACATGTAACGACTAAAGGGTACCTGCTCAAATAGTATTATTATCCAGGGTATAATCGTAAATTTTGATTTATTTTAAGGGTCTTAAATCATTTAATTTAGTACTTTTTTAAATTTTCTTTTATCTTGATTACTGAAGTGTAGTAAGCAGAGAACAAAAAAAAACAAAATAAACATTTAATCATTTTATTAAATTAGATCTGTGTACAATATTCGAGGTATAGAATAGGAAACGTCAAGATTAGACAGAAAATTACAGAAATAAAATTATAATATTCATATAAATATTCTATTTTAATAGGTTTTGTAGTCTTTTTACTATTCTCTCCGAAAATTGTTCAAATTATTAAGTGACAATAACTTTGGTCCAGGCTACTCTAGATCCCAACTTAAACATCAAAATATATCTAATTATCAAGAATACTGATCAATCAATTCGACTACAAAAAAGAAGAACATAAATGACATCCGTTATAGGGGCCAAAAATTGCCAATTCTAATAGGTCTCTGCTAAACTAACAAATAAGCAACCCTCAACTAGATCTTGTGTTGAAGTTCACCAAGATTTGGAATAGAAATGCTCGATGTTATCATTCGCCGAAATTATTGCGCAACCAAATTGCGAATCGCATGAGACGAGCAAACGTTGAACATCCCTCTTGGTTGCAAACTCCAAATCGGTTGGCATTTGAGAGAACCACTGTAGCGCCGGGTAAGTTTTTTTGGTACTGCAACACCTTTGTAGACAGACTTTGTCGTAGACGCTGCAGCACCATTCAGACCACGGATAATGTTTAGGGCAAGGGATGGAATGTAAGTTCGGTCTGTGAGTGTGCAAACAGCAAATTCAACTGAGAATCCAATCCAACATTGAATACTTTTACAAGCTTAGCAGATGATTGTCCAGGTTCCTTTCGCACCAAAGCCACTCCCGACACTTTCATTAGGTGAACTTCCGAGTCGACTGATCCGCCACCTGTTGTAGCAAGCTTTACATGGCAAGTTACATCAACATGAATATATTTCTCAACTGCTTGACCGCGTTTTCCTGGCACATCTACATATTCAGTCTTCTCCTCAACCTGCGGCAAGTCAGCTCTGAACACACTCGCATCACCCAAAAGTCCCTGTGAAAAAACCAAACGCCATTATAATTAAGCCTTTGGAATGCTAAACTATCTGCCAAGGTGAGTTCTAAATTTAGCTTGGATGAGAGCCAACGAGAAATGCAATTAGAAATTGTTTATGCCAAAAAAGAAATTTATTATGCGTCAATCCGACAGTATCAAAATAAAATTGTATTGCTTAGAATTTAGAGAATGACTCCTTAACAACATAGTTGAAACTGTTGAATGGTGGCATCACCATAAGATATTTACCCCATTTCCTGAAATAGTGAACTTCATTCCTGGATGTATCGCGCGGGGTTCCATGCCAATGCCCTCTGGGTGCGAGTCGGACCAGAAATAGTTTTCTGGAGCATTCAGCGTGTCAGGCTTGAAAGTAATGCGTTTCCCGTAGCCCATGCCAACTGACTGTAGAAGAAGACTACGGCCCTCGAACAAATGTCTTCTACTTCCAGCAGGACGCACGCGATAATGGAATCCAGGAATGATACGTGGGTCCACATAGGTTCCTATAACAAGATTTTTTCAGCTCATAAATGGAACTCTTAACAATAGCTAATACAACTGAAAATTTTTAACACTGAAAAATAATTACCAATGACAGGAAGCTCATATCTCTCGAGTCCAACGAGACTGTATTGACAAGGTATATCTTTGATTTCTCCACCATTTACAGTGATTCTTCTAGCGGATGATACAATACCGGGTTTGAGCTCGTAACCCTTTCTAAGTTGTTTGATGCCAATTGCGACGTTTATGACTCTGGTCACGGTAGCATTGCCTCTTCCATTCTTAAGGAGTGCCACTCCTGTTACTGGTACCAATTTCGTTGCACCGTCGTTTTCATACCATTCAACCTTACATAATGTGTTTACCTTCACCTTTTTCTCAATTGATCCATCTTCAAAAATATGTTGGTCAATCTCCACTTGATTCTTCTGGAATACAATAAATTATAATTTACTCAAAATTATCTGACAAACTCTGGCTTTAAACAGTCATACAGTTTTTTATCTTTATTTACCTGCTGTTGAACAATTTCTAGGGTGCCCTGCGGTTCGTGATTTGCATCATAAATGGTGAATTTATCTCCAACAGATACTGCTTCTATTTCAAAAACAAATCCTTCTGGCCTTGAGTCAGTCCAAAAATAATTGGTATTGTCATTTAGACTCGAGTCGACAGGTTCAAAGGTGAGGCGCCTGGCGAATCCACGACCAATAGATTGCAGAGTGAGAGCCTTCCCTCCGAACAAGTATCTTGGTTTCACGGACAAGGGCTGGGCATCCAAACTCTGAAATCATTTAATATGTTGACAACACTGTTCTGTCAGACCAAAATATTACTCAATTCATACCGGATCTTTTAATTAAATTTTATAAATAGTTATTTTATTATTAACTTATTTTAATATTCCCTTTACGTAATTTTAACAAATTTTAGATATATTTTTTATAGAAAATTTTGTAACTGTGTACAATTCTGATTATAAGATTTAGGCCCCATGCATTGACTGTTTTTTCAGTGACCTCATCTTCATAACAATCGATAAAATACTTGCTATTATAATGGAATGAATGAGCTGAGAGGTTACGAGCGGAGTCCGTTATTTACATTTGCGAAGAAACAATCATTACATGAATACCAAATGGAAGTTGAACACAAATGTGTGGCGTGACGCCCTTATGAATGATACTTATGGTTTACCTATTTCGGACAGAACATGCTGCCATCCGTGTCTCATTCGACCTGTTGAGTCTGCAAGCTTCGTGGTTTGTTTTCAACGCCGCTCTGGGCGAAGTTCTGAAAAACTGGACGATCCACATACCATCGCCTACACGACAAGCAACAACCATTGACGCGAAACGTAAGTTAACAGTGTTTTTCGTTGATAATACAGTCGAACCTCTATAAGTCGAACATCAAGGGAGACGCCAAAAATTTCGAGTTATAGAGTTTTCAACTTATGGAGGATTTCGACTTAAGCGGATTTTGATTCGACATAAAGAGTTTGAGGTTTATTCTTATACATTTTGAGTTAGAGAGGTAAAATAAATAAAAATTCAACTTGCAGAGGTGACAAACATACATATTTTTATTTATTATTTTACTCGGACTTTCTCGTACTTAGATTGAAAGCATTAAGGAATTGAGCTTTAAGACAAGGCATTAATAGACATTTTGGTATACATATTTGTTAACGCCATTTTGACACTGCTTTCTTTCATTGGCAAAAGTACATACCTACTAAATGAATAATGTAAACAAACGGTTCGCGACAAAATTGTAATATTTGTTTGCTGAGCGTTTTGATTTTGTTTTGTTTTAAGAATAGTTTATTGAGATAATCAAAATTGAACACCTGACACCAAGCAAGCAAACACGTGTGCGTGAGTCATAAATTTATTATCGTATACTCCTAAAATGTTTTCAAGTGTACACAATAGTGTACACTCACATTGTCGGCAAGTTCTTAAAGTCGGTAACTTATTTTTGTTCGAACAATAGAGGTAATAAATTCCAAATGATCAAGTTGTAAAGGTTGTAAAATAAAACGTTGCTATGTTCGAGATACAGAGGTCAAATTTAATTTTTCGAGTTATAGAGTGAAAATATGTACCAAAATGGCTTGGAGGGACTCGGTGATTATTTCGACTAACAAAGGGTCAAGATTTCAAGTAATGGAGGTTTTGGTGTTTGAAGGGAAGGGAACAAAACATTTTTTCGAGATTTGGAGGTTTTTGACTTATCGAGGTTCGACTTATAGAGGTTCGACTGTATTTTCACTCTGGAAAGTTCAGCAACGACACCGCTACTCACTGATCTACCCCGAACTTAATATTTGACCGAATGTGTCTGAACCGCTGAAATCGGCTAGCAGATATTTTAGAATTGAATTTGGACTCCCTAAAGTTATATCACTTAAAATTTAATAAATAGATATTCAAAAACAGACTTTTTTGTAAGGTTGCCATTATAATATTAATTAGATCAAATTATTAGAATAATAATTAATTTACAAAAAAAAAATAGAATGGATTATTTACAGGCACACGTGAATTTCCAATTTTTGTCAAATTTTCGTAGATAAAAATATAGCAAACAGGAAAATAAATAAGCAACATGACAACCTTACATTCGACAAACTTCATGTAGTAATATTATCAAATATAATATTAACATGCAGTCAAAAATTTCAACCAATGAATCGGTTGTAGTTACATAACAAGAAACTTTGCGAATATTCTTAAAAAATAAATGTGTTTTGAAAATGAATTTGACATTTGTATAAAAGATAATAAAACAACAGAACTATCAGAATTTTCGCTAAGTTTATGAACATATTTGCAAGATATGTAATATATAACTCACCATCCAAATGATTCTGAAAATTAAACCTTGCATAAATGTCCCAAGAGTTACCACAACCGATTATTAATAATACCGCGTTTTAATCCATACATCGTCTTCATACATGACTTACGAAAAATTCTGCGGTTAATATTATAAGAAACAAAATATGTAAAAGATATATTTTTGGCTACTAAATGATTCCTAAAATTAAAATTATTAAACGATTGTCCCGAACATTTAAATTCCTTTATAATTATGTCCAAACTCATTTCTCAAAGACTTCTTGTTATCAAGCATAGCCATTTCTTTGGCGGTTCAGTTGAATGAATTTTGACCGAGTCTGATATGGATCTTCATAGTTTTTCCTGTTTTTTCCAAATGGAAATTCCACATTGATGATACAAAAGCGGTTTATGATTGATACGCAATATATCATTGATGATAAAGCGACATTTAATTGTATAGGTGTGATGAATGGTCGGATTATATATGTTTTTACATTTACTGTTACACAATTTTTTCGAAATGTGGAGGATTGCTTGTACTTTATTATTAATTATGTTGCAATCATCAACACTTCTGAGATATTTGTAAGCGACGATTCAACACCACCCTGCGTCGTGAAAGATTGCGACAACTTAAGTTTAAAATAAGTTACTCATCTCACCTGCATCGGTCTAACTTTGTATCTGAAACCGGTTCGGACTCGGGGGTCGATGTATACCCCAATGACGGGCATTTGGTATGGGGCAGGTTGTGGTACGCGGTACACAGCCGGCACATCTCCAAGAGCACTAGCATCCAACACCACCTCTCTTTTGTACACGTTTTCGTTCCAATAACCCTTAGTTGGCACCTCGGGTAGCTCCTGAAAAACGGTTTTCTTGATTCAACTCTTCAAAGAATCGCCTCAATAGAAAATAAATAATCCCCACTTCGAATATTTCTAAACAGATATTCCCCGAATCCTCACTGAACTCGCACAATGAGATCTCTGCAATCATTTCTATTAAGATTATGTCTTATCAAGTCGACTGACCACCGTTAAAAGCAAAAAGGAAATGTAATTATTTCTTAATACCTAGTTGGCAATGTGTGACTAAAGCGTCACACGTTGTTGAGAAGTTTCTTGCCAAGTAAAAGTTGCATACGCTAACAACTAGCAAAAAATCTATTTAGTTTAAAATTAAAACGTAAGTCTTAATTTTGCTTCCAAGTCCTTATTAAAATTTTGTTTTCAAGTTAATTTTATGTGCGAGGCGGAAGAACACTTGTGCGGAAACTTTTTAAAATTGGAAGAGGGCAAAGGATAACTGGTTTTAAACAACTGGTTTAATTCTTCTTTACTTTACGTAAAATCTCAAAACGATCATAGTGTGATAAATATAAAAATTATATATCATACTAGCTTTCCGCCCGCGGCTTCGCCCGCGTGGAATTCGGTTATATTGCGGTATAAAGCACAACTATAAGAAAACTTCTCATTCCCACGGAAAAATCTATGAAGCGCGATGTAACGCTGGATACAAAATTCATATAATTCATTCCACTTCTTACGTATCTTAAAAAAACACTTCGTTACCACGTTTTAAAAAACACCCAGCACCATCTTTCGCATACCTCTAGAACTGAATAGCGTAAGCTATCATTCCACTTCTTACGTATTTTAAAAAACACATCGTTACCATGTTTTAAAAAACACCCAGCGCCATCTATCGCATACCTCAAGAACTAAATAGCGTAAGCTATCAGTCCACTTCTTATCTATTTTAAAAAACACATCGTTACCATTTTTTAAAAAAACACCCAGCGCCATCTATCGCATACCTCAAGAACTAAATAACGTAACTAATACTTATACTAATTAGTAATTCGTTGACTTTAGTGATTTCAGGATAAGTAGATGTAAAAAAAACAATTTAGACGATAAAACAAATTGTACGTCATCCCTCGGGAATTCCTCATTTTCGGGGATTCATTATCGTATCATTTAGCTTCAAAATTTATATGTTCATATTCGTTTGCAACATATAAGTAGATGTAAAAAACAGTTTAGACGATAAAACAAATTGTACGTCATCCCTCGGGAATTCCTCATTTTCGGGGATTCATTATCGTATCATTTAGCTTCTAAATTTACATGTTTATATTCGTTTGCAATATTTTACGTTGTTTTAAACGACACACAGCGCCATCTACAATCCATCCATCAAGCAAACAATATTTTTGTTTTTCCTCGGGAATATCATTTTTTTCCAGGATAAAAAGTACCCTATTATTTAATCCGGACTTTTATCTTTATGTCTGCAAAATTTCAAAGCAATCGGTTCAGTAGTTACGGCGTGAAAGCGGAACAAACAAACAAACAAACAAACAAACAAACTCACTTTCCCATTTATAATATTAGTAAGGATTTATGAAACAATACACAAAATTATTCTTGCTGCTGTCCATTTAAAGCGAATTGCAATCACGCTTTCACAATTGGTAATAAAAACAATGACATAGAACAACATAATAAACATATCTATTGCGTCCATTTGAAATTGATCTACTTGATACACAGAGTAATCAAAGAAAATTGGTTTGTTGACTACAAGATGAAAACGGAGCAAAGTCCACCCGGGGATTCGTTTGTACCTACTATAATATGCCATTCCCCCGTTCTATTTCAGTACGTACGAGATGTAAATATGTATGTAAATCGACCATATACTGATCCACTCTACTTGGTAAAATGTTTACACGTACAGCTCACCATCAATCTAAAAATATTGAACATAATTTTGCCGAACACTTTCAAAACGATGAAGTAAAATGTATCACGTTACACGCGTTCCCTTTTTAAAGAGTTTAGTAACAAACAAAATAATAGTATTTAACATTCCAAAATTATCTGTAATAGTTTACTGCATCCTCTATTTAGGTAATATATTTCATGTTAATAATAGGAAAACTTATATTTTATCTTACTTAATCGATCAAAAACGTCGCATATCGACGGCGAAGTGCCAAGACCACCTAACTGATATTCGTGGAGAAATTAACTTTTTTGTAATTTCGAATTAAAATTCGTTATTTGCATATTTTAATGAAACTTCCTAAGCGTATTTTCAGTTGCAAGTGCATCAAGTTAAAAAATATATAAACAAATATTTTAATTAATTTTTAACTTGTCAAGAAATTAAACTTCGCCGTTGATTTGTAGACAGAAACAAGCAATATATTGTTTTAATATGTCATGATTATTTACATTAGTGTTCATTCAAACGGGATATTAACATGTTTTTGTTATATTTGAAGCTCCCATATTTCGGCGCCGTTGCATACGCCATCGTTCTTCCGCGACGATGGCGCATACAACTGCACAAAAATATCGGAACTTATAAAATAAATTAGTGGTAATAATTCCGTTTTATTTAATACTCAGAAACGAACAAGGTTAAAATCCATAATACAACAATAGAAATCTAATAGAAGAAGTTCTATAAGTAAGTGTGGATGACCTTCTTCTTATGAATGGGCGGACGAGGGAAGCAAAACAAGTGTCCAATCACAACGGACTCAGTGGTGGAAACGATATTGATAGTTTTGTTAGTCTTATCGTGTTTTATACAAATGGTATCTATATTGATGTATATAAAATGTTTGATCGCAGGGTAGGGGCATGACGCTTTCATCAGACTTAGTATGTACATATATCAAGGGTGTGTCTCGTGACAATGTCTGTTTGGTCAAATAACATCCGTATGTAGGTCAAACGAATCTATAAAAGGAAATTTATTTTATTATTTTGCAATTAACCTTTCTTTTATTATATTTTTATTATTAATCTTTAACTTGCTAGATTTCGAATTTTCAAATCGAAAAAAATACTGGACAAAAAACATTATCCTCCTTCAATTCGGGCGAGTCCTCTTCCATTTTGAGCTAGTGAGACCCTGACCGATCAATTAAATTTTTTCAAGTGATTCTTAACCTAAATCGGCGTCATTTCTTCATATTGTAGATAAAAAATATAACTTTTATTTTCTGTACTCACAGGTATTTCCAACTCGGGAAATGCTTCCTCTGCGTCGCTTTCATAGTCACTTGGAATCGGGATATAAGTTTTTGGGTTTCCTTCTGGTTCCTGTAGATAAATATTAAAGAAATATTGATATTAAACATATTAGAACTACGTTTATAATCACATAATGCGGAATGAACCAGATTGTCTGGACTTTGAAATACGCCAATAAAATGGATCGATAGTAGTGCTTTATCGTCGTATAATACAATCTGATGAATAACACTATATATGTAATCGGGCATAACGACAATTCTTAACAACAACAACTGTTCTCGTGCATACAAACAAGATTGATAAAAAGAAATCTAGGCCAATTCTTGACACATCGAAGTCTTATCTTGCCATTCATTTAGTAATAAATCGAGCCTGGTATGGAATCACACTTTTTACTATAACAGATTAGATTGATGTAAGTCTGTCAGTTTTTCTGGCATTTTCACCAATTAGCCTAACCCAAAGGCTTGCGTTATTGATACTAGGATAATGGATACAAATAAACATGCACATAAGTATGTAATATTCGTACAAATATATGTAAATAACTATGACTCAGGTACAAATGCTCGTATTAATCACAAATCTGCTCCATCTGGAACTAGAACCTAAAACCGTTGGTTCGAAAGGCAGGATAGTTACCGTTGCATCAAACGGCCCTCAAAATTGCTTTTTAGACAAGTAGCTTCCTGCTCATGTTTAAAGTATTAAAGTATCAATGTCGTTTTTTCATCAACCATAACCTTGAATATCTATAGTCTTAAGTGTGTAAGCTGTATTTCCTTGACTTTTGATCGTTTGTTTTTCTGTACGAGTCGAAAGCTCACCTGGGCTATAGGTAAAGACTCCACCAATTCAGGCTCATCTCCCAAAGCGGTTGAGGTTCCTGCCAATCGAGCTCGGGTCAGATTCCAAAGCCTTTGCAAGGCCAATGGGGTCTCTTCCGTTTGGAGTTCCATCGCAGGACTGGCGAGCATCTTGATAGGTTTAAATCTTAGTCTGTTAACAAGTAATTATAGTACTTAATAAACAATGTTAACCAAATGTGGCACGCGTCATGTGAGTGAACATGGCAAAAATGCCATTGACTTATCACTTAATTACTTAGCGAACCACTTTTGCGTATCCAAAGCTAATTGACAGTTAATAGATTTCAAAGCAGCATTTCATTCTTATTTCACAACGAAATTCTTATTTCACAAATTATAAATTAAAATTACTTTTTCCTGCATGGTTTCGTTTATGTAAGATTTTTGTTACGAAACCAATGAACAAATATTGTGAAATTTGAAGGCAATGCTTCAAGAAACTCATAGGAAAATTTTACCAAATAATAGGTGCACAATTGTATCAACAGATGACATCAGAAATAAGCAAATAAAAGACTGATTTTTCTATCTGAGACAATACAACAATAATACGTACACTTAACAACAGAACTACGTATGCAACAACAGATGGTTAAGGCACGCATAGTTCATCGGCTGATATGTAAGTTTGAACACAAGCTCAACATTCACAAAATTAACTAATTTCTCCATTCTATTTTTAACTTCAAGCCCAACAGCTAGAGTTCAATTGAGAATTTGACAAATTATAGTAGGTTGATGTGTTGTTGTCCATAGTATGGACGTAAACCCACCCGTAACACAAGCATTTAGCTTTACGAGGGATTAGCGAGAATATTAATGTTTTTAAGACAATGTTTATCATCGTCAATAACTTCGGAAGTATCCGTGTATATATTGACAACATTTTATTCCTGTAACCTCCTATTTTAATTGACTCCTTTCAAATATCGTAAAAAGTTAATTATTTGTTAATGAAACTATTTTTTTTTATTGATTATCTTTAAGCAGAATCACAATTTTTCTTTGTCAAACAAAAGTCACTTTGAAGTTGAAACCTATTTCTGGCTGACCTTTATACCTTCCTGTCATTTTAAAAAGATTGATAAATTAATATTAATTTTTAAATTGAATGAGTAAAAATAGGTACTTAGTAAAATACACAACATTATCAGTCGTGGCCCTAGTGATTGTCTGCTATGAGTGAAATTTATGAAAAAAGGAAACTAAGAAATATATTTGTATTATTTATATTAAACAACGATTTCTAAATGTAAATACATTAATTTTTCAAAGATTTTTTACTAAATATTATCTTTGAACGCTAAAATAACATCCTTTTTCAACAAGATCATAAATATTTTTACAGTCATACAATTCAACCTTAAATTTTTTGTTCCTCATCGTCCCCTCGTTTTGTAACAAAAAAAGGCTAATGTTGTCTTCGATCCCACCACGATTATCTGTGATCTCAAACATTCATGCCAGTAGTTATACAAAAGTAGTAATTGAAGGTTTTTTTTTTAATTATACTACATGTATTAAATTTATTTTTGATAATATGGTACATCCATATACACCTGAGGGTACGTCCATATTATCAAACTGACTCAGACTGACTTAAATGTAACGACCCAATTCTTATAGAGCTGAGAGTTATCTGAAATTTGTAAATATATATTCCCTTTTCCTACCATTAAATGACCAAACTAGAAATAAAAATAATAATTAAAAAGTAATGTTTTTTATTTTAATTTTTATAGATAATGTCTGTTCAAACATTATCATCCATCGGTTATAAATTTAATGTTTTAACAAAAAGACTGAGCCTTTATTTACGATATTAAAAGCTACAATCAATATAATATATTTTTAAATCAAAGAATCGAAAGTGACAGCTCACATCAAACGGTTGAAGTAGCTTCAAGAGAAAGCAGACTTGCTACCGATGCAAGGAAAATGTCGGCCATTTGCTTCGCTCTACCGCTAGACTCGACCAGAGTCCAGAATATTCTATGACATTCGGGACCATAAATTCAATTTATAAACAGGCATGTTACTTTACGACATATGTGAAATACTTTTTAAAATTTCTTAAGCATGTGACCATATGGAAAGATGTTTACTTATTTATAATTATAAAGCATGCAAGCAACATCTGCTTTCTAATATTAGACCTATTTTCAATTTCACTTTTTTTTACTTAAAGTGGGTACTATAATTATATTACCGTTATAGGTACGTTCCGTACAACAGGAAATTAACTGTAAATATTTCAATCATGCCATTAAGTGTTCAATAAACTTACCAAAGGGACACTTAAAAAAATAAGGTCAACTACTGTTTAAGCTGGCGGGCAGATTGCAAAAAAATTTGTAGACTTCCACAATATCTACAATACAATAAAATTCACAGCGTTTACAGCGAACGTGTCACAGGCTTGGTATTTGTACCGTTCTGAGGGACAGCTTGAACACGACTGAGGGTGAGTGCAACAGCAATGGTATTTTAAACTTCAATCAGTGGCGCTTTCCTGCCGAGGCGCCAGTCTCGGCCACAGGAAAGGGATGACAACATAAACCGCGAAAGAGACGGAGGTATGAACATGCACGGTCCGCGTGCTCCGCCAGACAGCCGCACACAGAACAGACGAAGTATTACGCATGCGTCGAGGCTATCAATACGTACCACTACGTCGAGGACAACGTCACCGGCCTGTTTTAAGATCAAAGTTCAGACTGTATTTTGTCTAATGAGGAAAGTTCAGATAAACTTCGAATAGAAACATGTGACAACAGAAAGGAATTTAAAACCTACTAAAAAGTTAATTTTATGAAATAATTGAGTCACAACACAATAATAAATACTTAATGAATACAAAACACTGACTAAAAGATAACTTGTAAAAGTAATTAATATCGCCGTAGAAAGATAGTAATAAATATACGTTATTATTTATACTCCAGCGCTGCTGCTACTGTGACATTTGAAATAAAAGGTACATAAACCTCTATATAAGTACCTAAAATGAATAGTTGTGAACCTAATGTAAACAGTTTTGGCACCGCTCTAAAGTATTTCACAAAACTCAATAATTAGCTGAAGGTACCTAACCCAGATAAAATTTGGTTTCCGCAAGTATCAACAAAAGTGGAATTAAAAATAACTGATGCCAATTCAATACGTATGACACATAGTTTCCAGTAATTCATTAAACATGATAACACTTTTATTTAACAAATATTCTAAGCATTTGAAGCTTATTTGGATAATAAACAGAATACTACAAGTCGTATCCTCAAACTCAATTTGCTTGCCACTAAAAATGTTTTATATTGCTAGCATGTTTGATACATCCAGCAATATTCACGAGCTGCAATTATTTTCAGTCTTAATTACATTTTTTTTCTGGCACTGAGTTGTTAATATTTCCCCTTTATTGAATAATTATGGTGGTGTTTTTTATAGCGCAGGAAATAAATCACTTGTTTGACTTATTTACTCTGCTCCATAATTAATGGATGATAGTAAAATAAAGAGTTAAAAATGGGAAAAACTGTTTTTGGGAGAAATAAACATGTCTCCTTTTACCCTCAAAAAAGCTTTGTTATTGTCTAACCTCATTAGCTTACATAATACAACAGGCTGCAGAACTTTCCAGTGTTCTATTATTGGAATTGTATGAAGCCAGACACTGTGACATGGGTAGATTGTCTAAATTTCAGAAAATAAAACAAACAAAATAATTTATTTTCGATGTACAAGCCAAAACATGTATGGACATGTTCCCGATTAAACCGTTATATACAACTTATTTTTTGTTTCATATACTCATAAAGAGTGGTTGTAACTATTTCGAAGAAACAATTTTAGTGCCGGCTAGCGTTGCTTCTCTTATTTTAAAATAATAAAGACCCGTAGTAAAATCTTATGTTGTTTAATAAATATTCGAGGCATTCAAAGTGTGAACCTAAAATTTTCCATAAAAAACATGTTTTGGCACAAATTAATTTCGCTTTAAGTTTATTTATTTCCTACTTTCTAGAAATGATAAATTACAAAAAAATCTCTAAATTTAGCGTAAAGCTTCTACGCTTCTAATCAGCTCTCAAGTACAATAACTTGGGAGCTACTTAGAACTTTCTCATCTGTAATTGGACGGCTGACTACTATCTATATCCCCTCATTCCATACTGCTAAACTTGATTGCTCAACTCGGTTGAGCAGTGGGTCATCACATTTGAACGTGACTTTCCATACTGTTCCAATACTAGAATGTTCAATTTAGTTGAGCAATAGATCATCAAGTATCCAAATATTTCCCTTATGTTCAACTGTTCTTGAACCACTCTTGACAAGCCCTAAGTAGTAGGTATTATAAATTTATTGACTTCATAAATATCACTAAATGACATAAATTGCACGCAATTTTTCTGACTGAATTTATTTTTATATTACCGTTTTGCTTTAAATTAGATAATTTAAATGTGCTGTAGTGCCATCGATCACTTTTATAGAAACGAGTTACAAAAATAGGAAATAAACTTACGTTTGACCTTATGATATTGAATATTGTTTACTTAAGAACATCTTTATTAAGAGATATTTATGAAAGTTGGAGCTGTTATGAATCTAAATGAATTAACCACTAGCAAAAACAATATCCTTTTTCTTTAATTTATCTTTGGTAAAAAATAAAACACAATATTTAATTATTTTTTTTTGTTGATAAGGCGGGCAGGGAAGGCTGATTATCGCACCCTGGCGCCCAATATGGTTAAAACGGCCGTGGGTACCGGTTTGTTTTTTGGTATTTAGTATAATTTATTAGGTACCTACGAGAGACTCTAACTCAAAGATATTTTTTTTTGTGGTAATTTTATTGAATTCCTTATTTTACTTACTTATTTTAACCTGATTCTTCAACACAAGTTATTGAATCACGTATTTGTTATATGTTTATCTTGATATTTTTATTCTCGGTATTAAACTATATAAAACTGAAATTATAAAGAAAATAGCGCTATGATTGTTTTTTTTTTAATTTTCGATTTACGTGGAACACAACAGTGATTAAAAATAAATATTTGTAACAATAAACATTAATACAAATTAAGGTAATCACACCTCATAAAAATATGATTAAACTTCGCTTTGGTAATTATTACGTCAATATTAATCTCTGAGATCCGAGAGCTTCCTTGTTTCTAAATTATGATAAGATATGTTCAATGAAACTTTACTCGTTATTAAATGATAAAGTCATATCTTAACTTAAATAGCACGCCTACAATTTTTATCAAAAACAATCAGTAGAGATAAGCGTAAATGTTGACATAAGGATATACTGTCTCACACAAGTCTACACCACCTGATAAAGTTTATGAAAATGAGATATGTGGTTAATAGTAATCATCGAGATGAATATATTGCTACTTCCTTATGTCACTCATCAATATCGTTCACAAGTTTATGGCTTGAAATATGAGAGCACTTCGTAATTTATTTAAAGACAGTGACGTATCTGTTCAAAGATTAGAATGTGTGCAGAAAAATAATAAAACTCCTTATTATTTTTTTTTTAAATAAATAAATAACCGAACAATGAGCACATAACAAAGGAATTTATACATAAAAGATAAAGTAAAGAGGATTAAATGTTGACTTTGCCATTCATGATGTGTAAGTAACTTTTGACCAACATTTGAACAATTTATAAATATACATATATAAAATCACATCTTTTTTATAGCTTTAGGCAGAGATCAGTGACCACAGACTCACTTTCTACATATCTGACATACATATCTCGCTTCTTCTACTCTCATCAGATCTTTTACCTGAATTTTTTCAGGACATGTCCTATTTAGCCCCTGAAAGTTCACATTGGTCTGCCGTAACCAATATGCCCGTGCTCATAGATACAATTTACAATATACCTGAGAGAAATTACCAATATTAACTTTATATTAAGTTTCTGTTTCTGCCGACGATTTCTGCTATAGATGAACTTATATACTTTTCTTTTATTCTTTTTTTTTATATAATTTCAATGCGATCTTATAAGATAAATTATTATAATAGAAAAATACTAGAAAAAAACGAATCGGGTCACAAGTGAATTCTCAGGCGGGAATCGAACCCGCAACCTTTGGAAATCCGATCCAATGCTCTCCCAATTGAGCTACCGAGCCTTGTGAACACTCGTCGAAATTTTCTAGTACCTTTCTTTTATACTTTTCTCTTCAGATTTCCAAACTTCAATATGACGATGATCCAAATAGTCGCGCGACAAACAAAACTCCAACATAAACTATCGTAGACAAAATCGTGTTTATTGTCTTCCCCTTGATCTTTAGATTTTTATAACAATGTAAACTTTATGATAAACTGCTATTACTAAATAATTGTATATTAGTTTTAGTGAAACGATTAACTTTGGATTATACATTACGCATATATCAACAATTTTGTTTTTGTTGTTCGATTTAGTCTACCAAGATTATTTATAATCAAGAGATAAGCGGGTAAAGTTGAGGTCATTAATCACACAATCCAAAAGTTTCCATTTCAAAAATAAATCACGACTCATCTAAAATAGGAAATGACTAAACTTAATTCTCGTATTTCCACGAATAATAAAATTTTGAGAAAATCTGAACTGTTACGATAGTTCAACGACTGAATAGTTCAACAAAAATAAAAACAATCGAATGTCAGAGTTCTTCTTTCAACTCGATATATCCGGAAAGCGTATCTTGTTACAGAAAATTATTGCAAATTTATCATCAGTGTACATTACTGATTCACCTGACACCCAACACTGTTCTCAGAACGCGATGTTTTGCAAACATAGAACCAAATAGCTGTCAGCTCGAAACTGATATTTAGCGACAGTCTAACAGTTTTAAGTTCAAACAAAATTGAGTATATTTTGATTAATTTGACTACGATAGTAAATTAATTTTTGATAATTTTATTTAGATGATTTGATATAATAATTTGAATTTAATTTTTTTTTTATGTGATAACGTCTTATAAATAGATGAACACCGGCTGCACGCACGAAAAAACATGACTTTGTCACATTCCTCATTGTCACGTTCCGCCTGAGCCGAGCGTGCAAGGTAGAGCGCGGAACAAGCGATAGAGATGCACAATCTGCCTAAGCTTATGACGCATCTATCTCTCTTCCACTCCATCGGCCAATGAGTCGGAGTAGAAGGGAGACAGCGGCAGCACAGAACCTATACGTGAATTGTTTTGTCAACTGTTTATAAAGTGAAGTGAAAACTTTATGTGGTTTTCATTGTTTATTACAACAACAATTGCGGCCAAAAAGGTAATTAATTATTGCATTTTAAGAATTTGATGAGCGAAATTATCTCATATTTGTTCTTTGATTATTAAAAAAAGGAGCATCGGTCAGCGAGTGCAGTAATAATAGGTTATGTAACAATTTCGACAAAAAAATATTATGACTCATGTAAAGGATCGTATTAAAAGTCAACTGCTTTCATTAAATATTTAATGAAAAAATGACCGTGCGTAGCTATTAATATAAGATTAAAAATTAATGTATTTGAATTAACGAGTAGAAGTAAATGAAAATTTATCGAAAATGTGTAATTTTCAATTAACTCCTTCTTTGTTTTATACAAATTATTGATAATTCAGTGAAAATAATTCACTTCAAATCATAAAAGTAGGCAATTTTTCATCAATATCACGTAAAATTATCGTCCGTAAACCGGACAACCGATTTTGTTTTGGTAATTTTACTTAATTTGTTAATTTGATGATTATAATTTAAATATATATACACTATATACTAACATAGCTTTACGTTCCTTTGTTACTAACCATAATGAGACATTGTTTCTTGTTTAAATAAATTGATTGATAATAACAATAATATTGTTATAAGTTTTATCGTCGAAGCCATTGCTGAGATTAAGACAAGAGTAGTTATTTATAAAATAAAGCTTTTTAAATTATTACCTATATTTCAATATATAATCTGAAGGTAAATATAATGAATAAGAAGTGATTGCAGCATATATGCATATTTTCAGAAAAGTTTGGCTTCTGTTGTCAACATTTATAAAAATTTCTTAATAACTATAATATCATTATACATTTTTATTTGTCATTATTTTTGAATCGGGATACAGTAAGTAGGTACTCAAAACATACATATATGTTTTAGAATAATATTCTTTGTCTTAAAACAAATGAACATTCGAGCCACAATATCGCGGGACTAGGATATTTTTAATCATTTAGATCGTAATTTGAAAATATGCATTCCTGCTTTTTGTTTTCGTATAATTCAATAACGCTTGAATTTATGCAAACTTATATTTAAATCATGGACTAAGTATATCATCTAATAAGTTAGAGCAACGTTGTTGAAGTGTTAGAAAATTACTAGTTTTTCCTTGATGTACGCTCGACAGCACATCAAGGCATAGGTACATTCTAAAAATAAATTGTGTAAACTATGTACAAGGCTACGTTCAGACGACGATATTTTTTCCGTATACCGTGCACGTGATTTCAGAGAGTAATGAATGACAATAAAAAATATTTTAAAACCCTAATTTTATTCACACAGATTCTTTGCGGGAAAATCCCGTCTTCGATAAATATTTCTTTTCCTTTTACTATTATTTTCCTGTATACTATAGTACGAAGTTGCCTATCAGCGAGAGGGTGCGTTTCCAAACGATTTTATCTAAAACGGCACGTAGCGTAGTGGCACTCATGTTCATGTACTGTCTGACTATACTTTTCTTTTGTTGGGTACAAGACTTAGGCTCGTACTTATAACAATTAACTGTTTATTACCTTACGTAGCGAATGAAAATTGTTGTAGTCTGAATGACTCTCGTATACGGTAAAACCATATCCGTTACAAATTCGAATTGGTTAGCTGCCGTGTAACCTACGTAGTTCCAAACTTCAAAATATACTTATAGCTTGTTGTGCTATAGACTGTGCCTAATGTAAGCTACAAATGCCTTTGCCGCTTAAGTTCAAAATAATTAAAATTTTCCATAGTATTTTCTTCTCTCAAATTAACCAATATATCAAAAGGTTGAGTTTCAGCAATCATCAAACACTACTTACTCGAATTATTTATTATCTGCAAGTATGTGTAGTATAAATATTTTGAAAACATAACTTTTATTATTTTCATAAGCTCTATTGAGAACCACGCGCCTCGAGACGTGTTTATAGTCAAATTAATATGCATTATGTAAAATAAACTGACAAGGTTTATTATTTACATATAAAAAATGAATGTGGGAGATTTACCTTCGTGCCACTCTTATTCAAATAAATTAATTGATTAAATCACGACCTAACTATACAGAGTGAAAAGTACAACCTAAAAGGTAAATTCAATCAAAGTCTTAATCATTAACTGCTTAAACAATTACATGGTGTTAGATTTAAATTAAATTGATAAACACAACAATTAAGTATGGTAAGTAATGGAGTACCATCATACTAATTTGTTTATAAATACATGATGTGTTGGTTCCGGCAGATAATAGCACTCACCCTTCAAACTTAACCCCTTGAAGCCCAGCTTTGTGTTAAATGCGTTATTTCTCTCTTTATCGGGGAAAAAATTTCATTCACTCAAAAAGAACCATTACCAAAGTCGTAATAAGGATTAAATCAGACTACGCGCTATAGAGCATGATATAATGCTCTCGGGTTTTAAGGGGTTAAGGGTGACGTAAAAAGTCCACAAAATCGACTGCAGCGTATTCCGAATTATAGTTTTTTACTGCTATTGATAAACCAATTAAAGGTTATATTATTCTGTGTTAGATCCATCTCTTGTAAACTATAACTGTTGCCCTCAAAAGACAAAAAATAACAACTAAATCAATTCATTCCGATGTTTGTTAATCATGATTAATTATTTGTTTACAACCTGTCGCCTGCGATCGCATCTGCTTCAAATTTAGTTTTATAATTATAACGGAGTGACTGGTCTCTAAAATAAGGAACAGAAAGTAAATGCAATAATATCCATAATAGGTACAGGATACTAGCAGAAGCTTAGTAGTAGAGGCATATTAGAATAATAAATTACAAGCAATGATAATTAACAAGCACGTGGCAAACGTGGCTTCTGTCCCTCTAATGACTAATGACATCTTATCTCTGAACGTGTGGTCATTACAATTAATACTACAATAAACATTACGAGGGCAACCTGAAAAGTTTCCGGAATAGGCAAGAAGAAGACGGTATTTGTCTGGTTTTATATTTTTATTTTTCGACATAGTCTCCTCGAAGATCAATACACTTTTTCAAACGGTGCTCCAGTCTCTTCAAGCCGTCAGAAAAGTAGGATGTTTCAAGGGCTGCAAAATAAGCATCAGTAGCGGTGATGACCTCCTCATTTGAGCCAAATCTGTTTCCTGCCAGCGATTTTTTTAGGTTTGGGAATAGGAAAAAGTCGCTGGGGGCTAGATCTGGTGAATATGGGGCATGAGGCAGTAATTCGTAGCGCAATTCAGTCAATTTGGACGCGACGATGCGGGATGAATGAGCCGGTGCATTATCGTGGTGAAAGAGCACTTTCTTCCGCTGCAAACGAGGCCGTTTCTCCTTCAATACTGCATCGAATCGGGTCAATAAATCGCTGTAGTATTGCCCTGTTATCGTTCTTCCCTTCTCCAGATAGTCGATGAGAATCACTCCACGGGAATCCCAAAAAATGGTCGCCATGACCTTTCCGGCCGATGGGACGGTCTTTGCCTTCTTCGGAGCCGATTCGCCCTTAAAAGTCCACTGTTTGGACTGTACCTTGGTCTCCGGAATGTAGTGGTGGATCCATGTCTCATCCACAGTTACGAAACGCATGAAGAAATCCTTTGGATTTCGTTCAATCATGGCCAGACACTCCTCGGAAATGGTCACTCGATTTCGCTTTTGCTCCGGTGTGAGCAAACGCGGTACCCATCGCGCCGAAAGCTTTTTCATACCCAAAATTTCATGCAAGATGTAGCCAACGCGTTCTTCTGAGATGCCTATAGTCTCTGCTATCTCTTTCAACTTTAATCGACGATCGGCTAATACGACATCATGAACTTTGTCGACCATTTCATCGTTGGTAGCGGTTTTTGGGCGGCCACTGCGGGGTTCGTCACTTGTGCTTGTGCGACCACGTTTGAACTCGCTCACCCAGAAACTGATGGTGGAAAATGATGGAGTAGATGCACCATGAACCTCCTGCAAAATATTGCGAATTTCCGTGGCCGTTTTCCCAGCTATCCAAAAGTGTTTTATCACCGCTCGAAATTCGATTTTATCCATTTTTACAAAACCGCCCGATTTGCTACACAAAACACGTTCGTAAACAACAACTAACGACAGTAGCTGTCTGAAAATTTGACAGCTGTCATAAAATAGATTAGGGTTGCCCGACAATATGCCAAATTTATGTTTCGCACGCCATCTCTTGCCGATTCCGGAAACTATTCAGGTCACCCTCGTACAACGCAAATAAATATGAAACTTATTTATTTATTTATTTCAATCAAATTTACAATTAGGGAATTAAGAAGCCCTTAATGATCCTTGAATTCGATGTTCAATTGTTTATTTTGACTCAGGTAGCGACTTTTGCAAGCGCTGGGCATCTGCTAAATACACAAGAATTGTTAACCGGAGTACTGTCGCCTAAAGCTCGTTTCGCCGGATAATGTAATTTGATTGTCAATTGATTTTCAATATTCTATATAAAACTTTAAATAAAAACGAACTAGGTCTAAGTTATATTCAATACGGTTAGATCATAGTTATAAACATTAAGGATCTTGAGATATAAAACATAGTTATTCGGCAACGAAAACTTCGGTGAACAAAAAGCTCCTGCTTAGAATTGCTTAAAAAAACCCGAAATCGGGAATCGCACTTTTTCTCGAATACTTATAACATTTTGTACTAAACTTACAAGGAAAATAAAATACGCAATTCCTTTATTTAGGATATGAAATCAGAATATACATAGTACTTTGTCGTCTTTATTTACTTCTCATTTTTTCCCATTTACTTCTCAAAAAATCATCAATTTCATCCTGAATTATATAATAATATATGTATATATATATATATATATGTACCTAATAAATATCAATAGCATAGGACGATTTGTTTTGTATTTTTCTAGTGTCTTCTGCTCCCAACTATTTTTTATTATTTTTATAATGCTTTTCGTGGCAGCCTTTTAGTAGGGCAGCACCGTATTGATGCTACCGTGAAAATGTAACATTAGCTTGAAAAGTGTATGTCTTGTTGGTTGTCCTAATAAAATATAATAAAAATAAAATAAATATGTAAATAAAATCTATTAAAAACAAATACGTACAAGTAATGAAACAAAAACTCTACTACAGCAAGCCAAAGCTTGTTTTTGTCGGTATCTCTGAGAGGCATTTTCCACTATTAGCTTGATTGGATACTATTGTCACAATAAGTTTCATCAGACGAGACCATTACTAACATGGTGATGTTAGTGATGGGTAACAAATATAAGATTTAGCAAGTGACGTAAATGGTCTTCCCGGTAGATTTCCTTCGAAGCATAATAGCGACCGCTGAACATAACTCAATTTGACTGACCCGTACGATAACCCGTAGTAGCTATAAAGACCGTGGTAAAAATATTCCACGCCGAATTCCGAACTATTTATAAGTAATAATTAATGCATGCCCACTTACTTGGAGCAATATATTGAGGACCTCGATGCCGCTGTAGGTAGCGATTTCGGCATAAAATTACGGTGGTTAAGCAACTTTGGTAATGACCGGTCAACGGATGGGTGACCAATAAAATGTCACCTCGTTCCACGTGCTTTAGAAGACATGGTAAGGTGTACTGCCGTAACAAATTATTTCTTTGATAAATAAGCAAAAGCTGTGAAAACAGTTCAAGTAATACAAATATGATTCCTAAACAGATCGAAATAGATTTTATTTTTTTTTTATATGAATAATAATATTAATAAATACATATAGTAACTTATATTTACAAGTTAATTTAAATTATCTTATAATTTGTATTACTAAATAAGTTTGTTTATATTATTACATAATAGATATGAACGAGTCATACGCTCTGGTTGAAGTGGAGTCATATTTTATGATTTTGATATTTTTGTATTTTCAATGCTATCTTATAATGATACATTTAATAGGAAAATAATAGAAAAATTGGACTCAGTTCACAAGTTATTCGCAGGTAATCATTTTTTTTGACATACAGTCTGTTCATCTTAACTTGTCCTATTTAGTAAACAATCGTGGCATTACTTTTTATCAAAAATGCAGCATTAAAATCAACTGATATCTAGATTTAATAGGTTTCAGTCTATAATAACGATTATTGTAATAGATTATTGACTTTGTTATTATTTTATTTTTAAATTGGCGATTTCGTTAAAAAGTTGTGCCAAGATTGTTTACCAAATAGGACAAGTAAGAATGAACAGACTTTACGGTAGCTATTTACCAATTGCTTTTACGAGGTTTTGCATGCAACGACCATAGTAATGTTAATGGTCACATTGCATAACTTACAGTTTTAAAACAAAACTGTGTCTTGCAACATTATACGACGACAAGTACGGCCTAGCGAAACTGACCTTTCGAAACCAAACGGTACCGAAATCAGTCCCGGAAGTGCCGGATGTTTATTTGACAAACATGAGTATTTATATCTGAATCGTAATTATTTATATACATTTCTATAAATATTACTCAATTATGTATCATATGCGTTTATCTAAGTATACGGATAGAATAGGTAACGATATCATCCATAACACAAGCATTCCAGTGCTCACTTTGGGCTGGACTAATTGGTATGAATGGAATAAATATTATTATTTTTAATAAATGTTTTTTAATGCTTGTCTTTAACTTATAAGTAATTTTAAAGTAATAAAATTTTATCAACAGTAAAGAAGTTTTCCATTATTTTGGGCTATTTATGTGATAAATTGAGGAATATCATAACACTTGAGGTGATAATAAGAACCAGCTCCTAACCACGATTCTCCTTATATTCCGAACATAAGTAGTTAGCTGAAGCATCAAAAGTCGTGCAAATCAATTAGCACTGAAAGAAACTTTTGTACTTCATTAACATCAATATGTAAATAAATCACGTTCTAAGCGCATGACAACTGCTTCCACTAGGTACTCAATTTTCTTAATAGCTACAATCAAATATGAACAAAAAAAGTTGACCAATTGACCATTGAATATACGATTACAGAAAAATCTAAAGTAGAGTTTGAATAGAGATTTACTACATCCAATAATCACATTAATATGAGTATTATGGCGTTCACTAGGGTTATGTTATGAGCATGTTTTCATCGTTGAGATAACGATAAAGAAAACAATTAAATTTCGAAAAAAATATGTTTAATATTTGTAAAATATAATTCGAAATAGATTTTTAAAACGTATAATTGTAAAATTATTCGAAATCTATCCCATTCTTCATCCATCCCTCTTAAATCAGAACGACAACTCATCATTGTCAGTAGTCGACGACATAGACTTTTTCCAAAGATCTACGACAGGCCCTTAACATATGTAAATACAATCTGCCTACAAAGAGTAATCCAAAGACTCAATTCCGGTTTAGAGCAGGTTCGACCCAGAAAAAATTAAAAATACGCACTTCTAACTTTTCTGAGTGACTTCAGCCTTATATGAAAACAACTTAAACAACGTGTATTTTTAAAGAGTCTGGTCTTCCTTTTAGTATTAAACAAGATATCATTCTAGTAATTATTGACTTTATACATTTTGCTATGTTTATATTATCACGCTTCGAAACCCGTCTTCGTACAAAACTGGTTTTAATGTTATATTGAAAAAAAAAAACAAAAACGCGCCTTCTAAACCTTTAACATATTTATTGTTTTCATTATAATTTTATTACGGTCAATATGGTTTTGCTTTTTTAATTTACAATCTTATTTGTGTACAAAAAGAAATAACTTTCACAAAATGAAACAATACTTTTTTTAATATAACACTCCATGAAATTAGTTGCTTCCAATAGCTATACTGGTTGCAACGTATATCTCTTCAATAAACTACTACTAATCAGGTGCATTACTAATTGAATAGCGGGTAAGTTGTGTATGACGCAAAGTATGCTTTCAGTAGTTTGTAGGTGATTTAGAAACTTCTAAAAAAAAAAATCTGCACATTGAAATCTACATTTAAACATCTCAAAAATAAGGTCGATTTAATATTTTTCATTTCCAAGTACTCAATATAATTAATAGGCAATTAATAAAAAATAGGCAATTTAATGAAAATAACAGAAAATGTGATTAACCTATGGCATGTAATGCCTCTTTTGGATACTTATTTAAATAAATAAATAAATAATAATAAATAAATATTTCTTACATTCACACCAATTAGCCTAGCCCAAAGTAAGCACTGTAAGGCTTGTGTTATGGATACTAGGGTAACGGATAGACATACATATTTGATACATAGATATGTAATATTCATAGAAATATATAAAAACACCCATGACTCAGGTACAAATGTTCGTATTCATCATAAAAACATCTGCCCCTTCCGGGATTTGAACCCAGGACCGTTGGTGCGAAAAGCAGGATCACTACCGTTGCACCAAACGGTCGTCGTTTGGTGCAACGGTAATTTAAGTCGTTGGACTATTATTTTTACACCCTAAAACTGCATAAAATGGCATTTTTCTATTATTTGCTATATTGTTTCGCGTAGAGTTTGCGATACCACTGAGTAAGCAAAAGGTCTAAGTGAATGGGGTTACGCATACTTGAGGTTACGCGGGTACCGCCCACTTGCGACTTCGACTCTTTTTTTACTGTTCTGTGGAATAATCCCTTTGCACGCTGCTGCTTGCGACGGTTTTTTGAATAGAAAGGTTCAAATTTTATAACACCTCCACGCTAGCGGATAAAACGCAGTTTTCCACTAAGAAATTGAAGGATGAACCAAACTTTTCCGAGAGTGTGAAGCGAAAAAGTATTTTAAAAAGGGAAACAGAAAGTAGGTCTATAAACTATCATCGGAACACCTACAACCAATTATCAAACAATAATGTAACTTTTTACGTTATCACTAACCTTTCCACTTATAAGAGCATTTGCGTCAATAACCTTTGACTGAAACATTTGCTTCAAATTAAATGCGTAAAGCTGAATACAGGAATGATAACAAAACTTGAAAGTGACTCATCTGTCTCCTTCTTTTATAATGATTTAAAAAGAGAAAAAGTTATAGCAGGTGTCAAATTACACCAGTTAGTTTGAACTGGAATGAAGCAACTTGTAGAACTAAATTATTATCTTATACTAATGTCATGGTATTGGTCTCGCTTGTTATCTCCATAAAGATAACGCGTGCTTCATGACTTATCTGTCGTGCGTTTGGGCTGAGCTTTTAATAACATTTTTACATGTAAAGTTATGGTTATATTAACAACTATTTTTCTACAAAAGGTATGTATATCCGTTACCCGAGTATTCATATCATAACACATTTCTCAGTGCTTACTTTGGACTAGGCTAATTAGTATGAATCTAAGAAATATAATTATTATTAGTATGTTTATATATATATCTTTTTATTTTACCGTTCTACATTTTCGTTTACACCGCCGTCTCTTACGCTTCCTTCCAGCAATCGAACTCTATCTAGAAGAAATTGCTTTTCTTTTTCGTTTGTTATTTCCTTAATGTGGCATTATCAGTAAAGTGTTATGTAATGTATTGTTTCTACAAAATAATTGCAAATTTCTAGTAACACGATAGTTAAATATTCTTACATGAACAGCGCAAATGAATTCGTGCCTAGAACATAAAACTTTAAAATACAACTGTGTAAAAACTATTTTCAAGAAAAGTTATCTACAAATCGTAGACTATATCTTTGTTAACTTCTCGAATTACATGAAATCATTCCCCACAATTTATGTATTTATGGAAAAATGTGGGTAGTTAAGTAAATAGATAAACGCACGTGATTTTTTTATGTGTATGTGGAACGAAGCCAAAGACGATTCAGAAAAGGGGTGTGTTCATTACGAAACTGATGATGGAAACGATAAATCGTAATCTTCTGCTACAAACATAGATACTATTGGAAAGATATCAGGTGGTACGCGTGTGATGTACGGAATAAAACAAATCAATCTCTCAGGAACTATCAAGTTTTTCTTTTTGTTATTAAACTCTATTCTTATAGAATTTACGCTGAAAATCGGTAGGAAAAATTTACGTTTTTTTGTAGGTTGGAATGCTGTTGACTGAATTTGTGTCTGAATGAATATTCGGTCCAAGTTTATTTTGGGATTAACAACAGCACTGAAGTTCGCGTAAGGGCGCTTACATACGAACACATACGACACTCGATCGACGACACAGCCGACGACGGAGTTTTCGACTTGTACAAGTACACCGCACCGCGCATTCCAACCAAATAGACTGCACGTATTCAATTTAAGAAACTAACTGATGAAATAAGTGACTACAATACAAATGCGAATGTATATAGTATTGCAAATGTAAAGAGTACAGTAAAAAATCGTCGGAAGTAATGTTTGGATGTCAATGTAAGCCAAAGTCGTACATGATTCTGAATATAAAACAACACTAGAAAAAAATCTAATCATAATTTGTTTTAATTATTTATAACACTAGTACAGAGCAACATTTCCATCGTCTTTGACGGCGACACAACACGTGAGAAAATAATGATTCTTCCTTAAAATAAGTAGATATAATAATGGTACACAGAAAGTTTTAAAAGCTATAGCTAAATATATCTATATTTTATATATTCGCAACACATAACCTGATTTTAAAAGGAAAATAAATTACAACATCATAAAATATCCACAGTCTGCCAGATTAATAATAGTTACTTTCTATAATAATAACACGAATAAATGTTAAATAAATTATATTACATATTAAAAAACAAATGTATTGTGTACATTGAAATTTGACAGAAACATGAAAAATAAATCCTTATAACGATTGTTTACATTTTAATGAAACTATGTTGTGTACACATATTATTATGGAAATGTGTTACTATTATTTGTATAGTGTGACCAATATAGTACAATTATATCTCATTACTGGTCTTGGGACAACAAATTGATAAAAATGTATACATTCTTATTGAAATATAATTATAGTAATAGTAATAATGATTAAGAAGGTTTGTCAACGTATAAGTTTCATCACTCATGTCATGACTGTACATGCTATTACCATGAAGGTCGTCATGGAGTTATTTTAGAAGACTGTTGTTGATTTACTTTATATTCGTAGCAATCCTTTCCTCTACCGAAATACTTCTTCGCAGTGTTGTATTCTGGGTTTACTCCAAATGTATTAAAATACTCGCTAATTCATGATATGTTGCTGACTGCAACATATCATGAATTGGCGAGTATTCTGAAGCATTCTGAAGCAGTTAAAAATTAATCATCGTTGTTTCGTAAACGCGGATAAAGTATGACATGTTGACTATAATGTTCTCTGTAGGACAATATGCTTTGCATCCCCCCTGAGCGATTTTCAGGAGATAAAGCATAATTCTTCTTCAAATTCTATGTTCAAATTAATAGATAAATTCAGAAAGTCTAGTCGCTTGGACTATTTGCCAGTGACTGACACAAGCGCGGACGGTCGACGACGTCGTTTACCTCCATCGGCGGCAGTCGGCGACGTCGTCGCCACTTAGCTACGACTTCGTCGACCGAGTATCATTCGTCTGTTCCCAGCCTAAATCACACGCGCAAGCATCAATTAGAAAAAATATCCAACTTGCTTGTCCTCGCCAATTGAATCGGTCAAAAGGTAAACGATCTCCGTGGGTTTTTTTTGCGAAAACAAAAATGATACAACATCGTCATCATCATCAGTCACATTGCTGGGGTATAGGAGTTCTATATAGATTAAAAAATTTCAGGGAGAAGGGGTCACAAGCCATCATGCGAGCCCAATGTGAATTCGTGAGTGAGTGTTAACAACTGCAGTTGTTGTCAGAAACAACGGCACAACGTCCACCAAAACCATCCGAAATAGAGAGGAAATTGTGGAAATAAAATTTCGGTCTAGTCCTTCGGAAAGTCATAATCGATCTCTGTCATTTTTGGCCGCGCTTACACGCGATTTAAAGATCCTTGGTAAAACCAACTTCGTGGTAAACATAATCGGAGCATAAATTTTAAACCATTACATCATTACCTATCAGCAATGACAGCTTCGTCAACAGCCGTCATTTTAAGTCTTTGGACTTTAATTTTAGTTATATATTTACCGAAAAAATAAGCCGTTTTGCTAGATATTATGAATACGTTATGGATACACTCCACTTGAAAGTCCATCGATAACCTATTCTTAAAAAAAACATAGATCGAGCAAAATAACGCGTAGAACTATTCTAAAAGTTCTTTACTATTTACTTCTCGGTAATTGATTATTTTCATCCATCTGAGACAACCCAACTAAGACCACCAACCAATACCAAATGCCAAGGATACGAAACCACGTAAAGAGAAGGTGGGTGTGAGAAAAAATATTGTGCAGAGTTTCAGTTTATCAATTTGCGCCTCATCAGCAATATTTCAACTGCGCGTGTTGACAGTCTATTTTCTAGAGATCAAAATAAATACAATTAACGAGAACCAGTGCCAACAAGTGTATCGGGCACGTGTAAACAGTTTTTTGAAGAGAGGAAAATATTGAAAAGTAGCTTATGTCCGCGACTTACACACACCTTCAAAACTTCAGTCCGCTTACTGTGTATTTACTGTTACTAATTTTAGTAATCAGGAAGATAAACCATTTGACTGCAATTGATTCTAATGTGACACATATCGTTATAAACATTTTCTTTCATTGTCAGCATTCTGATCTGCGAGCAGGTCTCGTACAGTTGACTGTGGGAAAAACAATTAAACATTAGGACACCAACATCTTTAAGGGAGCCACCCCTGAGACCCATTTATGATCAAGGCGAAGAAAGTGGACATTGTACCTATGCTCTTCTACTTCTACTACTTGTTTAGTATCAGATATTTTTTGCGTTATGTTACAGTTTCGCTCGATCCGGTGAGAATCTCAACCGATGTTTCTTTACAAAGCAGTTACTTTAAGTAAAGTACTGCTTTGTAAAGCAGGGTAAGGTACTATTGCATAATTTAGCTGGAATAAGATTTCTAAAAAGAACTATCGGAAATCGAGTTTGGGCGTAGTTATGGTCAGGAAAACCTCTTTCATATATCGTGGCCATATCTTAGAATCAATCACTTGTGGCCGACCATTCTATAAAATGTTTGTACTTCAAGATATGTCTAGCTAAACCTGACTACCTATATCGTTTGAACATTAACATTTAATGATTGTCAATCAACGTTTTCCCGTATCATTAATAAAAAGTTCCGTATCAAAAAGTAAAGAAGGAAATTTATATATGTTTTGCATATTGCGTATTGCCGTTGGCTTGCCATTTAAACTAAGAACATATTACAAAAAATATTTTGGACTTTTGGTTTTTGTTTATAAAAATAGCATGTTGCTAAAGTGCATTTTTTGCTACCAACCAGTGGAGAATAGTGAAATGTTATTTGGAACCTAAGGTCCCCATACACAAACACTTGGTAGAAATAGGACTAGTTGCCTTAAAATAAGATTACACTAACAAAATTGTTGTTTAATTTTATATTATTTTTGATTACATCGTTTTTTATAAACACTTTAGAACCTAATAAAAAACCCCTAGGTTCAACTAATCGAATAAAAAATTGAGTTGCATGGATTGCATAAATATATCAAAAAAGGTTTAATTTATCGTGTTGCAGCATTATTGAATGACATCCTACGAAAACTTAAGATTATATTTTAGTAATACCGTAAAATATCTATAAATAAACCACTAAAATACCCATAAAAAAAACAACTGTTATTTTTAAATTCAAAGTTTTATTTTTAAAACCATCTGTTTACATCGTTATATAAGACAAAGAAAATAAATAAGTATAATGTCATTTTATTATTTTTTGAATCACAGACCTATGTACTGAAAATATTTAATGTTATGCCTAACCTATATATCTAATTCATTACTTTAACTTATAGTGCATCAACGTATATATTATTTACAAAAATATTATCTATTAAGCGTGTCAGGTTTTAGTATCTTCTGCACGCAAAATAAAACTATATTGGTTAATCAACGCCATATTACAGAAAAATGACTTTCATACATAGATTTTCAACTTAGAGTACGACACAACTGGGAGAAACATTGAGAAAATTTTACATTTCAAGCAGGGTTGACCAGCTGAGAAGGCATAGAGGACGACAAAATTAGGCCAGAATGACCGAGGTGGTTGGGGAGGAGCACGGCCAGATGGCCGTTACCTTGGATATGAAAATAAGAAAAGATAAGAAATCTTCGAGGGATCTCCTCAGTGACCGTAAATATGGCTTTCGCCGAGAACGCTCAACTGGGGACCTTCTAGATTATGTGATGCATTGCTGGGGCGAGGCCCTCGAGATGCACGGCGAAGCACTTGCCATGTCACTTGACATATCGAAGGCTTTTGACAGGGTCTGGCACGCAAGTCTGCTGCGCAAGCTTCCTGCGTATGGTATCCCCGCTGACTTTTGTAGTTGGATAGCCGATTTCCTGACTGAATCAGAGTAGTTGTCGATGGCTACTCCTCTAACTCAGTGGCTATTGATGCCGGAGTTCCTCAGGGGTCCATTCTTTCTGCGACGCTTTTCCTGCTGCACCTCAACGACCTGTTATTACCAGGAATTGTTGGGTATGCAGACGACAGTACTGTTGTAGAGAGATACCTATCTAGTGCAAAAGCGTGGTGACGTTTCCCAGTGGGGTAACAGTAACCTCGTTAATTTCAACGCCTCCAAAACACAAGTGTCTTTTCACGGCAAAAAGGAGTTCCTTCCACCTCACTCCTTTTTTTACGAGGTATGTACATCTGTTAATGTGACCGACAGCCTCGACCTTCTTGGCATGGAGTTGTCTTCAGACCTCAACTTCGGCACCAACATCGAGTCCAGTGCTCAAATTGCAGCTAAAAAGCTGGGCGTCCTAAATAAGGTCAAGCGATATTTCTGTGCTAATTATTGAAGTAACGAGCGTAACGATCGTTTTCGTAATTAGCGCAACAAAATATTAAATTAAAATCAACTTAAAAGTTAGTAACAAAACAAGACAAGAAAGTAGAAAACGGTCTTAAATATCCCATATAAATATATCTTGTAACATAGCTAAAGATTGTGACTGAGTATCGTTATTGGCTGTCAGATCTATCGTGACGTATTTAGCCGCTTGTAAAATCATAAGGCACGAAGAATTTTCAGGTGGTAACTTATGACACAGCTGCGCAAACAGAGCTTTAGCACAGTCGCCGTGAAAGACTAGAGGGTCTAGAATATCCGTCAGATCGGCTGTAGTCAACAGGCAACACATGTGCGCAAGAGTCACGCATAACTGGAACAAAGAAAACATTACAATGATAAATCATATAAATAAAGTCAAACAAATGTTAAAACTGAAAGTATCTATACAAATACGTAAGAAGGATAAACCTTCGGACGCATTAGGTTGTGACAGTTGGCACGTAACTAAAAATGTATGCATTAGAAGGATTAAATAAAAGAAGCGGTAAAAAATTGTGCCTCAGGCGGCAATCGATCCTGTGTTTGAGCTATAGATGGCTTTCCAAAAAAATTTTTTCAGTATGAATGAGTTTCGAGTAAATAACGCGAATTGAAAATTGATAAAACATTGTAACCTGGTTTAAATGTAATTTTTAATTGTAATTTAATAATATCAACTTAAAATAATTCATTAGGAATAACTTACACAATTTATTTATATTATCATTTTTGTTTTTGTTAACATTTAGTTTTGCAGAAACGTTTAATAATAAGTTGAATTGATTTAATATCTCTGTAACCACAATTAATACTCGAAATAAATTTTATTCCATTTTATTATGCGCGAATCCGTGCAGACACTACTACGCCACCGAAACATTGATTTTACCATCTCTTTTCCTTTTTCTCTCTCGTCGACTCGTTAAGAGATAACAAACTTAACGAGTTCAAATTGCCTAAAGGAAATTTCGACCGTCTTAATGCCTTGTGCGAAAAACACTAATAAAAGAAAATAAATATAGCAAGTTATTACTGTAGTAGACGCACTAAGCCAAAGGTAGCGAACTTGAATACAGTAACGACGGGTATTTTTGTTTTTTTACAGCCCTTATTTTAATATTTTCATATAATTCTTTAAAGGTTTCATGAATAGAAAAGGCAAAAAGATCCACTACTTCGACTTCTTTTCTACCCTTGCTATGATAATGTTTATCAATGATGGAAAACCATATTGATTATATTTGCCATCTTTTCTAAAAAAACTGGCACAATAAAATCATTTTAACATTTTCTAGTGATTTAATTACACTAACCTGTTCAATAAGATTATCCTTATGTTTGTATTCAGTGAAGTCGTCGACATTTGCAGCATTCTCCATAGCTCCCATAACCCCTCTCCATATTGACGGGAAATATTCGGCGTAATGCTCGCGAGCAACGGGCGCTCGCAGAGCCACCGCAGCGTTGATACGCACCTTTAGGTTTTTGCAATCGAGGCTGAGAGTGCAGAGGTTAGGGAAAACTTGCCTCTGTGGGAAAATATTACAATATCAACATTTTTTATAATTAAAGAAACTATTAACTATTACAAAAATACTACCAAGTAAAATGTAAAATTTACTTGAATTCATTAGCTAACACTTATAACCCCAAGAATCATAAAGGTTTACATACGCCTATTTCAGTTTATTTATAGATGCAACAAAATTCAAGTTTTTGATCTTAATTATAAATATTAGTAATCGCTGTTTTATCATCGCAGTTGGCGAACTTGTATTTATTTTAGCCCACTTCTGACTAAGACCAAACAAGTTATAGTAGCGATTATAACTGCAAAAATCTGGTTCCAATATTACTAAATCATAAGAGCAAACTGATAACGTTATCTAAAAATGACTTTGTGATATATACGAAAGGAAGGAAAATGAATAAACATACCAATATTTGCAACGAATAATTCCCAATGCAAGTTTATTTGAATTTTATCTTTATTAAGGAGGAAAGAAGACAAGTCGTTAATCAGTCATCATTATTTCATTTGCATAACGATTAGGTCTCAGTGATTCAAGTCACTGATATAATCTATAATCAGACCTATAATCAGACTCAACAGGTTCTCTTTCGTTTGGACGTAAGTTAACGTATTTAAAATAAGGAAAAGTTGCAAAATTCGAACTGTTTATTAACAGTTATTATATTTTAAGTAAATAGATATAAGAAGAGAAACTAATAAAAGAGAAACACCTAATATCAATAAAGTCCTTTAATAAAATAGGGGTATTAAAAGCACCAAATTGTTGCGTCAAATCTCGCACGTCTGTCCCGCACCGAGTCCCTAAAACCCCATCCTCAGCCCGCGCCCGACGACGTGCCTCGGCACTCCTTGCAGTATATTTATTGATTGCCGACAGTGGCTTCATTTAATGATGTCAAGCGATCGTAAGATTTTTTTTTAATATCAATTTATTGTGTGTTTGTCTGTCCGCTCTTTTTCCCGCTCTTTTCCATTGTGAACGCGTTCCCATAGCAACGCGTTACTGGGTCAGCTAGTCTATAATCTAAGAACACAAATTTGTGTGTTTGTCTGTCCGCTCTTTTCCCCGCTCTTTTTCCATTGTATACGCGTTACCATAGCAACGCGTTACCGGGTAAGCTAGTAAAGATGTAAAATGATAATCTATATTTTGTTGCTGCATTACACTGGTTTTGACAGTTCTTAAATATGAATCAAGAAGTGATTCTAATTTCTATTCAAAACATTTAATAACAATATTAGTTATATAAAGGACGTTAGTTATTTACTAAGGAAGTTATGAACGTATACATTACATAATAAAATAAAGTATTAATAATAGGGGTTAAAGTATGAAATTGCCGTTTTATTGCAATAGGTTCTTTGAATTGACATAGAATCTTCATGGTTTGAGGTTTTCGAATGAAACTTTTTTTAAATGGTTTCTATGATGTTCTTTTTTTAAAAAATGTAAAACATTTGAATATCGACTTTCAATTGTTTTTGTTATTCAATTTAGACAAGAAAGATGGATACTGCGAAAATTCGAGTTATTTTTGAATACGAGTTCCGACGCGGAACTAACGCGGCAGAAACAGCCCGCAATATCAATGCTGCGTTTGGAGAGGGGTCTACTAATGAACGCACCGTGCGATTTTGGTTTAAACGCTTTCGTGATGGAAATTTCGACTTAAAGAACGAGCCACGAGGAAGACCGCCCACACAGGTAAATAACGATGAATTAAGAGAGATAGTGGAAGCCGATCCTAGTCAAAGTACCCAGGAATTAGCGGCATGGTTTAACGTTACCTTACCCACAATATTGACTCACTTGCGTCAAATCAATAAAATAAAAAAATACGAAAAATGGGTGCCTCATGATTTGACTGATCTGCAGAAAGAAACGCGTGTTGAAACTTGTGTTGCCTTGTTGAACCGGTACAGAAATGAAGGAATATTGGATCGAATTGTAACATGTGATGAAAAGTGGATTCTTTATGATAACCGGAAAAGAAAAATGCAATGGCTGACCCCAGGTCAAATGCCACAACAGTGTCCTAAAGCAAAACTTACCAATAAAAAGGTAATGGTAACTGTTTGGTGGTCTCAGCATGGTGTTATTCACTATAGTTTTCTCCGATCTGGTCAAGCAATAACGGCAGATGTCTATTGTGCCGAACTCCGAACCATGTTGACAAAACTAGCAGTAAAACAGCCCCGACTCATGAATCGATCTTCACCATTATTGCTCCACGACAACGCGAGACCTCACACAGCACGAGAAACCATTTTGACCCTTCAGGAACTGCAGTTAGAAACCATTCGTCATCCTCCGTATTCACCAGACCTTGCTCCAACGGACTACCATTTTTTTCGTGATTTGGACAATTATCTACGTGACAAGAAGTTTTCTTCCCAGGAGGCAGTACAAAATGCTTTCACACAGTTTGTGCAGTCTAGATCGTCGGAATTCTATCGCAAAGGCATTAATGACCTTCCCATTAGATGGCAGCAATGTATAGATAATAATGGCAACTATTTTGATTAAATAAATTTGTTAAAAATTTAAAAAATAAACAATATAGATTTTCAGTACAAATCGGCAATTTCATACTTTAACCCCTAATAATAGTAATAAATATATTTTTCTTTGAGAACCCCGTTTTACATAATTCTTATGGAATGACCCTTAAATTTTAACACAAAATGAATGTAATAAATGAATTATTAAATAAATGGTAGTAGCACTTTACCTGCCAGCCACTAAAGCACGTGAACAGATGTTCATTCTTCATCGCATTTCCCATAGCATAACAAGCGTTCCATCGCACCTTCATATTGGTCACTTTGCACGCGCAGTCTAATAGCTTCTCTATAGCCGTCTCACATAAGATCTTCATTTGCGGATCACGTCGAATATTGTCATTCTTAATCAGACGGAGGAAATTCCCGAGACCGCGTGTGGCGCTCATTTTTACCTGTAAAGATTTACATATTATGATTTCACAAGCTTATGATCGCCTTGATAGTAAACGATTGTCGTAGCTCTTTCTAGTTATAAATACACTATTTTGTATACATCTTATTGATGTGTTGTCAAAAGGATTTTGTTCCTTCGCGTATGCCTTTAAGAAAATAAGGCGCTAATTGATGTAAAAGCAGCAAGAACGGCTTACTTACGGCTTATTTTACAGTGTAATGTCCTGCGGACTATTGCTGTGGGTAGCAAATATTAATTATATATTTGGCAGCTAATATTAATTACATATTTGTTCTCCAAAAAAGAGCTGTGCGTGCTATTTTAACTTAAGGTCTAGATATTATCTTTGAGAATTATTTAAGGAAATTAATATGCTTACTTTGTCTTCCAAACATATATATGAAAATATTGTGTATGTAAAAAAATATATTATAAGATTTTTTAAGAGGTTCATTTTGAGGAGGATGGATTGCCTTTTATAATAAGGTAACACACAATGTAACTGAACTGCCTTTAGAGAATTAAAAACAATGTTTTAAAAAATTATTATGAGCAAAGGCTATTACAGAATTGACGATTGTTTGAAGGACAAAAAGGCGTGCGTTGATGGTCTTTACTTTAATAACTATACTGCTGATTAATATTGCGTAAAGTTAATTTTTCTAAAGCATTTTTTAAGCGCTAAACAAATTCCTTAAGTTAAAATCTGTATGACTTAAAAGGGAGAAAAAAATAGCCTTTGCCGATTTTCTTACGGCTTCTTGTCGGTCAAGGTCTCCCAATGTGGTCTCCCAATACGAAGCCATGGCATAGTTGTTGACTACACCATTGAAATGATCATATTAAATGAAAAACATTTTTGTTTTAACTTATCTTTATCTATACTAATATTATAAAGAGGTAAAGTTTGTGTGTTTGTATATTTGTTAAATTGTAAGGGGTAATCTCGGGATCTACTGAACCGATTTTAAAAATTCTTTCACCAATAGAAAGGCACATTATTGCTGAGTGTCATAGGCTATATTGAATGCTAGAAAAAATTTAAAGAATTTTGTCCACCCGTGCGTAGCTGGGACGGGCCGCTAGTATTGTATAAATTTACATGAGCCATATTGTCAGAAGCCCGCTACAGCAAAATGCCGGATATTTTCAAGATGTTTTGATTATATTAAACATCTAATGTTTACTTAGATAATACTTTAATTAGATTTTTATTTTTAGAGGACGATTTAATTACTACACAATCGGTGCTATTTTTAATTTACAAAATATGTTTGATATTAAATTAAAATATTTTTTCCTTATACATATGTTCTTAAAATAATAAATCCGAATGTATCAATTAGAATTGAGAGACTCGGGGAATCACATTTTTATAAATAGTGTCGTTATCACAAATACCATTTGTCAGAAATAGAATGTCTCTTCGAATGATAGTTTTTGTCTTATTATTGTATTCACTGAGATCCGAAAACATTTTGTATTACCTACTGCAGAGTTCATAAAAACAGATCTTTATTTGAAATGTTATCAGATTTGAAAATAAGTTTGGACATAATGGTGTAAGTATTTTATTTAAAGTCCATGGAAAAAAGTATGTAGTGTTATCTGTAATATCAATCTGCCTTAAAATGCAAACCAAAAATGAAATTTTAAGATATCCTTATTCCTTGTTACTAATAAGCTGCTTTTTTGAAAAACTAACTTATTTTCTTACCCTTATTTAATTTTCTTTTAGGACTCAAACTTTGTTGTGACAAACAGTGCATGACATTTACCGAGAATAGTCTACAGAAATCGCCATCCTACTTAACGTTTTAAGAAAATTAAATATATAAATCTCTTTAAAATATAAGTAAAAAAAACAACGGATCTCCAACTCTCTCTTACGTAAGAATTCACTTAAAAATATTTTTAAGTGAATTCTTACGAGAGTGAAATATAGCCAATTACGTTAATAAACGATTCTAAAATGTAAATATGTATAATACGAGTAAAAAGCAAGTCAAAATAATTATGTAGTATCCAGTAGTAACTGGATATAGCTAGTTACCATGAGTCTACACTACTTCTAAACAAGAATATCGGGCAATGTTGATATGCATAATAAGCCATTATTATTACAGCATGCACGTGTGAGCTATTATAACTATTATCTATGACATATCAGCATTTCTTCAAATTACAAACGTGTCTATAAACTATTATTGATGTAAAATACAAATCCTGTCTAACCGGGCTTTTATTCTGTAACAAGTTCAACACCATGGGGTGTTTAAATTTGTTTTTCTTACGTAATTCTCTAGGCATTTGTTAGCTTAATTTTAACTAGGCGAGAAAGAGAAATTTTGTTTTTATCACCTAATCTGGTATGAGCGTTGTTAACATGGTGATAAAGACACGCGTTTGTGACTTTTTCGCCATTTTTTTGTTTAAGAATATCACGTTCACATAGTTCTATAACACTTTATCCCATAACTTTGGTATCATCTCTGTAACCAATATTAATCAATTTGAAAGATATGCTTCTTTAGCAGTTAAAACGAAAAGATTCTAAGATGGCCGAGAAATTAAATTGATTAAGTATCGACCGTAAAAATAACTAGAATGACTGAAAAATATCATGTTTTATATTTTGTTTATTCGTTCGATTTTAAACAAAACTATACCCGAAACGGGTTACAATGCTTTCAGAATGTGCCTTTTTATACTTGTTAAAATGCCGGTATAAAAAGGTACATACATATATACTATTATGAATGAATTTAAAACCCGTTCCCGTAGTCTTGTTGAACATATCATGCTTTATTGGGCATATGGGAAAACAGTCAATAAGTACGGGTATTCATCAATGGTATTATCCCCCATCCATTTACAATAGTGAAGGTAAAAGGACTAATAAAAATAATAGAATTTTTTAAACCAAAAGTAGATCGATACCTATAGAAAGTGAAACAATGCACGCAGTTAATACGACCTAACTATCACAGTTTTTTTAAGTTGCACAACGTTATATATTGCGAACCAAAGTCAATAGTGGCGTCTAAATAATTACCTTATCGTTGTCAACCGCACACTGTATGCTGACCTCCAGCAGCCGTCGCAAAAGGTCGTCGTCGATACAGTCCAACTCCGGTTCTTCCCTGTTTTTACAGATTTTTGTTTAAATCAACCAAATAAACATTGCGCAATATTAACCTTATCCAATTTTTTGTACTTTGTAAACCAGAAGTTTCTTCTTAACTTTGATTACATAACGTGACATATGATTTTAGATTGGAATTCAATCATTAAAAAAAACTATTACGATAGGAGATGACTACTGCTTTGCTGTTGAATACAGAAAAAAATTCCTACGTAAAAAAAAGTCAATTCGGTCTTCAATAACTCCATTATATCATACTAGCGGCCCGTCCCGGTTTCGCACGGGTGGACAAAATTCTTTAAATTTTTTTAATTTTTCTGTTAGCGCCATCTAGCGTCCGGTAGACTACTTGCAGTTAACGCGTTGCTATGGTAACGCATATACAATGGAAAAGAGCGGGGAAAAGAGCGGACAGACAAACAACACATTTGTGATCTTAGATCATAATTTTCATGATTCATTCTCCAGGTATGTTCTTGTAATTAAATAAATATATTTGTAGGTGGAAAAAATAGATTAATTTTAAGTGTAATAGTTCAGCCCAGTGTAAAATAATAAAAATGGTGGGCCTATTAACGACTACAATCCAGATGACTTTAGTTATAGAACTATGTACGAGTAAATAGGGGTTTTAAAATGATACAAATAAAAAAGATGTAGTCGCGTTAAATCCCTATTGAGTCTGATAAAATTAAATGTCATATATGATTATGACTCATAACATTCATGCTACATAAATATATTAACTCCTAAAATTTTAATGATTCATTACAACCTATATCTACCTATTCCTATGTGAAATGTTAGTGGATTAAGGGTAGCCCATATGGCCATTCCCCGTCCATGAGCGTACCCAACTTTTGACCGTAATAGAGATACTGTATACTGTGGTAGCCGATAATAACGTCACAAACAACTATTATGACCAACTATTATTATGACTTCAAAAGTTACGATTTACAAATTATGACACCCTACATTACGAACAAAAATTTTATGCGAATCAAAGTAATCGGATTCTCGATTCTTAGAGTTATGATAAGGATAAACATAAGGAAAATATACCTACATATTCAAAACTAGAGCATCACTAAGATTGCCCAGCGCCCACGCAGCCTTGGTCCGTACCATCAATGTGGGTTCAGCTAAAGCTCTTAACACATTCTCGCCACAATCGCTCACAAAGTAAATATCCTGTAACAAAACACTATTAACAACTTGTGGGAAAAGAGAAAGTGAACGGAAATAAATCTATTTTTAATACAAGGTTAAAACGATAGAATTTGAATTGACATTTATTTTTGTAAGCACCTGTTATAATTGATCTCATTAAAATATACAAATAAGAGACCTGTAATTTTTATAATTAATATATCAAAAACACAATCATTCATTAATTTTCAATTTCTTTACAGTTTAAGAAGAATGACGATTTCCAAAAGCTTTTCTGAAAAAAAAATTTTTTTTCAAAACACGTAAATATTTGTCGAAAGTCCAAATAGCGTCTCCTTACTAAACTAAATGTTTTCAGTTACCAGTTGAAGTGATATAGTACCTAATTACTCCACAATCGATTAATTTAATATTTGTATTTTTAAGATTTAATTACGAACTTTGCCTTCTGATATCTGGTAGTGTAGAATAGTAACAACCCTTCAACACTTAAGGGTATCGTAAAAGGTGACACAAAACTGGAGGCAATCGCCATAGGGAGAGATACCTTTCTATATATGGTAAACACTTCTCAGACCACTAAATAGGTAGCAGTGTTTTCCGAATTATGGTTTTTTACTGCGATCTCTAATCCGCCTTTTCTATACATGGGAAAAATACACTCATTCCCGCTGTGGATGGGCGGTGGAGTTATGTGAAACTCTCTTCCGTACTCCTACTACCCGGCCAAGTGCCAAGAAAATGCTTGGAGGCATACGCCACAAAAAACCATGTATGTACCTTCAACTTAACCGCCTCCTCTCGATTGGGTGCTCGGTATCCCTAACCCGACTGCCCATCGTGGAGATTTAGTAAAATAACCACCTCGGAGAAGCTGATATGATGATGATAATAAATTGAGAAAAACAGAAAAAGGCCTGCACTCACTTCTCTTAGCGTACGGAACATAACGGCCATGGCTAGCGCTCGCACCGCGGCGGCGCGCACCATAGCTTCTTCGTCTGAGCACGACCCCACCAACAAAGTACAGCATAGTACTTGTAGTCGCCTCTGAACACCAAAATCAATTATTATTAGCGTAATTATATTAACCCTATTTAAAATAATAAATTAACAATGCGTAAAACATATTAATTACAATTTAACTTATAATTCTTATTAATTTTTAGACAAATTTTGGTAACCTTATGGTTATATCGAATTTCCCTTTTCATAATACAAGTCTTTAGGGAAATACTATAATATGCCTGCCGTCACTGGTCTCAATTTCAATTCTGATGTTGCCATTATACAATTACATCCGATAAAATCGATTTAATAATAGTTTGTAAATTAATCTTTACTAAATAGTTCTTGAGATATAATTCCAAATCATGGTTATTATTTCATAATTTTCCTTTAAGCGAATATAAAAAACAAATAGTTTAACAGTATATATTTTATATAATCATAACTCAAAATATGAGAACACTCACCGGGAGTTCTTTGAATGACTTCTCCCCGATATTAGCGATGCAGTCACAGGCGATAGCTTTAGCCGAGGGATTGTCTTGGCTTTGTAGGATGGCAGAGAGCGGCGACAATAACTTTTCCCACATGTGTACGCACTGCTGCAATGGTGCAGGATGCCCTGTTTGTTCTTAAATGTGAAAATAATTATATTTTTAGCATTTGTAGGATTTTTTATATATACTAACGGCCCGTTCCGGCTTTGCACGGGTGGCACAAAATTCTTTATTTTTTTTCTATTATTAAATATTTTTCCTTCAGCGCCATCTAGCGTCCGATAGACGAACTACTTGCGGTTAACGCGTTGCTATGGTAACGTTATTGATACAATGGAAAAAGAGCAGGAAAAAGAGCGGACAGACAAACACACAAACCACTGTGTGTGATCTTAGATTATAGGTTTATCAAATAGGTAGGAATGTGGATCTTTAAAAGTGTAGAAAAGAATAATTTGCTTTATAAATTCACACAGTCAAATACCCTAATGAAAGAGTTAATTATATTGAATATAAAAAGTGTTACCTAGTTTCTGTAGAGCGTCACCGATGATGCTAACCGTCCTAGCAGATTGTAGGACTACATCTTGATGTTCGTGTTGCAAAGACTCATTCAGTATGTCCGCTAACAAAGTAATATGGCTAAGGAGAAGTTGCTCAAAATAGTGGAAGCTTATAGCTGAGAGCACTTGAAGTGACTCCAGGATCAACGGTATAGCCGATGGCTTACATCTCTGAAACAAAGATTAGGTAGTTCCAATAAAAAATCATGTAATTTTAGTGGAAACGCCGATAGATGTCACCTCCTATAGTTAACACACCTATCTGCGTTTTCCCCATTCAGTTTTGAAATAGTATTTTGAAGAAATTGGCTGAAACATTGAATGTTATTTAGTTTTAAGCCAGTATCGTTCCACCAGTGTTGAACGTTAACTACCTTCAACATCGAGACTAATATTTTTACAAATATTAAACCTTCAATTAAGATGGAACTAGCTATAATAATATATATTATTTTTTATTTTTTGCATTTGCAATGCCATATTTCTATAAGATATAAAATACTTCTGTAAAAAACAACGATACTGGCCCACAGTAGAAGTTAAAATACGTTTGTAAGTTTCGACGCCTGCCAGCGTCTCGGTAGCTCAGCGGTCAGAGCACTCGCCTGGATAGCGAAAGGTCGTGGGTTCGAATCCCAACTGAGGGCTCGGAGGCGTGGTTGTTCTTGATTGGCGTATTTTATATCTTACAAAATGACATACAATTCTTTATCTATTTTGTAAATAGTAACTCGAGATTTCTGGTAAAAAGTCAGTATTTTATTTGTTATGGGGTGTCAATGTAAGCCACGCTAAAATGAGTGATCACTTTGGTGCACCCACGTTATATTTTAAAAGTTTGAGTTTTATCTTGAATCATTGACATTACTTTGTATGTTTTGTAGTTATGAAAACTTATACCTACAAACATTTGAAAATATACATAGTTTTAAAAAAGGAAAACACACTAGGAAGCAAATAAATAGCCCTATCGTTTTTACTTTTAGTCGTTATTGGCTTCCAATGTAAGTTATTATCTTTCAAATAAGTATTAAATACTACATATTTTAAACCAAAACTCTGAGAAAAGTCAATTGGCGTATTCCGCAATTGCATAGGAATCCATAATGTTTTTAAAGTTTTCGTTTTCTGAAACGGTGACAGAAACGTTTTACTGTTAGTTGGTCACATATGGAATGATTTTACTTTAAAGTTATGAGCAAATTACACTTTAAGTCAATAGGCTATTTCACACCTAGATGTGAAATAAATGCCGATAGGCAAAGAAAATAGATAGTGTTGATCGAATGATTTATAATACAATTTACTTAGATGGGTAAGAACCAAGTCTAGCAGTTACGGCGTCTGGTCTAATTCGTTAGAAGCTCTATGCTTCTTGTTGCTCTATGTTCAAATGCCTCATACTGAATTGAAAACATTTGTTTTTACAGTTTACTCGGTTTTATTAATTCAGTAAAGAACAGACAAATTATAAAAATCCATTATTTTTGCTATGAATTTTAAGATAATGTTAATTTCTTCAGAAATATTGCCATCCTTGTCTAAACAACAATTAAATTTTATTTGTCATAAGTTATTAAAAGTAGCATGTGTTATATTTTTTATTTGCTTCAAAATTAAAGTCGGTAACAACCATGTCCAAAAAAGATGAAATCATGAAAATATTTATATTGAAACATTGCACAACCACTTATCCCTATCACATTGTTTACAGTCGGACTATTGTAGAAATCATTATTACTCTATTATTTGGCAATTTATTATAATGGAGTTTTTCAAACGCCCAATTTTGCAGTATCATCTTGAACATTTTCAAATAACACTAAAAATGTTAAATGAAAAGCTCTTCATATTTTTCATAAGTTTTGTGTTAGAGTTTATAAGTGTCGAAATAGTTTTGAATTTCGTCATTATTTATAAATAAAATGTCTTAGTTTTATTCATTGAAAAAATTTATAAAAAACGTTAGTGAAACAAGCTGTGTTTTATCTACATTTAATTTTCTACTTACCACCACTTCATTTTCTTTATACACCCATCCCATATTTTTGAAGCAAATATCCAAAATCCATGATTTAAAATCAGAACGGACGACAGTGTCTTTCTGAGCCTCCACTTTAGTATCTTTTGCGATGAACATTTCATCATCTGAATAACCTTCTTCAAAATCATCACATTCTTCACCAGAGATTTTGTAATTATGAACCAGATTAGGTACTTTTAAAGAAATTACATCTTTTTCTATAGCTTTCAGAACTTCATCAACTTTAGGGTCTATAGATAAAACACAGCCCATTGTAATTAAGGCTCCAACTTGTAATGTCACGTCTGAAATAAATATTTAATATATTTTTAATAATAATCTTACGGAAATCGAAAATGCCAGTTCAAAATCTTCTTAATACAAGCGCTACTTAGATCGCGAATAGATAACGAAAGAAAATTGATTGTTCAAAAATTCAAAGAATCTCTCCAGATATGAGCGCTATGGATTACCTTTTTACATTTTAGATCGCAAGCACCAAGCGAAAGAGCGAAAAATAAAACAAAGCAAACTTTAACCAATCTATTACAGTCAATAGTGACCCAAGTACTTTACCTCTATGAACCAGGAATTTTCTAGTGGATCTGACAAGTTCGCTAATTAGACCATGTTGCATTTTGTGATATGGTGTGGCTTGCACTAAAGCAGCGCAACATTTTAACGCGACTATGATCACAGCGTGACTGCGTTCACTATCCATTATGCTAATAAGGACTTTATGCATGCATGTGATAAAATACCCCAGTGACACAGAGAATGGTATAAAGGATTTCACTTCCTTTTTGCTGTAAAAATAATAAGTATAGGTTCAAATAAGTATTTAAAATACGGATGGTATCGATTCAACAATCTTTATGTTAACTTTTCCATATCTCTAGTGGCAACATGTTTTGTTTTATATTTAAAACTTCACATTAGCTTGATTTCTTTTAGGTTTAGATGTATAATTTAGTTAAACAACTTAATTAAAATGCTTAAAAGAAAATGTTTGTATGTTTATATATGTATATCTGTTACCCTAGTATCCGTACCACTTGTCTTCCTTTGGGTAAGATTTACTGATGTGAATGCAAGATATATTATTATTAATATCTCTTGTTACCTGCTTTCAGCTTGGGACAAATACAATCTGGATCCTGATAGCAGCGCCAGAATGACGCTCAGTACGCTAGCCCTGCTGCTCGCTATTGGATCAGTGACTGCACAGTACGCTAACGTCTTTTTAGCACCCTCGTCTAAGAACCAGCTGTTAACGTTGGGCGAATCAGGAAGGAGAGCCCACCAGTAACCAAACATATCCTTCTTCTCAGTAACCTTTAAATTAAAATGTTCGTGGTGCAAAATTGGTTCACCATAGAAGTTCAGTAGGTACTAGTTCGGAGCTCCATAATAGGGGAAGATATAATATTACGAGCGAGCACAACTTTGCAACACATGTTATATTACAATAACGATAGGTTATATTGCTAGAGTAGGAAGAGCTTGATCGTGCAGCAGTTAAGCAATTTTTCACACTGTCTCGCACTTTTGAGATGATGCCTAGTTATACCTAGGCCGTAAACGGAACGGTTATCAACCCAGAGTGGCGATTCCTGACCTGGAACCCTAAAGGCCAACCAACAATAGGTACAACAGAGGATTACCCTTAACAAAAAAAGGATCAGCCATTTGATAGGTAACTAAAGAAAAGAGATTAATAATGTATTTTTCTTGGTTATATCGAGTTCCTTCTTGTATCGAAAGGCACATGATACTAACTGCATCTGCAGTGTTAGCACCCACCTATCCAAAGTAGGTCCGCTCGGTGGATTCTGACCCATTATGCCCATCATGTGTTAATTCATAATAAGAAACATTATTAGATGGATGATGATGAGGATATATCGTTGATTTAATCAATAATTTTTTTTCGTATTGAAGAATTTTAATAATTTGAGTACCTTAGTTAAAACAAGTAACAAATTTGATGCACTCTGTCTCACTCTGGACTTCAAAGCCACAAGTTTAGCTTCTTTATTACTCTCCACATCAGATATGTCTGAATCACTTGTTACCGCCCAACAGTTCTTGACTTTTGGTGTCTCAAGGTAATTCATGCTCGCAGGTTTATAAGCAGAATTATTCTCAAAATTGCCCACATCCTTCATCAAGCTGTGGTCAGATACTGGTATCTCCTTCTTCAAACTTGCTATGGCGTTATTTCTCTGCTTTCTTAATTTCTGTTTCTGTATGGAATTTCTTATAAGTTTTGTACAGTGAACCAAACAGCTCAATAATACAGCTCATAAATATATAGGGACTGATAAAATGATTTCTTTTTAGGAATCTGGTATCCTATTTCTATTTTTGAAATTAATTGTCAGACAATTCGCCTATATGGACTTGTTGTGTCAGAACACTTTTACTCTCTTGATATTAAAAAAAACATAAAACATATTTTGTTATATAAATGGAATAATTAGACACTTAAAACAAAACTCATTGTATATACTAATTTAAAGTCAATAATTTGATTCTAATCAGTGTTTGTATGAACAACCAAATAGATATAAACAATAAACAAAATCTTATTAGATTTTCAAATATAAAATTTATAAAATTATGGACCCTGACGGGCACGCAATAGGGTGCTAGAAGATAGGAGGCGCTATAAAGAAAGCAGAGTTAAATATACAAATAATATAAATTCTTATAGGAGTAAAAAGCATTTTAGGTGAGATTAAAATATTTTTAAATTAAATATTAATAATGGTGTCATTAAAATATTCATTTACATTGTAATAGCATTTATTTATTAAAGTGTTTTTAATTGATTCACAAACAAGGAATATTTATTTCCATTAATTATAGAACAGGGTAATTTACTATATTAATAGAGTATAATGTTCTTTTAGATTTTAGCATTAGTCTTGAACTGGGCAATATTAATTTATTTTTATACCCTGATGACCAAGTGTTTGGTGTGCACTTTACCACCAGAGGATCTTATTACACCCATATAAATAAACTTAAAACTTCTTACCTTTCCTCCCTTTGGATTGGTTTTTATAGGAGCTGGGGCTATAGTTTGTTGTGCAGGCAATAATTTCTCTGGATTAGTTCCCTGGTTTATTAAACCATATAAAATGAAGAAGCAACATATACCCATTACTTCTGGCAAATACACTGATACTTTTACATCATTTAAGTATAACTGAGACAGTACCCTTAATGCTGAGATTACAACCTGTAAAATTTTAAAAAATAAATATTAACACTTTTTTAATTAGTTTAGCTTTCTGTTAACAACCCTTTTGGGCCTGGTAATTCAGGTGCCTTTAGTGTCCTATGTGCTCAGATTGAAACATTAAAATTACTTTATGAATCTTATACCAACTAATTTCAGATACATTAAAGATTAATATCTATGGTAAGAATAAAATTATTTATTTACTTATATTTTCAAGGACCAACAGCACATAATAATAATATTTCACATTTACACCAATTAAACTAGTCCAAAGTAAGCACTGTAATTATGCGAATGTCGAACCCTGTGATGTTCACATCCTGTTTGTTGCTATTTCAACATGACAAGTTATATGGAGCGAATGGCTGCGTGTGCAGCTGCTGTGATGTTATTCAGTGGTCAATATAATATATTTGCAAAATATCTTACCTTACAATATAAAAATTCATCTTGTGATTTAATAAAACCTTTCATTAACAGTTTAAGAACCATGTGTGAGATCTTTTCTTTCAAATCAGGTGAGATTGCCTCATCAGTGATTTTGCTGTCTTCAATATTTATAGAACAAATTATACACTTTAGGGCAATCAAACAGATTTGTAGTGGATTATGTAAGCTGAGCATGTTACTCTTATCAACATCAATCAAGTTCATAAGTATACCATTTGGACCCACCAGTTCATCTGAAAACTGGAAAGACAATTGTTTTGGATTATTTTTTTAAAACGTTTTTTATAGCGTAAATACTGTTTCAAAGCCTTAGGATTACTACTAACAGTAGACTTGACTGGGGGAGGTCCATAGAGGTTAGTAGAGGAAGATTTTTTTGTAATAGTTAAAAAGAAATTGATTCGAAGCCTTTCAGTTGAGTTAAACTTGTTTCGGAGCAATGTTTACTGGATAAAGTCTGTTTGAAGATGAATATGATCACTACTAAAGTTAGAATCAACTAAGGGGGGTTTGTAGAAGTTAGTAGCGAAAGAATTTACAATTTAGTAATAAGGATAGAAGTTGATTAGAAGCACTTGAATCAAACTTGTTTCGGAGCAATGTTTAGTGGATAAAGTCTGTTTGAAGATAAATACAATTACTCGATTAATCGATTAAAGTGGGTTCATAGAGGTCAGTAGTGGAAGAATTTTCTATAGTAGTATAGAAAAAAAAATATTAGAAGCATTTCAGTTGAGTAAAACTTGTTATGGAGGATATTTATTAATTGAAATCTGTTTGAAGATAAATAAGATTACTACAAATGTTAGCTTATTTACAAAACTACTTTTACCACTCTACTTAAATATATTATCTGTTTATTTATGTTTTCCATTCATATCCATCTATATTTATAATTGATGAAGATTACTTAAATATTTTTAAGAATATTTAATTTTACAATTATTTACCTTAGAACCTAATTGTGGATTTATTTGCAAAACACATTGCAAATTATGAAGAATATCAGGCATAATTACATCTGAACATTTCTTAAGGCATAAAATGTGCCAAGACACAACATTTCTCAAGTAACCCAAATCAAATTGCAAACTTTGTTTTGTCATAACACTGTTAATTAAATGTGATGCTTTTGCTGCTAGAAATTCATCTGTCGGTTTCACATTTACACACAATGCTGTAACTAATGTAGCAGCATCCTAAAAATGAAATAAAAATCATTAATTTATGTTTATAGACTTACAAAGCCAGGATTACTAGCAGAACATTTTTAGTATATTTAATAATAATTATAACCTATATACTCACATGTTTACGGACAAACAACTCGCCCTTATATGGTTTGGCGTTAAGCTCATCTAATAGCGAATTAATTTTACATTTGTTATATTCTTTCACATAAAGTAGATTACAAAGCTCACCACAAATATTAGAAAAACTTTGAGATAAGTTTGTATCCATTTTTATTTCTCAATCACACATATCGATAGCCATTAATCGAAATAATTCCCAATGCTTAGTGAAGAATTTTTAGAGCTGATACCGCAATTGTATTCAATATATTTAAAAACTTGATTATTTTAAACAGATTGTTCAATACAGCACAGTATGAAATAAATGACAGTGACAGTCAAGTAACATTAATAAAAGTCACATAAAGGAAAGGTTGTCCGATTTTTTGTTAGTCTGAAAATCATGAAAATTGAAGATTATAGAAAAAAGTAATTAGATGTAGCTTCGAACTAACAAACCAACTTAAAAAAGGCGGATGATTTTAATTCGACTGTTAGTTTTTTTATCTGTGTTTCATGTGGAGTAACGCTCCACCACCCTATTGAAAGGGAGGGAGTCTCAATAGTTCTTACGTAAGATCACAAAAATGCGCAAAGTTAAAATTATGCTTTGAAAAGCACAGGCAACCGCGTGAGTGCCGAGGTTCGCTCGGATGCGTATAGGTAAAAACTTTGGGATCTCTTTCGTTGACATAATGTATTTATTTCTAAAATTATATGTACCTACCTGTCTTTCGTTGACATAATGTATTTATTTCTAAAATAGTTTGGCATAATTTTATTTGCATAATATTACTTTGTCATAACCAGTGGTCGGAGTAGGTATATTGAATTAAGGTCACTGACATCAAACGTATATGTTAATATGGATACGCCTCCGAGTTTCCGGATTATTATGATAAAAATACCGAAACATCGAAATTATTACATGAAACTAGTTAAAAATGTATCAATACTCTCAACGCTATGCTGCTAGTGGCGTAGATGGCCAGAATTTAATAGTAAAAAAAATTGGTTGCCTGTAAAGTCGATATACGGGCGAAAGTTTTACGTGACAACGACTTTGAGTGGTAAAATAATTTTAATGTGAATATTCATTCGTATAGTAGGAAGAAGGATGAAATAATAGTAACAATTTAAAACATTTATTTATACAAAGAATTATATTTAAAACATTAATTTATACAAAGAATCTCGCACTGAATTTCATATATCACCGCCTAAGCGAAATAGAAGCGCAAGACATGAACCGGTGTGTATGCCTATCTCTCTCACTCTCTCTCTCGCTCTGTCTCTCTCGCTCTTAGGCGGGCTAACCATGCCCGAGTGGAAGGGACGCGTGCCTCTCACTCGCTCTCATTTATAAAATGATATAATAATAATATTCATTTCAACACACGACATCCGGCAAACAGGGTCTTTTGTCCTCTTATGTCTATGCTCAACGCATCTGACCAATTAGAATCAAGTATCCTGGATGACTCATTGACTGTTTGTTCGAAAACAATGCTCGCACCGACATCCAGACCAAGTGGCTCACTCACTTATTTCGGTTCGTGGAGTGCGCTTATTTTATGTGTTGTGAATATCTTGACTTGACCCTGGCTTGTGTACTGTCTTCTGAAATCTACTTAAAACGACGAATTTGGCTTATAACTACGGACATCGATTTATTACTCTTGGATTGGGCCCATTTGAAGTTGTTTTTGTACGGGTAAGTTTTAATTATTTTCACTATTTAAGAAGGTTTTAGAACTTGGAAACAGTTAAAATATCACTTTATAGCAATCATCATAGCGCATGAGAGTCCGGTACGCACACCGCAGGGCTATCACCGCTTCAGTTAAAAAAATCACTTTATATGAAACAGAATTTCATTATCGACTTTACAGTTGTGTATGTATATATTGTAAATTTAAATCATTGTTTTAGGTGACATATAAATAAATATGGCAAAGGTCAAGGCTGAAACAGTGCTAAAGTGGTTATTGCACTATCCTGAGCTACTTTACGATAACGCTAGTGGCACTATATACTGTACAAAGTGTGAAAGTCATTTGAAAGCTGTGAATAGAGGCAACATTACCAAACACATTGAAGGCGCTGTACATCAAGGAAAATTTAAGAGACCGCAAGAGGAATTTTACTTCGACCTCATTAAGTTCCTGATTCTATGCAATATTCCTTGGTCGCAAATGAAAAATCCAGCGTTCAAAGAGTTTTTTCAGAAATATATGTGCAGTACTTGTTGTTGCGTTTGTACCAATCGTAAAGTGGTTGACGAATCACAGTTACGAAAAGTTTATTTGGAGAAGTTTTATAGGAATAAAATCAATTCGATTTATGAAATTAATAAAAATGAGAAACTATGGATATCGCTGGATGAGACAACAGACATTTTTGGTCGATACATAGTCAATTTCCTAATAAAACCATTGCATCCTAGTAATAGTGCAGGCCGGCCTTATTTGATTGCTTGTAAAATGCTAACAGCAGTAAATGGACAAACAATAACACAATTTGTACTGCAATGTCTAGAAAATTTATGGCAAAACACTTTTGAAGCGAAAGTTGACAATATTTTAATGCTTTGCACTGACAGTGTCGCGTACATGCTATCTGCAGGGCGAAATTTAAAACATTACTTACCTGAAATGAAGCATGTGACATGTTTGGCGCACGCTCTTCATCGTGTAAGTGAGCAGATAAGGTCAGAATACAACGATATTGATATTCTTATATCAAATGTTAAAAAAGTATTTTTAAAGGCTCCTAGTAGGGTAAACATTTTAAAAGAAAAATATCCTGACTTACCGTTGCCTCCGCAACCAGTCATTACCAGATGGGGTACTTGGTTACAGGCAACATCTTACTACGCTCAACATTTAGATAAAATAAAAGAAGTTTTATCCTGCTTGAGCAGTTCTGATGCTATAGCCATACGAAACGCAAAAAACATTTTGGAAAAACAAAATTTAGAAAATGATTTAAAATATATCGAAGAAAATTACTCTATTATACTACTAGCCCTAAAAGAGTTACAAAAACAAAATTTATCTCTAGCTGATTCACTTTTAGTATTTGATCAAGTAAGGGCTACGCTTAACGAGTGCAATAATGAGAATATAAAAAATAAAATAGAATCAGTTATGGAACGAAATCCAGATTTAGATACAATTAGAGAATACAGCGAGAGTATTGAAAAAAGCGTAGCAAATAATCAGAAACTTTATTTCAAATTCGCTCCATTGACATCTACAGATGTTGAACGATCATTTTCCACTTACAAATGGATCTTAGATGTTAAAAGAAATAGCTTAAAAATCGAAAATATTGAAAAAATTATAGTTATTTATTTTAATTGTATAGAGACAGAAAATCAAAATGTAGAAATTGTAACCGATGAGGATTAAAAATAATTGTTTTTAATAAAACTGTAATAATGATTATTTGTATTCACAATAAACAATTTTGTTTGCTTACATATGGTTTTTTATTTTATTACTCTATTTACCAAATTTTTGGAAACTCCGGTACATTCCGGAAGAAATGCATGTCCATGTTATGATATCATGACGCAAGTATCTAAAATCAATATACCTACTCCGACCACTGGTCATAACTGATTTAAAGCAGCATATGTAGGTACCTACTGTGGCATAATTATAGTTAGGTCTAATATATTTATGCATAATTGGAGCTCCCATGGATCAGCTTCAATGGCGCAATGTCTGTTACGCCATAACTTCCAGAGTTCTTAACCGATTTTAATATTTTTTGTGTGCAATCGTATCAACAGGTTTACTCAGAGTAAATAGGACTGGAGTAGCCTTTGCCTAACATTACCCCTCTGCCAAACGCACAAGCATCGGAATCCTGTGCGTTATATAAAACTAGTTGAGCGGCCATTTTGAAATCATATTAATCAGAACGTCTTACCGTGCAGAGCTCCCACGAAAATGCCTACCTGTGCTGTTTTCTACTGTAAAAAAAAATCTAAAATATCTAGTACGCAAAAAGATGGCGTCACCTTTCATTTGTAAGTATAATTTTTAGGATTTGATTATTATTTAATTCATAATTTCATGTTTTAGCAGACTACAATTTCAAATTTCGCGCTCAAAGTTCGTTTGATGTCGTCACGGCCGCACTCCCCACGAGACTACCTAGGGTTGACCATTATAGCATTTCAATTAATTAAGACAAAAATTAGAAAAAGTTTGTTGGTAATAAATAACTCTAATTTTGTATTAATTCATCATCATCATCATCATATCAGCCGTACGACGCCCACTGCTGGACATAGGCCTCCCCCAAGGATCTCCACAACGATCGATCCTGTGCTGCCCGCATCCAGCGTTTTCCCGCGACCTTAACCAGATCGTCGTATTGTATTAATTAATTACCAATTATCATTTCGTTTTAACAGTGTACGTTGCGTGTTTATTTTTAGTTTAGTTTTAAGTACATACCTACACTTTTGCGGCTGCTTGAAGCCTATTGTTTGCCGCACAACATGGAAATATAAAATAATAAATAAAATAATAAATTAAAATAATAATCAAACTATTTGCCCTTTTATTCATGCTGGGCGGCGCTCATAAACATCAAGAGTACTAATGCTGTATATACTTAAAGTGTCCCTGACTTCATAAAACAGCAAGGTTAAAAGGGTACCATCGCCTAACCAGCAAACCCGATCATTTCCGAGAAACCAAAATTTTTTTTTCGAGCCACAGGACAAATTGTATTTATTTTGTAATCAGCAACCCTTATTAATTTGTACAATATTTATTTGCACAATAGTGATGTCAACTTCAACGATATTGTGATTTTACGAGTGAGTAATGAATGAATGAATGAATGCAAGTAACATACTTAAATTGAAATTTTTTAATTTAAATCTATATGTCGCAGGGAAATTGTATAATTCCGCAGCTTACATTCGGCGTCATCAGTTTAAAAAACACATACCCTATTCTTAGTTCTTTTTCTTAACGATAATAAAACACAGCTTAGATAAATTAGTTTGTTTCGGTAATTATTACCAGGTATTAATGATGATTTCAAATAAGAATAAGGTATGTGATTCTAAACTGATGACGCCGTATGTAAAGTGCGGAATTATACTATTTACCTTAGATATTATACATTCGAGAATAAAACTGTAAAGATATAGAATAAAATAGGTCAAGTCCACCTTAAACCAAATGGCTAGTAATGAGAGTAGAGGAAGCGAAATCACTAATTTTTGAACATTTTGTTTGAGCACGCATCACTCAAAAACTACGCGACGGATTTTGATGACATTTTAGTATGGTAATAGCTAAATGTCATCGTCAACATTTAAGTTAAGTTTTTTTATTAATATTGTAGCATTTATAGCTCCTTTTAAAAACCGGCTTGTCCAACTGCAATACTTCAAGATACTAGGAGTAAGGTATGTGGTGCCAAAAGTCCTTTGTACATAAATGAAGGCTATTGGAAGATAGTATTGCAGTATTAAAATTAGAAATGATCGGTATGTATAGTTCAGGCAAATATACTCTGCCCCTAGGCGGTATACTAATTGTTGGTATTTATATTTTAAGCTTTGACATGTCCGGAAACGTCTAATTTTTCATATTCAGTTTTCCTAAAGAAAACACCATACGAAAAAAATGGATTCATGCTTGTAATAGGTAATAGGGCATCTTGGGCATCTTCAAGAACAAGTACTATATGTTCCATACATTTTGAGCCGTCTCAGTTTCAAAAGTTATCTTACAATAGAAGAAGATTAGTTGCCCATGCTGTGCCAACGTTATTCTTGAATGATCCTCTTAGTTTATTATATAACTAGTTATGTTTCAAATAGATATTAACATGTTATATTATAACAGTTTTAGTTTATTACATTTAAATGTATTAATTTTAGGTTAAAGAATAAGTTGAAAAGGAAATACCAGCAAAAGGTAATGTAAGCAAATCGCAAAAAAATACAAATAATCAATCGGTCAAAGTAAAAATCTGAGAAAACTAACTATATTCACTATCGCTTTGTTAAAAATAATGTTTCAGTGTTCCTCCTCCTTTCCATTATGGTTATACGCGAAAGGGTTCACAGTGAATTCTATATATATAATAACACCTATTGTAAATATCTTTTAAATGCAATAAACTATTAAGTTTCAATTTGTATTTTATGGATATAGCCTTCGAAACTGACTGTTGTAGCGTGTAATATCATCATTAATTTAACTTAATTTTTAATACATAATGTAGAAATACTAACGTAAAGTTAATACATTCATTCATTGAACGAAACTGATATCGATATCGATATTCTCGTGCTATGTCATGTCACTTCTCACACAATGACATTCGTGTGTTTGAATAGAACGTTAACACACTATTTTAAGCACGTGTGCGTGTATTTTAAATATGTTTGTCGTATTATGCATGTGTGCGTTTGTAAACACGCAAAGAGTTTTTGTTCCTGTGTGCTGGCATTGAATGTAGTAGTAACCTCACCCCCCGCAAAAAATGGCAGAAAAATATGTACGAGAAATTGACTAATGGCTACTCCAGTCCTATTTACTCTGAGCAGGTTTAGGACCAGATTGTGACCGAAATTTGAAATTCGCAAAAATTTCCATCGAAAAAAATTTTTTTTTCTTTTTTTAGGTACTACGCTCCGCTCCAATATATGGTGCTAGTACCATATAATACTATATCTATCGCTCATAACTAAAATATGTGACCACAAGAATATGTACCTGATGGTATAGCCAATATGGGCGTTTAACGCTTGTAATAAGAACAATGTCGTAAGAGTCAACGACCATAAAACACCTTTCTCATGGATAGTCACATATTACCTATACTTTTATTTTGGTGAATAACTCCGAAACGTGACGCTTTAGGATATCATGTTATATAACAATTTTTTGTTTGTATAAGTGTCCTCCATCTAAATATATAACTTTCGTAGTGCACCTCGATTTTGAAAAAAATCCAAATGGCGGCCGACGTTAGGGCCCCTACATACAAAAATCTTCAAACCCCTTTGTTATGAATAATAATATTATGCGTAAATATCATTTGTATGGAATCCCATATGCCAATATATTTTATGGTTTAAATTTTTATGCAAGTGGATAGTGAACCAAAAACTTCATAGTCGTATTTTAAATATTGAAAAAGAAAAAGCTTTAGCCATATACTCAAGTTGGGGCAAAAAAGTTTTGAGTGGCATCGGAGCTGATGTGCAATGGGTGAACGTTGACGATGTCACAATCCTGAATAACCAACTAGAAGCAACACCTATTATTAAAAATATTCCAGTGTCAGATCCACTTTCTGAGAGGGTTTTGAGCCCCTGGACTGAAAATCTTTTGTAGGTAAAGATGAATAATTAAAATCAAAGTTTATTCCACCAAAAAAATAAAAATTATTGGTACCTATGTAAGTACAAATAAACTAAAATTGTTACTTTGAAAAATAAACATTAAAACAAACCAAACGTGTATTCATGTTTGCCTTTAGATTCTTACGTAATAAATATTAAACAGGGGGGAGGGGGTCGGCCTATTCTTATTTTTTCTTACAATAGGGGGGGAGGGGGTCAAAAACTAGCAAAAATAATCTTACGTAATAAATGAATGGCCCCTTATGCGACTTTGTTGGTCAAATAATATAATAATATTATATATTTCTTGCATTTACACCAATTAGCCTAGCCCAAAGTAAGCAGTTTAAGGCAGTTATGGTCATTAGAGTAACGGATAGACCTACATAATATATGATACATAGATATGTTATATTTATGGAAATAAATGTAATACCCACGACTCAGGTACAAATGCTCGTATTTATTACAAAATCATCTGCTCCTTCCGGGACTAAAAACCCAGGACCGCTAAAGGCAGGATTGATACCGTTGCATCAAATGGTGTCTATAATTTGCTCGGTCACTAAGTAATCGAGATGGGTAGAAATCAGGTTACTATTGGTAGTTTTTGTGAATTCGATAATTTCCAAGCAGGTTCAATAAGCAAATTATTTGGATATAGGAATTGGATTCCAATCGTTTGCAAGCGATCCAGCTGACATACAAGGCTACGTTCAAAATATAATATTTTTTGTAACATTTATTTTCTGATTGGGAAAAACTATGCCTAGGTATTTATAGTCAATCCAAAGTTAAATTTTAAGTAAAGTTAATTAAAACTGACCTGAAGAGTATCCTCGCATAATCAATGCTAACAGGTATGAGTTTAGATGTATTTAATAATTTCACTTGGGTGAACAATATTAACTTTAGTATCATAATTAAGGACAAAATTCCATCAATTGAATGACTAACAAGTATTTATAATATAAATATATTTTGACGACCGTTTGGTGCAACGGTAGCGATCCTGCCTTTCGCACCGACGGTCCTGGGTTCAAATCCCGGAAGGGGCAGATGTTTGTATGATGAATACGAGCATTTGTACCTGAGTCATGGGTGTTTATATATATTTCTATGAATATTACATATTTATGTATCATATATGTATGGCTATCCGTTACCCTAGTATCCATAACACGAGAATTAAAGTGCTTACTTTGGGCTAGGCTAATTGGTGTGAATGTAAGAAATATTTATTATTTATTTAATTAGTTGAGTTGTTAACGCAGACTGTGTTGAGAGGATATTATATTATAATAATTTTTTGGCCGATCTACACATCTACACCAACGGATGGCTCAAATTAGAGTGACGAGATAACAGCAGCGTTCTTAGATACAACATAATTCTTTCAGTTAAATTTAATGTCAGTACCTTTAATAAAAAAAAATGCTTAATTTTTACTTATGTCTGTCTGTATATTTGTCTATGCGCGCGTCATACGAAAACTGCTAAACAAATTTTCACGTGGTTTAAACAGTTTAGTAGCTCGGGGTTCAACTTAAAATCTAAGCCATGTTTTATCTTATTCGGTTAGATAAGTAGAACCAGAGGTACAGCCAGTGGCGGATTTACCAGGAAGCAAAGGAAGCAATTGCTTGGGGCCCCGCTTGGAGAGGGGCCCCAAAATTTGAAAAATTATTAAAACTTATTTGAAAATGTAAAAATAATTAAAAAAAAATGAAATAAAATAAAAATGACATTGACATTTTCAATTCTTCGATGGGCCAAAAAAAAAGTCAGTGATTTAAGCCTACTGTTTATCGAAAAAGAGAAGCTTCGAGAACTTGACTTTGATGATATTATTAATCAATTTGCGACTGAAAAAAGTAGAAAGAAATTGTAATGGAGATGGTTCAAATAATATATTGATTTTGCAAAATTGATCTGTTTTTTGTTATTTAAAAAGAAGGGGGGGAATATTAAAACGAGGGCCTCAAAAATCATTTGTTGCTTGGGGCCCCGTCTGAGGTAAATCCGGCATTTGGTACAGCTTGACCTCTCTCTGTAGTACAAACCTTTATACAATTAGGAGGGCATTTAAAATGGTCCTTCAAGCAAAAGTTACTTTTATCCCAATCACACCCTCCTGCATATCAATAAATAAATGTTAGGTGTACCTCCACGCGGTGAAGGCGATAACAGTGTAATCTGGCTAAAACTCTCTGTTCCTTAGAGAAGCGCTAAAGTCTTTCTGAAAAAAACGCGGGGAGTAGCTAGTAAACTAATAAATCGTTGATACACAGGCTAAACTTGACTGCGCCGATGCTTTGTTATCCGTTAATACCATCGATATTCTGTACGCGATTTTGTGTTTTTATTCACTAAGGAGAATATAAGATATGTCATCTTAATATTGACATCATTTAATCAAAATTCGTCTTTGTAAAATCATCAATATTAAAAGTATTGTTTAAAAATTTACGACATAAATGTCGACATTATTTAATTTAAGGCCTCCCGTTAAAGAAAAGCAAATATGTTCTCACCCTTGGGACAAAACAATCAAGGAGGCATATTCCAACGATAAGAAATATGCACACAATTCAATAGGGAATCCACATATCCCGGAAAAAAAGAAAAAATTACCTGATGATGACATCATTAAATTCAGCGTTATTGGTGACAGAGTCACTAAGGAATTTATTTACTGCTCTAACCTCGTAAGCGGTTTGCATAAGTACAGATGGAAGAAATTTGGTGTTCCTGAAATAAGAGGTGATTTGACTACGAACCTATACAAATTACTATTTATTTATTTATTTATTCATTCATTCGTTGCAACATGTGGTATTTTCAGGTAAATGTACATATGATAACCAGTACCATGACATGACCCTGCAAGGGCACCGCAGCATAAAATTACAGAAAAAACATAAATTTTAACAATAATTTTAACATTACAAGAAAAGTATTAAAAACATTCATAAATTAATAACATGCAAATAATTTTTATACATTATGATAGCGTTGATAGTAAAAATACTTACCTATAAAGGATTATTTTACTTTGTTTTCGTTGTCACTAAAAACTCCTGCAGTGAGTAGTAACATTTCCTTATGAGATACTTTTTAAGGTTAATTTTAAATGATTTCTCATTACATTCATCTTTAATATGCTGGGGAAGTGCGTTGTATATTTTTATAGACATATTCTGAGGTCCAGAATTAACCATTTCCAATTTTGCTATTGTTAATGCCAGCCTTCGTTTCGGTCTTAGTCTTTCTAGACGAGAATATTGAGGATATGAGTGAATATAATTCTTTACCATAACACACATTTGTAAGATATATATGGATACTAATGTAAGAATATTATATTTAACGAAATAGGGACGGCAGCTTGTTACTGAATCTATGTTTGCAAGTATTCGAATACATTTTTTTTGTAAGGTAAATGCTTTTTTTGCATCTGTACTGTTTCCCCAAAGTATAACGCCATAAGATAACCAAGCGTGTGCATAGGCATAGTAGGCACAGGTAGCCGCCTCTAGGTCTGTTGACCGTTTGAGTTCGTTCAGAGCATATGTGAAACTGGACAGTTTACTAATTATTTTGTTGATGTGTTCCTTCCAAGATAAATATGTGTCTATATTAATTCCTAATAGGTTATAAGTGTTGACTTGTTCTAGGTGTAAATTATTAAAACTATAATCTAAATTTAAAGGACATCTTTGATGAGGCCTAAACTGCATTCATTTAGTCTTATTTAAATTTATTTCAAGATTGTGATCATCTAGCCAGCGTGTTATTAGTGATAGATTTAAATTTAAAAGTTGGTGTAATTGTGTAGCATTTTGACAGGGTAAAACTATGGAAATGTCATCAGCAAAAAGCATACAAGGAATGTTTAACTGGTTAGGTAAGTCATTGACGTAAATCAAGAAGAGCAAACAGCCGAGGACGCTACCTTGAGGAATTGAACGTTTCAGAATATTTTCTTCGGATCTAACACTCCGCATTATGCCTGTTGGTTCGTCATAGTGCTCAATGTCGACATATTGTATCCGATGCTCTAAGTACGATTCAAACCACTTATGTGCTGTGCCTCTAATGCCCACGTCGTAGAGTTTCCTTAATAGGATTGGATATAAAACCCTATCATACGCCTTACTCATATCCAATAATACTCCCACCGCATGCTGTTTGTCATCAATTATTTTTAATATTTCGTTTATAAATTTAAGAACTGCTAATCCTGTAGAGCGACCCTTTCGAAAACCATATTGGCTACTGTTAAATATCTTGTATTTTTCGCAGAAACGATATATTCTATTAAACATAACGGTTTCGAATATTTTTGAAAATATAGTGAGCAATGCTATTGGGCGATAGTTAGTACTACATGTCCTGTCGTCTTTTTTATACATGGGTTTTACTATACTTATTTTTAGGAGCTCTGGAACATTGCCTTCAGAAAGTGACTTATTTATTATATATGTGAGAGGATCTGCAAGTTCATGTGCACATGATTTTATAAGTACAGATGGTATATCGTCAAAACCACAACTTCTTTTACTTTTTAATTTTTTTATTATATTAACTAATTCAGTAATGTCCGTGGGCCTTAGAAATATGGAGTTTTCGGTAGGTGTGTTGGTTGGACGACCGGCAGGGGGAGCAGTATGCGAGGATTCTCCTACAGATGAGAAGTAGGAGTTGAAGTGATTGGCGATATTAACTGGATCGTCTGTTGTAGCGTTATTTATTTTTAATGATAAGTTTTGTGTTGTTCTCTTTTTTATTTTATTAGTCCGTTCTTTCACTATTAACCACATACTTTTAGTAACATTATTAGACTTTTTAATAATTTTTTTGTATTGTATTTTCTTTGATGCGTAAACCGCTTTTTTAACATTTTTTCGTATAAATTATTATAATAGAAAAATACTAGAAAAAATCGCCTTACTAAGGCTCGGTAGCTCAATTGGGAGAGCATTGGACCGGATTTCCAAAGGTTGCGGGTTCGATTCCCGCCTGAGATTCACTTGTGACCCGAGTCGATTTTTTCTAGTATTTTTCTATTATAATAATTTATCTTATAAGATCGCATTGAAAATGCATAAAATATATAAAAATTATAAATTTTTTCGTATGCTTGGTAATGTTGTTTTAAAATAGTACTACTCGAATGACAGGTAAGGATTTTCAACAAACGTTTATTTTTACATGATATTTTAAGTCCTTTAGTTAACCATGATTTCCCTATTCTATTTTTTTGTTGGATGTAGATTTTAGGGATACTAACATTAAGAATTTGTTGTATTTTTTCGTGAAATAAATTAAAATTATGATTGGCATTTTCGTTTTGCTTTAATAAATCGACCCAGTTAATTTTTTGTAGTTCCAACTTAAAGTTATTAATATTTTTAACATTGAATTGCCTCGTCTCTTTATAATATTTTTTATTTTTTTCGATTATTTGATTTCTAATATTGATTAAAACACCTTTGTGATCAGAAAGGCCAAACTCCTTTGTTGTCACCGTATAGGGCATAGTCGAATTGTTTATGTAAGTGTTTGTGAATATTAGATCTAAGCAAGTGGTTGAAGTGGGAGTAATCCTAGTCGGTTCTTTATTATGCTGAGTAAAGTTAAAACTTTTCATGAAATTCAATAAGTATTTGGTAGAGTTATCTTGTTCTAAATAATCTACATTAAAGTCTCCTCCAATAATTATATTCTTTTTACTATCTTTTTTTGTTAACTTTTTTTGTTATCTTTTTTTGTTAACAGCTGCATTAGCTTTGTTAGTGACTCATAAAACAAATCAGACATTCTATTTTTACTAGGCCAATATAAAACTATTAATACTAAATTTAACACTGTTATTTCTATTGCACATATTTCAATCACAAATTCTACTGAAAAAGAAGCTATATCTGATCTTTCCTTACAAATAATATTGTCCTTTAGCAGAATACACACTCCTCCGCCGTCTCGATTTGTTCTACAATAATATGATGCGAGTTTAAATCCGTTTATTTGAAGCATATCTATTTTTTCTCTCTTGTACCATGTTTCAGATAGGCAGATGACTTGTATGTTGTTATCGTTCAGCGTGGCAGCTTCAACAATATGTATTTTATTAGCTAGGCTTTGGATATTTTGATACCACAATTTACAGTTGGGGACGAAAATTATTTGTGGGCTCCACAACATTATTATGAGAGCTCGACTGTCGTTTGTTATTGACCGAATGGCGTTCCTGAGAAGAAAATATTGGTGATGATTCTAGAGTTGGGGTGTATTTCTTGCCATTTATGTACAAATTATTATCAATGATTTTTGCTCGCTGTCCGTTTTGGCGTGCCTTAATTAAAGTTTCAATCATTTGTTTCCTAATCTTTAGTAATTCATCATCAAGGAATTCCGAGACTGCAATTCCTGTTCCTCTAAGATTGTATCTATTTTGTAATATGGTCTTGGTGACTTGTTTACTTAATAGTTCAATGACTATGGGCCTTCGATTTCCTCTTTTTCCTATTCTCTTTATTTCCTCTAAATATCCAGTTAGGTTAATATTCAATGTGTCCTGAAAAACACCTATTATCCTGTCATGTAATTCATATTCCTCTTCCCAAGAATACTCCTCAAATCCATACAAAACAATTTTCTTCCTTGTGTCGCTGCTATATTGTGTTGGTGGATGTGGTTGTAGTTGATCGCTTTTTATGTTACTAGTTTTAATTATTTTCTGTATTTCATTTATTTCTTGTTGTAGTTTTTTACTAGTTGTTTCCATGATAGCAATACTAGTTTTGAGTAATTTTTGTTCAGTGGTTTCATTTTCTATCTCTAAAGTGCTTTTAGTTGCGCTTGGGTAAATTTTGTGACCGGACATAAAAGTTTCAAATTGAGACGCTATGATTTCTTCTACTTTAGCAATAACTTGTTCTTTCAGGGAGGTAATCTTTTTATCAAGCATACTTTCCAGCTGTTTCATAGTTGATGAAATATAAACGAGATTTTCCGTAACCTGTTCAGTGACTAACGTTTGGGTGTCTCCAGAAATACTTGAATCATCATCATCATCCTGACATATTCTGACATTATTAATCATCATTGGGTTAACCCTTTTTCTTTGTGTGATGTTTAGGCTTGGAGAGAATTGTTCGTCACTCATGTTTGCAACGCTACTAGCAGCCAATTTCAAATCACGTATTGGAGTGGTAGTATTGGTTGTTTTTGGCATTTTACTTCGACACGTTTGACATAACCAACTTTTTTTTTCGTTCCGGGGACATTGTGTTAAGAAAACGCTGAATGCTGACGTTTGCGCAATCTAAGTCGTAATTTTCATTACACTTTAAACACTTGAGATACTGCCTATTAGGAATAATTTGCAGGCAACCACTACATTTCAATGTTTTAGCTGGTGATGACATCTTAAGTCGTAGTTTTGTAACGTTTTAGTGTTAACTATAGTTTTAGTCCAAGATGTAGATTTAAAAACACAGAAAATAATATTTAATATAATTATTGTTTAGGTATGAGGTTTACACTTCTATAAATTAAGAAGTTTTACTGATTTTTAAGTGCTTATTTATTTTCCTTTTATTATTGCTACTCCTCACCAGATGGCGCAACATGTATAAGGAGCGGGCGGTTCAAAGTCCATTCTTGTCTCCATGCGAAGAGAATGAATAATGTCTTCTGCAGTCTGCCAGTAGTCTTGAGTTGACACGATCTTTACTTACCTAAGCCTCTTTATCATGGTGAAGCGTGTCTTAAAATTTGTACTTACCTTAATTTGTATTTGCGATAATTTAAAAGACGCGCTTTAGTTGTTTAACAAATAAAGGTTTTTGTATGTGCACCAATTTGAATATTTTCAAATATTGCTAAAGATAATAAAGCAAAAATTATATTATTTTTTTACAAGCTTTGTGATTAACAGCCGCTAAATTATATAAGTCGGATACCTACGCAGAATATTTTCTTCTATCACTTTTCCTCTGGTAATTAATGGAATTGTTTTTTTAGGTGTGACTTCTGTAGAATGGCCAGAGATATGGCACACTTTTAAGATCAAATATGGGGGATTGTCTCACTGTATTCAATCACGTGTAGTCGTGTTGATGAATGACAACTTTCTCGGTGGCGAAGATGAATTGAAGGAACTAATCGAATCGAAGTACATATACCATCTGCAGTTGAATTATTATGACGAAGCCATATCCAACTTTACTACATACATTAGATCTTCCGGCGTAAGTCTTCTAATATACCTATGAGAATTGACATATCTACACGAATTGCAAAATCTTTTTTTAATATTTACAATAGGGAGTGTTACGAATAGAAAGCGAATTATCAATACAAATTAGAATGTTTATCATTGAAATCTCATTAAGTACCTACATACTATGCTAAATTATTAGGGAAGAAAACGGTGAACCACGAAATGCACTTCGGTGAATATTTCGTTTCGTGCATATTGATGATCGGACGATAAAGAATATACAAAGAGATGAAAGAACTTGAACCCAAGATAATTTTTTTTAACTATAACTTTATGAAATTTAAAACAAAAGACTTAAAAACTAATCACCATTCGTATCCCTTTTTCCAGATTTTCGTATTTTAAACTTTCTAGATAAACACTACATTGCAAGAATGACCTTTTTGTTCAAACTTTAAATAATGGAATAGTTAATCTATACTAAAACAAATTATTATTTACTAAATAACAAATTAAGAAAGTATCACATTGCTTTGAAAACAGTCCTTACATTGTCATATAATTTATCCTTCGATAATTATTTATAGCTGAGACAAAGTGCACAGTTGAGCACACTCAAAGTGTGCTCAACTGTGCACTTTGTCTCAGCTAGAATATTCCACGACAGTCAGCGTTCTGTCATCGAGCTGAGTGTACGCGTAAAGAGTAAGTGTGGTGTCGTAAATTTAAGTTCTTCTGCCAGAAAACGTAAAATGGTACGCAAAGTTTCAACGTACCATTGATTTAGTAAAGGTTGAATAGCGTAAGAAGCTTGTACGTATTACAATTCATTATTTGTAAGAGGCAAATAGAGGAAAATATCGAAAAATCTTATAACCACTCTTATTATTACCATTGATTACCGTTCTCCTTTGTTCGAATTTTAAGTAGAAGAATTAAGTGGTAATTAGTTTTAACACTAACAAATATGAAATTGGCCCTGGCAAAATATAACACGCGCACATTGCGGACCGATGAGAATCTCGCTGAACTTGAGGAAGAATTAAGCCGGTTTCGACGGGATATTGTAGAATTGTGTGAAGTTCAAAGAGCGGATGAGGACACCATGATCCTCAAATCCGGAAATCTGCTCTATTTCCGGGAGGGCGACCAGCTGTCCCAGGGTGGTGTCGGGTTTATCGTCCACAAGTCCCTTGTCAACAATGTGATTCAAATTGAGAGTGTTGCGACGAGGGTAGCGTATCTTACGTACTCAGAATCACGAAACGGTATTCGCTGAAGATCATACAGGTGCACGCATCGGCCGCGGAGCACTCCGACGACGAGGTGGAGACTATGTATGAGGATATTTCCTGAGCTATACATAGCTCCTTAACCCTCTTCACCGTTGTGATGGGGGACTTTAGCGCGAAACTGAGCAAAAAAAGCGAAGATGAGCTGAAAATGGGGCAATTTGGATATGGTGAGAGGAATGCACGTGGCCAAATGCTGGCAGGCTATATGAAGAAGGAAGGCCTATTTATGATGGGCTCCTTCTTTAAAAAGTCAAAACAGCGAAAATGGACATGGCTGCATCCCAATGGTGTTACAAAAAATGAGATCGACTTCATCATATTTAATGATGTCTCTGTGATCAACTCAGTAAAAACAGAAAGTGATCATCGAATGGTAAGAGACACATTGAATATCAGGACCAAGCTAAATAGATGTCGACTAATGAAGTCTACGCCCCGCCCAGCACCAATCCAGCTCCAAAACCTCGAAAGTTTTCAGATCGAGCTACAAAATCGTTCCGAAGGCCTGGGAGAATGTGAAAATGTGGACGGCTGAGTCTGAGACCTTCAAAATGAACCAAAAATATCTATGATCTAATCAAAAAGCTCATGTAAGAAAGGCGAAACTTGATATTGCAGTCCTCTGGACTCTGCTCTGTATCGGCATCTCAACAGACAGGTCTCTAAGGCCCTGACTCGTGACCTACGCCAATTTTATACAAAACGTATTAAAGAGGCGATTGAGCGTAACAAAGGGCTCAAAAGTAATCAGAAGGGATCAGTCGGTTGGAAAAAGTCAACTGACCAAGCTAAAGGTCGAGGATGGCAGAGTTATTTCATCAGAGCCTGATGTATTGGAATTGGTCGAGAAGTTCTGCGGACAATTATACACGAGAGTAAGCATACCTAGCTTGGTAATCTAGCCGAGGACCCAAGAGCTAGATTTACCCGACACTATACCGAAAATACACCGTACGTCAGTCTGAACGAGATTAGAATGGCTCTCAAACTGCTGAAAAACAATAAGGCAACGGATATACCAAAGGCTCTTTAGAAGTTTTTCGATTCCATCATACTCAAGAGACAAACCCGTACGGCATGACACAGAAGAGTGGCGGTATTCTTCTTTAAAAAAGGCGCTAAAACCTTATTAAATATTCATAGACCCATCTCACTTCTAAGCCATGTCTACAAGGTGTTTTCGAGAGGCATTAAGAATCGTCTCGCTCGCATGGTTGACGACTTCCAGCCTCCCGAACAAGCTGGTTTCCGAAAAGGTTTCAGTACCATAGACCACGTATATACGCTGTGATAGATAATGAAAAAGCCTTCGATTCGATCGAGACCTGGGCTGTGCTGCAGTCTCTTCATCGGTGCCAAAATGACTATCGATATATTTAAGTGCTGAAGTGCTTGTACGAAAACGCCGTGTCCAGGATCAGAACACGAAACCTTCCCGGTTGCAGCGAGGGGTGAGACAAGGAGACGTCACATCTCTGAAACTGTTCACCACCGCCCTGGAAGATATTTTCAAGCTTATGGACTGGAACGCTCCATTGCCGAGTCCGCACTCGACAATAATGTCAACGGCGAGTACATTATACACCTTCAATTCGCTGATGATATCGTGGTCATGGCTGAGACCTTCGAATAACTAGGCACAATGCTCGATGGCCTTAGTAGAGCCTCTCTACAAGTGGGTCGCAAAATGAATATAAATTTTGAAAGTATTTGTTTAGTCAAGCTTGGTATTACATGGAATTTAGATTTAAATTCATTTTTATTCTTAAATATTTTTAGTTAAAAAACAATGTTTTTAAGCAAACTATTTTAAATATTCTAATTTGTTTCGCTGTCTTTTGTGTGTTTGATTTAATTTATTATTGTTTCTGTGCTTTTTGCTTTAAATGTTGAGAGTTAATATAGCTATGTAGTATATTATAGAAAGTTCCAACGTTACTGTTAATTGCGATGAAAAAATGTTTAGGTTTTATTAAAAGCTGATTTATTTTAAAAAGGTTTCTTCTTTCTAATTACCATTTAAGTGTGCCTCATTACCAAAAATAGAGATCTAATTACCATTCGTTTAAATCGTCGTCATCATCAGTCGTCCACAAAAAAGATAGATCTTCTTAACTAAACCTTTAATTACTGTTCATTTATTATTTTAAAATTAAAAGCTTATTTAAAAAATAGAAGTAAAAAAATGTTTACTTCTATTTTTACCACGTTTTATAAGCGGACTAAAATTCTTTACAGTCCGCAAAAAAAAACTGAAAATATTTTTTTTTCCAGAATTGCAATGGGAAATTCTTTTCCCGGAATGATAAAAATGTCAAAGATATATATCTATATGTTCAAGTACTAAAATGTAATATGACTAAAAACGTGGGGCGGGCGGTTTTCAGGCTTAACTAATTTAATTCACTCATTTTCTAACTCATTATTTGTAAATACTAAACATCTCAGCCAAACTCCTGAAACCGAATTCACCAACTAAACCCTGAAACCTGCCCGCCCCACGTTTTTACTCATAGTACTGTGGTGACCTCCTTGCATCTGACACCGCATTCCACCTGTAACCTGAGGCGTTGTATTGAACAGTTATAAAATAAATCGAAATAAATGATAAAGTGATATAAGCCGTTTGAATTAACGAGATAAAGATCCCGGAGCGCGCGTAGGGCGCTACAGTACCTACATCATAGTACCTACTTATATATACCTACTTATATATATGTATATCTTTGAAATTTTATATCATTCCAGGAAAAGAATTTTCCCTCGCAATTCTGGGAATAAAATTATTTTGAGTTTTTTTAAGCGGACAAAAAAAAAATTTTATCCGCTTATAAAAACGTGGTTTTTAAAGATCTTTTTTACTTCTTTTTATTTTTTATTCTTAGTGTAAAATGATAAGAGCAAATTGATAAAATTTCATTCCTTTAACAAAATTTTTTAACCACGTAAGAAACCGCTTATTACATACAAATTTGTTACAAAATTGTCTGATTATATAGGTGTTCTAATTTATTGTGGCTTATCTAGCTATAAAGTTTATGTTGGTGATGACTGAATAATGAACTGTCATCCATGATCTACGTGTGGTAAAATTTTGAGGTCTTTAGGAGCATCAGACGTGGTCTAATTTTGAGTTATAAGATAAGAAAAATTTGCGGACAGACAGAAGGACAGACACGAACGAAAGCAAGTTAATAAAAACGTGGTAAAAAAAATCCTAAGAACCTGATCAGGTATATATTTTTCTTTTCTCGTAAACGTATTATGCACGAAATGTAATATTAACCCAGTTGCTTATCAGTCACTATCGTATTTCATAAGACACGCACAGAAACAAACGCGTGGTGGCCGGTCATCCATATCTCTCTCCTTTTTACTTGTCGAGTTGTTGGTGCGGCACCAATAAGGGAAGAGACGCTACTATCACACTCCAGTCAGTAGTTCAGCAAGTAACGAAACAAATTTTTCAAGTGGGTAACCGTTTGAGAGTGGCTTCAACGGTTAAGTTTTGGGTATACTTATCAAAAATGCCTTTTTCTTTAAAGTTGAAATAGAACCCATAGAACGGTTACTCACTGCTTCCGATCCGGTTCCGAGAAGCTTCGGTCCAAAGCTATTTAGGGAAAATGAGAAATCGAATGTCCGAACTCAGTTTCGTTAGATTTAGTGCGCAACTGACATTCCGATTCAGATTGGAAGCGGATTCGGATAGGAGGCAGATTCGGATCGCTCTTTTTATGATTTGATTTCAATTATTATTTAATCATGAACTTATTAACTTAACACAGGACCTGTCATGATGATAATGTCATCATCAAGTATAGTACTATAAAAGTAGCGGTTTAGCAGCTTGTACATAGAACTCACAAATGCATCGAAGTAGGTACATACTTAGACGTCTACCTATGTGCCGTCAGCAATATATCAAAGTATAGTCTTAGACGGACCTATTACTCTTCAATTTAATAGAAATATTTAATTTTTGAAGTGTATATCTTAACCTATGTTCTGTCATTTGTACTTGGCTAATCAAGACATAACACGTTTTATTTACTTAGGTACCCATTAGCGTTTGGCTTTAAGCAACAACTCGTTAAAGAGATATACAAGATTTATTTTTGACAATAATTTGAGTGTTAATATTCCAGAGACCTTGCGCATACATGCATATATCCATAGATAAAGAACCTATCGGCACCATGATATTTATGGTAAGTCTAAGAAGAAGTTGTACAACGCCTTAATATTTATACGATTTTATTGTTAGTGTAATTACTTAAATTGTCTATGAGCAAGAAGTAACAAATAATACATACAAAAACTGCCGACAAGCTGACAGCTTCGCTTCGCAACAGGTGATTAAAATCATCAATAACAATTCATCCAATTATAGTCTCTAAGTAAATAGAGTTTGTATAATGGATGTGGATATCCTTACTAATATTATAAATCGGAAAGTGAGTTTGTTTGTTTGTTCCGCTTTCACGCCGTAACTACTGAACCGATTGCTTTGAAATTTTGCAGACGTAAATATAAAAGTCCGGATTAAATAATAGGGTACTTTTTATCCTGGAAAAAATTGATATTCCCGAGGAAAAACAAAAATATTGTTTGCTTGATGGATGGATTGTAGATGGCGCTGTGTGTCGTTTAAAACAATGTAAAATATAGCAAACGAATATAAACATGTAAATTTAGAAGCTAAATGATACGATAATGAATCCCCGAAAATGAGGAATTCCCGAGGGATGACGTACAATTTGTTTTATCGTCTAAACTGTTTTTTTTACATCTACTTATATGTTGCAAACGAATATGAACATGTTAATTTTGAAGCTAAATGAGACGAAAATGAATCCTCGAAAATGAGGAATTCTCGAGGGATGACGTACAATTTGTTTTATCGTCTAAATTGTTTTTTTTACATCTACTTATCCTGAAATCACTAAAGTCAACGAATTACTAATTGGTATAAGTATTAGTTACGTTATTTAGTTCTTGAGGTATGCGATAGATGGCGCTGGGTGTTTTTTTAAAACATGGTACCGATATGTTTTTTTAAATACATAAGAAGTGGAATGATAGCTTACGCTATTTAGTTCTTGAGGTATGCGATAGATGGCGCTGGGTGTTTTTCAAACATGGTAACGATGTGTTTTTTAAAATACGTAAGAAGTGGAATGATAGCTTACGCTATTTAGTTCTAGAGGTATGCGAAAAATGGCGCTGGGTATTTTTTAAAACGTGGTAACGAAGTGTTTTTTTAAGATACGTACGAAGTGGAATGAAGCGCGATACAAAATTTTGTATCGCGCTTCTTAGATTTTTCCGTGGGAATGAGAAGTTTTTGTTATAGTTGTGCTTTATACCGCAATTCCACGCGGGCGGAAAGCTATATAAAGTATCATATAAAACTGCATACAAAATATGATTCAGTGTTAAAAAAGGGGATAAACTTTTCAGATAAAACTTTCAGACGAGAATCGCTGAAACTTAGGTCGCGCAGCGAGGTTTTTTGCGGGACGAAAAGAACTGCAGCCCTTTAAATTTATGCGCAATGGTTCTTCATGTCAGCTACTTATACTATTCTCATAAATTATAAGAAAAACAAGTAATCACGAATTAATGAAATGAAAAAAAAATTAATACCTCGAATACTACAAAAAATTCGGGTAGTCGTAGTGACGCTCTATTTCTCGACTTCTTATAGTTTAGGGTACTTTGAGTTATTGATTTCTTATAGTTTTGGGTACACCAGAATAAAATGTATTGGTTGAATGCTATTATTAGGTTGAAAATTCCGATCCCGGGCGTTTAAGGGCGTTAGTGTAACTAACAAAAGTAACACGCGGGAAGCGAGTGCCTTCTTTATTCTTTAAGTTTGTACTAATAGACAAGTACGTAGGTATAATTTATATTTACTTTTTTCAGTTGTATTCGGATTTGTTACCTTATACATGTGACAACTTTTTACGGCTCTGTCATGAGACAAAAGGAGGCTACAGTGGTACTCCGATTCACCGCATCGTGAAAGATGGATGGATCCAATGCGGTGGCTTCGGCCTGAAGAGCACTGACTTGGACTGCGAAAATTTTATAGTTCCTCATGATAGAAGAGGCGTACTTTGCATGGCTAATGACGGCAGGTTATTATTTCGGCGTATTACACAACACTATGATCTGAACGTTCTGAATCCTAATACGTTTGTATTATGATATTAGCAACTGGTTTTAATGTTATACGGAAAAAAAACAAAAACGCGCCTTCTAAACCTTTAACATATTTATAGTTTTCATTACAATTTTATTACGGTCAATATGGTTTGCTTTCCAAAATATTTTTTCAAAATCATCCATTAAATCACCTTTTTTTAAATTTACAACCATATTTGTGTACAAAAATAATCAACTTTTACAAAATTAAAGAATAAAAATATTTAAATTAAAATGACATTTCCATAAAAAAGTTGCAACCAATATGCTATATTGGTTGCTATATAGATATATCTCTTCAATATAATACTTATCGATGTCTATTATTTACGTACTTATCGAGTAGCGGGCAAGTTATTTTGTATGACGGAAAGCATGCTTTCAGTAATTTGTAGGTGTTTTAGAAACTTCTAGAAAAACAAAACAAAAGTAAAAAATAAGGTCGATTTAATTTTTTTTATCATTTCCAAGAACTCAATATAAGTAATCAATTTATAATTTGAAAATAACAGAAAATATGAATAACCGACGTTACGTTAGGCCTCTTTTGGTTAAATAAGTCCTTTGACTATCATGTTTACACCCCAAAACTGCACAAACTGTCAGTTTCGATTTTTTGCTATATTGTTTCGCGTAGAGTTTGCGATCCCGACTGAGTAAGCAGAAGGTCTGAGTGCGCGGAGTCACGCACACTTGAGGTTACGCGGGTATCGCCCACTTGCGACTTCTACTCTTTTTTACTTTTCGGTGGTTTGACGGGACTTCGGATGTATTATTTATTCTTTTTGTTTTCTATGATTGAAGGAACCAAAATAACCTAATAAAATCAAAACGGAACGGAGTATTATAGTATAAATTTAAATAAGATTCGGAACGTACCATGTGTGTTCTTTGAATAAAAAGGTTCTTATTTTAAAACACTTTTCCACGTTAGCAGACAAAATGGAATTTTCCGCGCAGAAATATAATGATACCTACATAAGACTGTGATGTTAAAATATATTTAAACATTAAGCGTAAGTTTTTAAACGAATAGAAACTTTGCTATGTAGTTATTCCTTTCTTTATACCATTCCGCAATAATATCCCGCCTTTTTATATTTTTGTATATTTCATCTTTATTTGAATATCCATACAAATGAAAGGGCAAATAACAGCCAATTGTGCTGTTGTATTTACATTTCTCGCTGCATCTTGTATCAAATCATATAGCTTTAGCTTTACACTTTCCCTTTTTACTACATAGGTTAGTTTTATAGTCTATGTTTACATTTACGTTTATATTGTCGTTATTGATGTTTCCATTTCATACATTTTATTAATTAATTTTTTTATTTCTTTATTTTATTCTATTTCTAAGCAGTACCTATTCTATATTATACGATACCTATATTATAAGATACCTATATCATTTCATTATGTTGTAGGTATATTCTGATGTTCTGCCTCATTTACATTTTGGCGTAACTTTCTTGTATCTATTACCTTTTAGCCTTCTTATTAATACTGATATACTTACTTCGTTTATTATATGATTTTCTTAAACTAGATTCTTTTATATATAATTATATTATTTATCTGTCTTACTTTCTCTCTTACTCCTTTCTTTTTTCAATTTACATGTATTTATTAATTACATTTTACGTTCTTCTTTTTTTCTTGTTAAATTAACTCTGTACTGCCAATTACAGTATTAGTACCTTAAATCTATCTCGTTTTTAATTTTGCCGTTGGAAATCCTCCAGGTTCATTACTTTTTTTTGGATATTCTGAAGAAAGAGATTCTCCTTCCCCATGAAATAGTAAAGCATCTGGCCTCTGGTATCCCGTTGCTCAAATAGTTCACTCTTAACGCTTACCCAACTGTCAATCCTCCATTATAATTGCGTAATGGGTTTTGTAGCTATTTATGGCTTTAGAGATATATATTCATACATAGCTTCCACTACGTAATATGTAGATACGTGTAAAGGTTGGAGTGTAGACTAGTATAACATTACCCTAACACACTTTCCCATGGTAACAACCCTCCCGGTAGTTTAGTAAGTTACCAGAATTGATGATTATCGAATCCTTCCTCTCTTTCTGAACTTCAGATAATCCAATGAAAGCCTAGCGTAACTTACTAACAGCTATTGTCAACTTCGTTTCGCGTTAACGCGTGTTAGATGTTTAACACGCGAATTTTTGGTAAAACCTGAAGTTAAGTTTACAAAAATGTCCTTTAGGGGTCGACCCTCCCCAAGTTCTCCTATCCCGTAGGCATCGTGAGATACCTACAATATCGTTAAAGTGTAATATTTTGTAGGCATGTAGATTGCTCGACGCAGTTTTTTGTACTGTTGCAACCAGCACCTTGTATGGCACATAGATATGTAGCATTTGGTCAACTCATTGAGGGTGAAAAGACTCTGAACAAACTTGAGGAACAGCCCACGTGGTACGAATCTCCGACCTCCGAGATCATCATTTACAAAGCTGGAATATTTAACATGGAATGCCATGATATTACAGTTAATAAAAGAACTAATGAATATATTCATGGACATATAGAGAATTTGTACGCTTTGGGCGAAATGCTTATGGAGGTAAGATATTGCTACCATTTTATTTCAGGAAATTTTACGAACAAAGCTACTACCTTGGAAAAAATCTTAAGATTTTCGTCTACCTCAGGCATTAATAGTACGACACACCCGTTTTAAGTGCGACAGGTTGCCATCAGCTACAAAACCACAAGCTTGCTTGCATGTAAGCTTGCTATGTCTTAAAACTGAAAAGCCGGACAGACCCAGACGGAGCCTGTTTGGCTGGAAATTTTGGGTCAAAAGGACAAACATCCTTAATTTTTTAGTCTTACTATAACCGGATAAATTTCTTTTTTTTTTAAATAAAATAGCATTTTATAATTTACCAGAAAACTGGTGTGGGATAGAAATTAATAATGGCAGATCGGTGTGGGCTTGGGGAGGACAGTGCTAGTCTGCTCTCTTGCGCTACCAACACAGGGTGAAGCAGGCAAAATGGAAACCTACTCATGACTATTGTGTAAAAATGAGTCCAATTAAAAACCCTTACAAAAGCCGGACAGGCCGGATACGGTCCAATTTGGCGCCACACGTAAACAAAGTCTTTATCCGAACGCCTGGCAACCCTACTTTCATAGTCATAGTTTAATACAGCACATTAAAAATTTCTGAAATTGATAAACTATTGTTTTTTTTCTGAAATATTGACATCAAACAACTTAGTGTTCATTGTTTATACTTATGAAAAAATACTGTTTTTTTTTATGTCATGGACTTTCACAATAAGGTATCAAATACTATAGTTGGGGATAATTCTTAGATCTTCTAGTTAATGTTTTACTGTAGAATATATGCTAAATATTTTCAAGGTTTTCATTTTCACTCAAGGTTTTATTGCAAAAAGTATTTTTGGAAGCGGAACTGAGACTGGTGCAACAACTTGAAAAAGAATTATTAGGAGAGGAAGAAGAAATTGTCGAAGAAATATTAACTGAAGGAAATGTACACCGTACACGAAGGTATATAAATATAACAAAAATAGACTGACCAGATTCTCGAATAGCAAAATTGTATATGCCATCCCCCGTATTTGAGTAAGACCGGTTATAAGTAAGCAAAAAGAAAACTGTAAACTACGTCTTGGTTATTTATTATCAAGAGCGACAAATAGTGTAGTAGTAGGTACAGTTGGTCATTTGGAACCAATTTACACCCAGCAAGCTATATTACACAATACTTGTATACTGGGTGTAAATGGAGGGGACTAATTAATAGCATAATAATATGTATTGACAACCTATCAAAAATTGTAAAATTTTACCAATTAATATCGAACTCTATGTATTTGACTCTAAGTTAAAAATAAAATAGATATTTGATAGTTAATGTGACCTTACATAAGTAGTCATAAGGAAATAATGGTTGTTCTGCCGAGGAGCATACGCACCATCTCTTTTTGGCAATACACGGAATTCAACAGCGTGGATACTAAAATACGCGTATTTCACGTGCGGACCGGACACGACACGTTTCAAAAATAGGGTCACTGCTCTTGAATAATTGCATATTTATTAATTTTCCTGGTATGATCTCTTACCAAAAACATACTAGAATAATGCAGAGTTAGTTGGTTTTCGCTAACGCCTTTTTACAACCGACAAAATATTTAAATTCTGGCCTATCATATATTTTTGTATATATATGATTGGTTTTTAGAAAGTGCATGACGGTTTTGATTAATTTTTTTTTTTAATAATTATATCAGTGTTCTAATACCAAGTGTTAGTAGGTATATACGTACCCAGTGGCGTAGCATGGGGGGGGCGGAGGGTGCGGTCCGCACCGGGCGGCACTTTGCCGGGGGCGGCGCTGCGGAGGTGGCAGATAGAGAAAAAAAAAATTAAAATATAAAAAAAGTTAATTTCTTTCAGTTTTTTTCGTCATTTTTTTGTTGTTGTTACCAAATACCCAGGTACCTATGCAGGTTCTATGCATGGGTGATGCAAGCGCAAGGTTTCTCAATAACTATTATTTAGGAAACTTATTTCGTTTCAAGTTTCAATGTTATTTTAAATAAATATGTCTCCTTACGCATTCTTTGTACTTCACCGTAGCTAAAAGCTACTGGTAGAAAAACAGCAAAGATACGCGTTACGCGTACATTGTTGCAACACGAATTACACCTTGGAGGCAATCGACAGCATTTTTTGCTTACAGAAAATAATGATTTAACGATTACCGATGACCGTTTCATCGGATATATTCACAAAGTTAGCGAGTAAAAAGATTTATACATTTTTTTTAAAAACTGTAATTTTTCTAAGTGATATTGTGATAGTCTACCTTCTACTCTATGGCAAAAAATGTTAATTTCACTTTTCAGGTTAGTGTTATTCAATAAAAGTACTCTTTTTACCATGCCTCAATTTTTTTATAACGGATTGCAAAAATAAGAGGGCGGCAAATTTGGAATCCGCACCGGGTGCTAGTGACCTATGCTACGCCACTGTACGTACCTACTGCATATGCATGTGTCTATTCACGTGTATTGCATGTTTGGCTACCCAATAAATAAGTGAAAAAAATAAATGAGTACTCACATATCAGACAATGTATAAAATTTGTATTGTATAAGTACCTACTTACACATTATAGTTTGATATATTGAAAACACCAAAAGAACGTTGACGCTGTCTAACAATATGTTGATCCAATTTCATTAACATTTAATTTTTTTGTTCATAAGGTTCATACGCAAAAATGAGGCTCGTGACAGAGAAAGCGTGATTCCGACGGAAAGCCAACGCATTCGTAGTCAATCAATCAAAAGTGCCACGTCTAAAATCGTACCGGTTCCAAGCAAAAATAACGATCATGAAAACAATGATTTTGACGTCGAAGAATATGAATTGGAAGAAAGCGTCTATCACCACATGTCTATTGTATCAGAAAGTCTGGTTGTAATGCCAGACAAGCCTTACTACATACCGCTTACTGATGTACCGTACCCAGGAGAAAAGGACTCTACATTTGATTTGAAAAAGTATTTTTTTAATTTAGTATGGAATAGCATAGCATATTAATCTTACATTATATATTTGAATCTAACTCTAATTTATAAGTATTTAGTATTATCGTACAACTATTAGACATTTGAAGTTTTAACTCTATCTTGTGCTGCTGTATCTAAAATTAGAAATCATTAAATGGCAATCAAATTTTGTTTTTAGAAGGTACAGCCTTTTTTATTCGGAATGGATTCTCTCTTGATCCCAATTAAGCCCGGGGACCAAAACAGGATGTGCTGTTGAGTTTTAATGATGAAATAGATAATTAAAATTGGAAGATTATTAATTTTAATTAAATTTCATTTGAAACAGGTTCTTGAAAGGAGACTATTGCCTCGAAAGCGATATTGATCCCAAGGGCTACAAGAAGACGGCAAAAGGCCATAACGAGTATCCTTCAGATGTGTTCAAAATCGTATATGATATATCAGAATCGACATCTTGTAAGCTTGTTTATTTTCTTTTTAATAGTCCAATATGTCATTTTCATTTGCTAAAAATACTGACGGGCATTTTTATAGGATACCTATAGTATATTGGTGTTTGTTTAGTACATATTTATAAGACATTTTTTTGTGTAATTCGATGCCGAAATATTTTCACAGCTGAGTCACTGGATTCTGAGGAGGAGAAAGAAATTCGAGACTATCTGAGGTAAAATCTGTTTGGCAAGAGTTGATAAAAAAATAAGTCAGGGTCTCAAAACTAATCATAAATGCATCTCAGCCTAAAGCCGTTCATTACCGGACAGAAGCGTCCTCGAAAATAGCAGTTTTGCCATGATGGCAACGCAGGCGGGTTGGTGATTGTAGTAAAAACACATAATTCGGAGAAAACTGCTGCTCATTTGGTTGTGATTTATAAGACGAACATGGTGTGAATTTAATGGTTTTCTGCTCTGCCGAACACCACACAACTAGCATATATATTACTAGGTTGAAGCAGTCGCTAAGCATAAAGCTTCGCTAGCACCATATATTGGAGCAGAGCGAAATACAAGAAAAAAATAAAAAGTCAATAATTAATAAGATATTGCGTCATTGAAGCTGATCCATGGGAGCTACGCTCACTTCGCTCGCTCCGCTCCAACTAGCTGACCCTGGCGTTGGTGTGGCTAAGTTATTATAATTTACAATATTTTATTACTATAAATTCAAATTAAACCTATCTTATGTCATAAGTCGGAACAAATATAAAGGTATATATAGATTTATTGTATTTTAATAAAACAACTTATTAAGGGTTTTAATATATATTAAATCCTGGCGTTTACAGGAGCCGTGATCACAGGAAAACTAAGGCAATGGTCGTAATATATTTTACGATAACAGTTCTTTTTACCCAACGCGTTCGCTTGCCCGCCTGGCCTACTCGTAGGTCTCATGCCACAAAATTCTATGAGCGCGACGATAAGCTACGCCCGTCATACAGATTGCGATAATTTAACGACAGCCTCTATTCTGAGATGTATTCATAACATTTACCAACTCTTAGCGAACAGACATCAAATACAATACAACAATAATTATTGACACTGTTTCTTAATCACAATTTAAAATAAATACTCTACTCAACGTTGCCTAGTCATCAACTTAGATTCAGCATTACATTATTAATCAATTTCGCTACAATTACGGAATTCTCAAATTATTGACGTTTATTTTTCAGAACAAATGGAGATCGAGTGAGCTTTGCTGGCGGAGTAGTAAAAAATATAGCTCGTGGATATGGCAAATCGAATTTGTTCGACGGAGCAATAAAGTGAGTTGTTAAATATTATTGCCACGATGGGCGCCAATTTATCAGGTCGCTTTTTAGTAGCCAATTCAGTTTTAATTTTAAAAATATAATAGAAATATTATTTATTCAATGGCTGTCCTTAAATTAATAACATTTAGTTGTTACACTTCACACTTGTTATAATAACACAACGTTTACCGGATAAATTAAACATTTAATTTTGTTTTCATATTTCTCACGTCCCGACTCCTTTACACGATCCGTGAGTCGATTGTGATCCGATAGTCGTCCGACGTACGACCGTCATACGTCAGGATTAAAAAAAAAAAACTAAATTAATTGCACAATTAATTGTCAAACTAAAATAATTGCCAACTTCAATTTTATATTTTTTACTGCTTTTACTATATAAGGCCCTAATGTTATTGTTCCTGAAAATATCTTTGGTTAGGTTTATATTTTAATGGTTTTCTATGCAATCATAGGTCTGAGCAGATAACAGAAGATGAGCTGAGAAGAGTCAGGTAGGTTATGTTGTTATTTGGAACAATTAAATAAAAATAAATCACAATATATACAAACTTTAAATACATCTACTGTTTTACAGAATGGCGTCAAAAGTTGACTATAGATCAGCCCCGCATGATACGTAAGTGTTGTTTTGATAGAATAAATTATTCGTATCAATTTGACAGGACCTACTAAATTAACAGCTCTACACCCATGTCATTTAGTTTGAAATTACCTCTTCCCGGTGATGTTCGGTTCTTTTCCTTAGGAAAGTCAAAATTGACATCCCAGATGAGCATTCACATCACAAAAAGATAAAAAGACGGCAAACAGGATTTGTTCATCGTAAAATATTTGTTAAATCTGAATCAGAGTTAGCAGTGGAGGAAGAAGAAGAAGACGTGGAAAGGCCAGTGGTTTTTTTATTTATTTTTTTATTTTCTTTTATTTTGTTCTTCTAAGCTACCGTATATTATATTGTCCCTTTAGGATGGCATAATGTCTCGCCGGCCTCAGAGTTTTCACAATGGTTCTAACTTTATCATTGATATACTAAATTACTTTCTAAACTTTGAATATCAATATAACATTATTCCTTGGATCTGACTGCACGTAGCCATATGATACCGTATTTGGTTTGGAGCTGAGGCGAGGCGACATCGTTCGTAGTTGTAAATAGCTAGCAGTTTCTGCTGTGGTTGTTAAGGCGGCTGCCTCTTATAAAACAGTACCTACCTTACCTACCTTTAAACGTAATAAGTACTTACTTAACTCGGATAAAAAATAATAATTTTATGTTACAAACGCCGTTTCTTTTATTTTTGTTAGTATGATGTATAGATAAATAAGCCAATTATTGCACCAGACAGCTAATTTAATTTGACTGATTCCTTTGATAATACTCGATTTAATAAGATTTTCCATGTTTGATAGCTAAGTAAAATGAACCTCAATTATATAATATCTCATAACATAACATCATTTGGAGTAAATTAGTGAACTTAAATTTTACTATATGTAAAATTTAAGTTCAGTCATATGCAAACACTCATATATTCCATTTCAATAAGAACTAATTCAACTGAGGGATAGTTCTTATCACAGAACATAAGTGGTGAACATAGTCACAAGTAATATTTAATATCGTAAAGATTTTGTGTGAGTTCCGCGTACGCATGAGTGCAGGAAGACATAACGCGATGTTAGGTCCACAATTCACATTACATCCACATTTATAATGTCATATCGAGGCCTCTGGCGCCTTATCAGTCCTAAGTCGAAAGTCGCTATCACACTGCACTATGCCTATCGCTTCAGGCCACGCCCCACAAACAAGCAATTGAGAGCAGATTGACAGTTGAAAGTACTGACATCAATGGCGATTTTAAAACTAGTTGTTTATGATTGGCCGTAGTATAAATCGTAGTAAAATACGAAGCCAATTAGGGGTCGTGTGGGCGTGTCCGATGCGATCAGTTCAAACGAATATTTCTACAAAGTGGTAAGGCGCGAGAGACCTCGATAGTACCTAATCTCTTGAGATTACATTATAAATTGTGTAAGCATGGCTAAGTTTTTACTTAAAAAAGGCATATACGTCATATAAACATCGCTATTGTTTTAGTTTATATTTAAACTTTATAGAAAAGTGCATATGTCAGCGTCGTCTACTGCACCACCACTGCCGTCGGGGCCCCGCCACTTTACTGCTCGTCGGCCCACTGGCTTTATTCGAATGACAGATATTGAGGACTCCGACTCCGAGACCGAAGTGAAAGAACGAGACCAACACGACTCACGCAGGCCGACTTTACAGCGGTTGTACGAAGAGACTCGCATCGAAGACTATGAACCAACTTTAAAATCCCATTTGTAAGTCACAGTTTTATATGTACAATTTAAAACAACCCTTATAGAAATTGTCATAATATAGAATGAAAGCAAAGCGTAAAAACAGGAAGGCACATCAATCGCTAGTCAGACAGTAAGAAAGATAGAAAACGTAAATTTTAAACTAAACTTTATTTACAGATGCGATTATACTGTTAGTTAATATTAAATAAACTAGTCTTGCAGGCTACTAGCCCTCCTTTCAGCGTATAGTACCAGTTACGTTTAAGACCAAGTACCTACTCTAGCGACTTGATTAAATATTCGCATTAGCCCAAGGTGTCCCAAGGTACTCAAATGACTTAATTTGAAATAGTAACTTATTTAGGGACTTTTAATTTCCTTTCAATATATTTAAAACTTTTGAATTATAATTCCCAACAATTAGCCTAGTGAAAAGTAAGCACTGTAAGGCTTACTTGTGTAAGCGTTATGGTTACTAGGGTAACGGATAGACATATATTATATATATAGATATTTAATATTCATAGAAATATATATAAACACCCATGACTAAGGTACAAATGCTCGTATTCATCATACGAACATCTACCCCTTCCGGGATTCGAAACCAAGACCGACGGTGCGATAGGCAGGATCGCTACCGTTGTACCAAACGCATAAATAAGAGGTACTTTTGTTTGTTTATTTAATTAAATATTTGCCAAATATATTACAATTGAGAGAATATAATATTGTTCCGCAAACGTTGTAAAATAATATAAAATGAGCAGTCTTTCTGGTCGTTTGTTTATCCAGTACAATGTAAGAAAATTATATTCACAATTACAGCGGTTTTTAAACTGGTCATTTGCGTTTCGGTTAAAATAGAATATTCGCTAAAGACCAGGAAATTATATCTGGTACTATGCATTGAAAAGCTAGTCGTAATATTTAACTCTTTACTTTTCGGTATAGTGACAAATAAAGTATTTTCAGAGTCCATACTGATACGTCAAACAAGACTATGATGCTTACATATTCTCCTCACGCATACATGAAGAGTGATGAAAGTCTAAATAAAATACTCATCCGTAAACCTCAAAGCACAAACGACCGACTATTCGACAATGCAATGGAACTTCAACATAATAAGAAACTTATAAGAAAAATATCCTCTGATTACGTCAAGACATTTAATCAAGCGGAAAACAAATTTGATAATACTATTAGAAGTATCGAGTATGCAAAGACAAGGCCTGCTTTGACAGTGTCGGCGTATCAACTGAAAAATCTAATGTACCAAGAGGAGTTAAAGAACCAAGCACAGTCCACCGCACCTAAACCAGGTGAAATTTGTGCAGTCACTTAAATATTTGTATATAGAGACCTTATAATGCTTGATTACAAAAAAAATAATAAGCAGTTTCATTACTCGCCGCCATTTTATTTGCCGTAGGCATCATGTTTTCAAAATGGACTAAATGCTAATTTTTTAATCTCTAAGTCTCATATAATTTGCGATAACACATGTTTACTCTGTATTAAAGACACGCACATGGTGTTATCATCTGTTTTTAACTTAAGACTGCTCAATGTATTTTCTTTTGTCAGATATGGCGAGCAGAGGCATACGGCTACCCGGAGACTCACCTTGTTATTCACATATTTGTTCACCATCACTGGCATCAGAACCTTCACTGTCATCGGTAGGTATAATTATAAATACTATTAATACTACTATGTAACAATAATAGATGGCGCTATTTAACATAAATATAATAATGTTTAAGCAGTATATTATGCAAAAGCAAAATTTTATGTGACAGTTTGAGTAATCAAAAAGTACCTATACAACGCAAACTAATTAAAATTATTTTTGCTTTAGAATATTAAAAAAATAATATAGAAGATCGCGTTACTAAATAGTGATAAAACATTATTACTAATACTTTTGTTTCAATGACTCAAAATGAATCTTGTAGAAACGTCTATTAATATAAAATTTGGATTTAATCTATGTGTGGTACTGACTCTATGGTTTAATTTAATAATTTACGCACACTTGTACGTACCTCACATATTATGCTGCTATGAATATTTTATATTGTTGCCGTACATTCACACGACCCTAGGAGTTCCCTTGCATTTGTTATTAAATCAATAATGTTACCTTCAAAACCTACACTTTAAACTTTACTTTTCAGTATACCACAAATTATATTGAAGAATGAATGAGACAAAGTATATCTCGCATAATATTTTGAGGTAAGTATTTAATTTAGAAAAAACTTTGCCTTTTATTGCAATTAAATTGTTAAATAAATTATTAGTTTTTTTCCTAAAATGAAACTAAAGTTTTGTTAAAACATTTTATTAACACTTAAGTTAACACAAACAATTTCCCGTCACAAGGTTTATCTACATTTATTACTGAAGCACATTCACCGAGGCTTGAAACGAAATATAAACCAAACCAAATAGTTCTTTGAAGAGCGTATTATCTCATTTATGTCGTTGGTTTGATGATCTGTTTTGTTGTCGCGAAATTTATTTCAAATATAAAAGTAAGGCTTATATACTAAATTTACTTTTGTGATGATAAATATACACTGCTAAAATCATTTTATCTCAAATTCAAATTCAAAGTTATTTAAAGAACTATTACGTTTTTGTTTAAATTTGGATCAGCCCCAAAGAATGGACCATAACTAATGCCATTGTGGCATTTAATATACATATCGTCGTACAGTCACTGATCCCCCTTGCTTATTATATTCACATCAGTCATTAAGACAATACAAGTATTGTCAAATTAGTTGCCGGCCACATTGTATGACACTGGGAATCGACTGTACAGGTCACCTCGTGGCGAGATCTCCCCGCCGACTAGCACCGATACTCATTTGTATATGGAATACTCTAAAGATGCCCATGACCATGGCCAAAGACACTGGCTCCATTGTTCTGATTGCTTGAATTCTGGTTATTATTGCCTTCAGTGCTATTCTCTAAGGCATTATTATTCCTGCTTTCCAATTGTTGTTGCCACATAGACGCATAAAAACCTCCTTGTGCTAACAGCGCTTCGTGGCTAAAATGAAAAAAACAATTCTTAGTTTACCATGTTATGCAAGTTTAAAATATGACAGTTAATAATAGAAGCAGGTGCGATTCGAAGTTCTTGTTGAGATTCCACTATGGACTATGTTTAATGATAACAGGATAGGGAATAATCGCTCAGTAAACTCGACGACCTAGCCTAGCATGTTCTAAAATTAGATAAAATTTAGTCATAGCAAGGAAAGATTTTAGTAAAGTTGTAGTACTACCCCAGACGAGCCAACATCATCACGATTTATAGTTCTTGATATTTAAATACCGCGGGTCCAATTGTGAATCTAAACCAAAGACCCACTCAAACGAACACAAAAAATTTACTGAAAATTGATCCAGACATTTAGGTGGAGTTCTGTATCATACTAAAGTACGGTGAACGAGCAGAGATAATTTCGTACAATGATCCCACGCTACCCATCCTTATCTATCCAGCGCAATTACGTTGCTGTCACGCTCGCACACCTACTATAACCGCCACTATTTGAGATTGTAAACCTTTTGTTCAAAGTAATACGGTGTTTACGTGTGCATGTGTTAAAAGTTGTGAGAGAATCAGGTACTTTGGTCACTTTTAATCTAAGAATCCACAAACTGCAAACATTCTATACACATCCGTATTCGAATGCGCTCGCTATTACTCTTGTTCTCGAACATAGTTTAAAATAGTTATTGAAATTAAGTTATTTGTTAAGTTTGTTATTTTTTTTTGTTAGTATTACGTGTTTTCTGTTATTATTAAATTTTGTTTTGTTGTTTTGAATTCTGTATTTTAAAATGGAACCAACACCGTCAAGGTCAGGTACATTCATGTGTCCGTCTTTTGTAACAGTATAAGTGATCAAATATAGATTTACAGCTATATGGAGTCAGATTAAATAATATAACTTGTTACATACAATTTCTGTGTAATGTATTTGAAGTGAATAAACATTCAGTGTATATGTATGACATTTTACTTGACTTTAATTTACTGTTCTCATAAAATTGATTGAGTTATCAAGAGACGTCTATCATTCGAACCACAGTGTAAACGCACAAATAGTTAGTCACACTCAAAAAGTTAAACATAATTAAAAACATAATTTGTCAGAATTTTATAAATTTGACCTTTAGTGAAAATGTTTATGAGACGCCAGTAGCCTAAAAGATCATTGTACGAAATTATCTTTGCTCGGCGATCGTACATATCGGAAGAAACGTTGACAGGTTGGTTTATACTGATACCATTATCGTCTGCAACTACCATATCCATCGATACGCCAAAGGAATAATCTTTTTGATCACCTATACTATCCACAGATTGTCACAATACAGGGTTACACTAAACATAGTCAGGCCTTTGACTTTTCTTTGACAAAGTCAAAGGTGTATAGTTGCATACTCACTTTCCTCTCTCAATAATTTCCCCATCCTTCAGCACCAAAATCTCATCCGCGTGGATTATTGTTGACAGTCTATGCGCTATTATTAGTGTTGTTCTATTTGCGCATACTCGTGATAACGCCGCCTGTAGAATTATTATTATATTTTTTTTTTTATTGCTGAAAGTTGGCAAACAAGCAAACTGCCCACCTGATGGTAAGTGGTAACAGTCACCTATAATACATGTGGCTCTTGTGAGATTCGCAGCAAAACTGCAACCCCCACAAGAACCACAGTGTACGTTGCCAACTTGTGACACAAGATGTAAAGTCACTGTACCCAGTAATTTCACTGCCATATCTTACCCTTCAAACCGGAACACAGCAATGCAAGCACTGCTGCTTTGCGGCAGAAATAGGTAAGACGGAGGTACCTAAGCAGACGACCCTGGTACAGAGTCTCCCTCCAGTAAGTACATTAATGTGTACTTTCCTACTTAAAGAGATCAAGAGAGATATAGAAGCTTTGGACTAGAAATTATGGCTTACAACAGGAAGAAAAAAAATCGGGTTGAGAATAGGGGTAAATTAGCGTAATCACTACGATAATCATAACATAGGATCAAAATGGTTAATAAATAAACAAAAAAAATATATTACGATAGAGAACTATCAATAAAATATCACAAAATAACCTTTAATTTAGTGTAACTTTTACAAGATATTTAGTTTATTATCCCTTCCACTCATTGAAATGAAATATTATAAATATTTCAGAATTTTCATGGTTTTATATAATCTGAATGTTTCAATTCAGGATGTCATCCTGTGACAAACGGATGCAGAGGGCTATAATTGGACGCTGTTAAGCATTCGTGTGTTAACCCACAGAAAATCGGGTTTTGAGTTATGAATGCAGTTTTATTCTTTAGATCATAAGGTTTACGATAGTGAAATCCATTTTATTGAAAAAAAATCGCAGAATATTCTAGAGTACAAAAATCGTTATTGCTTATTTTCTAAATTAAGATTTGTATTTAGCGTTTATGTCATAAGTGCCTTACATTATTAATGCCAAAATCTAATGAGTCCACAACAAAAAGCAATAATGTGTTATACTGCAACACACATAAATGCAAAATAGGGCGAGCGCGGGTAGCTGAGGGCGGTAAGGATTGCGCGGACTTGTTGACCACACTAATACATAAGTTTTTTATTAATTTTTGACATAAATCTAATTCGCTGAGTTCAGAAATTCATTAAATTCTTATTATAATGACGAAACGATGTAGTGAAAAGAAAAATTTTGATCAGTTCAGCTCTAAATTAAACGAAGAAGAGTTTCGGCTAATCTCACCTGCAAACATATTAATTTCTAAAAGTGTTTTTTTTAAAGAAGACAATTTCAATTCGTTAGTGCTTGGATACTTTAATTTAAAATCATTTAATCCAGCTACGGCAAAGATAAAAAGGAGAGTTATAATTCTAGAAGTGTATGCACGTTTGTACATTTGCTTTTAGTTGGTGGACGGCAATGTCGGAGGTTATAGGTTCCCGTGTGCAGTTGCTGGAACTGCCATCGGGCGCGTCCCCCGGGTGGCGGATTGGGGGGCCTCCAGATATGGGGGCCATCGGCTTAACCGGCGCGGACCAAAACCAGCAGGGGGGGAGCTCAGCTGGCGTCCTGGGTATCCCGGGTAGCGGTAGCCGAGCTAGGGGAGTTTTAGGCGATGCCAGTCCTGGTGTCGCCGAAGGAGCTCGTAACCCTGTACGTAGTGCAGGGCCGAGGGCCGCTACCTTCAGGTGGGGGCCGTGGGGAAGACAACCCCTCTAAAAAATCACCCGTGGGGGGCCTTCGGGCCAATAAGGGGGAGCTCGGCTGTCGTCCTGGGCATCCCGGGTAGCGGTAGCCGAGCTAGGGGAGTTTTAGGCGATACCAGTTCTGCCCGGTGTCGTCGAAGGAGCTCGTAACCCTGTACGTAGTGCAGGGCCGAGGGCCGCCACCTTCGGGTGGGGGCCGCGGGGAAGACAACCCCTTTAAATAATTACCCGTGAGGGTCTTCGGACCCAGCTCGCGGTAGCGAGCAAGTCGGGGCGGTGTCTGGTCCTAGGACCAGCTCCAGCCAACCCGCAACCCTGTACGTGGTGCAGGGAGTGGGGGCCGCCACTTCGGTGGGGGCTGCGTGGAGACAACCACTATAAAAAATCCTCGAAGGCCCGGCGTTGGAGTAACGCGGTGTCGGGCGCCCGTGTGCGGGTGGTTGATGGAGGGCATCAACCTACAAGCGACACCCTCGGGTACCTCCCGCCCCCCCAGGTGTAGCAGGGTTACCCAGGTATCACGGGATCTCTGCCTGGGTGGACCACTTAATTCTCCCGTACTTGTGGGTACGTAATGAAGTCGAACAAAAATAATAACTTGAATAAAAAAGCGGAGAGGAAGGAAAAGGACGGTGCGCCGTGTCCGAATAAAAACAGTGCGAAGGCAACTAGAATGGAGGTTTGCCAAGAGGAGGCGGCTCCTGTTTCGCAGGCGAAAGTCGGTGTCGAGACCCGGAGGAGTAAACGCCAAAAACTTGAAGAGATAGACAAGGAATTTCCAACCCTGCCACAGCCGGCGGGAAGAAGTTTGGTGCTGAAGCTCCCATGGGAAGATCAGCCTAAGGAGTTAAAGGGCATTAAGCCCCCAGTAGCAAAGCCGAGGGAAGAGACGGACGAAGAGAGCGAAGACGAGGAGGAAGATTGCTTTTCAGATGACTCGTCGAGGGCTGATGTCCGCCAAATCGACGACCTCCGAATGTGGCGAATCATACACTTTAGGCAGAAAGGGAGGAGGTTAACACAAGAGATTGTGGAGACACTGGAGGATGCCGGTCTCCCGACAGCGCTGAAGAAAAAGCAACGTGACCTGACTATCGAACACTCAACAAATACGAAGGAGTTCCGCGATTGGATAGTCTGCACGTTGGAGGACGACCCGGAATTTCTGGAAATCCAGAAGGAGAATGTCTGTCTTCGAGAAGAGGTCCGGAAACTCCGTAGAGACATAGCCGAGTTGAGGACGGAGGTGGCGGAGATCCGATCCGCTGAAAACGTTAGGGAGACGCTGCCATCAAGAGCGGAGCTTCAGCAGCTGATCAAACAGGCACTCGATGAGAGGTTCGAGGAACTGGTGGCGCGAACTGCCCAGCCCCCAAAACGGAACGAGAAGCCGTCGGAGAGAGTAGTGGCTGCTACTCCCAGTGTCGAGAGCAGAGCAAGGGAGACCCCCCCTGCCGCTTCCCAGCTCCCAGCCTGGGAAGAGGCAGGGAGCAGAAAGAGGAAGCGCACCATGCCGAGGCGAGCTGCAGAAGAAGGAAAGAGGGCTGCATCCGGTAAGCCAGAGGGCAGCCACACAGGCAGAGCAGGGACAAAGCGAGATAAGACGAGACTAACCCCACCAAAGACGACCGCTGACACTATAAGGATCCGGCCAGAGGCTGAGGAATGTGGGGAAACCTACGCACACATCATGAGGAGGGCCAGGGCCGCTGTCTCTCTTCATGATGTAGGTATAGAGGCTGGTGTAGCAGTGAGGAGCACGCGAATGGCGCGCGCATCATTGCGGTACCGGACGCCAGCGGAGTGAAGGCGGATGCACTTGCCAGTGCGTTAAGAAGAACGTTAGGGGACGTTGCTGTCATTAGTAGGCCCGAGAGAACCGTTGACGTGCGGGTCTCGGGTCTAGACGACTCCTTGGAAAGCGACGAAGTGCTCGAGGCGATAGCGGCCAAATCGGGTTGTACGAGGAACGTCATTAAGGCGCAGCCGATTAGGGCGGGCCCAACGGGAATTGGCCATATGTTGCTCCGCCTACCGGTGGCGGCCGCTAAAGCGGTCATTGACGACGGGGCCGAGCTCCGCATAGGTTGGAGCACCGCAGAGATCAGGGTCCTTGGACCCCGTCCCCTGCGGTGCTATAGGTGCATGGGGGTCGGGCACACAAAACCCAAGTGCCCAGCAGCGGAGGACAGGAGCGGACAGTGCTTCAGGTGCGGAGCACCAGGACACACTGCCGCTACCTGCAAGAGGGAGCCAGCGTGCTCGGTGTGCGCCGCCTTTGGGCGGCCGGCCGACCACGTCATGGGCAGTCGCAGGTGCGACCCACAGGTGGTGAAATGGAGGCCCCCTCCACCACCGGTGGTCCCCATGGAGGAAGGGGCACCCACCCCGTCGGGTACCCAACCCCCCCCCCCCCCCCCCCGTAAAGACGCTCGGGGTGGAGAGAGCCGGAAGATGCCGGAAGCGCGGGCGCGTGTGGGGGTCGCACGCGGAGCGCTTAAGGAGGACCATCGGTACCATCCCCCGAGGGTAGAGCCCCCTCTCGCCGCCCCCAGGTGGCATCGGAGCTATTCTCCGAGGCCGCGTGGGGGGGTCGAGAGGGATGCTCGGCGGGACGGCGGCCGCGGAAGCCCCCCGGGCACTATTGTTCCTGGAGGACTTCCGAGGACGCACGTCCCGATTGAGGTGGAGAGGGGTATCGACTGCACACCTCGGCCGCCATTAGGGTCGGTCGAGAAGTGCGGCGGTTCTTCTCCCCACCAAAAGAGGGCCAGCGGTTGTCGGAGCGGGAGACCGGCAGCTGCATTGCACTTGGCCCTCAGGCGTGCGGGGTGTTCAGGGCGTCACGGTTCACCCCGTTGCTCCGTCCCTCACGGAGCATAGGCGAGGTCCGCCCACGAGCGCGGACCCACACTGGTTCGGGTCGCGGGAAGAAGCCGTAAGGGGCCACGCGACCCCCACCACTGTGTTGCGGGACGCCGCAGGGTTTTAGTGGGTAGGACTCCAAGGCTTTACCGGGCGCTAGGCCGGGTAGGGGCATGGAGGAGAGTCCCACATATCGTCTCGGGCTCTCCCGGTACGAGCGAATGTGTAACGCATTTACTGCGAAAACAAAAAAAAAAAAAAGGTTATAGGTTCGACTCCCACACGACAAATATGAATTATATGAACGTATAAAATATTTAAAAGTTAACCTATTAAATATTTAAAATTTCTCCATTTCTTTTCCTCATTATACCTATGTAATAAAGAAAAGAAATGAAAAAGTTTTATTTTGTTTTTTTTATTTACATAGAACGTAATGTTCTTAGAAGAAGTTTTAAGTTATAAAAGTAAGCAGTAGAGCAAGAGAATAAGACTAACAGTTACTTAGTATAATAGATTTGTACCATCTGGTGGATACAAAAAAATATAATTATATTGATTTTATTTAATATAATTGAAATAATAATAAAACACAAGATAAAAATATTTGTTTAAAATTTTTAAATAATTGAAATAATGTAAGTGTTAACTTGTTGGATTTCTCATTTTAAGCAGAACTTGTAATATAAATCCAAGCATATTATAGCAATAAAACTTTAAATAAATAAGAAAATTAAAATTTTAATATGTTAGAAGTTTATTTTATTACATTTTCTAAAAATGAATACACTTATTCATTTTAAAACAACAAATCAGAATTTGGCATTAATGTGTTAAGGCACATAACACATGAATGCTAATCATAATAAACCCTTCAGCAATTTAAGCATCAACCATTTTTAAGCTCTTTTTATTCAATAATGAATTTATTATAATATATACATGTATTTTATTAATCTATGCATTTCAACAAAAAAAATTATACCGCATAACAATATTTTTTTGCTTAACATAAGCGAAAAAAGTAAGATTGTTTTCAAAAAAATTTAACAGCTGATTACTCAAAACTAGCTCGGTGTGGGTTAACACACGAATGCTTAACAGCGTCTATATATAACTCTTAAGCCCATGTGTGCTCCCCTTAATAGGAACTTGCCTGTTTTATTTGGTAAAAAAGTGTTGATGCTTTGTCAAAATACTCTTTCAAAAAGTTTGTAGTCTCTTCTAATCCTATTATTTATAATTTTTACTACATCTACACATAATGACACATCTGGACCGATTAGCTTGGTCAGTTGTCAATTGATTTTCATTTTTTAATAATGACTCGGACATGTAAGTTTTAAAATTGTAGCTTTCTAATTCAGGGATCACATCCCTAAATCCCCTATCTAATATAAATACATTCCCCAGTCTAAAAAAGGAGCGCATTGGTCTCGAAACAAGAATCAAAACATCAGGATTAAACCAATGCTTTAAAAATAAATAGAAGATAATAATTATATGTATACAACATCACATTACTGTCCACCATAGTCACTCAGTACACTGTTTCAAGCTACGCTCAGGAGCAGTATCTTGCACTCCTAAATATATTAGCTTTAAACTGGTCAAAGACTAACTAACGTCACACTTGCCTTTGAAATCTAGTTATTTGATTTTATCTATACACTTTTCGTAGTTTCATACTACAGTTCTGTTCGGGACGTGTGAATAGGCCTTAAGAGAGCGTTATTTTCGTACCTGAATATTTCTCTCCGTGTTTGTGTCCAAAGCGGAAGTAGCTTCATCTAAAAGCACAATAGCAGGATCTTTAAGGATAGTCCGCGCGATAGCTATACGCTGCTTCTCACCTCCGCTGAGTTTTAAACCTCTCTCTCCAACCTATAAGCAAAAAAACTAATATTTTAGGACACAGATCGCCACTCTGAAAGTAAATTATTACAAAAAAAAAACACACCAACGGTCTTGGGTTCGAGTCCCGGAAGGGACAGACGTTTGTGTAACGAAAACGAGCATTTCATATAAGTCATGAGTATTTTATCCATATAAATACTACATATCTATTTGTTACATATGTACTATCGAAGCCTCTGGCGCCTTATCAGTCCTAAGTCGAAAGTCGCTTGCACACTGCACGATGCCTATCGCTTCAGGCCACGCTCCGCTCCATTCATTCAACAATGGCGCGCGTGCGCAAACAAGCAGAAAAAGCAGATTTACAGTTGACAGTACTGACATCAAGGGCGATTTTAAAACTAGTTGTTTATGATTGGCCGTAGTATAAATCGTAGTAAAATACGAAGCCAATTAGGGTCATGTGGGCGTGTCCGATGCGATCAGTTCAAACGAATATTTCTACAAAGTGGTAAGGCACGAGAGAACTCGATAGTATGTCTATCCGCTCTAGTATCCACAACACAAGCTTTACAATGCTCACTTTAAGCTAGGCTTCTTGGTGTGAATGTAAGAAATATCTTTACGGTTCGAATTCTCGTTTACACCGCTGTCTCTAACGTGCCTTCCAATTCCAAATATTATTATTAGCTTATGTTATACAATGTATATATTGTTTTGTATAGTTTTGTTTTATATGTTTTGATTTATTTTTTTATTATTTTAATCTGTGTTTGAAATGAAAATATTGTTCCGTTTCTAATTTTTTTATTTTGTTACCATTTTTTCTTACCATATGATCTCAGAATTATTATCTACCAAATAATAAATAAATACTTTTTCTCACAATTCTTGAAGTGCATTTGTTTTATTTACTATATACTGACACATGTATTTCATTCCTGACTCACAGAACGGCCGACCAATCAGAGACAGCATTCGGAAAGTTGATAATTTACCGCGCGACAGATTGTGAATTAACAGTTTCATTTCGATAGATTATACGGATATACTTTTTCTATGAGATATCATCCACACACTTCATTTATGAAAAATAATAAGGAGGTAAAATTTAGGGAATTATTACAACAGCTGGTTACTGGTAAAATATAGGTACCTACAGTTCAACGAACGCCCGAAGCGCCCCACCGAGATGCGCGTGCATGTTTCGAGCGGAGTTGCGCAATGAAATCAGTCACCCGGGGACCTCCCGCGACGTATAACGTTGCGTTTACGCATTTACGTCGCATTATTACCTAATGAAATGTGTTCACACTTGCAATTGAAATCGAGGGCTAAATTTAACGGCGCGTTTATGTGAAGGAGGCCCAAAGCCTCGAGAACTTACAAATAAAAATAATCCGTGCATTTGACGAAATGACGAAGTGAAAAAACAAGTAATAAAATTAAAGACAATTTTCATAAACGTGTAAGACTGTTTAGAGAGAAATCGCCTACACTTTTAATCTATCTACTACTATCTACTATCCTATCGTGTAAAATAGACAAAAATAACAGCTTTTTACTCGGAGAATGAGTGGTAATAGGTTTTGACACTAAGAATAATTTTGATGAAAATATGAAATGTGTTAAGCCTGAATTTATTAATGCTGTGGCATAAAATAGTAAAAAAAAAAAACACTTTTTGCTCTTGTTATTATTTTGTTCCAAGTTCGGGTTTAGCAGTAAATGAGCGGTAATAGTGTTTTAACACTTATAATAATTTTAAGCTGAAAATCATGAAACGTTTACACCTTGAATTTATTGATGCTGTTGGATAAAATGGTTAAAAATAAATGCATGTTACTTGTTATTTTTTTCTCCAGCTTCAATTTTGAATATTTTTCAAATATTGAAATGTAGTATCGTTGAATTTATTGCTTTGTTATACCGATTTTCGAATTGCCTATGCAACCCTTGTGTTTTTTTTAAGATTCTGTGGTTAAAAACCACCATTTGTTTTAGTCCAACCAATTATTGTACATAAGTTGATTAAATTTTTAAATGCGACTTAGTGCAAAAGGTATGGTTTACTTTTATGTCCGATTTTTTTTATTAAAAGTGTTATCGATTAATAACGTTATAATCAAAGAACGAAACAACTCATATCTGCGTGGCGTAATTGTGGCAGCCATCGGTAGTTTTCCTCAGATAACTTTGTATAGCCTTAACTTAATATTTTAGAACTGGGTGATATTAATAGAAAATATACTTGTTTTGTTCTTTCTTCAAAGAATATAATATATAAATTTGGATAGTGTTTATATGGCCCTGTATATACGATAATTACTAAAAATTATAATATACTAAAAATTTAATTGCACAGTTGAATTGATACAAAATAACTAAATTGCATCGATTGGGTCATACCTGTGTATCGTAAGCATCTGGGAATGTCAGTATCCTGTCATGAATGTCGGCATTCTTGGCAGCAGAGATTATGTCAGCAGATTCAGCTGTGAGGCGGCTATATTGGATATTGTATCTGTAAATAGTTATAATTACTGTTAATATTCACTTACGGTCGCGAAGTTTATGTGAAATTAATATTATAAGTAATAATACATATGACAATGACATGTAAAAGATGCCATGACTTTATTATAACACTTATTATGACTATAATAAAATGTGTTTTTATTGCTAATATTCAGCTTTACACCGCCAACTGCCCCATTATAGTCTTATATTTCTTTCTGTTCTGTCTGACCAAAGTTGTCTGGAAGAAATCACTTATAGTGATAAGGCTGCCATTTGTACATCTCCTTGTGTTTATATAATCGTAAATGTACTCCTGTGTGTATAATAAAGAACATTCATTCAATTAATTTTATGAGACTTGATATGCAACCGTTTTGGAGATCTCAATATCGATGCTCCATCTAGTTGAAAGGGAATAATACCGGACAGTGTTATTGAAGAGCACTGTGTCTTGCGGCACCACGCCGATGTTGGCCCGCAGCGAGGCCTGAGTGACCGTCCGCACGTCCTGCCCGTCCACCAGCACCGCGCCCTCGTTCACATCATAGAACCGGAACAGGAGGCGCATTATGGTAGATTTACCTGCACCACTCGGACCCACCTGTTATCGAGGAATTCTGACGTTCAAATCCACATTCTATCATAGAAAGTCGATAACAATTAGTATTCTAATATTAAATTGTCAACTAGCGGCCCGTCCCGGCTTCGCAAGGGTGGACAAAATTCTTTAATTTTTTTCTATTATCAAATATTTTTCCGTTAGCGCCATCTAGCGTCCGGTAGATGAACTAATTGCGGTTAACGCGTTGCTATGGTAACGTTATTGATACAATGGAAAAAGAGCGAGAAAAAGAGCGGACAGACAAACACACAAACCACTGTGATCTTAGATTATAGATTTATTAAATCACATCTTTTTCAGACAGAATTCCACTTTGTAAGATCCTAACATATGGCTCTCGCTTCTTCAAGTCTCATAAGACCTTTCATACAAACTTGTCGGTTAAGGGTACTTTTGACCTGGCCTCCTGGACTACTTCTATTTGGTCCCTGAAAGTGTCCTTGGTCTGCCTTTATCCGTCTGTCTTAAATTGCTAACATATTTGAAATAACCTTATATAGCTACCTAAAAATAATTTTGTTAAGATTTAATACATAATATCGTTTGTATCGACAGTAATTCACGAAAAATATACTAAAAATGTATTTCTTTCTCAGTAGGATTCCTAAATTAATTCTACAGAACAATGTGCTCTAGTAAATTTCGAAATTTCGAACTTCGAGAAGCGACATGTTCAACATCCCTCTGTGGTATCTAGTTTTTTTATTGGTCTCTTTTAGTAACGTCTGTTTATTTTTCAGTAATTTTCTGTATACAGAAAACGCAATTGGTAGGGGTATATGACGCAGTAAAGATAAATACCAAACTGCCTAATTTTTTAAACGGCCTCTTAGCTATCTAGCCAAAATGCATTGCATTGCACATACATGTATTTTAAGCACATAAGTAGGCAACTATAGTTTAGTTACTTTTTGTTTGCCTTTATTTCAGAGGCGGCAAAAAACATTTCAATATCTATGCAATCCAAGTTATGCAATATTAGCATTTGCAACCACTATAGAGTACTCATATCATAATAAGAGACAGGAGTAAAACCAATTCAGAAGATGTTTACATTAGAGTGGAGTGAATTTTTTTTTACTATGGCATACCCACAAAAGCTGCCTGATAGGCACAATAAGCAAATGCGAGATTTTTTTTTGTTCACGATTACATTTAAAAGTGCCCCCGTTAGGACAAAACTCGTAACTGAAACTTCAGGTGCTGTATGTGGAGAGGAAAAGCGTGATGGTTTTATCAGGGCCAGACAGACTGTCATCGTGTCAGATAATGCCTTTTTATAATAGTGATAGTCATACACAGGTACGAGCCAAACGTGAATTTTCAACTTAATTTGCCTATTTTATAACAATTTTTAATAAATGGGTGATTCTCAGTTAAGAGGTATTTTCGACGGCCAAGCCAAAAAAATCATTATATTTGGAAATTATGGTCTAAAATCTTAATAACTTCAATTAACTAAATGTGTTCTAAATTGTCACTTAAAATTATATTCTAAATGTGCATAATTTACTTACAATAACAGCACAAAGAGGAAAAACATCTCTCCCCTGGTCTGTCCCCTAACCGTTTTTTTTTTGTAAATCAGTAATTTTGAGTCCATTGAAATTTAATTATTACTTTTCTATCGGTAATAACATGAACCCTGATAACTTAGTTACAGTATGTAACCATTAAATTCATTTATATTTGCACTTTTTATAAAAAATATTAATCGCAAACTTTGTCCTCTGAGTTTCGTGTCTCGCCCCCTGGCCTTAGGTTTAGTTTGAAAATCGTATTTGTTTACCATAGTCTGTGGTAGTTTTGACCTTGAAGACACCAAGTGTCACGTGAAGTTACCAGCAAGCGCTGCACAAGCCATCCGCGCGACTATTTTTTTGGCCATTTGCGCAACGGTGCTCGATGAGTGCAGCAGTGTTGAGTGATCGAAGTATTTACCCTGGTAAGTTTTATTTCGTATTTATGTGTGTAAATACTACAATATCTATATACATTTATGTTAAATAGTGCTGCAAACCTTTTATTTATTTGTAATCTTTGTAAAATTAGTAGTTTTACGGCAATTTTAGATTTTTAACGAAAATGTCCCTCCCCTGCCATATTTCCCCTGGCTGTTATGGTGCCAGGGGAGATACCAAATGTCCAGGGGAGATACATATGCGTCCAATTTGAGTAACAAAATGCTGAAAAGCACATTACAGATTAAACCACGCGACTTGATTATGGACTTGAGTCGAAGATGCAAAAGTTCTTCCACCACGAACTAAATAAAGTGCATCAATACCACGCTATGCAAACAAACCAACATTGCCTTACTGAATATGACGCCATTATACACGATGATTTTGGTGAAAATTATCAGACAAAATATGCTGAGGAAATTAAATTCTTCCATTTTGGAGGATCCAGACGACAAATAAGTCAACACACCGTTGTAGTCTACACTAACGCTGGGGAAGAACCAAAAACTGAATGTTACTGCTCGTTATCAAAAAATTTGTCGCACTCGCCTCCTGCAATTTGGGCCTTTTTGCAGCCCATTCTTGACAGTTTACAAACTACTGTCACACCAGCTTGCACTTTCTGAGCGATGGCCCCGTTACCCAATATCGTAACAAATTTAAAGGTTTTGGCAACAATGCTCGTAGAATTTTACCCGAACCTACAAAACTTTACATGGAACTATCACGAAGCAGGTCACGGAAAGGGGGCTGTCGATGGAGTGGGTGCGACTTGCAAAAGTGCGGCTGATAGACAAGTCACATGTGGCTCCGATATTGCATCATTAGAAGACTTAGCCACAGCCATTGAGAAGACCTGTCCTCATATTAAAGTTTTTACTATAGACGACGCCGACATCACGCAAAATGAAGAAAAACTTGGATCCATTGGTGAGATCAAAACGTTTTCAGGCACACTAAAAGTTCATCAAGTTACCGGTTGCGTATTTAAACCCAATTACTTGATATTGAAAAGTTTGAGCTGCTTTTGTGACTCTGAGGTATGCAATCATTTTAGATTGGGTACCATGGACTTTCCACAAGGTATTCTAGAATCTCGTCTCCATGTTGATGAAGTATATAGCACTAGTGATTCAGATGACGAACCACTAATTATATTAGCATCAAAGAAACGAATGCAGAAATCACAAGAATCGTTACACCATCCAGGGTTAGCGGCTAAAAAGACGAGAGGTTTGAAAGATAACCAAACTTTAAACTTCGAAACAGAAACACAGAATATCGTTATGTTGCAATGTGCACTGGAGTTGAAGAAAATGATGAAGTTCAGGTTGTTTTTTGTGAAATCTGTGACGATACTGGAAAGATATTTAAAATTAATGACAAAGATATCTCCTTCATCACCTGGAATCAAAATATTAAAGGAATTACCTGCGCCTAATTTGAAAATGAAAGGTCAACGCATATCATATGCTTTTAAAGAACCAATTGATGTCTTTGAACGCGGCTTTGAGAGTTAGTTTTTTTAACTTGTTACACGCCAATATGTTTAAGTATAGATTTCAAAACAAACACACTATTGTACATAGTTCCTAAAAGTATGAGAGGTTTTTGTTTCTTTTTATTTGATTGTTGCCTATTGATGGTTGAATTTTGTGTTTTTTTACTGTGATTTACTATTGTGTTATTCAACTGAAGTATTCAAAAGAGACCTCACAGCTCATAAAAGTCTGATTACCTTAAATAATAAATAAATTAATAATATTAACTATGTGTTTTTATTCCTTAAAGTTTCTTCCCTGCTCACAAAAGTATCTTCCCTGTTCATCTTGTCTCTACCCTGTACTCAGTATCTCCCCTGGTGTCTCGTAACACGAGAATAAATTAAAAAAATGACTGATCATCTCAAAATCATATTTAAATCATCTGTCTTGATAAAAGTAGTGGTTTAGTTATATAAATATCGACACTTTTTGCTGTGCCGCTGCTTCCATACAACCGATTACCTCTTAACTGAGAATCACCCAAATATTTCATGAATATGAGTCGTGTTTTTATTGCAAATTTCTTGCTTTATTTTTTTGGCTTTGGGGCACCAGAAACCCTAAATTTTATGTTTTTTTATTATTACATAAAATTATGTTAAATAATACTTTTTATTAAAATAATTTTGTGCTGGGGCACCTCAAACCGTTGTATGTTAAATTTTATTTAACATACTTCATTTAGTCATCCAAAGGCAACTTTTTACCACTATGCTATTACAAAAATACAAAAAAAAATCTCCATACATTTTCACTCCACCCTAGTATACATGTCTATCTGAAGTATTTCTTCATCTTAATCTATAAAGTTAGCTGATAGCGACGAAATCTATGTCATATGAACTAAACAAAGTTTTTTTATACAACACACTAACCAAAGCAACGGTGCTCCCTGGGGGTACTTTGAAGCTGACGTTACTCAACACTAGCCTCTCAGGACCATAGCCAAAGGAAACGTGTTTGAAGTCAATACCGCCTTGGCGCACTACCAACTCTGGGGCGCCAGGTGCGTCTTTTACGTCAGAATCTACTCGCATCAGATCAAACATGTTCTCCATGTCCACGAAGTTCCTTTGAATAGCCCTGTAAAAGAAATTGATATTTCAATATTTTACTTATATCTTTAGCATTAAAGTTACCGAAAAAATAGGAATAAAGCTCAGTAGTTCAGATGACGACGAAGAAGACGCGAGTTCGAATGTCGTTCGAGGTGAACTTATTAAACACGTTTTTGACATATTAATAAAATATTTGTTATTAGATTTTCATTATGTTTAATATGGGTGATATTAACATAAAAATACAACAACATAATATATTTAAAAATCTCCAATAGATCCCTTTATTATCTGCTTGTTGGTCTTGTCTATTTTTCTGTATCCCCATATATCTGCTATGAGAGAGTTCGGAGCTTAGATTCGTCGGTGGGCATAAAGGAAACATTAAATTGTCCTTAAAAGTTGATTTGCCACTATGAGACTTTAATTTCAGAGAAAATCAGCAATAGAGAAAACTGAAACTTCTATTAAAGAAATAGTACACCTCATTACTAACCCATTACTATACAGTGTAGTGTACAGTAAACTATAATAGCATCAACTCTTTTGCCTTAGAGGGCCATACAAGCGACTAGTGATACTGTAGTAATCACAGTACAACTCCCGTTGTATACAACGGCGTTTATTTACGGTATTTTACTGCAATATATTACCCTTCTGTCTAGAGTAAAGATATAGCGAACAACCACCTCCCTTCCCCCCTTGATTTTTGTTAGAGGGTACCCCCACAAGTAGACATCTTTCGGCTGTTATAATAATTACCGACCTATAATAAGTGCCGAACCAATTCAAAGGTACGTAAAGCTGCACGATGTAGGAAGCAAACAGCACGTAGTCACCGACTGTCAACTCGTTTGTTTTCACCACCATATGCAAGCACAGCAAGGATCCCGCCAATAATCCTTAAAGAGTAATATCAAAATGTAATAAACATATGAAAAGATACCTGATTCGAAAACTTTAACTGCAGTCTCGTTTGCCACCGTCGACAAACTTAAATCGTGAATCATGTGTGCGACATAATTCGCGTATGGGATATTCATGTTACTCTCTATTGGCCAGAAGGGTACAAATACAAATGGCGGATTTAAAGCAAAGAAGTGAACAGATCAAACAAGGGGATATCAATTAGCGTAGCCATTATATAACCTCTTTTGTTTAATAGCTGCATTACTTTTTTTTTACATCAACCGTGTAAAGTTTACTAGCAAAATACAAAAATTACCGTCATTCACAATATTTTATGCATAGCTTAACAGATTAAGAAAAGTTACAACCCAACCAACTGTAAGTAAAAGCTTTAAGGCATACACACGGACACAGGCACACGTGCTTCGAATTTTGTACAAAGACTACACCTGAGCGAGGCTTTAAAGTGATATTGAGCTTTATAACCGAGTTTTGAGAGTAGTTAATTGAATGTAAAAGCTGGATAAGCTTTTTTCAATACTTTAAGTACAAGTTACAAATATAATGTGTGAAATAAAGTTTTAATTATTAGGAATAAAATATTTCAATTTTAAGGACATAAATTATATATGAACAAGGCTTCTTATTCCCCTATAATTATCAATAAATTGAAATTATTATTTCATTTGCCTTTTTAATAAAAAAATAAATAAAAGAAAGATTGTACAGTATGTTTGTAAATTACATATTACCTACATTATTTATATGAGGAATTAAATTAACATTCATTTACTTACCCCCACAAATAATGATGTTTTGCATTGTGTTCAGCATATTTAAAGTTATCAATGACTTGAATTCTTCTCTCTGAAAAATGTAATATTGATAAACAAGTTATCATAATTTCGTCACCTTTAATAATAAACTTTTTAAAGGGTATTCAACTAATATTGATGTCTAATTCCATGTAGATTTAGAGTCGAAAATCGGTGTAACTTTGTTCCGTTGTGATTAGGTTGATTTACCGTTGGCTGTAGGTACTTAAGCATACTTTACCTGGAAATTAAGGATGGCTTCTTTATATGTCACAACTTCATAGGACTCGGCTCCGTAATACTTCACAGTTTCAAAGTTAAGCAAAGAATCTACAGAGCGCGCTTTCTGTTCATTGTCGGCGAGATTCATTCGGCGTTGGAACTTTGTACGCCATTCCGTCACTACTATTGTTGCAACTGAGTGAAAAAAAAAATAAGCTAAAATATCTCTCACACATAGTTTTTAATCCTACATTTCGTCTTTTTCTCAGGAGCTGTATGTAGAAAGTTAAAATTAACAAGTAAATCAATATTGGCAATTCTTACGTGGTTATTTTGTCTTTAAAAATAATAAAAATGAAACTGTAATGTAGGAATAACAGAAGAACAGTTCGTTCTATATAGTTAATATTAAAATTTAATTCCATTTAATAAAACAAGGATAAATATCAACAAAAAGGACACATATATTAGCAAGTCTTTCCTAGACTGCAACCATTATAGTCAAGATTTTTATTTTAATTTTTCTATGACTGGTTTAAGAATATAGTTAAAAATTATAAAATTAAAACGGTTTCTGAGTAAAGGACAGTATGAGTAGATACTTACTTATATACAGTATCATAGTTGAAAACACAATGAGACCGAACCACACATTGAATTGCAACACGAAGTATATCACAGCAATGACGATGTCCACGAGGGTCGGAGTTATAGAGAACAGAATGTAAGATAGTAAATTGTCTATGGAATCTGTGCCTCGATCCATCACACGGAGAACTTCGCCGGTCTTCCTTGACAAATGCCATCGGAGCGGCAATTCATGAAGGTGTTTGAATAGCTCCAGCTGTAACGTGCAAATTATTTCAATCTATACTAATATTATAAAGCTGAAGAGTTTGTTTGCTTGAACGTGCTAATCGCAGGAACTACTGGTCCGAAGTGAAATATTGTTTCAGTGTTAGATAGCCCATTTATCGAAAAAGTCTAAAGGCATATCATTTAACATGTAATAGCTTAGCCACAACAACGTGTGGCCGGGTCAGCTAGTATAATATACTAGCGGCGCTTGGAAATTGTTAGCATTCTTTATGAATGTCAAAATACCTATATAAACAATCCCCGTTAGCTGCTAGCAGAAATGTACCTTATGTACGCGTACCGTTATAAGGCAACTAACAAAAACACATACATATTTACAAAAATATATAGATAATTAACATTATCATAGATATAACTAGCGGCCCGTCCCGGCTTCGCAAGAGTGGACAAAATTCTTTAATTTTTTTCTATTTTTAAATATTTTTCCGTTAGCGCCTTCTAGCGTTTGGTAGACGAACTACTTGCGGTTAACGCGTTGCTATGGTAACGTTATTGATACAATAGAAAAAGAGCGGGGAAAAGAGCGGACAGACAAACACACAAACCACTGTGATCTTAGATTATAGATTTATAATGATTATATAAACTCGGCGAAACCGGTCGGTAAATAAAAGAAAGTTTGCACAGCCTGTGAAATTATAGTACGACTGTTAGATCAGGAATAAAACAACGATTACTCAAATAATATCTGAATCACAAAAGCATGGTGTCTTCGATGCCATTTACACACAATAGGTCTGTAACCTATGCAAAACCTTGTCAAAGGCTTAAGGCAAAAATGAATTTTAATACGTCATGTTGTTTACTGGAATTAAGTGTCTGCACCAATGATTCAATCAGTGAAGTTTAAAGTTTAGTGACTGTAGATCAACGTCAAGCAAAACCATATTGTATTCCACTAATATAGAGTAAGATATGCTCTTGCAAATGGGTCAGATAAACGATTGCGAACTTTGCAAATGTGGAAAGGGTGGAGATGGATGGATCATTAGTGATGAGATCGGTTCACGGTTTATGTGCATGGATTTTATTCAAACAATAGAAAAAAATCCCGACAACGACTTTTTATATTTTATAGCCAGTGACTGCACACAATAAAATTAATATGGGTGTAATCCAATAAGGAACAACACATTTCCTACTTTGTAGCTTTTTAGTTTCTTTATTATAGCTTCTACATCAAACGAAGTTTTGTTGGAGAAGGTTCAAGGTTAAGTTGAATACTTTTAGGTCAAAATAAATGGTTGAATCTCTTATTTTAAAAGGTTATCAAAAAATGAGAAAAAAGCATAACTCTAAAATCGCGGAATACGGTTACTTGGGTAGCCCTAGCCATGCTCTACATCTAGACTTCCCACTTTACCCTTTGCTTTAGGACACCCTTTCCCTTTTTAATGTATAGAGAAAATGCTTAGCTATTTGGTGACTTTAAATGATTAAAAATGATCCACTTCCAAAATAATTTGTTTGTAATGTAGTTCGCCTTATTAATATTCATTAAATTTTATAATAAGTCAATGTTAAAATCCTATCAAAAAAAGCTCTTATTTTATAAAAAAAAATATATTCAAGCAATACATTTAAAAAAAATATTGAATTAAGATAGTAGAAATTTACTAAAAATAAACATTTTGAAGAAACAAGTAGTCAAGCTACTTTTAAATATAGTTTTTTATTTGCACCTCGTTGGGTATAGGCGCCACTAGCTTCTACAGTTGGAAAAAATATCTATTGATTGTGAGATTATCCTTTATTTTGCAGTGGCGTGGGGTGAAAAAAAAGGAAGGTAAAGCCGGACCAAAAACCGGCTAATGCGTAATTAAACAAAATATCATATTATAAAAAAATATGCAATAAATTACATACCTGACCTGAGTGTGTTCATGTGTTGTGTTAGTTTACCTTTTCCATAACTACGACGAAATGTTAGGTTTGGTGATTTGCTTGCGTTGCGTGCGTTGTATGCAATTTATCAGTTGTTAGTGTTCACCACCTTCACCATACATGACATCACTGGTATTATATGAACAGTGCATGTCGAGTATGATAAAAGTGGCTTTGAAAAAAGCCGTTTTAAGCACACGTCACTCGCACAGGGGTTATAATATATAGAAAAACAAGAACCAAAAATAAGTGAAACTTCACTTGCTGAACATATTCTACTAACTATATTATTACAAATGGTGAATGTTTTTACTTAATTACGCGAAAATGGCTTAACGAATTTGGATGAAATTTGGCATGCATGTAGCCTTGGACACGGAATAGAACAATCAACATGGCCTGAATTCCACACATACGAAATCGCAGGCATAAGCTAGCAAATAAATATCAGTAGAAATATTGGATGTTTTTATTTTGTTACTTGTCGTTTGTCGTCTGTCTTCGCCATATATATATTCTATAACCCGATAAATTTACGTAACATTTTTTTTGATAAATTATTTATTTATACATGATTTTAAATTATAAATTATTTTATTTGTATTCTAACATAATTCTACGGTTTTTCTTTACGAAATGAGCCAGAATCCTTTCATAAAAGTTGCTTTTTTGTTGCAATTTTAACAATAGATGTTTTTCAATTGATATTACTCCGAGATTTGATAATCTTGCCTCACTTTGGCTGTTTCGTGTATAAGTATGAATCCGCTTCAATGCCGAAAACGACCTTTCCGCGGAAGCCACCGATACGGGAAGAGTCAAAATAATTTGACATAAAATTAAAAGCTGAGGAAAAGCTTCATTCAACGTGGATTTAAAAAGATATAAATAAAGTTCGTAAACATCTAAATTACTAATTGATGAAGTACTGTATAAAACTTTTAATTCGTTTTTTAAGGCGTGAAAATCAAATATATTTGGAAATTCGGATATTAATTTAGACACGCTTTCCTCAGGAAAACTACTACGGTAACTCGCGTATTTCGATTTGTTGACTAAATCAAGAAAAGTTAAGTTCTGAAAAGATGAATAACGGGAGTTTATTTGGCTTTTGATGTTATCTATTATTTCAACGAATAAACGCTTGTATTGTGTTTTTAAGTCAATTTCTGTATCCAGCCGCCGGCGTCGTCGTGGTGGTTCACAATATTCCTGAATACTACTGAAAATAAAATCAAATTGCTTTAAAAACTCTTCTGACATCCAAGATTGAAATGCATTTATTTCTCTAACTGAGGTTTCGATGTCGACTTGTTTGGTTTGAAGCGAAGCAAAGCAAATAAAATGTCAGTTCTGGCAAAAATCTCCGAAAAAACATGTAAAAGGAAACAAAATTGCATATCTTCTAATTTACTTACAAACGACTCCGACATGGATACAGAATCAACATCCCACTATTGGGGATCATCTAATATATGATTAAACGTTTCAATCATATCTAACCTGCAATTAAATATAACATTAATAATGCGTGAATGATAATGCCATCGCGTTTCAGCTACTCCAGGCATACGACGGTCGGAAAACTGTTTTAAAAGATTTGACCGCTTCGACGATTTGTTGAAAAACCTGACAATTCCATTGATATGACCAAAAAATGATTTTAATTCCGAAATATTTTCCAAGGATTTGCTTAAAACCAAATTAAGTATATGAGCATAACACGGTACGAAACGTGCGAGAGGGCATTGACCCCGTACTAAAGACTGAACGCCTCCGCGTTCACCTGACATAACGGCCGCACCGTCGTATGTCTGACCGATCAATTTGTCTTTGCATCGATATTGTTCAAGAATATTAAGCAACTGAGTCGCTAATACAGCCGCTGTCCGGCTTTCACTAACGTCGTAAAAACCTACAAATCTTTCCTCCAGACCGTTTTCGGTTAAATAACGAAATATGACTGATAATTGTTCCCTATGACTAACATCTGGGGTTTCGTCTATCATGACTGAAATGAATTTAACTTGGCTAATCTCAGACCTAATCTCGTCTAAAATTACCGCCGCGATGCATTGTATAAGATCATTTTGAATGTCTCCCGAGAGACCGGTAAACACGGAGTGTGAATTAGATGAACATTGATCAAGATGAGAGTCTATAACGCTGTCGTACTTACTCAAATAAAACAATGTTTCTACATAATTGCCACGATTGTCTGAATTTAAGTTTTCACTATGGCCGCGGAAAGATAACTCCTGTTTTCCAAGAAGAACAACAGTGTCAATTAAACGTTTCATTAAGTTTCGATTACGCTCCACTTTTCGATTATGGGCTTCATAACTATTACCGAAAAATGTTTCTATTCTATTATTTCCAAAATCGTGTAATAATAAACAACTGCGTAAATGTTTTTCAGTTTGAGTATGTTTCCTAGCCGAATTTGTCAAATTATTAATGTCTGAAAAACCCGTTTTATTCCAAGCACTGTTTGTATCGGAAAACAACAAACATGGAAAACAAAATAATTTATTTAATTTGCAACTGCCCGTTAACCAATTGTATTTATCATACATAGAACTGTGAAAATGTTTGAAAAATCCGTCTTTACGCCTATAATCAATTTTTATATCGGGACAAGCCCGTCCATTTTTTATGATATATTTTTTATTTTCGAAAGATTGATTGGAGAACGAAGTTAAGTCATTTAATAAGTAATCTGTAAGACAACAGTCAATTTGTATCAATGCCGCCATTTCTCGTCTAACCGCGTCACGACAAATAACAAAGTTAAATAAACTATAAAGACAAACCTTTACGAGGAAACGAAACAAACTATTTATTACAGACTAACACAACACTCGGCAAGTAAAATTTCACTTATTTTTCACATCTATTCATTCACATAAACAATAATTCACATAAATGCTAATTTATAGCATAAATTACCCGTGCTGTCCGTGACCGCGTAATGAGTAATCTGTGATCAATCAAGCGAGCAGTGTTGCCAATAATAATTTTGAAATTCCGCCAACTTCATAACGAAGTTCCGTTAGCAATCCGTTAAATCTCGCAATTTTCTCGTCAGTAAAATCCGTCGAATTACCAAGCGAAATAAAATAATAATTCAAGTTTAATAAAAATCAAGTGCAACAATCCATAAGATCACTTTTTTATCAAAAAAATAACAATATAATTAAACAAAAAAAGAACAATACAAATATGTTTAAAGTGTGACAGAGTTCGCATCATTATTTTGCCTCCTGCTACCTTGTCTAAAACAAGAGAAATTCTTGTACATGTATGTCGTAGACAGTATCTTTGGTACATGAATAGTATTAACGCAGTAGAATTGACATAACAGAAACAAAAATTTAGCTTTGATTTTTGAAAAAAAATTGTTGTACGAGTAATTTGAAATATAAGAATAAATCTATCTTTATTTAAATAATAATCTTTTTCAAATTCCGCTAAACAATCCGTTAGCCGTCAAAATACTTTTTGTTCCGTATCTTCATAGCCCTAATCCGCTAGATATGACGGGAAATCCGTTATGTTGGCAACGCTGCAAGCGAGTGTCAGCCTCAAGGTCGAGGTCGCGCGAAACTAGACGCTCAAGCGAAACGAAACCTTAACGTGAGACAAATAAAGATTGGTAGGCTATCCGAGATCGAGTTATCTATAAACAATTATTACGAGGCTTTTGCATGTATTTGTTTATGTATGTGTGAGTGATTTGCATACATTTGGCATTTGTAAATTCCCAATATTTTGATCGGGTTGCCGGAGCGGAGGACCGCGTCGCACTTGTCGCGTCATATGATTGTAAACTGTGTTTGTGTGCGTTTGCTATTTCAAATACATTGCGTATCTTGTATACGGGATATAGAAGAATATTTTTACAAAGCGCGCAATGTAATTATGGCGTTTGCAATCCGAAAGCCGTTGAACTTCGGCTTACATTACAAAGCGGGGTAAGCTATTATTGAAAATAATAAAAAAATTATTAGTGATCGCCAAGGCAACCCGATGGGAATCGTGTTATATGCACGCGTCGCCACTGTTATTTTGTAATATTCGATCATAGTATACCATCAGCTTCTAACTTTATGCTAAAAGATAACTTTCTAGGACCGCAAACTAAATTTTAATTTTCACAAAACTAAGATACCAATATCCCATGGTTATCTTAAAAAAAATATATCGGTTGTTTCTTAGATTGTTATATAATATATAATAATGTAATTATTTAATTTATAATCTAAGATCACAGTGGTTCGTGTGTTTGTCTGTCCGCTCTTTTTCCATTGTATCAATAACGTTACCATAGCAACGCGTTAACCGCAAGAAGTTCGTCAACCGGACGCTAGATGGCGCTAGTAATAATAAATAATATTTGACAACTTCACAACCATTTTTCAGAAACCAAGTTAAGTAGCTAAAGCAGCTGTGCTATGGAATTCAGATGACTAATGGAAACTAAATAATTTTAATAGTTAAGTTTTAACTTTAATTTTATTCGATAATCAATCATATATGTACAACCTTATTCAGTTATGTAATAAACATGGTTTTTTTTATTTAACGACTGTACCATAAGACCAAAGAAAATTTAGAAAAGTTCGATTACCCGGCCGGGGATCTAACCCAGGACCTCGGAGCGGCGTAACCATGAAAACCGGTATGCAAGCCACTCGACCAAAGCAAAAATTATGCATAAATTATACGTGGTTTCACTAAAACGTAACGTTTACATTGTATTTTCAAATAATATTATAGGACCTAAAATAAGCCGTCTCAGCTGTTCAATATATTAAAATATTTAACAAAGAACTCACGATTTGATTGAACACAATTACATACATTCCCAGCTTAGGAACAATTTCATATCTTGTATAAATAAGTAGGTATTTTTTGCAACAGTCCACAACTAGGGTTTCATTCAAGAATAACACTTATGAAGTTCAAATAATTAATAACTGATTGTAGAAGAACGAGAGCTATTAATTTACAAGATACGGTCTAACAAGTACTATCGAGGTCTCTCGTGTCTTACCACTTTGTAGAAATATTCGTTTGAACTGATCGCATCGGACACGCCCACACGACCCAAACCTATCTCTAAGGCGGTTCACACACTAGAGATGCGTCCCGCCGCGGTGCGCGTAGCGACAGAAAAACGCGCCCCCGCGCGGAGGCGCAGATCTGCCTAACTTAGCGGTTAATCTGCTTCCCCGCGCAGATTTTCAATACAAGTTGACCCTACTTCTTCACGCCCCGCGCAGATTCTGCGCGGGAGCGCGTTCCCGCGTCGGCAGTGTGTTGTCATAGGCGTGTTTTCTATATTAATTGAGATACTTGCATACAACAATAAAATCTGCGGCCACGCGCTACGCGACGGGGCGCGGTGCAGTGTGTTAACCGCCTAATTGGCTTCGTATTTTACTACGATTTATACTACGGCCAATCATAAACAACTATTTTTAAAACCGCCCTTGATATCAGTACTGTTAATTGTCAAACTCAACCAAATATGCTTTCCATAGAGCTTAAACTTCTAAATGCTCTCACTTGCTTGTTTGCGCACGCGCGCCATAGTTGAATGAATGGTTTATTCGTTCGATTGAATCAACCATATTTTATGCATCTTTATAAAAAAGAACAATACTTAAGTCATACTTTGTTGACTGGTATATCATAACAATTTGAATAGCCATGTGTATGGTAATTTTGTACAAACGGATACGTCTACTAACCTGTAACTCACGAGTTGTGTACTGTTGTACTCTGATCCACAAAAACGATCGGAGGTTGTTAAGGAACCCCATACCTCCGGTGCCACCGCCCTGCAAGAACTTGAACACCACGTATATGACCACCAGGTCCCAGCGGTATGATATTGGAGAGATGGATATGCTATCCACTGCAAAAACAAAAGGACTTGAGTATTAGCTTTAGCGAGCTCACAAACCATAACCACTCGACTCAATGTAAAGTATTAAAATAGAAGCTTTTTACTTTAAAAAAATAAATTAAGCAATGTTATTAAACTAAGTTTTTGTAAGTTTAACAAAAAGTTAAATAATAAAATTCGTTTTAACGCTTATTCTAAATTCAAACTTTAAAAAGAATTCTTACAAGATTAGCTATCTAAAGTTTGTCAATTTCATACAATAAATCAATGTATATGATTAACATAGATGTTATTTAACTCCATAATGCTTATTTTAAATTGAAAAGTTATAGTTTACGTTAAGTCGAATAGAAATATTGCTATTTGTTTCACGTGGCTGATATAACAATCGCACTATGCTTATAACTCGCTTAAAATAACGTTTATAACTCAAGACGTGATGGTTACAATTTAATCGTGTTAATCGTATTTGACATAATACATACCAATCAATTTATTATAAATAGGTACGAATAAATTGATGACACGGCCAGCGAGGAGCGCCACAATACAGATGAACACATATATCTGCAAACAGAAGCTTTTCCGCGGCCAAAGGAATGGCATGAGAGTGCGAATTTTGCCGAATACATTCCGAAAGGTCGATCTGTTGTCGTCCTGAAAGAGACCAGATATATATGTATATTGCAACATTTTACCGCAAAAAAATATTTAATTATGATACTAGGTTACTAGAATAACCTTAAAAAACAAAAGGCTCACTGGGTTATAAAAAATAATAAATTCCATCAGAATTGAAGAGGAATGTTAAAAAATTGAGCTCAAGAGAAGCAAGAAAAAATTACTCACTCCCTAGAGAAAGTTTAAGACAAGCCAAATAATTCAAATTCACCTTTTTTAATTTAAATATATCTTTTTCGCCTGGTACAACACTGAAATGTTTTTGATATGGACATGACATAATATAAAAACTAAAATAATTTTGTTGAAAAATAATTCATAATGTGACAGCTGTCATGTTTGATTATCAAAGAATGACATCAACATCAAAGAGAATATTTTTTGGCGTTTACAAAGCCAAAATATAGATATAATAAAATCACAAACCATAGAATAGAAATGGCTAGCTACAAGGTAAAAAATTGTTTACACAATTATCAATGTATCATTTGTTAAAAAACATTGCGGAGATTCGGAAAACCCATTGTTTTTTGATATAGAGTTAGAGCAAAGCTTTAAAAAAAACTGATTCTGACATTGTATATTTATTTAAACTTATTCAATTGCTGCAAAGAAAGGTATCATTAAATCTTAAAGTCAATTAAAAAAAGTGCAATCTGTGATATTTCCTACGGATTGCCTAATAACAGATATCTAATATTTCATTTTCTTCTACAAGGCAAATTAATCTCAAAAGGAGACCTTTCTTTTCGGGCCAAAAATGTACCTTGGTACAAGTTATTTGAAAATATTCATAATAATGTACAAACACTTATTTCATATATAATATACCGTTAAATTAGATTTTTATAAAGTTAATAAAACAAAATAAATTATACACAAAATCACAACTGCGTAGAACGAAACGCTAATATGGCACTTGTGTGTGACAGTCAGTTAGATTTTAACAAGTTTCTCGCGGCTCTGGAACACGGTATTTAAGTAAAGTCCGTAGGCTGATAAAATAACTAAACGCTTAGAATGATTCGCAATAGCAAGAAATATCTATTTTCGCTCTTGATCCTACTGTATCTATTAAAAACAGAAGAATTCATAAAGCAGTGTTGCTGATAAACTTGTATACATTTTATGTTTAAGACTGAATATCGTAAAATGTTTATATAACTTTAAGCTACAAAACGCTTCAAACTCAAAACAATTGTGCTTGCCAGCTAAAAAAAAACATTTGTTGCAAGTAATATATATTTTTGAATGATTTTTTTTAGTGGTACAAATGTATTTAAAAATAAATAAGTATTTTTTTCGGAATATACAATTTTTTAGCTATTTTTTGGTATCTTTGAATCTTAGGTACATATTTAGCCTAACTTATATGGAAGAAAGAAAGGCTCCTTTGCTTTCACTATTTCCCCCTTAAATTTTCAGGAATATGAATATTTTTATTTATAATTGAGACTCTGTGTCATTTAGGGATGAAAACTAAAAAGTAACATTTGTGAAGCAAATATCTATTTATATGTTTCCTTGTTCAATTATATCTAAATAAATACATTACCTAATATAACAAATGAATAATATTTTATTAAAGGATAATAAACTCATTAGCTATTTATTTGCATGCAAATAAATACAGAATATAAATAACTGCATCACTTGAAAAGATCGGCCTCATCGGCCACTAATTTTACAACTGCCTTTTTATTTGCCTTGTCGACATTCGTTTTCTCATCGTTATCATCATCTTAGCCAAAAACCTTCCCCCTGGACGTAAGCCACCACCAAAAAATTGGGAGGTTTTACTATTATCTCCACGTTTGGCAGACTTGTGATCGGAGTAAAAACCATAATTTGGAAAACACTGCTGTCCATTTTGTGGTCTGAGGGAGATGTACTGTGATTACCTCCAGCATCATTAATCGCCATTTACGACACCCCTAAGTATAAGGAGTTAATACTATTATAATCTACCGGACACCATGGCTAAACGTAAAAAGGTGATCTACGTCACCCTAATTAATATGAACACTTTAACAGATAAATAACTATAAATTATAATCTTGACATAAATTTAAAACAAAAAGGTAAGAAGGTCAAAATCAAATAAATTTATTGGCAGCTTTCGTGGCTTAGTCTGTTAGGTCCATTTCAGCGGTTCTCACAAAAATCCGCACCTCGCTATGGAGCATAGAGCCATAAATAAGGACGATGGAATAAAAGATCTGCATCAACGCGCTACGACTTCTTTGTAATTGGTTTCCTCAATCGTGACTGCGTTTTCTTTTATCACACGCGTAAAAGTTTTGCGCTATGTGTATTCTAGATCAATCAAGTGCAATCTGTGATATTGTTTTCAGCTTCCAGTAAAACGGAATGGTATTTCGCCAAATTTCTAATATTTAAATTATATCGATTATAATTATCTGGAAATTTGTTTTTACAAGTTCTCCCTTAAATGTTCAAGAATATGAATGTGTATTCTAGATACAAACTGAAATACATTTGGTGAATGTTGAAATAGGCAGTTACGCGAGTCAGTATTAGACATAAGATAGAGTGTAGTTTGGTCAAGAAAAGGCATTGACCGCGATGAACTCCGAAACTACTCAACTTTCATTTTGCTGGATTTGTTCTGACTTAGGACATATCGCAGGTTTCATTTCAATTTATAATCATTTTATTTTTTGTTACAAATTATAATAACTGAGCGACAGCAGCACGTAGCCGGGTTAGCTAGTACTTTTATAAGAAAAAAAAAGAATATTTTGCCGTACCCTTGGTGGAATAAGCCGTCGGTTGTCATCCTCCAAATATGTAAATGGATTTGGGATACCAGGCGCTTTCATGCCAAGGACAAACATTATCATACAGGAAACATAGCGTCCAACGAACAGCGCCATCTCTAGACGGTCTTGAAGACTGTAATCACATAACATTTGGTAATTCAAATACGTCAAGTCAAACACAGATTCCATTGTTAAATAAAATTAATGAATTAAGTTACAGAGTAAATAAGGGAACAGCAGCGAGAGTTGAGACGAAATCTCGATCAGAAAAATATAGTACGAGTATGCGAGACAAAAATAACTTAGCACCGCCCCATTTGTATTATTATTGTTACGTTTACGCAATGTCATGATTGGTGCATGCGTATTCAACACGAACCTTTGCACGTTGTTCGCTCAACTCCCACTGTGAGTGACCTGGCACGTGATTCTGCAACACATAATATCATTGACAAATTTGGTTTGTAAGAAGTTTGATATTTGTCAAACATCAACGTCGCAATGGATGTTTGACAAATATAAAATGAGGCAAAAGCTTCAAAGTTACCAATTATGTCTAAGTATATGATTATTGCCAAACATACGAACCATCGAAGCTCGTCAGTTTTATGTTACTATTTTTTTATTTGGACTAATAAATATTTAGACATAATTGGTAACTTTGAAGCCTTTGCCTCATTTTATATTTATTTAGCAGTCTAAATAAAAAAAAGCTACTGTACTGTATCAAGCCAAATTGTTAAGCAGCGTCTAATATAACTATTCACTCAAGTCAGTCAATCTATGAAAATGAAATAATATGAACCGAAACTCACTCCTTTAACCTCCACCACCATCCGTCTTTATTGAGGTTTAGGAAAGATAAATTCTCTGACACAAATATCAGAGCCCAGAATACAAGAAGTACAAAGCCGTGACCTCTGGGGGGCACTGAGGGCAAAAGAAATCGCCTTTCGAGCACTGCTAGATATGCGGATAGTGGAAACGATACCAGCGTCACCACTAATGCAACTATCTGTAAAAAATAAAAAGAGCATAACACAATAATATTTATAAAAACCTGTTGAGTATATTTTGGCATATACGTGTCAATAGATATAAAGATCAACTTAGAGGAAAAAATTAATTGATCAAACTGAAAAATTGATTTTTGCAGTGGATCCGCAGACAGCACAAAAATCTCAATATTTATCTCTACAAAGTCGTATACCAATGGTGAAGTAGACTTAAATTTCAGGCTAATTCGGCAAATTTACTGGACAATTGGAATTAATTAGTGGACTTGTACTGTATATAAGTTATTAAATCTAGGAATAAATGAATTATTTTATTTGAATATCCAATAACCACATCACTTACCAATACGAAACAAACATTTTTAGTACTTTCACAAATCATGAAGGCATCAGTAGTATTATAATTCCTTGGGAAGTTTCCTTTTATTAATTACAATCGTTAAAATTTTATATATGTCGATTGAATGCGCTAAGAGTTTTACAGAAATATCCGAATTATACAATTTTTTCCGATGAAAAGTTTTTACCGAGTTTATTATCCTAAAAAAATTGTTGAGGTCGCTTCGCCGACAATACGTCAAGGCACTCACATAATCGCCCGCCGCCACCGACGTCGTTTATCAAACGATTTAAACAGCTTTGTCAAAGGTAATAAAATATTTTTTCAGTGTTATCCCAAAATAACGCTGTCCTGAAGCTAAGATCGCTCGAAAGTGATATAACAGTAATATAACCAAAGATTATATTAACTTTGAAACCTTGTTTGATATGTCTAATGCGGCCTATCGTTTTTTTGAAATCTTGACCCTGAAACTGCACGAAATAAAGGTTTGAATAAGAGAACTGGCTTTCTGCGCGTTGCAATCGTGTGTTTAGCTATGTTAGAGCTGCATTAAACAATTCAAACAAGGTTTCAAAGATCTTTGGTTATATTACTTTCGAGTGGTCTTAGCTTCAGGAGAGCGTCATTTTGGGATAACACCGAAAAAATATTTTATTACGTTTGTTAAAAACACCCTTATGAGCAGAGTTATACAAATTGATGATGCTTAATTAAAGGACAAAAGGTCTTTAGCCTTTACTTTAATAACTATGTTGCTTATTAATATTTTCTAATGCATTTTTACAAGTCGTAATAAGTTACCTCAATATTAAAAAATCTATAACACATTAAAGGGAGAAATAAACAGCCCCATGCCGAATTTCTTGCGGCTTCTTCTCGGTACAAGGTCCCCCGTTAGGACTTACGAAGCTAATGGCATAGTTGTTGACTTTCAATAAATGTATTGTAAATGCTCATATCGATAAAAAAAGAATATATCTTTATCTTCATACACCATATATACTAACAGACACTTCAGTGTGTGGTGGGTAATTGATTATACTATCTTATCAATAAATAACATTTTAATTCATTATTAGACTTATTTATAAGGAACAATAATCTTATTGATAACTGTATATCTATCTCAATTAAATTATTCTCCTTCATATTCCTGTATACAAAGATGAAATGTTTAGCTCGCTATTCCGAGACGCTATCATAATATTTATGAACTCCTGATGAACAGACTATAGACTAGATTTATTTCATTGAAGATAATACTTATTATTACTCACCATATAACCATATATCTGGCCCCCTTTAAATACAAAAGTTTGTAACAAAAACCTTATCACGGCTAGGACAGGTACAAACAGCGTGAAGAATAACTGCACGTCGAACAAACGGGACGGTGTTACATCCACTATTTCAATAGCATATCTGTAACAATTATAAACAATAAATTAATCATTAGCTATAATAAAAAAAGTACTGCGTGTCTGTACATCGCATATATATGCAAAAAATTGAGGATAGAGAAAAAGGAAAATAAGTAATAAAATAAATTTCTATCATTTTATTATTTATTCCTGTCGATTTATATATTGAAGTCGCAATAAACGATAGCTACTGAAAATAAACTAAAACTAAAGAACTGGTAAAATATTCATAGTCCGTTTCTTGAAGAAACTTTTAGAGTTTTAAGTAATAAAATCGATCGACACTATTAGAAGTTATAACAATTAAAATAACAAAGTAACTTTATTAACATTACCTATAAATTACATGTTCTGTAGGTTAGAGTATTTAGAATAATAATTATCAAAGTATCAAAAAGGTGAGGTGTTTTGAGTAGTATGATAAATAATGAAAGGTTACATACAAAATTATATTCAAGTCTGAATGGTAAAAACCTATCTTTAGGCATTTTTGTTTGGTTGTAAATACGAGTATATATACTACCGCCCAAAAAGGAAGCAGCGAGGTAAAAATCAAATACAATTTGACTCAAAAGAAGATTTTCCCATTGATCTGTAGTCCAGTTTTTATGTGTCTTTGCCTATTCTAGTCTACTTTTCTTGTGTCGAATTGTTAGTTTTGGTTTCTTAGCAGCAACACATCCTCTTAAGACCCACAGACAGAAGTCGTCGTTTAACAATTGTTACTGATATGGTCGTTTCTCACGTGCTATTGACAGTTGCGGTATTTGTGGTGATGTTAAGCGTAGATTACATTTAGACAGAATTCCGATGAAGTTATCCTCTTGACTAGTTGTGGTCTCAGGCCTGCTTGATCTTCTTCTGTCTGCGTTTGTTCCAGTTTCTTGTTTTCTAGCAAAAGTATAGTGAAAACCTTTACAAGAAATTCCGAGGCTTACTGCGAATTGACGTTCACTGTATCCTTCCTCAGGAAGAGTACAAATAGGACTTCGCTGTTCAAGCGTGATTTGCTTGCTTTTTGCCATTTTCAATAGAAAAATTATGGGAAAAGCCATAGGTAACCATTTTCGTATACTGATAATTTTAATATCACAACTTGCGCCTGTCAATGTTCAAATGTGACTAAATAGGACCCAAAAAAGTTAAAAGCAACAAAAACTACAGATAGCAACACGTCAAAGTACAAAAGAAAGCAACCACAGGATTAAGTCATAAATTACATGTCTCGTCATAATTTAGGTACTTGTTAAAACTTATTTAATGAGAGCCGACGATCCTTTTGTTGTTGTGTAAACAATAATAAAAAGCCATAATGATAACATTAATTACTTATTTTTACAGCATATAGCAGGTGATGTTTCGTTTTGTCAAAAACACGTATGCTTCCAAACTTTTCGACGGTAGTGTTTTTCCCATTTCCTCGGACGACATCCGTGGTGGAGTGGCTTGTATGCCGGTATTCATGGTAACGCCACTCCGAGATCCCAAATTAGATCCCGGCCGGGTCAACATAGAAAACGAACTTTTCTATATTGGCTCGGGTCTGGGTGTTGTGGTACAGTCGTTGCTTCTGAATTCCATAACACAAGCTTCTTTGGTTCAGCACAATGTATGTAATATTGTCTAATATTATTATTATATATGATATTCACTTTTTTGTATTTTATTTTAAATTTATAATATAATAAATTAGAAATGATTTTATCTTGGAGACATAATCTTGAAAAATACTATTAAACAAACTGAATTGCCATTACACTTTAAATTAATTAAATCTTTAAATTGATGATAGCGCTAAGAAACTCGTGTTTTTAATAACTATAAAAATTATAAGGTCATTTTTAGTAATAGCCGGTAAAATAACAGGTTGACCTTCGAAAAGATTATTGGTTTTTCGGGACTATAAATTCATTACAGTCTTATTTCGTTAGACACTGGTTTTAAGAGACTCGAGAGTCTAAAATTGGTACGCAAAGATATTTATGTGTTGAAAAATGTCCATATTTCCCTAGTGTTATATCTCCACTGGTAGGGATAATGAAAAACAGTTTTCAATTATATACTCAAGAAAAAGTCATGGTAGGTACGGTGGACAGCAAATCACGTTATACATCCGTAAAATAAAATGGTCTCCATCAGGTTACTCTGAAGGTTTTGCAAAAAAGTTATTATGTATGAGGCCCTGGCCAATTATAATTGTTGAACAGAATATTTACAAGTCTTCGACTGAGTTGAAGAATTTTTATTCTTCCATGAATATAGCTGTACACTTACCTGACAACCGTTTTAAAGATATCAATGATGCAAACAATTTTATGATTGTGAAATGATTAACAATTTAGAAGATATCTGCTAATATTTGATAGGCATTATCATGCAACGTTAAAACAACAAATGGCTAAATAACAATATCAAGTAACTTTATCATAGCATATCATTACATGCATAGATGTAGATATACTTATGCAACTTCGCTTATATCGAAGACAATTGATATTAGTGTTAAAAAGCTGTGCTAGTTGATTGACATCTCTATATTTCAGATATCTCTATATTAAAGAAACACTTAAACAAGTAGACTCACATCAAACAATCATAAGATAAAGATATTATAGTTACAGTCAACAAGCTAATCATAGACTGGTAATTTATATGAATACTTACTTTTTGCGGGCATAAAGTATATATTACCACCATGAAGATCAACGACAGTGACATTCTGGCCACGCTTTGAAAGAAACTGGTGTCTGTCTAAAAGACGTTTTGCTGTTGTAACTCTAATTAAAAAGATTCCGCACTTGAAATTCGAACTTACATTTTTCTACTAAACTGCTTATCAATCACCTTACTGAATTATATCTAGATTAACAAGATGATATAAATAGGATAAAGTTACTTTTGTATATATGTATAACTAATCGAATCCCTACAGACCTATGACGATGGCGACCCTTAGACAGAGGAAGCGTTGCGATCGCACGAGGCGTCTACAGGGAAGTATTTAACCTATCGCAGGCCTTGGGCCTCGAATAATGTGGCCTCTAATGCAAAAGCAAAACTCTACATTTATGAGACTACCTGAGAGTCATGAAGATAACAATATGCTGACAATAAACAAAGTTCGGCATGAAGTAGAAGTATAGCTTGCTTAGAATGGGTAAAGAGGTACTTCAAGTGCCGCCATGAACGGGTCGCGGGCGCCAAAATCGCAACGAAATCAATTAGCCATCAATTATTAAAAGTTATTATTATAAAATATTAACTGTTATTATTTCTTATTGATATAATTTGACTTATGTTTCAGATGAATGTTTGAGATGACAAGTTTTATCTGTTAAGGCAACAGAATATCAGCATCCTTAAAATGGATGAAATAAATGAGAAATCTTTAATTTGACACACACGGATATATAAATTTATTTAAGTCCAAGTTGCTCGAAATAATCTCAGGCGGGAATAGAACCCGCAACTCCTATTAAAATAATTTATCTAATAAGATAACATTGAAAAAATGCAAAAAAGAAAAAAGACATATATAAAAATTATAAAAAAACTAAAATGGCTGTTTTATTTTAATCGATTGTCCAAACATTTGTAAAAATGCTTCTTTCGAATACGAAAGGATGTTCCTCTCATTGATGAGACGACGCTGGTCAACAGTGTAAAACCGGAAAAGTACTAGAAAATTTCGACAGGTGTTCACAAGGCTCGGTAGCTCAATTGGGAGAGCATTGGACTGGACTTCCAAAGATTGCGGGTTCGATTCCCGCCTGAGTAAGCAGTTGTAAGCAGATACGATTTTTTCTAGTACTTTTCTATTGAAATAATAAATGTATATTATAGCTTTAAAAAAAGAGAATGATAAGGGGTGCTACAATAGGCGCTCTCATCTCTTAGAGCAATCTCTAATAGACAACCTTTGGGTGGATATAATGCTTTAAAGGACAGGGGTGTGATGCAACAAAAATTTTCTAATTATAATAAAAATATATACCCATAGTAAATAAATAAGATTATGAAAGTAATGATAAAAATTCTTAAAAAAATAAATAAATACCTTAGTACATAAATAATAATTTATACACATAAATATTCAATTAGATAAGTTTATAAACAAGCAGCTTAGCAATTACTTGGAAAGATAGAACTTTTTCACTTGATCTTTGAAAGTATTAATTTACTGAGCTCACCTGGATGTAACCGGAAGTGAATTCCAGAGGCATATAGCTTGCACAGCAAAGCAACAATTATACAATGTGATGGGGTTAGAAGGCTTAAATTTTCTGAAGAAGATACGAGTTCACACTGGAGAAAATTGAAGTGTTCTTTAAGATAACGAGGGTAAGTGGGATTAAAACATATGTTGTAGAGGAGAGCAAGTATACCCAGGCGAAGAGTTCAGAAGTGATGTTTGATGTATCTGAGAAGATTAGTCTGCTTGCATGACTGAATATCAACAAAAATCAAGCTTTCCTAACATTTGACACATCCTACTACAGCTCTTTGGTTAGAATAATGTAGCAGTGCTATTTCTATTTTTTAATACCAATATTGCATACTATAAAGTCCTTTTCTCTTTAAATAATTTACTGCACTTAACTGTCTGGACTCTCTGTATTGTATTTTTTAATTACACAACAAAGAGTCCAAAGTTGTGTTATAGTTTTTTTTTTCTTTTATGTTAGGTATTTGTAATAATGTATTATTATTAATTTATCATGCTATTTATAATATATGTGGAATATTGTCTAGCCTACTTTCATGTATATACTTATTGTTATATGTAGCTTCGATAATAGCCTTGCAGTGTATCACTGCTGAATAATAGCCTCCCCTGAAAATTGGGAGAATTTTGGCTTAATCTTTATATGTGGTAGGCAGATTGGAGATTGCAGGAAAAGACCATAGTTTGGAAAATTCTGCTGCCCATGTTGTGGCCTACAAGAAGTATATGGGGATTACCTCCAGTATCCTCCTGCCAGACACCACAGGGCTAACTATCTAATATAGAGTTTATAATAACATTATTTTCTATAGTTTAAGTATTGTCATAAATCAGTATAATCTCAAATAGTCTATTATCAAAGTCAAACTGTCAATTCATTCCATAACACCATCCAATAGCACAAAAATTATAACATGTTTTGCAATAGCTTGATGCTCAATATTTAAGTACATAATGCAATATTAATAATTAATAATATTAATATTTCTCTACATTGCATCCAGTCTGGATGGATGGAGAAGCTTATTTTTAAATTTCACCTGGTTTAAAATAAAACACATGCCATTAGAAATGACAAGATGATGAAACAAGAAAGCTCAACCCCCGATGTCATCTTCAATGAAATTATTTTGACAAGGAGATAAATTAAACTCAATAAAAATGTTTAGTCAAACTTGTACGCAGAGTAAAATATTATTCTAGCCTTTAATAATTGGCAAATAAAATTTTGTTAGCAAACCTTTTATACATAACAATTTGCATAGCCCCAAAAACAAGCAGGAATCCTCCAATAATTATAGCAGACACTGTCTCCATGAAACATTGAGATATTCCATGATCAACCCATACTTCCATTAAAGTCACATTAGGTGGGCAATATCCCATCATTTCTGAAAAAAACATTAAATTATTTACAACCTATCAACAAACTGCCATAGTTTAAGATAAATTTACATGTCTTAGAGAAATTGAAACTTTAGTCACGAAACTTGAGAAATAAATAATTACTAATTTGCTACTTATTAAGTATTAAAGTAATAAAAACAAAAACAAAATTTAATAAATTTAATTTATTAAGTTGCAAAGTATTAAAGGCTGGTAAATATGAATTACTTGGTAAAGTAATAAAATATTATTTAATTTGTCGCGATCAAGATGAAACTACGCGTTTTCCTCATTTTGAAAACGGTAACAAGGATCTAAACTAATTTATCGTGTCGTCCTAAGGCTTATTTGATCTTATGTGCTATTTTACTTACTGGTAACTTGTTTCTGGCGCACGTGGTCAAAAAGGATATTTCCTTTAGCAGTTAAAATATAACCGGCTACTATTATTAATTACTTTATCAAAATCTCATAATCACTATGATTTTCGGATATTACGATTGGTTATATGAATTATAAATACAATCTGATATAGTGACATTGACAGTTGACATTTTGACAGTAGTCTTTTTTTGTTAAGTTTTCCCCTACAGGAAGGCAAAGAATACAATGCCGTAATTTTTTATTATTCCTTTTCTTCATTAGATGATGATGAATGATGATGGGAGCCGATCTATGATTGATGAAAAGTCCTCCTTTTTTATCAGGTTTCACATAAAGGGGTTTGAAGGTTTTGGCTCTAACATCAGCAGCCATTTTGATATTTTTTCCAAAATGGCGGTGCACTGTTAATGTCATATATATGAATAGGGAGCACTTATACAAGCATACAATGTTATATAAAACTCGAGTACCTATCTTAAACAAGAGACATTTTCCGCCGTTTTTTTTCCATGCGATTATATAAATATAATTAAATTTCGAAGTTACTTACATTAGTATTAGTATATCATAGCGGAATAATCATAGATATATAAAATAATAATAATTGGGTAAAATAAATCCAATCAGGCTAAGAAGACTGTATAGGGTTTCATAATCTTCAGATTATCTTAACGAATAGCCACCACATATCAAAAATGGTCAGGAAAGTGAATAAATTTTACAAACAAAAATTTCAATCGTGAAGAAGTTTTTAAATTGTCGAGCGTCTTGAATTATTTTTTTCGATTCGATCCGTTTCACAATCTGATACTATAAGCATCGTGCGTCACGAACAATTTCGAGTGAACAGTGAGTTTACAGTCAGCAGTAGCGGGATTGAGTGGAATAAAAACTAAGATGGAAGGTAGACTGCTACTTCACACGGAACATTTACTTACATTAACATTTACTCGCGACATAACTTGAGTTCTTCCGTGACGATAGCGCAGTGATTACATACTCTACAGATGGTCCATGCAACCGATAACGATATATACTCGTTATTACTATTAAACTATTACTCACTTTTTATATAATATATAGTCCATAAAAATAATAAATTAATGAACACCCTATGATTAATAACGAATCTTATTTATGAAATGATGATTATATTTAATTCACAGCTAAATACTTAAAAGAAAACCTTTTTTCCATGGTTTCCACTAATAATTAACTATATTATAGTAACGTTATTATAATAACTCAACGCTATCAAATATAACTTGTAAAGTGGCGAAATCAGTAAAATTTGCTAAACAGGAACACAATCTGTATTTATATATGTGTGCGTGAACTGTCACGTATTGCTGTCATTTCATTGATGCGTCAACGTGTGAGTGCATGAAACACTACTGATAGATATTGTCTATGTGTGCGTAGTTGCGAATGACGGGTGGTTAGAAGCGCTTTTCGATTATCACAAAATGTATTTTTCGTAGTAAATCCTCTAATCTTGTATAATAGTTTTTGTGGATGAGTTGGACGGTCATTATATTAAATATCTTTCGTTAGTGGCAATGTAAACTAGTCTAGAATAATAGAATCTTATAAAATGTAAATGATCAGCATGTGTCACCACTCATCAACAAATTTATAGTGAAGCCGTGAACAGTCGTCATGTGAGGAAGGTTATGACTATCAGGTGGAAATCAACTTAATTTAGTTGGTGTTTGTGTTGTGTACCAGTGTTATTTATTTTTTGGCTGGTGGGAGTGATAAATTCGGTCTCAAAATGGCGGACCTCGAGGCTGTGCTGGCAGATGTCAGCTACTTGATGGCAATGGAAAAATCAAAATGCACTCCAGCAGCGAGAGCTAGTAAAAAAATTGTCTTACCAGACCCAAGGTAATCCATTATATACACTTCAAAGACATTCCAAGGGATTATTGACCTGTACTTTTAATTTTATCTTCATTGTTTACAAAATTGATTTGGATCAGCTCAGTTGGGACAACACTCCTATTATAAATCTGGATCAATTAGAAACGTAAAATTGAATAAATTGGAAAATTTAATCCTTATACTTGATACTGATTGTTACTGGGTACCAGAATCAAAAAGCTGATTCTTTGTATGGAGTAGCATATCTTAAAAATTGAAATATAATATCAGAGTTGAATAAAAAAAGAGGACTGCTTTAAAGTTATCACTGTTATTATGGATGGTACACTTTATATAGGGATTACCAAGAGAATATACTTTTCAGGTCATTCACACACAATGGGGTCAATGATCTCTTACCCTAATATAAGTATTTGCAATACTTATCAGTCAAAGGTTTTAAAACAGTGTTTTAACACAAACTTCAATATAAATAAAAATATGAGGTGACAACAAAATAGATTTTGAAAGGTAGTAGAATGTATTTATAACTTAAACCTCCTCATTGACCAAACATTAGGAATATACAATATAGGCATTTCAAAATTCTTCTAAATATTTTGGCTTGTTACAAAAAAAAAAGCATTTGGACATTGAATTAATACTTTTTGTAATTTTTTCATTGAATTAATACTTTTTGTAACCTTTAAAGGTTATCTGGAGAGAAATTAATTAGACTTTAATTTATTTTTTACTTAATGTGGAAAAATTGTGGATTATGTTGCCTTACAATAAAAAATCTAAATTGTCAGCCAGTAGCCAGTGATCTCTGGTCCTGTTAGGTAGAAGGACAGCTTAAAAAATCCCATGCAAGGTATTGGTTTTATACCTCCCATGTTGAAAGTAAATATTGTTTATTTTAGCAGGTGACAAACTTTTCTATCGAAATTTCTCTTAAACTAGGATTTTGGAGTAACTTTTTTTATAAAAGATTTACGTAATCATACCAAAATATATACCTAGATATTAAAAATATATTTTTATGCTGTTTTAAATAAAAATACACTTGGGAGCAAATAAATTTAGCCACCTTAATTGTTCTGCATCATTGCTATTATTATTAGTATCAAAGGTGATATTACTGCGAATAACATATTATCCCAAAGGCTATTTAATACCTTTTAAAATTAAATATTCCATTGGATTGACATCCTTTTCATTAATCGATAAATATTCTCAAAACTAAAACAATTACTTTGCTTAGAAAAAGTGTGCTTTTGAAAAGTAGTTGCAATAAACCAGTTGCCACATTCTGTTGCTCATAGTCTGCAAGTTTTAGATCACCAATTTAACACAACCATGTTCAACCCTCTTCTTACAATTTCATAACAAGTAACCTTCACTTTAAAGGCTACCAAATAACCTATGAAACAGTAATTCTTACAAATTCACCCAAAATACTAAAACTGATTAGTACAATATAATATAACAGACTGAGATGGCAATTTATTTGGTCCTAACTGTATTACAATTAAGCATTATGATGAGTCAATATGAAGAAAAGTTAAGAAATAATTTATGTTAATTATAATTATGTCCAGAGCATAATTAATTAAAAATAATTATTTATCACAAAGCCGCATCTATATTTTTATTTTAAAACCATGTAGTTGTTATGTTTCCTATAAAGTGTATGCATATTAGCAAATCAGGTCTGGGTTTATCAATGAAAATCTCTATGGTTATGGTCACTAAATAATATTAAGAATTAAATTGAATTAAAGGAAATGGCATAAGTACTACTTTTGAACTTCTCAGACTATAAAAGAAAATTCAACTGCAAAAAATACTTTCGAATTCTATACTGTGTGGATGTATTGATTTTGAATCAATATCATATATTTTACTTTTGACAGCTGCTTGAGAATTTAACTGTGCAATGAATCATGATTCATAAAAGTAAATATTAAAATGCATGTGAAAAGAATATAAACTGCCTATCTACTCTATTTATTTCCCAAAAAAATGCCTTTTATGTTCTTAATCAATGTTTACAATTAATGTTTAAATAAAACATTTATGGTTTTTGCTCATAATTTATATTTAATCCTGACATTTTGACTCCTTTATCACAGGATGACTAAGGCCGTAGTAAACCCTTTTCATACAATTTGATAACAACCTTGCTAAAGTTAATGTTGCCAAATTAAAAAATACATTCACAGTATTGCTTTAAATAAAGGGTTTATTTCAATATAACTATAGTCAATTTAAAACCTCAAAAAGTTAAACCAATTTAAACTCTGTCATAAGTAAAGTGCATTGTAATGAGAAATAATATCGGTAATACATTAGCATATCACTAATTGATTTGTGTTCAAGCTGTCCAAAGTCAAATAAATCACTGGATGGCGCATAAAAATTACTCCAAATAAAGTAATAGAGAGCAGAAGTAAATTATTACAAGAAAATATTCAACTTGTGCAAGGTGGAGGTGGGGCTTGAACCCGCATCCCCCTTGCTAACCAGGCGAGTACTTTTCCAATTGTCTCTTCTTTATCAATTGTTTGATACTTGTGTTTTTAACTTCAGTGTTGTAGGTAGGTACCTAGGCCTAGGTGTAATAATTAGTGTATCTATAAAAAAATATTTATATAAGGTGTACAAAAATGTGGGATACCTTTTTTCTTCTTAACCGCCTTAAAGAAAGGAGGCTATCAATTTTGGTGGTATATATTTCTTAATGTTGTTGGGATCCATAACGAAATTTTAAATATAATAAGCATAAATGTGGCGCTTTTGGTATTTTTTGCAACTAATTAAGTATTTATTTGCATTCAGAATGTACCATTTGATAAAGTGCAATTGACAAAATAAGGATATCAGATGGCCACAGGAACTCCTTAATTATAAGTGATGACGGATGAGCGTATGATATCTCAATTAAGATAATTAAGAGGTTCCACTACCAAAAAATAGTCTATCGAATTTAACTAATCACGAACCTTGTAGTAAGACATCAAAACTCCGTAATAAGAAAATGTATCTTTGTCGTGTTTGGTCATATTCGAATTGTCTCAAGATGCGTTCTGGCTATAAATGATTTATATGATTATCCGGCTTCAAATTGCGCTACTCGAGTCTTAGGTTATGTGTGGCCTTGATTGTCAAAAGACAGATAGCATGGCCGCGTTATTTCCGTCAACGATCTATCGTCGTGTGCTCGATCAATAAATTGTTGGCATTATGATAAAACATTGTCTCCTAAACTTCTGGCTCAACTTGGCGCGACGTATATTTGACCCTTTGCAAAGATTTTGATCAAGGTCGATCACAGCTTTTTCGAGGGTGGTATCTTGTAGTATATCAACTGTGACCGCCCAGCATAATGATCTTACATTATGCTGGGCAGCATACAACGCTCCATATTTTCATAACCCTTTGCCGCCGGAAACGTGGTGGTTAATAGAGTTATTGGCTTGTAACCGTTACTTTTTGCCTAAGTCCAATCATAATCAAATTTTAGGTTCCTATAAGGTCTCCGATACCTCTCCATCTTCTAGGTGATCTCTCCTTGGAACCGGCCATTTGAATGTTTTAAATATTCCCATAGCTCTATTCACTAGCTCTTCAGAGACGGCAATGTTACTTCTCGATGTGACTGGGGATTCGACGCCAATTTTTATCAGTGACAGAAAACCACCACATTTATTGATCTTGTCTTTAGGAATTACGCTATCTGATGGTTTCCTGCTCTTCTTCCTTTGCACATAAAATGATTTGCCCCTTGCACTATTTTTTACTGAAACGGATATTAAGTTTAAGTATCTTTAAAATAAAACCCGGTCTTCATCATGTGTCAAATTCAGACAGTATTTCTGCCGGCATAATTTTATTTAATATTCCTTTAGTGAAATGTTTCTTTTCCTAATAATATTATTATAGCGGAACCACGTAGTTAGTGTACTTAAAGCTATCAATTCTTACGGGAACAGTGTACCTACTATATATAATCTGCTAGTAAATTGAGACGCTATTGTGGAGAAACAGTTTTTTTTAAACTGATCATGAAAGATCGTCTAAAATATTATTATTGCCGTTAGTATATAAAAAATAAATACGCTATTTTTGTGCGCAACCTATCATGCCACCTTACACTTTTATTTTGAAGTTTTGTTTTATTATTTTTTGTGCCTCTTCAAAGACAATCTTTCTTAAGGAGTAAACTCCAGTCGTACGTCGGTTTTTTTAGTTTATTTCTTGGAGCTGTTTTTTTTTGTATTTTTTTAGTTACCAAAAGTTTTTCCAGATTTCAAAACTTGTTCATTCTAGAACGTAAGTGCATTTTGTTATAGGTGAGGTGAAGTAAAACTAGTTAAATGCTTAAGTAAAAAAATATAATAATGTTGTTTGATAGATTGTTCCTGACCAACAAGCATCTTATAATCGGCACCTTAACCGGTTTGAAAATTACTGGATAATTGCGGTTCTTTTCGGTTTTGTTCTGAACTTAATTCCAACTAAGAACATTTTAGGATTTAACTACAAACCTTAACTAGCCGATTTATCCCACAAGAGCCGCTTGATTGGTAGGTTCCTATACTTCGGTAGACTCGTAACCTGTTACTTTTATTTAGGGAATAGCGCGCTTCATTTTTTGGACATTTCGTTTAGTGGCGACGTGTGAGCTGTCCAGTGGCAATTTTAAACTCGAACGAATATTTGTTTAAGTTTAAATTATTAAGTATTAATGTTGAAATGGGTAGAAAGCGAAAAAAAAAATATACGTACTTTAATTATAATGAAAACAACAATACTTAGCAGTGCGGAATAGAAAGGCATAGACAAGTACATTGATACTTGTCCATACTTTTCCATTAGCATCTATCTAGCAAATAGTTGTTTAATGATATCGAGATTTTACGTCTGGAAGTTGTCAGTCCTACCATGTCTAATCAGCCAATTTGTGTACGTCAGTATATTGGTACCGACCGTATAATATTTGTTATCATTTTATAAATCCGTTTTAAATAAGGGTCACATTATTATATTCTAGAAATATGTGATATCGATGGGGCAATTGGAATATAAACTCTTTTTTTATTGAACAATTTCTCTAGTTATTAGACCTGACTGACCTACCAGAGTTGCTCGCTAGAGGCAGAACCGTCGGTGTCGGTCACTAGTTAGTTATTACAAATTCGCGATTGATATAGGCGATTTTTAAATAATCGCCGTTAGCAAGTCAGTTATACTAAGCTACTAGGCCCTGTGGATTTCATGGTGACTCCACTAGGTATGTAGTTCGGGTTTCGATTGCCGGCCGGGTCAATAAAGAAAACCAACTTTTCTGTTTTGGGATGTGGACTGGTTATTCTGGTTGTTGTTCCTGATTTCCATAACTACTGATACAAACACAAAAGCATACACTACGTAATTAATTTAATATTTTTGCGGGGAATGTGCGGTCACTATTGATTATATATGTCAGAGGGGCTAAATTAAAAATTGCGGTATTATGGTGCACATATAGGTACATTAATTATATTATGTTAAATTATTTTCACAGCAGAATACAAAGAGAAAGAAATGAAAGTGATTTGAATGAAATGTGTGAATGGTCGAAAGTGGAATGGTGGCGATTGAATGAACAAATTCTTTTTCTTTACTACTATCAAAAATTCTTTCGCTACTTACCTCTACGAACCTCTCTTAGTCAATTCTAACGTTTGTAGTAATCGCATTCATCTTCAAACAGACTTTATCCAGTAAATTTTGCTCCCAAACAAGTTTGACTCAACTGTAGTGTTTTTAGTTTTTTTTTTCTTTACTACTATCAAAAAATCTGTCTTTACTACTATTTCTACCGTTACTAGTAATCATATAAGCCTTGAAACAGCATCTACGTCATAAAAATCGTTTTTAAGAAATACTCCGAAACCTATTTTACTATTTTACTACTAATGAATAAAATTTCACTACAATCCACTACTAACGTTTATCTATGAGAAACAGTCCGAATAAACAGATTTTTCTAATTTCGGGGGATGACATATTTTTACTATTTATTTTTGTTTTCTTGGCATTACTACTAACGAAAATAACGTGCCGCGGACGTATGCCGCGGCACCCGTACGGCTGCCGCGGCATACGTCCGCATCCGTTCCGGTCCGAGCCGATGCGTACCCGGTCGGTCTGAAACGTACCTTATATTCCGGAGTTTCAGCGATACCCGGCCTTTGACGACCGTGCGTCACCGTTTATGAATTTTAAAATTTGCCGAATTTACTCATATTTATTTTTTTCTTAATCGTTATCAATGTCTCGGCATTAGGTACAGAACCTGCTTAATTTGATTTCATTGTAAAAACATTTTCAACAATAGTTAAAATTATATGTATAAAAAAGAAGCTTTTTAATGGCTTGCGTGTTATTTAACTTTGCTAGTAATAAGTAGTAATAATAGTAAGTAATATAAAAGGACAGTTGTGCCCAATTACAGGCCCATCACAGTCACGTCCATTCTCTGTAAGATAATGGAACTTGTACTTAGCCACAGACTCCTGTTGTATCTAGAAGAAAATGATTTCCTTAGTGACCAACAATATGGGTTTAGCCGGAACCGGTCTACAGGAGATCTTCTAGCATATGCCACTTATATATGGAGCTAAGCCATCGAGAGGCATGGTGAGGTGCTTGCCGTCTCTCTTGATATCTCGAAGGCTTTTGATAGGGTGTGACATGAAAGTATTAATAGTAAGCTTCCGTCATATGGTCTTCCCACTGGTTTGTGTTTCTGGATATCGGACATCCTAAGTGATCGGTCAATACGAGTTGTCGTTGATGGTAGCTTGTCGGATCATTTGGCTATTAATGCCGGCGTCCCTCAGGGTTCCGTACTCTCTGCAACACTTTTTCTGCTTGCTTCTGTCCGGTATACGGTATACGCAGGTGATAGCACGGTCATGACAATAAGAAATAGCAAAAAGTTAATAGGTACAAAATATTTACAAATTCATCAAAGTTAAAACTAATTTTTTGATATTTTTTGCTTATAACTTTTTAAATTTTAAGTTTATGATAAAAAGTCATATAAAAATAATTGTAGGCAAAGCGATATGCTACAAAATATGTGTTTACAAATTTTCTGTACAATGGATAGTTTTGGAGATATAGTAAAAAACGTGTTTTAACCCTTTTTCCAAGATGGCGGCTGGGGGCAAGGGCGCCAACCCCACAAACTTGGGTTTAAGCTTGTATTGACCCCCCCCCCTACATGTCCCATAAATAAAATTGTGTCCTCAAAAAAATGTTCAGCCAATGTAACATTTCAATGGACTATTAAAATATTTACTGGTTTAAAAAAAACCGAGTGGTCCTGTGTCTTAACCAATATGGCATTTACTATATTTAAGTATTGGATTAAAATACTGAATCTAACGAGCCCTCGCAATTCGTATTTCTTACTGATTGACTATTTACCGTATTATTATTTTCAATTAAATGATATTACTGTGTCGTGATGTCGATATTTTAATAATTTATCTTATTCATCCCTCATCGTATGCCATTAATAATCGAGTAGTTTCTCCTTGACATGTTGTATTAAGATTCAGGTTAATCTAATTTGTTCTTGATGGAACAAGTAGAACTAACGTTAACCCCCTAGCGACTGCATATACGTTGCAAGTGCTGCAGTCGATAATCTATCACTAGTTTATTTGTCGCATTATTTTTATAACATCATAAGGGGCAAAGGAGAATATAAATAGCATGTATATGTATCGCTCATTTGGTGCAACAGTGACGCAATTACACTTTTGGTCAAAATTACATTCCTGAAAAACATCGACAGAATTGTATTTCTTCTATTTTTCGCTGGAAGCTAAATGAACCTAAGAATAATAAACGATTGTAGTCATATTTTAAGGTAATGCTAATTTAATAAAGAAAATGTATTTAAAATCCCTACCTAAAATTTCCCTCTTCTTCATAAACACAACATTTACAATTGCGAGCGCAATGAGCGATATACTGAAGCAGAATCATTGTTTCCACCGTTGAGCGGAAACTACTTCTACGTCATGGGGTTTTAGTAGATACTGATCTGATTGCAGTAGATATGTGAGGGTTTTGTGTCATTTAAAGAGTTAAGCAAAGATTTTTAAGATTTTTATTTTTAAGAGACTCCGTATTTCAAAACGACAATAAAATACTTTATTGTCCTTCTGACTGCGTGTCAAGACTCTTCATCTCAGGATGACGTGAGGATAATAAGTCAAGTCCATTGGAGAGAGACCCAAAAAGACTTTGTTACAAAAAACTCCATTAAAAATGTGATCATGTTTGCTGCATATTTTTTACACGCTTTAGTTAATTTCAAGGAGTTCTTTCCGTTTACCTAAAATTCTGATATTCTTCAAGTAGCGAGGTTTGTACAAGTGGGTAAAGAGAAAAATCCAAAAGTCGTAAATTATTATTACGAGAAACATTTTCAAATAGAAGATTTTTCTATTAATCTGCTTCATTTATTCGGTACATATGAGAGCAATACTAGCTTTCATACTTTAAGAATTTCAATATTGTAAAGACACCAGCTTGGTGCCCGTCATTCTGGCAGCGCCTCACTCTTGGATTTTAAAATGGATTATTGAATATGATTGTAATCAAATTAACAATCCTTGAAAAAATTCTGATATTTTGCCAAGTTTCAGAGATAAATGGAATAGTTTGTGGTGCTGCTAGACTACGCTACAGCTAGAACTGTGTAGTTATACTTTCGAAAACTGTCAAGGCAGTTATTAACTCACAAATTTATCAGGTCTGATCAAACTGGTGATAACTGCCCCATATAAGTAATTACAGAAATACTCAAAAGAAAGTGTTTACAGCAGTCTAGTAGCGCCACAACAATAATAGCCCACGTCTCCTCCTTAAATTAAATTATTAGCTCATTTTTTCAAGGCATTTAGTTATAGTTGCAACAACGCGTGTTAAATAGGAATTTTGTAATTCTACAAGTACTTACGAATCTAGGGCACACAAGTTATAAGCAGGATCACGGTAGGTAACTACGAATAATTTGAATGCTCTGTTTACTCAAAACAATTGTTCTCGTTCCATATATTAGTAAATAAGGTCACTTGAATCAGAATTTAATCAAAAAAAGATTAAAGACTAACCGGCTACAGATTTTTTTAGTATTTCCACAATTAATTACTTTAGCTATTTGTCACATATTTTGATCACCACTGATAAATAAGCGAGTAAATGACTGCCTCGCAGGTTTTCGTAATTTAACCGTAAATACATAGTTCTAGAATTCCGTAGAAACGGACTATGACGATTCCTTGCGACATTAACGCTCTAAGGTCAATCAGTACTGGATTTATGATAAAAAGTTCACATGGAATTGAACATTGGAGCACTTTATCATCTTTCATATGTAAAGATTAAAATAGTTTAATTAAAATATTTTCTTTTTCAAAAGTAATATACTAGAGAAAAATTACACCTAATAGGTGAAGTTTATGTTAAATTCAATTCTGGCTCCTTAATCTTGAATAATCCATTTTAAAAAAAAAAAGTGTAGTGCTGCGAGAATGACAGACACAACATATTGTAATATAAAAACAAACAGGCAAACACCTAGATACTCAATTCGGCTTCTGGATGAACTACCTAACATCAAGGTGGATAACGTCTTTGGTTAGGTACTGACACTTTTGTTCGGGTTTTTCTAAAGAAATTCGGGGCATTCCACAAGACAACGCATCAATTTCCTTGTGTCTGACAGATTTTACTGTAATTACTGAGTCACACAGTCTACATTACGGACGGGCGAATGTGAAATAACGGATTGACTAACACTAATAGTTTGCAATGCTATTTTTGTCTTAAAATAGTTTAATTTTTCATAGAATATGTGGAAAAAGTCTATGTCGATTTTTGTTAAGAAATAAAATGAGGAAGATCTATTGAATCGACCAGGGGATGTGGCTTCATCTGAGTCCTAAGACAAGTTGAAATATCTTTTTCAAAAAAATCTTCAGATATAAAAATCTAGGGTTATATGCTTAATTAACCAGAAATGTATAATGTTACATAGCAGTGTCTACTTGTTAGTATTACATTCCATGTTGTAGGTATATAGTAGATAAAGAAGTTAACTATTTTCTAGTACAAAGTTCTTTCAATGTGGGGTCAATTAGTTTTCACAATATTTTAAATGGCTCAACAAAAATAGCCAGTTAGAAAGTATCTTTAAATATTGTCTTAAAAACTAATGGTACCTATATTTTAAGTACTAACCTCTGTCATCAACGTCGTCCGTGCAATTCTACAAAAACTTAACAGTATAATTTCTTTTACTGTCATGTAAAATTTTCACCGTCTGAAATTTGATGTTTTGCTGACTTAGTAAATTGCAAGGGTCAATTCTCGCATCTGGTTAAAAAAAAATTATGCGCTATATGGACACAGCGCATGTGGCGCTTAGTGACGACAATTTCTCAGTCCATCCTATGAACACGGGTCCTGAAAAGGCGTCGAAATGTCGGTATTAAATAAAAAAAAAACATGAAAAAAATTACGTCTTTAATAATCCCTTTAATTTTTTTTAATTACGTTGAGAGAACAACTCGAAAGTAGAAGAACTAAATGTGGAATATTATTGTCCGCTGACAATAACATGTCATATTTATTTTTAATAAAGTGTTACGGAGAAGCAAATGCTTATGTACAGATATGTTGACCAAATGTGAATTATGGCGACATTCGCATGTGTGATTTCCAATTAACGGTAACTATTTATTAGCGTGTGCTTTATTAATTTACTCTGTAAAGCGATATTATTTTCTGATTAAAAAAAGTAAATGATATTTCAATGCAATAATGTTTGGAACGAAACTGGAAACGTAGTCTCTGACGTCATAAATATTATGACAAGTGATAGGTTATCAGCCATTAGAAAACAACGGTTTTTAGTACGTATGCTCTTTAGTTTTTGTGGTCTGTGTCAAGCTATTGTCTTGTAAATGGGAAAGTTAAACGATTTAAGAAATCTTTTGCCTTTAAAATGTCATATCTCGGCAGCGTATCCGTAATTTAAACACAGATTTATGCAGTAAATTCCACATTTTAAATTACAGATTTTGCCGGTAGAGCAGAGTTGCTAAGGTGAAAAATTACTGTAACTATGTATGAAATATAAAATTAATAATGTTTGATTTTCACCACTGAAACAATATTTATTTAGGTTGCTACTTATTAAAAGAATATTATACATGTTTATTTACAATGTCAATTAGCTTACCCCGGTCTAATGTAAAGGTTGCCTGGGAAAGATCACTTTAAGCGGTAATACGGCAATTTGACTGTGCCTTCTTCTGTCTTTGTTAGTTATCTGCCATCTTCATTGTGAACGATTTCATTATAAGAAATGAGAAGATAACTTGCTTCAAGCAAATTCTAAGATGATCTATAGCAACAAAAATATAAAATACTAAAATCTGACTACAGAAAAAACTAACAAATTTCATAAACTAAAACCCAACTGCTTCAAAAATAAACCGACAAGTAGACAAACATGTTAGGCAATCATAAAACAACTGAAATAAAATGATTTGTGTTTGAGGTGAAGGCGTTGGTTGTGTTCTGTTTTGAGATATCAATATTTTTATTTCTAGTAGAACTTTTATCTCATGTGCTGTACATTTCAATAAAAAAAAGTGTTATTCTATCGTCTAGACGGCCCTATATTGAATTTACTGTGACATCACATAGCTTAAAACCATGGGGCAATCAAGGCGTTTTTGAATAACAATCTAACATCCATACAGATATTTACATACGGAGACGGTGTACTTCATTACCTTTGGCTCTGCCGGATTCTGGCAGTAAAATATACGAATCTACTAAAATACGTAATCTAAATGATTCGGAATGGTTGCCCGGTGTTAAATGTATCATTTGGAACTCGATCATCTCGGCCGACGCGACGGCGAACGGAACAACGCGAGTGAATGAGAGAGAAGCGAAATGCGCTGAGATACAAGAGACGTGTTTGAAATACTTTTTGTTTTAATTTTAAAATGTAAAAAAATATTGTACATACTTGTACATATTATGACAATCATGTAGGTATATGAAATGAAACATTACTTATCCGGGATTTTATATTGTTCCATTTGCAATTTTTCAATCTTTTTAGTGATACATTTTTACCATGACTACTAAAGATTACCCTCGCGAATACATCTAAGATTATATTATATTAAAAACTATCACTACGTCCTTTGATTATTACTTTTTAATTATATTTAATTGTTGATTTTAAAATAAATTATAGATTATGATGATATGATGATACCGTATGATAGGTAACCCTACAATAGGTAACCCGAACTAAAAAATAAAAAAATAATTTCAAAATATAAATTGAGTAATGAACGAGAAAATTAATGTTATCTTAAGAAAAGCGATAACAACACATTCTTAGAATTGGTATCAGTGTGTCATAAAACGTATATTTATCATAAAATTTGTACAACATAAATGTACAGACAGAACCTACAGTTTTATATAGTAGTAGGTATATGGTTGTGCATCTTTCCAAAAACATGTTGGAGTATTTTGCTGGATATATGAAAGGGTCAAGCGTATTTTTACAGATTGTGCAGTCTACACAACAACTTACATTTAATTTGTTTATAATCATCATTTTTATTATAATACAGTCAGTCTATATTCATCTCGCGACTAATTAAATGTTTTGAAGTAACTCTTTTGTTATCGTCGCACCTCATCCAATTTGCAGATGTAAAAATGACAGCGGCGTCTTACCTACCTCGCCAGGGAATAAATTCTCTAGTATATATAGTCGTATAAGTAATCGGAATGATAATAAAACAAACACTAATCTCAACGAAAAGAAGCGGGAATTGTTGTTTGTAACTTACGCCATATTAGTTTCCTAGGTTTCGTCTCCCTCTTGCACATAGAACAATTTAACCACCCTCTCGGTCGCTCAATGGCGGATGTTAGGAACCATTCGTGATTTTCGACGCGAGTTTGCCGCGATTTATCAATGGAAATCGATTCTGTACTTTACGCAAAACAATGAAATAGGTAGACCGAGCGTAGAAACTGTTCTAAGGCACCTACTAGTCTAATTATTATAGCAATTATTATAATTTATTTTAGATTCTTTTTGATTTCGATTTTTTATGTTTTGACAATTCACATAGCCCAATTTTTGCCTAAGTTTAAAAATGGCGGTGTATAGCTGAAACTCTTCCCAGAATACTTCATGGTTGCTCAGGCGTATTTTGACATAAGCTGAAGTCTTACGGTCGGCACCATTTCTTTTTTTTAAGTTTTTAAGTTAAGACTTACGTGACACATATCGCGTTGCAATCACATTTACTTAACACTTTTACACACGTGTCTTATGATCTCGCCTTCAGAGGCTCGAAGGACCAGTTTATTAGTCTAATTTAAAAAGATACAGATTTTAAAAAATGTTTTTATTTATTGGAAAAAAGGAGAACTAAAAAGTTCAGGCTCATTTCAAGACAATTAAGTTTTTATTGTGTTTTCTCGCTCAAAACTAAAATAAAACACAGAGCGACGCAATATTATGAGCAATAATTTTGTCAAGAGAGATCAACTTATCAAATGCTCATAACGCAGCTCTATGCTTCTTTTATCTTTGGACTTCAGATTGACTCTATTTTTGGGGACAACCTGTATAACTTTCGTAAAAGAACAAAACAAGTAGGTGCATATTATCAGAAGTTTTATGCTTTGCTTGCATAAATAGGTAGATTTACCCCGACCGTCTGACGTAAGTTATAGTCGTCCTTCAAGTCGCATATACGCAATAATCTTTAAATGTTTGAAAACATTGCACCTTCGCGACCGAGAAACGAAATTGAAACACAAATATCAAACAATGTGCTCTACTTAGCTGCGTATATTCGTATTTATTGCTGTTTCTTTTGAATCGTAGTCGCTTGCTAGTTTTTTATTATCGTGAAATTTTTTTTTTTTTACATATATGGGAACCTTTTTTTTGAAAAACTGTAATTATGAGATTATAAATGTATTACGAGACCAGAGCTTTAATAGATAGTGGTGCGCTAGGTAAATGAAATAATCCTATTGGTTGATTTTTCCCCTCGCATCGTTTGGCTGCCTCGCACAGCTTTGGTGGGAAAGCACTCTAGGCTCAAAGATCGAAAACGCTTATTGTGAAAAAGACTCCGACGCGTTGTGATATCTGTAAAACAATATACATTGCGGAATTCGTGTTGTGGCTCTCACCCAAACACCCATGACGCGTATAGTGTGGCAAGCACTAAAAGGCCACATAAAGAAATTCGTGTCCTATGTCGTGTCGTATGCTATTCCACCACAACATATTGCGGCAATGAGGAAAAGTTACGATGAATTTCTGAGGTTTTGTTGATGTAACCAAATCACGACATGCACCTAACTATAATGAAAGTTAATAAATAAATTGTTTTTTTTTTATAATAAGTATTTCTTATTATACCACATGTAAATACAAACCTTTCTTTACTTATTATATATTAAATTATATAAATTGAACAGTACTAGTTTATTAGGTCTTTTTAAATTTTGTGCTCCTTCTAGAATGCCTCGCGGTCCCATAACACACTTATGCTCTCCCTTACGAACAACAGTTTTAGGTGTGAATTCTCCAGTCTGCAGGTTTGCGAAATGTTTAAACTCTTGCAGTGATCTACCTAGTTGACATTGAATCGTATACCAAATTATATAAAACTGTTTAAAATGATCTAAATTCCTGTAATGATTTTGTTAATTACTGTTTGTATTCTTTTTAATTTCATTATTTTTTTTTATTTAAGTGGTAAGTTTGTCAAAAATTAATGTTTAGATGTGCATGTTGAGTTAACCTATAAGTATTTTCAACATTTAGCCAATTTTTTAAGAGTATTATTTTTATAAGTATTATCATTGTTTACAGATATTGGTTAGCCTAATATATAAATATACTACTAATATTATAAAGTTTTTTGGGTCGAGTTGTAACGCTTTTAGGTGTTATACCCTTTCTGATGTTTTGGTTGATGAAGTTTTTGTAAGTTTGTAGGAGGTAAACTCCGAAACTAGACATTCAATTTCAAGGGGGCGTTCAAGTATTACGTAACGCAAAAATCTTCAAAAATTGCGTTACGTAATACTTGAACGCTCCCCAAGCACTGGACTCTTAAGGTTGACATGTTGTTAAGGTTGACTCTTAAGGTTGACATATTTTATTGACAAAAAACTAGATACCCCTACGAAAATTCAAATAAGTAACTCTAGTTGTAAAAAAATACTTATCAAATTCGTAACACCGCGTGTGCTATAAACCTGATTATGTAATACTGTGCTCCACTTTTAGAGAACACGTCAATATCCACAAAATATTCACAATAACATATGTCCTTTAATACTTTACTTTTATGTTTACTTATGTCACTTTAGCTACTTTTTGTGTCTTAAAGAGTTACTAACATAAACATAATTATTAGGTTATGCGTTCCTTGGTATATTGATCCTTATAACAAATTTAAGGCTGTTTTAGTATTATGACGATTATTACAAGATTTGGATTACTTTTAAATTATTCAAATCGGCCAATCCATTCTCAAAAGATATCATAAATGTAAAAATTGTATATAAAAATGTCCTGACTATCTCATCAACGTCCTCTGTAATCTCTTGGACCTAGGCAGCTGAAATATTACAGAAAGGTTTATTTTGTGAAATAGGCCAGGGGTAAAAAACGGATTTCAGGAAACTCGAGCTCTAAGAGGCTGAACAGAGCAAAGAACTTTTCCATGCTTACAGTATCTGGCGAGCTACAGACTTGAAAACTTGAGTTATGACTTTTTATAAGAAAGAAATTAACACGCTTTTCAACATTTTATGAAAATCGACCTCAACCGTTCAATTCTAAATAAAGAGTTAGATACAGATATCCCTTTAAAATTAAAGCTTTTTGTGATGACCTATATTACAACTAGAGTCGAGGAAAAAACGCTCCCTTAACCGATGCAAACCTGTATTTTTACGAGTTGTAAATTTATGTGCAATTAGAAATATATATAGAATTATGTGTCACTTAGTTTAATTTCTCTTAATATAATTAAAATAAAACACTGTATTAATTTGGAATGGCGTCACTTACACTACACATAAAAAAATCCCCATTTGTTTGTCGTCGTCCAGTATGCCAATATCGAGTTATTTCAAAAGTTCACGTTAAGTGTTTAGTTTCAAACTTAGTGGAGCTTGTTAGCAAGTTAATTACATGACATTAATAACATTACTGCACTCACCGTACTACTTTACCTAGTTATCGTAAATTAAAATTATCGATATCATGTGGCACAGCGTTATTATATGATGATACAAGCGCAGGAGTACCTATGAGGGTATAACAATATGTTATTTTATTATAGGTACTATCGAGGTCTCTCGTGCCCTTACCACTTTGTAGAAATATTCGTTTGAACTGATCGCATCGGACACGCCCACACGGCCCTAATTGGCTTCGTATTTTACTACTATTTATACTACGGCCAATCATAAACAACTAGTTTTAAACTCGCCCTTGATGTCAGTACTGTCAACTGTCAATCTGCTTTACGCGTTCGTGAATTGTTTGTTTGCGCACGCGCGCCATTCTTGAATGAATGGAGCGGGGCGTGGCCTGAAGCGATAGGCATCGTGCAGTGTGCAAGTGACTTTCGGCTTAGGACTGATAAGGCGCCAGAGGCTTCGATAGTACATCTACTCAGTTAAAATTGAGGATAATGGTATAAATCAAACAATAATAAATTGTCACAAAAAATAATCAATAAAAATATTTTTGAAATAAATTAAAAACCAACTGAATTAAATAGGAGTAAAGTGTCATTGAAAAATAGAGGTTTACCATCTTTTTATTAAAAATAAATATCTTCAAGACTACATAGTATTAAATTATTCATTCAAATGTAAGAATTATAATCTCTAACGAAATCCAAGATCAAAAAGGCATTGCATTATTAAATTTTGATTTTATACACACTTTGTTGCAGGAATTTACAGTATTCCCTTATCTCTAATGTATATTCGTAAGGTATTGTACAATCTTACAGTTATATCGCCTAACAATGGTCCCATAATAACCAATAATAATTCAGTTTTTGGTAAAGGGATTTTACTTCATTTCCTTAGTGTCATTGATCCAATATGTCTCATTGTTTTGTCTATGAACAGCTTCTTAATTAATGTCTATTATATCTGAATACTACATATCTAGCTTCAAGTTTTATTTTGTATTGTGCCTTTTTTGTTATTTACTTAATTAATTCTAAATTTAATTGATCGGCATAACATATGTCTGATGCAGCATGGAAAGCAGTGATAAATGTTAGAATATTATATAATGTTTATTGGTCTGACCCATTCCAGTGGAAATATCTTGTGACATAGGTGTAATTACAACCAAAATATTAATAAGAAATAAATTGCACAATAATGTTTTATGGGGAGTTAAGCAAAAAGCATCATATGTAAGTACCTATATGTAATAGTAAACTGAGAAATAGTTTCCATTAAAGTTAAGTGAATGTAGTGACAATTTTTGCTGCAATTTATAACATACACTAATTTTTGACCAAATGTATAATAATGTAATTGACATTTAAAGTTGTGCTGCAACTGGTTGGTGCAGTGATATATTAAATTTAAAATATAATTGAAGGTATGTAACAGGCTGGAATAAACATGTACGATTTTCCATGGTCAGGCTAGACTTGGGTTTCAAAATAGGGTCTGTCGTGGTAAACCCAAAACAGGGCCTATTTATGAAAGGATGATTGATACAAAAAGGTTTTTAAACAAAAGTTAAAATTTGATAGAATCAGGCGTTACTTGGCGGAAGTCCATATCCATTAGTAAAATAAAAAATATGTAGCTTACTTCCGCAAAACTCGAGCAGTGTGCACCGCCCGCCCTCCCGCAAATAAATGCAGGAACACGTGTAGAGTAGTTGGTGAAGGTGCCCGGTATCTGCCTAACCTAACCTAACCTACATATTTTTTATTTTACTAATAAAAGTTACAATGGTGCCAGGTCAATGCCGAACAAATAAAAATGGACATTATAGCATCACATCATTCTAATAAAAACTTTTCTAGTTTTTGAAAACAAACCAAAAAAATGAGTCCTAGGTTTGACCTGTCTGTGAACGTAGAAGGTATAGTGACCCCATAAAAATAGCTTAATAATTGTTAAAAACCTCATTTTAGAGTAGAATCACAAGTGACGTGCACTGCTACGCAGATATAGTGTGATAAAAGGCATGGTGCGCGGCAAGTCGCCTGGCCATAATTCTTTTAGTGTTGAGCATTTACAACATGCTGGTGTTCATTTACCGAGGGTGCTTGCCATGTTGTTTCATTGTTGTATACGGTATGCTTACCTGCCAACATGATAAAAACTCTGATTGTGCCTATGGTGAAAAAACGAAAATGAAACACCTCTTATATAAATAATTATAGACCCATATCGCTGACCACGGTTGTAGCGAAGGTGCTGGATAGTGTGCTTGATTAACAGTTTGATGATTAAGTGGCGTAGTATGATTAAGTGGGCAGGACCTTTATCTGGAACTTTATCTTAGAGTGCGATAGTAGTGAGACAAGGGGGGCTTTCATCACCTCGGTTGTTTAACTTATATGTAAAAATACTGATTGGTGAGCTCAACAGTACCATGATTGGCTGTTCCATTGATGGAAATATTATTAATAATATAATCTATGCTGATTACATGGTATTGTTGAGCCCATCAATCAGTGCATTAAGAAGACTGATTGATGTCTGTGAAAGGTATGTATTGTACGTATGGGCCTCCCCATAGTCTCAGGTACAATAGCTTTAAGAGCGAGCTATTAGCCTTCAAAGCTGGAAACAAGCACTACACTCAGCTACCTACGGTCACACTCTATGGCACTCCATTAAAAATTGTATGTATCTGGGACACTGGGTCACCGCTAAATGATGGTATGCATATAGAGAGGGAGCGTAGATCGCTGGCCGTGAGGAGTTATATGTTGATCCATACGTTTGCCAGGTGTGCAAAAAGTGTTAAACTTACTTTGTTTAAAGTTTGGTAGTATAACTTTTACACTTGCAACTGTACTCAAAGGGTATCAGTTCAGTGCACTACGCGTGCAGTACAACAATGCATTCAGGATGCTTTTGGGGTTGCCACGTTACTGCAGTGCATTAGGAATGTTTATAGAGGAGCGTACAGATAGCTTTGCCGCCATATTGCGTAAGATAGTCGCTTCTCTGATGCAACGCGTGCGTGGCAGTTGCAATGGCCTCCTGGTAGGCATAGCTCAAAGAGTAGACGGCTCAATACTCAGGCACTGGATCACGTCGCATGTAGTGTCTTACAATCGTGCCACAAAGTGAATAAGTCACTTTTGATAAAGATTTGACATGGTAATACAATTAAAATTATAATTTTTTTTTACTAACATAATTCGTAAGCATATTGTTACAAACAAATATGATCATTATTTCAGAAATAAATTATCGAATTGAATTGAATAATTATGTTTTATGAAATGATAAAATTTCAAAATTTCTCGAAAATGTATAGCTCCATGTTTTTTGGGATGGGTGTTTGTCTTTATGTGTGTATAAAATATATATGAGGTGCCTGATATTTATTTTCAAAAATAATTTCTCTAAATAATAACTTCACCGTTGTCTTTTGTTTCAGTGTTCGGAGTGTAATGCACAAATATATGGAAAAGAAAAATGAAGTTAATTTTGACAAAATATTCAATCAAGTCTTAGGTGAGTAGTTATGACTAAAATGACACATAGTTTTAATATAACATTTGCGCTAATAGTAAGTATTGAATGTCTGAAACTGCGGTGTCCAAAAATACACATAAATATTATTTATAAATGACGTCACAGACATTGAGTTCGTAATTAAGTGTAAGTCTAATTAATACCAAAGCAATTCTAGCTTTCTTATTTTAGTATTCCGCAGTTCTCACATTACACATAAATAATAATAGTTTACTTTGTGCAATGTTAGAAGCCATCAAATAGTAATTTCTATTTTTGTCTTGTTTTCTTATTTTGTTTAACCTCTATAAAAGTTTTTTTGCGCGAGTTGTAACATGCAAAGCTCATTGTTACATTCAAAGCACCTCGAGTATAGTGCCATCGGATTCGGCAAAAAATCTGCGTGTAAACAGTGGAGCCCTTTGACGTTCTTTTCATCTAAACCGATTTCGTCTGACCTTTTACAACCAAGATCGAAGTAGCTCCGAGTTTGCAAATACGATTTTATTAGCTTGCTTACTATTTTACGTTTCAGTACGTCTACTGTTTCATCAGCGTTACTGTTTACTAGGTCATTTAGGATGTTCATTTTAGTACTTTCTATGTTAATTAAACAGGACGCAGCAGTAATATCTTGATTAGAGGTTAATTAAAGTTGCAGTTTCCGCTTATAATGTTTTGGGTGTGCTGGCAATACAGCGAGCAAGAAGAATGCAAATGCCCATTCCTGACAATAAATCTTTTTTAATATTATTCTTTTCTACTGTGGTCATCAGTCTCATTGGTTAGTGATAGTCGAAAGTGAGCCAAGTTTTAATTGTCCCCTTGAATTCATATCTATAAATAAAATTTAAGTTAACTGTGTGAGCCCTTAATAAATAGCACAAGGCTAAAGAAGCAAATGCATAATCATAAATAATAGTTTTAAAAAATGTTTCTGCATATCTGAAAGTTTTTTTAATAGGCTTGGAATTGGGGCAATGATACTCAAAGATTCTTTATTAAGACAAGTATCTTGACTTTTAATTTCTTGTATGTTTATTTCGATATATTGCAGGACTCAGAAGTTAGGACTTTATATATTTGTAAATTACAGCTAGCTAATGGGTATCATACCCAAAAATGCTCGCCAAGTCCAGTTGGACTAGAAAATTTTCAAGGACTGATAGCTTAGTGTTAATTGATTTGTTAGATTGCTGCTCGTAAGAAGCTTTTGTAGTGGGATTAGTTGTTATGTCAAGTTGATATTTAGATTATAGTATTTCAATTAAATTCAGTAATAAAAAATATAATTGGGGTAAAACTGATATTGCTTTTCAATGGTATAATTGTATGGTCTGAAGACAACAAAAGAGTAACGTCTACCGTATAGGTTAGTAAATTGTAAATAATGTTTACATCTTATTCCGAATAACAACACTGATAAAATTATTTGCGTATGTACACCCTCTATTTGACTAGGTGTGCAATGCAATGCTGCTGATTGCAAATACTAAGCGAAGCACTACCTTACCTAACCTCACCTTAATCATTAACAATTGCCTCGAAAATATCGCGAACCAAACTGGTTGCTGGTACCACATTGATGAAATTTGGCGCCAAAGGTTCTGTGCGGAATCGCGCCCCCCCCTTCGATTTTGAATTCGGGTACCTCATTTTGTTCCTCTCCTCGAGAGGTGACTCGAGTGCAATTTTGAGCCCCCTACCCTTACACTGTGAGGACATATCCGCCCCAGACCGCAAAACTAGAAATGCGGATAACTCGAGAACCATTTGAGCTACAGAGTCGATAGACCTGGTTTTGGAAAGCTCTCGGCGAGCACTATCCGAGAAAAATATCAGATCGGACGATTTACGAAAATTCAACCCAAAAAAATGGCAAAGTAGTTTTCGGCGATTTTTTTCCCCTTGATCCAGTTGAGACTCAATCACCACAAACCACTCAGAATGTAGTCCCAACACCCCACTATGCACTCAAGAAGTTTCATCAAAATCGGTGCATGGCCCGATAGTTTAATAATGTTTTTTCTGGAGCAGGCCAGGGTTTTTCCATCCAATAAGGCATACTGAAAATGCTCATAACTCAGAAACGCTTTGAGTTACCGGGTCGAACGACACCTTATCAAAAACCTCTCAGGCTGGCCTGATCAATGACTTTGATTTGGCGTTCCTGGAAAATCAGATTTCGTCATTCCCCATCAGAAGATCGGTTCGAATTAAGAATGAATGAAAACACGAGGTTCCGCAAGCCGCGAAATCACCGAAAAGCTGTATTAATATGGATTTTCTGCAGAATTCGTCGCGAACTCCGTCGACCGTTCCGCGAAGTGATTCTTGGATGATTCTACTCACTAGGCTAGTTATCCTCCTACTCGTCCGATTCTGAGTCACTACGTGTAGGCACGAAAAGATCCGTGAGCTCTGATGCGGGACGAGGTGTACTAGACAAATGCCTGGCATAGGCCAGGTAGAAGATGGCAGTAGCTACGTGGGAGCAGCATCCGATCGTTCTCTTCTCGCTCGGGCATTCGCAGTAGTATCTGGCTTGACACGGCTCTGGCTTGACACGGTGCACACGTTATACTGTATTGTTCGCTTAACCTAGATGCTTTGGATAATCAATTTGGATGTCGAATTAATTATTTTTATTAATTAATTATTTCTCAATGATAATTTTTAATTAAGATATTTCAATAATAATTGTAGTAAATGTCGATAGACTTCTTGCTACAGTTATTCCCAATATTGATAAGGAATAATTGTTTAAAGGATAATCAAAATTAATAAGTTTTTTGCTTTTCTTTTATCCAATATGATTACCGCCCATTCTACAAATACAAGTTGTATAGGAATTACTGTGGAAAATATTGTTAAACGTATAAAACGATTGGTAAAAAAGATGTTACTAGAAAATTAAAATGATATTTAGAAAGCATGGCCATCTGTCAAAAAATATGCTATGTTTAATGTTCTAAAAATACAAACAATGAACTTCTTAAGATTGGACCACATCCTGTAGAATCCCTGAAGCGAATAACTACTTTAGCTCTGTGGGTGAGAAAATCGCTAATTCCGTGCTTAAAAAATCTTATCAAACAGAATTATTACTAGCAGATAAGTTCAGCCCTCAATGTGTATTGACACGTTCCCTTCTTTCTTCCTAAGTCCAACAAATAAAATAGTAATTATAAAGTTGATTAGTACACTTAAATCTAGTCATGCTGCGGGTCATGACTTTATAAGCGACAATATCTTAATGAAGACTAAATTTGCGATAGTTAGTCCCATTGTTCACATTTGCACCCTTAGTATGTCCTCTGGTACTGGTTCCCATCGAGCTAAAAGTGTCAATAGTAAAATTTTCAAATCAGGCCAGACTTGTGTTCTTATGAACCGGCTAATTACAGGCCAATCTCACGACTACTACTTAATTGTACTTACTTACTTAATTAATGTTAATACTAGGTGGCAAAAGTACCTCGAGTTTAAGGGACTGCTGGCCGAGAATCAGGTATGGTTTTCGTTCGGGTAGATCCACTGAGGACGCCGTAATGATCTTGTTAATTTCATCATCAGCAAAATTAACGAAGGATAGAAATATGTCGGGGTCTTTTTGGATCTTGCCAAGGCTTTTGATACTTTTTCCCGGCCAATACTCTTAAAAAAGCTTGAGGTGCTTGGAATTAGGCTAATCGCTCTTGACTGGTTTTGCTCTTATTTTAGTGATTGAAAACAAAGAGTATCTACTGGAGATCCACATAGTGATTACGCTGCGATCAAATTTGGTGTGCCACAAGGAAGTGTATTAGTTCCAACGCTGTTCTTGACATATATTAAGGACCTGTGTTTCATGAAAATTATAATGCAAGAATCTTTTTATTTCTGCAGTTCTTCTTCAGATTCAGTTCAATCTTTGCAGATGACACTGCTATTATTTTTCATGCAAACGCTCGGCGTCGGGTCGATCATATGGCTCAAAAAGGAATAAGGACTTTCAGCTGATGACTAGACAATTGATTATCCGCTAGTGTTAACAAAACTAAATTTATTTCACTTGGATCAGCGGTACTTATATATGTGCAATGTTGTAAATTGGTTTCATATAAAAATATAAAAAAATCGTGTCATTTCAAATTTTACAGCAGTAATAAAACGAATATTTTTTTACACGATTACCAATATTTCCCTACTTATTAATTTATATAACTAAAAAAATCGCATGTCATAACATGAAGTGACAACTATTTGGTATAAATAACAATATAAAACAAAACCATGATATATACATAGGTGGACTCTGAGCTCATCAAAATAAGGTTATTTTATTATCAATAAGTAAGATTGCTCAAGCGTAACCTTCTGGTTCAATAAAGAAATATGTTTAGTTAAATTGAAATCAAATCTAAACCCTTGCATTGACTTCGATAAGATACTTCGGAAAAAGGTGGAATGTTTTAATTATATCCTACAGTTAATCTACAACAATTGGACTCCTAAAAGACACTAAATTCTATTATAAGATCGATATATTACAACACTATCCACCGGATTACACCGCCTGCCTACAATTGCTCGGGTCCTAATGAAGTTACCTCATGTCGCTGAAGATAATTCTCTTCTCCATCCAATTGGCTTTGCTCCCCTACGTGTCTAGATTGCGGACCAGGGCCTTAAAACCGTTTATAACTGCTATGAACTCATTAGCTGAACAAAGTGTGCAATCCATGTCACTAAAGTCGTACCAATGGCAAATATTCTAGCAAGTTTTCTATTTAACGATTGACCGCCACAATATTTTATAAAGTCGTTGAAACTAAAATTTTAACTTATTGTCATTTAAACGGTATCTTCCTTATTTTGAGTAAACGTGGTCTAAAGTTAGACCTGTACCTATGGTCTGTTCGCCGAGAGTTGATAAATATTGTTACGAACACACAAAGCGCAAAGAAACGAGCGCGGAACTACATAGAAGTATAGTCTCGAAAACCGGGTACATGCGCGAACTTTCCTGACACGGTCGATCACGTTCGCGCGAGCCGGGTACTTTCCAGAAAGGAACTTACTGGAATGGTCTGTGGCTCGTCTCGGCCCATATAAATAGCCGCAGAGAGGCGAGCGAGTTCAGTTCAGTTTGAGCTACCTTCGAGGCGACTTCGAAGTGAAAACTAGTGATCAAGAGAGATAACAGCGAAACCTACGACTTGGCTACGACCTAGGAAATCGTTAGTGCTTAGTGTTTAGATCTAGTGCTTTGTGTTGGACCTAGTGCTTCGTGAATAAAATCTTCAAAAGAGTCAGCAGGTCTTTCTCTCCAAATCCAGCGAACCCTAGCACGTAACAATATTACGAAACCTTCTTTGAATAGCGGCTGTCGCTTTATGATAGCATTCTGTATGACGGGCGTTGCTTATCGCCCTAAGTTTTGTGGTACGAGGCAAAGCAGCTGACGTCAAGTTCAAGGCATCCGGTGTCGCACACAAACGACAAAAACTTTATTTTTTGTTTGTTTTCACACACTACAAGGTGCTTAATAATATTAATAATAATCTATAAACAAAAGTATTGTTTTTTTATTACATATCGGTAAAAATAATAGGCCTTAATTTTGAGAGTTGAGGAATTCATTGTTAATGAAATAATTATACACATTAATTAATTCCTCGTATTACAAGTACTGCATAGTGACCCACTGGTCAAGCACAACCTTAAAAATGCCTGACAAATTATTTATATATGTTTCACACAATCCACAATTGCGGAAAAACTGAAAACTTGCAAGGAGCGATGGTATTCATTGTTTATCAACAAATAGAATGTCTTTTTGTAAAGATCATTTTGATATAAGTATTTTTAGTGTGTTTAACCTATAAATATATGTCAAAACAATTAAAATATATAGGTACAAGACAAAAGTGATTTTACTAAACTGAAAAACTGCTAAGTTTATAATAAATACTGTATGTCATTGGTTCCTCATAGGTCTTATACGCCAGGAGGTGCTATACCACGTTCTGCTAACCGCGATCTGTTTTTTAGAACTGGTCTTTTTATATAGTCATCGGTTTTCTGATAAGCGTGATTGTTTTTGAATTTCATGTCTTCACAATTAGTTTTTTTTTTCAAAATGTGTTACGCAAAGCTCTCTTGGTTGTATAAATTGTATGCGGTGAAGGTTGTGATAAATTATTCTGAAAACATTAATACTTTTTAACTTAATAGGATTTCGATTAACTTGCTTATCTATGTTAATGTGGAATTTTCGCAATTTAGTGATCGAGTGTGGAACTGATGTGTTAAGTGCGAACAATGGCGTAGATCCCCGAGGCAATATTACTGGCTCTCCCTTGTGGTTGGAAGTTCAGAACCGCAGACTTCTCCAAAGACGTTACGGCGCCCTCTTATAGTTCTCCTCCTATCTTAGATAACAACACCGAAGCGGTAGCTAGCGACCTTAATCAATTTTCGTTGATTTTTTTAGTGTAACTAATAACAACTAATAAGAACTACTGTCAAAATATGTCTAGCCGCTAGCATAGGAACTAATATGCAGTGACAATCATGGTATAAGTGTAAATAAAAAATTATGATATATAAGCACCCACCACGTACATATTTGAAATTACATAAAAATTATGGATCACAAAGAAAAAAGGGACCAGTTTATTATTTATAGTTTTTATATTTTTGTGCTTTAGCATTAAAACACCGAATCCCTTTAATACAGGAAAAATTTTGAAAAAAATCACTTAAAGTGGGAATCAAAGTCGCAATTTACTGGCAAACCTAAGCTGCTGAGACTTATTCCTCTTCTCTTTCGAAGTCTTACATTAATCGTGATGTTTATATACCCACATATATATAGACTTCTGTCAGAAAAGCATATGTTGTACTAAACCGTCAAGAAAGATACGTCTGCTCCAATTTTTCAAAAGCGTCAATGGAGCTCCGCCCGACCCTCCGAGATCTGTCATGATTTATGATCTCCTGACTCATGACCGGAATTAATATTATGACGCTTATATATCTGCAGCTAACGTAGACTGTCACATTTACAAGTTTATTCGTTCAATTTTATAAGATAAACTTTGTCACTATTTAATTTATATATCAATCAATAAAGTTGAAATCATGGTCGGCATCGGCAGCTAAATAGAAATATATCTAAGTCTGTCGAGTAAACATTGCCGTTAATTCTGTCACAATCCAGGTCAGAAACGCCGTAACCTCCGCCTACGCTCCGTGCACAATGGCAGAGGGTCTTCTACATATCCCCGAAGTCAAATCGCGGCGGGTCGAATCCATAAAGGATTCCCGCTGGGTCAAAGAAAAAGGTCAGAACGCCGTAAGCATGGAACATAAAAGAAGTGATTCTCTTTTTCAATAAGGGTGACCGGACACTGGAAAAACTACAGACCCTCACTTCTGAACCATACCTTTAAGTTGTTTTTGAGAATTAATACATATGCGGTGGTTCTCGCTGTTATGTTTGACGATTTCCAACTTTATTCTAGTAGATTTTAGTATACAAAGTACTGTAGAAAAAGCTTTAGTATCATAGAACATATAAACGCTGGGGCAAGTTGTATTATTTCGAGACTTGGGTGGTGCTGAACTTTCTCCAAAGGTGCCAAGTAGACTACAGGCACCTATATCGAGGTGTTGAGCTACCTATACGAAAACGCCTCTATTTTAATCTGACTACAGAACTTGAACTCAAATCCCAACCAACTGCAATGAGGTGTGAGGCAGGCTCCAACTTCGACAAAAAATCTCTTTGAGTCCAGCGCGGATGGGCAGCTTTCAAAACGAAAGTTTTTTTCCAGTGAGCTATTGGTCTCGTAAGAATACTTGATGTCAAGTATCGCTCTCTCTATTGCCCGCTGGATATGCAATGAAGAGAGCGAGGCTTGGCGTTTCACTGCCCGATAGAATCAAACTAGAAAATCATCGCATCCAAATTGGCTGTCTCATAACAAAAGTCTTTGGCCAGTGAGTGTTGCCACTGGTAAAATACGTAAGTGAGATGTGGTCGTGAACTTTTGGTCTCGTAAGAATACTTGATGTCAAGTATCGCTCTCTCCATTGCCCGCTGCGTGAGCAATGAAGAGATCGATGCTTGGCGTTTCACTGCGCGATACAATCAGAAATGAGGATACCCGTAGGAGGACAAAAGTAACCGCCAAAACAGACTGGACAGACTATCCAGTCAAGATCATGGGTAGCTGTTAGATGCGGGCGGCGAAGGACTGATCGTTATGTAGATCCGGGAGGCCTATGCTATGATTATAATGATAATTTATTTTAAATTTCTAAAAATTGCATAGAAGATTCACGTGACTTGACCTACTATTTTTGATAATGATAGTGTTGATTAATTGTTGTGTTATTTATCTAAAATGGCTCAATAATTTAATCAAATCTGGTATTTCATTCTTTCAATAAAAAGTAGTAATATAGCGTAGCGAAAAGCCACACGCGCAATAAAAAAATTTAGAGCGGAATACGTAGAAGAAATTTAAAGCAAAGAATGCCATGAGTCATTTGTATTTAATATCAAAAAATATGCAGCAAAAAATATTCCTACGAAGGATCATACGAACAGAGTGATGTCGGGTTAATTCAAAATACATTGGCATAAATATTACAGTAATAAACGTATATTTACATAAAATAATAACAATTAACTCAAACTACTTTTTCCTAATTCAAACAAATTTTTTTTTCATGTGAAACATGATATGTACTTCTTACTTATCATCGATATTCACAAATTGCTATATATAACGTAAATGTCAGTACAATGTAAGAATTTATTTAGAGAAGAAAATCTGTTACAATGACTGAAGTTGGGTTTGAGTATCTTTTTCTATTACAGTGTGTCTAATACCCAAAAAGCTGTACTTAGTGTACAATAAATAAATAAGTTTTATTGATATCCAAAGAAATTGTAATTAGAAAAAAATAAATCGATCAGGCTGGATTCAAATCCTTGATATACGGGCGAGTACTCTTCCAATTGACAAATCCGTTTCCAAATATAAAGCGCACAAAAATATAATAATTATAAAGCTATTTCTTCTTTATTGGTTGTTGGATACTTGTAAAAGTTATATAGAATACAAAGAACAAGGCAAGGTACTGACGTCAGCTTTAAAAATATGCATGAAAAAATTCACTAATTTACTATAAAAATTCAACCAATATGGTTCTGAGGTGGCTTAGAAATCAAATTGATTAACTTTTAATAAATCAACAGGAAAATCTGAGGCAGATCTTAGCCGAAAAGCGACCACTGCTGGACTGAAGCCTCCCCCAATAATGTAGAGATTTGCCATAATCTTCACGTTTCGCAGGCGGGTTTGGGGTTGCAATGTAAAACCACAATTCGGGAAACGATGCAGATCATGATCTGCTGAATTCAATTATCTGACTTCGACATAATATAAAACCTTAAAACATTGCTTAATTAATTTTTTTTATCATAATGCCTGCGTAATAAGGCTGTGATCTCGCCGTATGAAAGCTTCCTCTCGAGATGAGTTAACAACGCAATTTATGCCGGCCCCATTTCCACTTGCAGCAAATAACTTTATCGGCTACATTGCCTCGGTCAATGTAGGAGAATGTGGAGCGAAGCCTGTTGTATCGAGGTAACTGGATTACACATATACGATTCCACTAGAAGTTCTTTGTTTGATAAAGCCGTAATGATAGTTTTCATTAAGGTACATAATAATATTAATAGTATTCGTTGTCTGTGCAATAATGCATAGGGAGGTCTTAACAAGATCTGTAATAAAATAATACATATGTCCATTATAATACTGCTATTTATAATTTAAAGACAATTTCCATCAAAAATTATAAACATAGTGGTGTTCCTAATGTATATTAATATATACAACTAGCTTAAAAACCACTTAGTAATAAATTTCGGTTTTAATGTTTATAAGACTAAATAAAAAAAACAACCACTTTTACTTAATTAGTGGCTTTAGAGAAGCCGTGATCACAGGATGATTAAGGTAATGGTAGTCATACAAGGTGTCACAAAAGAAAGTTTACATTTGCTTAGCTGACTGCGTGAGCTCATTGAATTTGAGGGGCGCGGAGGGTATGCCAATAAGTAACCTGGCTATTGGGAATTCAGTCAGTCGCTATGGAGCGATTTACAAACAAGAGTTTTACAAAAACGGTGATTTAACGACTAGCGCGTAGAAGATTCTGCCGTATTCGAGGTTCTGGTCACTCATATGATGCGCCAAGCATTCCTCTTACACAAAAAAGTGTTAAAAAAATTTAAAGAAACCGGTTCAACACTAGAATAACCAAAATCTGGACTGCCAAAGTCATCAATAACGGCAGAAAACGCGGAGAGTGTAAACCAGAACTGACTCATGGAATCCGGAAGCGCGGCAAGTGCTTGAATAGTATATGATATTTCCCTGACAAATTGATATCCAGGAAAGGCAACATAAACTGGCCTCCACGCAATCCTGATTTAACTACTACGGACATTATCTTGTGGGGTTATCTCAAATCTAACGTTTATAACAATAAACCGACTCATCATTCTCTGGCGCATTTGAAAGAAAATATACGCTACGAAATCGCAGCCATCACCACCTGTCGAGCCGTCGTTGGAAATTTTTCTTTTCGATTAAATGAATGTCGTGAACGCGAAGGTTTACATTTAAACGATATTATTTTTAAGACATTAATTCCCAAACAATATTTACAATTTGTTGTCTTGCAGTACCCGCTTGACATGCTTAAGTTCAGCTCATGCGGTCACTGAAGCAAAGATATCCCTAAGGCTACCTCATAACTGTACAAAATGGAAATGAAACTTTTGAAAATGTTTTATTTAAATACCTACTTATACAATTCACTTCATAACAGTTACAATATAAAAACATAGTTAAATAGAGATTCTTTTATATAAGTAAAATATTGTCTTATTTATTGAACGCATTAATGCGATTCCTAGAACGAGTGACTAGTAGGCTTGCTAGCTATTTTAGAGATTTATATTATACTCAAGCAAAGCTATTAAGGATTTGATGACTTCCGGTAAAATCAACGTAGAAAAATAGTCATTTTATATTATATAGATGATTTAACAACTTCATTTTGAACAGATCAGTATGTTAACCAATGTTATTTTGCCCAATATCTAATTTGTTTATATCCATTTGATTAACAAGGGCCATACGGAAAGCGCCAACGAATAGATTAGCCATCCTCCGGACTAGTTCTAATACGTTCAGTTGAATATAAGCAAATTTCTGCAAATTTAAGTTTCGCTGGTAATAACCGTGTCATGTGAATGATAATTATATTTATGAAAATAGGAAATGCCGCCAGCTGTAAAATAAGAGCTGTAATTAAATTTCTACCAAACATTCAATATAGGGTGGATCTATAGTCGTGGCGTCGGCAGATAACCATCTGTTTACAAAACTAAAGGAGTTATTGGCAGGAAAAAAATTTGAAACAGATAAATTGTTGAAATGAGCTGTAACTACGTTTTCAATACACTGGCGATGCATGAACATGAGGCTGGGATACAAAAAACCCGTCACATGTTACTAATATATATGCTTCAATTTGGGAAGTGACTACGTAGAGAAGTAGTTTTACATATTATATGTCTCACTTGCAATTATAAATTCATAAGGAATAATTTTAATTATCCTAATACTCTAACTGGAAATTCATACACATATTTATCACACACACACCCACACACACACACACGCATGCACGCACGCACGCATACCCACATTTAAACAAAGAAATCGAGAAGACTCATCAACAGGTTTACAGCAGCTACCTTATTTATTTCGTTTACCTCTTGAGCTCTGATAATTAAATTCGCCAAGGCCAAGTGATAAGGATAGTAGGGCCTAGCGAAGGAGACGCAAGGCAGTTAAGGAAAGTCATAATGTAGAAAAAGACCAAATTTAATGATTGTCTTCTCTAATTTGTTATCTAAATTCGCCTAGGCCTAGTGATAGGTACAGTAGGGACCTGGTGATGGAGACGCAAGGTAGTTATGGAAAGTCTTAAGGGAGAAAAAGGAACAAATTAAATTAGTAACTTCCCTATTTTTGTTTATAAGACGAAATTTAAATAAACCTTTTTTACCAGCAACAACGCTCTTAACCGATGTAACTATTTAATTTTGAGCCGAAGCCAAATATGTATACCTACAATCGACGAAGATCATTAAATTATTTTCCAGTTTGGGGTCATTCATTTATTACGTAAGACTATTTTCGCTAGTTTTTGACCCCCTCCCCCCCTATCGTAAGAAAAAATAAGATTAGGCCTCCCCCCCCTGTTTAATATTTATTACGTAAGAATCTAAAGGCAAAATGAACACACGTTTGTTTTGTTTTAATGTTTATTTTTCAAAGTAATAATTTTTAGAAATGTTTATTTGTACTTACAAAGGTACCAATAATTTTTATTTTGACGTGACAACGTCTTATAAATTGGTTTGCCGGGTGACACTTCAAGAAACTGCGTTACGCTCCGCTCACGTTATGCGCTTACAATGAGAGCGAGTGAGAGGCACGCGTCCCTTCCACTCGGGAATGGTTAGCCCGCCTAAGAGCGAGAGAGACAGACATAAAAAGTGGAAGGGACGCGTGCCTATAAATTAATGTTTTAAATATAATTCTTTGTATAAATAAATGTTTTAAATTGTTACTATTATTTCATCCTTCTTCCTACTATACGAATGAATATTCACATTAAAATTATTTTACCACTCAAAGTCGTTGTCACGTAAAACTTTCGCCCGTATACCGACTTTACAGGCAACCAACCAGTTTTTTTTGGGGGAATAAACTTTGATTTTTATTATTCATCTTTACCTACATAAGATTTTCAGTCCAGGGGCTCAAAACCCACTCGGAAAGTGGATCTGACACTGGAACATCTCTAATAATAGGTGTTGCTTCTATTTGGTTATTCAGGATTGTGACGTCGTCAACGTTCACCCATTCCACATCAGCTCCTATGCGGCACAAAACTTCTCCTCATCTTGCATATATGGCTAAAGCTTTTTTTTTTTCAATATTTAAAATACGGCCACGAAGTTTTTGGTTCACTATCCATTTGCATAAAAATTTAAACCATAAAATATGGTGGCATATGGTTATTCATACTAATGATATTTACGCATAATATTATTATTCATAACAAATTAAGCTTATTTGGTTTAATCATTAATACAATCAGCACAATCATATTTAAGCATGAAATTCACAACCATTACTTTATAAAGGCATAATGGTAGCAAACCATAATGAATAAAATCATAATCATCTTACTAAGTAACTTCTAAGATTACAGACACACATCAATAACTTTTTACATAAACATTACTCTAACCTTACTAAAACCTTTTTTTTTCCGGGGGAAAATGCTTTACGCATGCCCCACTGTTGGGTATACGGTGGGGTTACTCACCCGTTAGTAAAAGGCTGACAGTCATACCCACTAAAACCCCCCGCTGTACTTCACATCACCGGTGGGCCTTGTGGGACCCTTTTTAGGAATCACCATTACAGCCCGGTGATTAGTCCCTTTGGACTCCTCCACGATTCGGTGATGCCTGAGTACAGTCAGGCAACAACATAGGCCAGCTAGGTGTGTGTAATGCCACCAACGGATACCCGGTCCGCTGATGGCCACCCCACTGCCTTCTCCCAGTTATATCAGGATTTGCGCGGCGTAAACGCGCCGCCGTCGCCCAACTCTCTTCCTCCTCATTAGGACCGCATTTTGGGCTTCCACCCGGATCCTTTCTGCAGCCTCCTTCTGCGAGATGATGTTCTCGCCTACTGCCTCCCATGACAGTACCTCTCGGTCGCCAGCATGACCTTAGCCACGCCGGCGAGCAACAGGTCCCTTCCAATCACCGACACCAGAGTGCCGCACTGCAGGATCCACGCTGGGCACACCTCCAAGGTGTGCTGCGCGGTGTCTTCCGCAGCGCTGTACTCGTGGCACGATGGGGTCGGCTCCCTCTGAATGCGGTGCAGGTACTTTTCAAAGCATCCGTGCCCGGAAAATACCTGCGCCAGCCGGTAAGTCACCGACCCGTTCTTTCTCCCACACCATTCCCTAAGGATTGGCCGCACCGAACCATACCTAAACCTACTTTGACATTATATAATATAGGAAATACTGGTGAAGGTCACTTTTTTATTTTTTAGATTCAACTTCTTCAAAGAACCATTAATAAAATAAAAGTTTATTATAAAATACTATTATGCGACTAAACACTATGCCTAAAAACATTGTGCAAATTATAATTATGCATAAATATATAAGACCTAATTATAATTATGCCACAGTACATATGTTGCTGAAAATCAATTATGAAAAAGTAATATTATGCAAAAAGAAATATGCCAAACTCGTTATGCAAAACTATTTTAGAAATAAATACATTATGCTAACGAAAGAGATTCCGAAGTTATTACCTATATGCATCCGAGCGAACCTCGGCACTTGCGTGGTTGTCCGCGCTTTTTTAAAGTATAATTTTATCTTTGCGCATTTTTGTGATCTTACGTAAGAACTATTGAGACCCCCTCCCACCCCCTTGTAAGAAAAAATAAGACAAGGTCGACCCCCCTCCCCCCCCCCTAAATCGTCTTACGTAATAAATGAATGGCCCCTTTCCAGCAGCCATCATTTTAAGCTTGATTAGCTTGATTGGCACTTACTCAAATCTACATTACTTTAGTTCAGTAACTTAGTTCGAAGATGTAAAACTTGTTTTGGCAAATAAACATATTATTATTATTATTAGTTGTTAAGATTAAAAAGGTTCTTTTACGTTTATCAAAGACGTTCAAGTTGCCGTTGATGTAATTATTTGTGTGGACGTGGCTGGTCTCCAAAGTATTTAATCTTTGCTGGCGAAAGAATAAAATCTCTTCTAGATAAGACGCTTCACTATGACACTGGCAATCGCAAGTAAATAGTTGCGAAGGCGCCCCTAATCTCAGCTTATCCAAAACTGTCACGATAAGCATTATTGTTGTATTAATAAGTAGCTAACGAACCCAATAATAATTTCTTATCCATTTGCGAGGATTATTTTTGTTTTAGATATATACATACATAGATATTAATTATATCATGGCGGTCTGATTTAAAAAACATGCAAGAGCTGTTAATAGCGAATTTTATTGCAACTGCTTTTATGGTTAATGAGGACCACATAACAATCATCTATGGCTGCTTCTTGCTGGCTTAAATTCTATTCCTAGTAACGGAGGTATACTTGTGCCTGATCTGATTGGTTCTTCCATTAGTCGACATCATCTGCGCGAGTCATTGTAATAACCGACAATATTAACATTCTGGTAAATAAAACAGCTAGTTCCTTAAACATTAGTAATGCCGGGTGAAATTCGATCTAACCGTTATAGTACAGGCCAAGTTCAAGCGCAATTTTTATTTAAAACAAAATATGGAATATTATTTTATCTAATTATTTCTAGTTATTGTCATTAACTTACCATATACAATTCTGGAAACCGTTTAAAATCGTTTTATCAGAATAATGGTAATCCAGAGTTTGACGTCATATTTCACAGAAAAAATTGTAATGTTTGTAATTTGATGAGTCGTTATTTAAACCATCGACCGTGCTATTTCACTCAATAAATTCACGTGATTAACACGAATTGTATCTGTCGGCTCTATTACGAATGACAGAGAAGAAGACTGAAGGAACTATAAATTCAATTTAATTCTGTTTTATGTATTTGCCTTCAATACACTCCTGCTTTATTATTTTAAAAGCAATTGCATGCAGTTTTGACGACATTCATCTGACATTTCATGTTTATATTTTATAGTTACTTATACTGCATATACATATAGTACTTCATTCGTTTGTCGAGAAGTACATTCTATTGACGGCCACTTGGTGCAACGGTAGCGATCCTACCTTATGCGCCAAAGGTTCCGGGTTCTAATCCAGTCAAGGGCATATATGTTTGTGTAATTAACGTAAGCATTTGTTACCGAATTATGGTCGTTTATGTACTTATTAATATATTCTGTACATTATTTAGTGCCAATAGTACAGCATAGCTCAGCTTAGTTTAGGACTAGGTAAATGTGAGTTATTCGGAATTAATTATTATTATACCTTATTTTTATAATGAGAAGTTCTTTATGACTCCTATCTGTTAGGGTTAGGGTTAGGGTTAAAACTGACTTGACCGCAGGTTATTGTCGACTAATTTCAGTATGATTTAACCGAAGGTTTCAGACTTCATGTTTCACATGTTACATTAATCGACGACCCGGATTAGGGCGCAAGATATTCTGAAGTTAATGTTCCATGTAATTAGGGACACATTTATATGTGTTTTGTTATATTCCTTGTTGCATAATAAACTATTTCGTTTGTTTCAGGTTATTTATTATTTAAGGAATTCTGTGAACAAACGTCAGAGGAGCCAGTGCCACAATTAAAATTTTATGAAGAGGTAACGTCTTTCTTGTTTCATAGCTTATTTTTTTATCTATTCTATATATTTTTAATCGTGTATCATAATTTTAATATTTTTTATGCAGTTTATTTAATCAAATACGGAAGTATTTTTATACGAGTTTTAATAATAGATTAATACTATGCTATCTTCAACAGATAAAATTATATGAAAAACAAGAATGTATAGAAGAGAGGCGGCGGATCGCGAGGGACATTTATGACAATTTTATTATGAAGGAACTATTAGCACATTCACATGTGAGTATACTTATAAAATATTTATAAGTGATCTAACCTACAAATCAAAAATGGACAGACCAACTACGTACATATACGCTTAACGATAAAAACAATTATGTACTTCTAGCTCAAACGACGGTTCATGGTCACGCCCCGACTCTCGTGCAACCGCAGGCAGTGGCGATTGTTTGTATAATGAGGGTCGTTAGCGTACACTTGGCGCGGTGCCTGGTAGCCTCTCGGTCGTCGATAGCGAACGACGTCCTCTTGTCTAATGTCTGTAGTTTCCATCATTTTCTTGACACTAATGAAACTGACAATAACCGTTAGAGATAAAGTGCTCCACTCGTCGGCTCTGTTGATTATTTGTACAGTAGAGTCATTAGCGTGACTTTCCGGTGACTGTCGCTACAGATTGACGGACTGCTCTCGTTAAACCATAATAATTTAAAATTTGAATAATTTAAACAGATTGCTTAAAGAAAGCCTCAAATTATAAATTAAAGTAAAGCTTATTTATTAAGAAGCGCAAACTTTATTTTAACTTTATAAAACCTTTTATGATACATAATTAAATTAATGATACAGTATTAGAAAAGTATTAGAATTACAAAACATTGAAAAATTAATCAAGCAGTCCGACGACGTTATACTTTACTACCAAGGTTTGGAATTTTAGGGTTAGGATCACGAAATCTTTATATTTGCAAGGAAAACAAACAATATTCACACAGGCTTTGTGGTGGCACAATCGTCCCTATTTTTTATAAGATCGACATCAAATTTTTCTTAATCTTAGACAGTTATATACAGAAGTTTAAAAAATATTTTTGATCTCCCACACCTATTCGCCGCAGAAGTTTTGCCGTGTTAATTTATGAAATTATCGATTTGTGTGGATATTTAAAAAAAATCGGTTAGTTACTAACATTTCAAAATTTTTCTTATTATTAACCTCTAAATATCTAGGTACATATAACAAAAAAAAAGTGTTTTTTTTTTAATTCAAGCAAAGTATTCAAGTATAAATTATAAGACATTAAAATATAATCTATAACAATGTATTTTTATCACTCAATTTAAAATGACTGAATCATGCTGGTAGAAGTATATTCAAAATGTGGACTGGATTCCAAATTAATTACACACACCGAAGTTATTGCTTCATAGTAGTTATGCGAATAATATGGTGTAGGAAAAAAATCGGCAATTTGCTATCCACAGTTTTATCCTTACCATGAATAATATGTTTGTTAACATTAATAAATTGCTGTTATCTTTAAAATTTAATATAAATTTATTGAACAGAACAGAATTTAAAATTAAATAATAAGAATAATGTCTATTTTTCGAGGCTTTTGGAAACTTATAAAATCACGTTCAAGTGACAGGCCATAAAAAATGCAATAAAGTGTCAATATAATATCAACTAGGGTTCTCGGTATTTGTATTATGTAAGCGATAAAATTTTAGTACTTACTAGCTTATTTTTTTAACTTGTTTGCAGTTGCTCATTATTTAATGTTTTTATATGACATCAATTACTAAATGGCCTGATTTTAAGTCTTTATTTGTGCGAATGTTACCATAGATTCAAGACGACGTAAATAAACTCCTCATTTCTAATCTTAATTCACATGCGATAGTTATATTTGCTTATCATTTAAATTCAGCCCTTAAAGCACTCCTCCTAAGATTCACAAATTTATGGTGTTCGAACTTTGATAAATATTTTTACCGTAAATTCGACAGACTTCAAGCAAATATTAATTAAATTAGTCTAAATATATATATTTTATGATAACAGTAATTAATAGAGTGAGAAGGTAGGTGAGATAGTTAAATACCTTCTAAAGTATGAACTAATAATAGTCCATCCATATTCTTGATGACTACTTTTTCTTTAAAATTGTTTCTTTAAAATAATTTGAGCAATTTACGGCTTTCTATTGTGGTTGAGATAGAGGAAAAACATTGCACAAAAAAGTCTTGCAGTCTTATAAGCAGTTGTTGCGGACGTTTTCTTTCAATATTCCCACAATTATATCATCGATTTTTTATACTTCAGTAATATCATGCTACAACCTTTCAGTATATTACAAGCATTTTTATTTCACATGAGGAAAAGATTCGACCTGATAATAAGTATAGTTAGTTCACTATATTTGTCTTCTTCGTTAGTATTTTTTCTTCGCATCTTATAAAAAACATGTTTATAATAAACTTAATTTTCTACTTTATTGGCAATTTGTTTTATTTGAACCAAAATTTATTACTGAATTGAAATTGTTTTTGGTAAAGGTAATGTTTTTAATTTTATTAAAAATCTTTGTAACTCTTGTTGTTATAACAACTGTAACAATATGAGTAAATAAAGATTTTGTTACATAGGAATTTGAATGATGAAAGCTTTTAATGTCTGTCGGATTAGTGGGGTAGGTCTGTCGGAAAGTTGATGTCTGCCTCAGTCATCGACTTATGCGACTCACGCCGCGCCCCAATTGTGGAAAATGCCCCAGTTAAAAGTTAAAGCTCTTTGTAAAATAAATTAAAGATATGAAGCCGGTTTTTAAATCCAACCGGGATTGTTTTCAGTCCGGGGGATTGAGGGAGAACTTTTTTCGCCCTTGCATTTTAATTGTAGAAACTATTGGTATGGTTAGTTACGTAATTAACACGTTCTACTACGTTAACCAAAGTGGTATGGATTTATTAAAAGAGTTTTCTTGTTTCAGGATTACTCTAAGGAATGCGTAGCACATGTACAGAAATATTTAATGAAGCACGAAGTGCCGCCAAATTTGTTTGAGGTAAATTCCTTATTATAAGAGCACCTATTGTTAATTATGGTAAAGATAAAAAAAAAATGTTAAGTAAATTGATTATTTTTTTCCTCTATAGCCATATATCGAAGAGATCTTCCAACATCTCCGAGGAGAGCCGTTCAAAAATTTCTTAGAAAGGTATTAAATATTATTTTCACATTAATTTCTAAATTTTGTGTTGATTTTCAACAATATTTTATTTTTACAGCGATAAATACACAAGATTTTGTCAATGGAAAAACTTAGAACTAAACATTCAATTAACAATGAACGACTTCAGTGTTCATCGCATCATCGGTCGGGGAGGTTTTGGTGAGGTAAGAAGAAATATTTTATATGCTATACGTTTACCTTATAAAATAGACGATGAGGTAGTTTAGTTTCATTACGGGCATTCTAATAACACCAGGTAGAAATTAATTCTAAATTTGATGTTCGATTTTTTAATGATCTAAGATTTTTTCTAAAAATAATATGATAGAATTTTTCATTGTTAAAAGTAACATATGGTATTGTTAAATATATAATTTTATTTAACATATTAAAATAAGATTCAATTGATGTTATATCAGAGGGCAGCACTTATAAGAATTTAATTTTGTATCATCTGCATTTTCTGTCACCTCTATCTTGTCTGTCGATTGATCTGTACTCTGTGAAAAAGTAAAGTGTTACAGTGTGCAACAGAATATCTCAATTTCATTTAATAAACCTAGAATCCCATATAAATCCAACCTCTAAAAGGTATTATAATAAAATTTTATTTTATTTTAAATCGAAATGAAAAACAAATTATCTATTGCACAGGATTAGGTTAGTATATTTATATCTATTGTAGTTAAATTACACCCATTAAAATAAATTCTATTCTTCAGGTATACGGATGCCGGAAAGCAGATACTGGCAAAATGTACGCCATGAAGTGCCTCGATAAGAAACGTATCAAAATGAAGCAGGGCGAGACACTCGCGCTTAACGAACGAATCATGCTCTCTCTAGTCAGTACCGGGGTAAGCATATTTTTCTTGATAGAATATTGAAAATAATTTTCCGTAGTGCCCCGCCTACATGTTTGACATTGGTAGTTTACACTTAGGTCGCCCAAAAGTCGACATGTGACTGCAATAAATTGAATTTAAAGGTAGGATAAAAAACTGCTTCCGCTTTTTTTATTCATATCATAACCCAAATCAACAAATACCTGTTGAAAGTAAGTATCTAAACATTGCAATAATAGAAAAAGAAATAAACGAAAAATTCAAGAAAGGATGAGGTGTGAAGTGTTCCTCAAAACATTTATTTTTTTGTTACAAATAGTATGGCTTTGAATCAACAAGATGCACTGTGAAAATTTCAAGTTTATTCTTCCAACTTGTATTAAACCTGTGTGATAAACAACGGACAGACGGATACGTCAGTGACAGCAATAGGGCGTCATAAGGATCCTTCAGGTACGGAACCCACGGTAAAAAGAATACGGTTCAGAGGCAGAGGAGAAACATATCGAAAATATAGATCATCATTGAGATCAATTTCAATGCGATTTAAAGTGATGGAATGATAGTAATGGATAGCAAGAATAGGAATTAATTCAAACTACTGTGTTTATCTTTACTTATTTTTGTATAGATATTGTCACAAAGAAACATTATTGTGTGATTTTTAAATCTGACAATTAAAAAAAAAAATATTTATGTATTCAAAGTTAGAGAAAAGTCATTGAGTACACAATAAAAACAAACATTATAGTATAAGAACATATTTATAAACTCTGACGTAGATGATTGCTTTTCATAGTTTTTGGTTCATATACCTATTTAGGCTACATATTATGGTATTTCAGCTTATTATAGAAAAAAAATGAAAAAAAAGGGTTTTAATAAAAATAGTTAAAATTATACATTAACGAGATGAAACGAATTTCCTTCAAAGTGGAATGTAGATACAGTTGATCGTAATCGAATACAACGAGTAAATGAATTGTCTATTGAAAACAATAGTATTAGGTAGAATGTAAGGGAATAGATTTCGGTACAGGTTAAAACACCGTAGCGAGAATGGACCTAATGGAATGAACTTACAGCGCGGGTCCAGTTGGTGAAATAGTTTAATGTGAATTTCGAAGGAGCTCGAGATAATAATTTTTGGTCACCATCCGACGTTCGGCCACTACGAATATTGCTTAACTCTCGCAATCATAGATATAACGACGGCTCCTCGATAAAACAGTTATAAGAGCATGTTGATTTTCCACTGGGATTAAAGCTACCCGGCAAAGTACCATACTTCTTCAAAAGGCTGGCACCAAATAACACCATTCCGTAGTTTTTTTACACCCTTTTACCTGGTTGGTTATCTTGCCTAAAAGACTATTCTGACAAAGTAACAGTGTTTCATTAATTTTCCTCGCATTGATCACGATTAGTACTTCTGATAGTTTTACGATAACGAATATAATTTGCATAGTACTACACCCACTGAAGTGAGTATGGTTCCAGTGGAAGAATGGAATTGGTCAGTTAGCAAGACGCAAGTGCCACCTAACAATTTCAATAACTTTGGCTTTTGGCTTTGTTTGTGCCGTTATGTACACTAAAATACTCGTATCTTTAAAAATTCAACGCTTTTTCTTAGACTTAGTTGTTCGTCGGTAACGACTGATTTGGCTTTTTATTTTGGCTAATTAATATTTTTTACCAAAAACATGAAAATGCTAAATTTTAAAGGAATTTTGTAATGAACTCAATACCATAGCTCAATTTCGGGTCAACGTCTGTCGGGTCAGCTAGTAGTCTATTTTTAGGGAACTAATTTAGAATCAAAACTAAAACTACAAGTGCTACAGTAATCATCTAGTTTTATAGAGCCTAACTCTCAACAGAGTAATTTTACAACAAATTAATTTCGATTAGTTAGCTATTGAGATAAAATACGATAGCTAACGCTTTATAACATGGTCATTATTAGTTGACATATGGCGATTAACAAGCTCATGCATACTCATTACATTATTGATAATTAAATAAAAGGCCCATTAATTACGCCCCCGGAAATTATGGTATGGTAAAATATAATGTTACACGAGTCTGGTGTTTTTGTAATTTTAGCTTATCACTCGTGTGTATTGTTAATATACCGTGAACACCAAATAACTGATTATTGAATAAAATTATGAATGATTACTGATTGATTACAAAACAAAATTACCAAAAGTATTTCATAGGCGCTATAAACCTAACAAAGTGATTTTATCTAATGCTGTTTGTTTATCAAATATTTAATTTCATATTCTGTTTCTTATGAAACGATCTTTGATTGTGACGAAATATTTACAATTTAGATTTTATTATATTCCAACTTAAAGTAGGAAAAGGAGTATTTCTCGTTTAAGTGGTAATTTTATAAAATTATAAAAGGACTCAAAATCCTCGGATATGACTAAAATTATTATTAATTAAAATTATTATTATACGAATCAATTTTAAGTCATCGATTGCATCTACAATTCATTAATCATTTAATATTTTGTTAATTCTATGATTATGTTCGAGTTATTTTAGATATATTTGTTAAGTTTTCTTATTTCATGTAAAAATCTTTATAAAATCATTGTGTATTTTCTTTTAACTACTAACAAAGATTTAAATGAGATATGGGACCCGATAAATTGAATAGGCTGTGTGTCCATTAACAATAAAACCACAAAATAAAATGAAAAAATATTTTTTTTTTACAAATTGAGCACATATTCGACTACAATTACCTTGAGTTATCCTGTGATCACGGCTCCCCTAAACGAGTCGAAACATCAGGATTAAATATAATAAAAAAACCCGTGGTAAATCCGGTAAAGTGGTTTTATTGAAATATGCTGAAGTGTATCAGAACTAAATATAATAAATTCATCTTATACGTATTAGTAGGTACTAGTTGTAGTTAACACGGAGAAAAAACTGTCTTTGCCGAGCTTCTTGTGGATTCTTCTAGGTACAAAGTTTCCACGATTCGATACACACGCATTATAAATAAAATATATATACGCACATTGAATAAAAACATTTTATCCGTTATCTTTACAATGGTACTATTAATTGATTTTGAAATTCCTGAGAGTAGCAGTATTTGGTCGATCTCGATGATGATGGTTATGTTATGAGACTCCCTGTATTTCGAGACGCAAAACTCCTTGGACGAAAACCATATATTTGACAAACTTAAAAATTAGATGTTATTGTAAAAATTTAGTTAGAATATTTTCTTTCGCTTATTGTTTTCATTATAATTTATATACCATAGTTAATCAATTAATAATTTAATTACAAACTTTTTTCAAAGAAATTAATAAAATCGTTGTTTTGTTTTCGAGAGGTGTGTAGAACAGAACAGCACATCTGCACATAGCAAAATGTTTTTGTGTAATGGATATTACATTCGTATGTTTAATTTTTTGGTTGAAAATCGATTAAGGTCATTTGTCAGTTCAAAAGAAAGAGTAACGTTGACGAAAAGCGAACATAAATTGAATGAAATGAGATTGTACAGAATGTAACAGTTTACTGGTTTAATACCTCATATGATATAAGATAGCGTCACATGCATTATACCGCTATTCCAAACGAAGCTAGAGCAATTATATCCGATAAAACGATTTTAAATGCATTTTACTTTTCCTCACTCCAACTCCATGTATATCCCTTGTGGTATCCTCGTGCTGTAGGGATATCCTTTTCGTGTTTTGTAGTAGGTATGTTTGTGGTACTGTAGTTTTTGCTTCTACTCTGTAAATCAACGGGGATCAAGCTACACAACCAACATTTATGGCGATACATGCGAGGTGATAAAACTTGATTCGTGCCTGATGAATTAATATTTAGTACCTACTTTTATACTCATAACCTGTACATCTTTTTATTTTCCTAGGTTTATATATTATTTTTATGAGAATGTCATAAGTTCAAAAGAGCAGTGAATGATTCCATCTCATATCAGTTCAGATGCAAAAAACAGCGATCTGGCAACTGAAATAAAAGCCCATTGATTATTATGATATCATCAACTGCGTAACGGTTCGTTTAAAAATACTTGACCCAGGTGAAACCACGTTGTTTACTTTAGTAAATCGGAAACATCTGCTGTTACCATTAAAACAGCCAGAAAGTATCCACGAAGCGTGAATGTGTTTGTTTTCCTGTTTCAATTTAATTTTTTTATTGTATTGATCACACCGGGTTTCAAACGTGGTTGTTTATTTGGGAATACCAAAGACTTTGCTGTCAAGCTCCGCAGGGTCGTCGTTGACCTCGTTTTGTGAGTACTTATACTTGATATTCCTTAATAAGTCAAGAAATAATTAAGGAAATTTGATGTATAATAAAGACAAATGTTAGAATGATACTTTTATAAAAGAGCAGACATTTTTATTGAGGAGATATTGTCATTACACGAGGGTCTTCGCGTCGTACAAAAAATAACCAGTTATTGAATGTGTGCACGAGGCAACGACGCGGACGTAAATGATTTTTTTTCTTCAGTGAATAACGGTCGTAAAGCGGAGAGCCAACGGCTTGCAGTAAATTGTACTCATCTCCAAGAGTCGATATGTTTTAGTCTTGAACAGAGTCCCGAATTGTGCCCCACAAAATAGGTTAAGGAAGAATCACTAGTGCGCAAACTCCGTCGGTAAAGGGCTGTGTCGTAACTGTGACGTCTATCTATATGCTTATGATGAGAGTTACTTCACATTTCGCCTTACGTACTTAGTATGCTCTCTCGTGGGGCTTGGCTTTATTTTATACGCAACGCGCCCTCCGCGTTTCCATGTTTATATTGCTTGGAATATGTTTAAAATAGCGTCATTTATTTTCCCTTCTTGGTGGCAAACCTCTCATAAGAAAAATGCCTCGCGAATGTATTTTGGCGACAGATCGCCTACTAAATTTTTCAAGTATATATCTGATTATTTTCATAGTGGTAACTAAAATGGCATTTTAATAATAACTAACAAATTTATAAGCTAAGAAGTGTGGTATTTAAAATAAATTAAATTATAGAACAGGACTGGACATAAGATGATTGACCAAAAAATATATCTAGAGCTCATACGTGTTTCAGAAGGTACGTTAGGTCATTGATACCGGCTCCATCAACTGTTGTTAACATCGACCGACCCATCATGGGCCCGCGAAACGGGTTGCGAGTCCATTTGGGTGATTTATGGTGTAGGGTCTTTTCATTTACAGGAAAGACATATGTCCCAACAGCAGAACATTAATAAAAGACCTAAATAAAATGCAGTCATAAGAGCATTTACAACGCATTCATTGAAAATCAACACCAACTCATGTCTCCTACTTCAGGAGACCTTGCACCGAGATAATCCCTCGAGAAATTGGGCAAGGGTACTTTGTTTTCTTCTACTGATACATCACAAAATTCACTTTAACTAGCCATTTATTCCAGGAATTTGTTCTTTTAAATAATCTCCATGTCTGTCATTAACAGCCTTTGCTTATATTTTCGCAACTTTAAAAAAAGCCACGACGAATTTGATGAATTAACAAATTAAGAAATTTTTATACACTATAACATTAGTACGTAATATTTTATTAACTGCCTAATTAAATACTAATAACTTATTATTATTAATTAATTAATTTTGTCATTAACTATGAACTTTCAGTGCTTTATTTGGTACCGTTTGGTGCAACGGTAGTGATCCTGCCTTTCGCACCGACGGTCCTGGGTTCAAATCCCGGAAGGGGCAGATGTTTTTATGATGAATACGAACATTTGTACCTGAGTCATGGGTGTTTTTCTATATTTCTATGAATATTACGTATCTATGTATCAAATATGTATGTCTATCCGTTACCCTAGTATCCATAACACAAGCCTTACAGTGCTTACTTTGGGCTAGGCTAATTGGTGTGAATGTAAGAAATATTTATTTATTTATATAAAAGTAACAATTCATTTTTATCAGATTAAATTGTAATAAAAAAACAACAGCTTCCATACAAGTTCTAGGGTGTAATTATTATTATAAACTTGACTGATTTTGGCAATTTGAAAATTAACAAATAGAAGATTATAAAGAAGTGAAGTTACGATCGACTTACGCTCATTTTTTTTTCATGTACTTATAAAGATCGTAGGAAATATCAAATTCACGCAATCGGCTCATAAAATTGCACGAAACGAAGCAAGCAAAGTGAGTAAAATTTTTCTCCCAGCAGTCAAAATATGTTTAGTTTTTTCATGGCTCTTGCAGTATTAATAAATAATCAAATTATTTATTTCTGTCTGTCTGAGTAAACATTCAAGTGATAAAGCATATCTTTCAGAATTTTATCTACATTAAAATATAACTATGTATTAAAACCAACAAGAAAGCAGTGTTATCGTATTAAATTTTGTAATTATAGTATAGATTATATAGATTATTAATTACCTATGTTAAGTTCCGAATACAGATTGAGTTGATTTTTGGATTTGACATTAGTATGAAATAACATTTTAAATTAATAAAATATTATATCTTGATACATTTTGACATTAAATGTAAGGGGAAGGCCCCTTAGAGGAAAACTGCTAAGGTTTATATTAAACTTTATATTTTCAGAACAAAATAATGTTACGGGTCACTGTCAAGGTTAAGGTTATTGTTTCGGTTAAGGCGCACGTCGTACCAAACTAGTACTTAGGATACACACGACAAGGATAAATGCTACTAATTTCTAATAGTCCGAGTCGAAAAAGAAGTATTAAATAATTTCTAAAAGTCTACAAATTTCTGCTATTATGGTAAATATTACGAGTAAATATTAAGGCAATGCCAAGTCAAATTTGAATATGTCGAATTACTGGCTGAAATCCGAAGCGTATTGGTGGCATTGTCCAACCAATAACGACATTATCGCTAATTCGAGTTTAATGGGATAAAAACTTAATTGCATAAGTATTTATAAACCAACGACAACCAGATCTGATTGGTTATCGATTGCAATTTGCTTTGATTCAGCACAATACAGGCTGTTATATACATAAAACCTTTATTGTATGCGATATGGTATCGGCGACATAAACGATATCCAACCAATTGGACTGTAACGAATTGGATCGCCCTCGATTTGTCGTATAGTTCAATCCGCTTCCGTTGCACTTTGTTTCACAATATCTAACTGAGCAATGTTTTTTTTATTTTCACTCTTTTTACACTAGTCTCTAAAAGAAATTCCTTTGTCGTTTCCATGAGACGTCTCTGAAATCACTTTTTGCAGAAGCATAACTTTTTTTTTTACATCGTTTTAATAAAATACCAAAGGCATGTTTATTACAGCCAGTAAGTACCTTTAGACATCTAATGTTTATGCCATAAAGTTTATGCATATATGATTATATATATATATATATTTATATATGATATATATATATATGATTCAATTAGTCTTTTGGGAATCTCAACATAAGCACGGTAATATTCAAAATTTGACTCCTAGAAAGTAATCTTTAAAATGGTGTTGATTAGTAAAAACAAATAATATTGTTAATTAACCCTAATACTCCTCTGCCATATTCGGTCATAAATTGTAACAGTTCTCCAGATATTTGTCAAAATTGTAATCAACAACCAATGCTAGTGGTTTGAACTTAATTTTTTTTATCAATGAACAAGATTTTTTGAAATATAATGGATTCCTGATCGCCGGATGCCCCTGGAAAAGGTCCAACCCGTCGGGCGTAGACTCATTTATTAGAAACCACAATTTGATTATTGTTCATTCCACGAAATATAAATTCTCTGTACTACATGTATCTAGGCATTTCACAAAACTGCCCTTAAAATAATGAGAGCTCGTTCGAACACCTACAACAAAATATTTTTCACAATATATTTATATAGTTTAAATAATTAAATAAATAATTCTTATGTTCCTATTGTTTTACTTCCTGTATATTGTTGACTTCTTATTCCGAACGAGGCCATTTTAACTTACGTACATTGTTCTAACTTAATAGATGACAGATTATTGAAGCTCTAGCTAGAATTATGTATTCACATGAATCTTATTTGGTTCCTCGTGACCTACAAAGCTCCAACCTAAAGTTAACAAGGCCACCGATTTCCGAGTCAAAGTTTATAAAACAAGAAACTGTCTTCCGTTCCGTTACCACATTTATACATAGTCAAGTTTTGGCATGAATTTTCTTTTACTGGTGTCCTTGTTGCGAAACTTTATGCTGTGTGGTACCTAATAAACGTTTCTATTTTATGTTTACGGCTAAGCAAACTCGGATTTATAGCGTCGACCCGATGTGGATGACAATTTTTATCGATATTGGATTATGGGTGTCCGGCGTAAAGTAGATTCCATTTTATGGATGAACATTGTCGGCTTAGCCACTATTGAATAAGTGGCTAAGCCGACAATTACCAATGAGTTACCGTTATATGAATTACCCGTATTACCAATGAGTCCATTTGAAGTTAAAATATATGTATATCTTATGTTATATAGTCGAGTATCTAACTATTTTATTCGACATGCATCTTATAGAAATATGTTTGATATGCCACTTAATTTTAGTTCATTTACCAGAGCCAATCATATTGTTGTGGAGCATTATTTGATTCAGGTGTGTATTTATTTTTACAATTCCGTGCAATCGTTTTCAATTTGACGGGTAAATCTGTGATGTTTGTCTTGCCCACAGTCGTAGATCTTTTATTGGTTCATTTCGCTTAGGTTTCTGCTTTAATTTGATAGTGAATCAGTCCTTTATTGTTCATTCGCACATATTGCCAGGCTAATGTGTCTTTTAGAATAGGCGTTGAAGTGGAAGAAAGACTCCTGTAATGCCGCTTTGTCGAGCGCTCACGCAGATAATCGGCGAGCTTAGCTAGAACGAAGGATGTAAAAAGTTACATCTTAATACAGTTTATTTCATTCGCTTTACAAGTGAAGCTTATCTTTAAGAGCCGTCGTGGCGCCGCGACGTCTGTATCGTACAAATAACACCATCGGGACTAGTTATCTCTACTTTGACTCGCCACTAGACGTCGAATGTCGTTCAAAAACTGTTTCTATTCTAGTATATATTCGTGATTGGAAACGTCTCGTATTTTGTCTACGGTACGAAAAAAAAAATTATCCGTAAAATGCAAGCACGCTTCTATATGATAAACACTGTTACAATGTTAAACTTTCCCAAATTATATTGGAGTATATTCCGTCTTTCTCGGTTTGTCTTAAAGATGTAAAATCGATGTATTGATGGGAGACCTTTAAATTTTTAACTAATTTGATGTACTGTTGACCATTCTATTCATTATTCGTGGAAATCTATCTATTAATTTAGATGAATATCTTAATATGTTTTGTTAGTCAGAATTTACTAACAAAACTTCTTTAAATACTTTGAAATGTTTATTCCTTATAATCAATCCATTCATCTCGTAACCATGTAGGTAGAAAAATTTTTGTTTCCACAATCATTAATATCGGTTTACGTAAGTACATTTATCTTGTCTTAAGTTGCTCTTTCTTCAATCGTTTTTTTATTATTTTGGCCGTACGACTCTATTCATCAATCTTCATTTAATATGAAAGTGCAGCGTCAACTTCTACGATGTCGCGTCAACTATATTTACCACCATTATATACGGTACTATGGCTTTTCGCTGTTTGATAAAAAAGGTATTTTTAACAATGTGCCAAAGGAGGCGATTGAAAGTTATTATTTTAAATTGTTTCGCTGACGAACCATGTTTTGTTACGTACTATGCTCCAGAATACCCAGATCATCACCAGTTACTCCTGGTATTTCACGTTTATTGCTTCAGGCGCTATTTTGTGACTCGTTTTAACAACTGTTAAACTGAATTGCTAGCTTTATAGCGTCTGAAATCCGATTAATGTTTAATTTAAGTGCACTTGTCTATAAATGGAACCATTATTAGGAAACGCTTTTGGTTTGCTACAAGAATACTGTAAGTATATTGTTGCATTTAGATTAAGAATTCTCGAGATCCCACGTTATGGACAAAAATGTTTGTAAACACATTATTATGTAATTGACATCTATAAATACCATCTTTGCCGTGTAGTGTCAGGCAGAGTAAAAAACATCAACCCTTCACACTTCAGTGTGTCGTAAAAGGCGACTAAGAGTACTGGGGGAATCTGAGCTTTTCGAATTATGGCAATTTACTGATCAACTGTGGAGATTATAGCAAAAACCCCCCACTTTTTGGGAAGGCTTCCGCCGTGGACGTCTTTTGGCTAAGATAATAATAAAAAGCATCTTTCCATATAAGAAGATTTATAGAAGTTGTAGAATTGTAAAATAGAGAAAATGGTGTGAATTGTCTGCCGCACTACAGATAAGACACTTGTTTAATTCTAGCATGACGAACGCACATTAATTAATTCACATAAAGTATATAAATTTTAATTATAACAAAAAACCAAGGCAAAAACAAAAGTGAAGGTTTTTTGGTAAAAAACACGATGTAAAAATAATTTGAAGCCTTAATGCGCATGCGTTGTCATTAGGTTAATGTATTAGTCACCTCTCTTTACTCGCGCTCAACTACAACTTGTGGAAAAAAAAAGGTGGAAAAACATTATATGTTCACACGATACGATGACTTGTGGAAGCAAACAAGTACCTAGAATAGGTACCTAGGGCCAAATAGTAGGTTTATTTGCTTAAGGTTAGAAAATTTTCGTACCGAAAACATGAACTCAGCAAGATTCCAGAATTGCCTAGAGGGCGACGAAATAAACGTAATAAGAAAATAGCGAAACAAAGATCTGAGGGAAACATGTGAATAATGACATATCCTTGGAGTGTAACGATATTGTTATGCCAACAATCCCCTTATGTTCCCCTTGTTGCAATATCATTGGCGATTCTAGAGCCACTAAAGTTCCAACGAGATGCCATAACACCGGAGAGAATAATGCAGTTCCACATTTGAACAACTTCAAGAAAATGCTGTACTAGATGTTAAATGACGTACAGATATTTTACCTCCCATTATGGCGAGTGAGCCATACTTAAAGTAGGTAGTAATAAGTATAACTACTCATGCGAAGCATATAATCACGGATGCTTATATGCTTAATCATAGTTGCTTATTCATACTGCTTTATGACTTAACGCACCAGTTCTGACAGCGCTACACTATTCTTCTTTTTATTATAGCACATTGAGTCACACATAAGCTTGCTAGCATTGAATCATAGATAAAATAACTAACTAAAGAGTGATGAATAAAGAGTGGTAGACCGTCCGCTAAATAACTTGCCAACGCTGCTTGCGAGCTTTGCTAGGTTAGTTCCTACTTTAATCCAACTCTGCTTTCACTCAGATTGTGTATTTTTTTTAGGATCTATAAATATGTACACAGCAGTATTTATGTTTACGGTGTAGCAGTCTAAACGTCTAACGTCAACAGTTAGAAGAGAGCGGATATGTAAAGAGTTGTACAATTAAACCAGCCATTTTTTTTGTCTTAATATGCTATAGAAGTTGATAACAGTAAATAAATCATTCGTAAAACGTATTTCGTTATTCTCAAAGCGATTCGACAGTAACAATAACTCAATACTAATGAGTTATTGTTAGGGCAAGTTGGGCTCGGCAGTTAATAGTACAAACTTTGTACTACAAAGGTATCGCCACTGGGGTGAACTATCATCATAACATAATTTATAAAACCTATTTGATGCTCACTGACTTAGAAGTATTATCAGGTGATGACGATGGTGCAATTCCTCTCTTGGGCCGCATAATGGCGCGTCCTCCGATCTGTGCGTTATCACCTGATGGCCGCTGCGTTGGCATCCTCTTCTCTCTCGTTCGGCGGCCTCCTTCCGCGAGATAACTTCCTCCCAGAAGATGATCGCCGCCTCCTATGACTTCTCGCTGGCGTCTCTCAATATCTTAGCCACGAGAGCTTCTCGCTGCGGAGTCCATGTTGGGCATACCTCCAGTGCGTCCAGTGTTCTTCCCGCCACTGATGAGGACTGGATTATTTGCTCCCAATTTCCCATTAGCTCCTCTTCTGCAACTTGCCGGACTCTACTTATTTCTTCTCGTACAGGCCTCTCTCCCCGCTCCCATGCCTCCTTCTTTTGTAGGTACACCTCCCTCAGGACCCGGGCTTCCAGTTCCCAAGGAAGTGTACCTGCCGTCACGCACGCACCTGCCCACAACGTTGTCCTGTAGTCCCTGATGATGCGCTGGGCGGCTACTCTTTGTCCCCTCCTTAGTTTGGCTCTATTGCTCGAGTTGCCGCCAAATAGGTGCTCAATAGAGAGCCATGCTCTTCAGTACTCTCGCAAACAGTTGGTGGCACCCGGCTTTGGGGTATGGCAGTAGTTTGCCGAGAGTATTCCGACGTTTCATTAACTTATCTTGTCTCGCCAGGCTTATTCGATAGACTTTTAAATCAAGTTTTACGCTTAGTTTATAGAGAACTTAGTGAAATTTTTCAAATATACAAACGTCACTATCGTTTTACCAATGAGTTAAGATTTTGAATTAAACCTATTTTCGTAGTATTTAAGGTCTATCACAAATATTGACGCAAACGCGTCAGTAACGTTTCCTCTTACCATTCACGTTATAAACTTACACTCAGGACGTAAAGATAGTAGTATGTAATCTGCTTTTTTATTAATTTAACTTAATAATATCCTGTGTTTTATTATAATTTTTATAAATTTTGTAATACCAAAACTAGTTTGTACTGAAAATTCATCGTATTTTTATATAATTTTAAATATGGAAAAACAATTGACGATAAATTATTTAGGAGAAAACGGACGTACAGAGCTTTTAAAATTGCCTTTTGGTTTTAAAATGTTCAAGAATTTACACGTAGATGACACGTAGACAGTGCGGGTTTTTTATTATAAATTATAATTTGTTCAATAAAAACGGTTGTTTCGAAAGTAAAATATTATCTATATTAAGCTGATTTTTCGTAATATTTGGAACTAGAAGTATTAGTTGTTTTTAGACTTATTTACTTATTCCACAGTCTCATTTTATTGTAAACAATGTAACATTGATTATCGATCTAAAACCTGGCCCAAATAGGATTTAGGTGGTTTACTTTGTGCAGATTAACTATAGAACAAAAAGCAGTTTCTCGGAATTTCCTGGCATTCAAATTTTTTACCTTTTTAAAGTTGTCAGTCATCAACGACGGTGGCGGCCTTAATCTTAGTGTGTTCCATTTGACGTTCAATATTAAATTAGTAAAACTAGCTAAATTTATCTACTTCCAGGTGGATTGCCCGTTCATCGTATGCATGACGTATGCTTTTCACACGCCGGACAAACTTTGCTTCATCCTGGACCTGATGAACGGTGGCGACCTTCACTATCACCTATCCCAACACGGCGTTTTTAACGAGGCGGAGATGAAGTTCTACGCAGCTGAAGTCATATTAGGTATTTACGTGATAGTAACATTGTTGCCGGACTATAACCTTAGATCAGAGTGTGGTGCACTGGTGCCATTGATAGCACTGCAGCGTAAGTATAGGTATTAAGAACCCTTATCAAACTTCGTCCTGCTGATCTGCCCCCCTTTACTTAAGTGGCAATCTTTCTGTTTGAACGCAAACGAGAACTTTCGTGTTGAATGATAACTTATGTGACTTTGTTACTTATTGCAAACTTATGTCGAATCATTAACATTTATACAGGGTGTCCCAAAAACGACACGTCACAGTGACACTGGAGTTAGGCCAGCACAAGAGGCATCGAACAAGCCTAACATGACCTCAGTAAAAGTTGCTCGGTTTTCAAGATATTTCCAATTTAAACTTTTTCTAAATTTTCAAGTTTCTTAACATGTTCAGTGCTAGCATTATGTTAGATAGCCCTCAGGTTTCCATTTTTCTTTTGCACTCTTGTTGCGAATAGTTGCTTAAGATGATAGAAGTGTTATTTCGTTGACAACTTATGTAAAATGTGGAAAAATACTGGATTGAACTTGAAAAAAATTGAACAACGAAAAATAACTTTCAACTTTGATCACTTGCCGTGAAAAAAATTTCAAAGAAACTAAATGAGCAAATAACTTTAAAAACTTGCATGTGTTATGCCAATTCCAAAATGGTATAACACATGTATCTTATTGGTTTAATAAGTTTACAGTAAATGCTCGAACTGTCTCCCTTGAACTCTAATACATAAGTGACATCGCCTAATAAAATTACGGCTCAATGTTCTTAAGCTGATTTCTGATATGGTGCGAGCTGCATCGAATACACGTCGCCGTAACTCTTCTTCGGATCTTATTGGTTTCGCATAAACTTTGTCTTTTAGACAACCCCAATAAAAGAAATCTAAGGGATTTAGATCCGGGGAACGCGGTGGCCATGAAATTGGCCCCTGTCGCCCAATCCATCTTTCGGGGAATGCGTTGCTTAGGTACTGACGTACTGGTAAGGCATAGTGTGCTGGGCAGCCATCTTGTTGGAACCACATCCTTCGTCTCAGCGCCAACGGAGTATCTTCCAATAATACAGGAAGGTTGTTTCGCAAATGTTCTAAATAATTTTGTCCATTCAGAACAGGCGGCAACTCGACCGGTCCCAATATTTGACCGTTGAAAATTCCCGTCCACAGATTAATTTTAAATTGGTACTGTGATCGGTCTTCTCTTTTTTCATGTGGGTTGTCTAATTGCCAGCTATGGATGTTGTGCAAATTGATATACCCATCCCTTTTGCAGGCTGATTCGTCGCTCCATAACACTTCATTGAAGAAATTTGGATTTTCTCTCCATTTCTGAATCATTGTCCGGCAAAACTGGACACGCGCAGCGTAGTCCGCCGGAAGCAGTGTTTGGACGCGTTGGATATGGTAGGGATGGTATTTGTGGCGTTTTAAAATTCGATGTGCCGAAGATTTGGGAACACCAGTGCGGCGTTCAATAATTCGCACTGAAGTTCCTGGCTCCTCTCGTACTTGCTCTAACACCACGTTGTCGTCAACAGTCCGAGGTCTTCCTTCTGAGTGACTCACTCCAGGTAATCTGCCATCACGATAAGCGTTCACAACTCTTAAGATCACTTCGTAAGTCGTCGGATTACGGATTGGATATCTTTCGGAGTATAATCTTGCAGCCAATCTTGCGTTGTACGAAACATTGCCTCGATTGGAAACCTGCCTGGTTTCGCCGTAAATCAAGTGCATGTCCGAGTAGTCACGGTGAGTGTATTGGGTACCACGATTTGCCATCGTTAATAAGACAGTTCCGTAAAGCAATATCAGTGTCCAACAGAGCGCCGAGTTGTCGTTCAAAACAGAAATCAGAGTCCAGAGAAAAGCCAAGTCGATTTAAATTAAGGAATACACGGAAACAAGGAACGCAGAGATTAACACGGTTGTCGTACGAAACGCAAGGTAACGAACTGTCGTAACAACTTGATTTGCAGTGCAGGGCCATAAGAATTAAAACTACAACCCCTCTTTCTTCTCCATTTCTTTGAAAAGATGATAACGACACGTACGTCAAAAACAAAGCTATTTGCTTACAATATCTAGCCGACAAAAGGGTAATAAACTATCCTTATCTTTCATTCTCATGCATTTGACAAACAAAAAAGCTAATAGATAACAATAACAATGCCTTATCGTTGCGCGTGACATTATTTTTTTACCTGCTAGCGGTAGCTTCCGGGGTTCCTAGTATTAGTGAAGCATTAAAAAATCGTATAATATTAAAATAAGACACATGTGTTATACCATTTTGGAATAAGCATAAGACATGCAAGTTTTTAACGTTATTTGCTCATTTAGTTTCTTTGAATTTTTTTTCACGGCAAGTGATCAAAGTTGAAAGTAATTTTTCGTTGTTCAATTTTTTCAAGTTCAATCCAGTATTTTTCCACATTTTACATTAGTTATCAACGAAATAACACTTCTATCATCTTAAGCAACTATTCGCAACAAGAGTACAAAAGAAAAATCGAAACCTGAGGGCTATCTAACGTAATGCTAGCACTGAACACGTTAAAAAACGTGAAAATTTTGAAAAAGTTTAAATTGACAATATCTTGAAAACCGAGCAACTTTTACTGAGGTCATGTTAGGCTTATTCGATGCCTCTTGTGCTGGCCTAACCCCAGTGTCACTGTGACGTGTCGTTTTTGGGACACCCTGTATATGGCATGGAATTAAGCTTACGATATGTTATTTTATTGATTATAATGTAAAACTTTGCAGTCAGCATTAGGGTTAAAACAAATCGATTATTTGTCACTTGCTTAACCCTTCTAAGAGGATAACGGCCCAACCATATCGCTCGCTGTCCAGCATTGAACTTCCTATAGGCTGACAATGAAGTAAGCTTACAAATATGCTCCCTTTTCACTGACAGTATATGATGTTTCTAACCGGTACTTACCGGTTATCTACCGGTACCTTACGGGAATCGCTTACACTTGTAAGCGAGTCCCAGTTGAGGCTAAACAAACAAACTATACAAATATAACTGCAGAGTGTGTTTGAACGCGTTAATCTCTGAAGCTCCAGTCGAATGCGAAAAATTCAAATAGCATTTAAGAAGACAATGTATTAAGATCACAGCAAGTTATGTATAAATATTACACTGTGATCTTTAGGAGCAGAGATAAATTATAACAATAATCTAAAAAAAATAGTTTTATTTATACTAAATAAGAGATTAAAGTATATTTTTTATTTTTAATAATTCCCTTAAAGTGCTCAATGATTTCAGATATTATCTGTACCCAAGTTACTGTAGCTTTTCTCTATACGTACCATGCCAGTCGCGCAAATGCGGAGATGGAAATAAATCTGTTGGTGAAATATGTGTTTACTCAGGTCCGGTTGTTTGTGGTATCTTTAATTCGTTGTTTTCCAACAAAAGTCTCGATATATAATTTTTATTCGCATTGATACTTATTATTGTATTGTATTAAATCAAATGTTTAAACTATAACCAATAAGTACTATAGCAGTTGCGGTAACAGTTAACCTATGTCAAAATTCAAAATATTATTTGAGGTTATATCAGAACAGCTCTATCAGGAATCTTCCAGGTATATTTTTATAAAAAATATGAACACAATTCTTTTATTGGCAGGTTTGGAACACATGCATAAGCGCCACATAGTATACAGAGATCTCAAACCCGCGAATATATTATTGGATGAACACGGCCACGTGAGAATATCAGACCTTGGGCTCGCCTGCGACTTTTCCAAGAAGAAACCACATGCTAGCGTGTAAGTCTCCCAGCTCAAACAATCATTGAATCATGCATTTATTATAATATTAGTGAAATTTATTCACTTTTATTATAGATTCTGACATAACGCAATTAATTATAATATCCTTCTGTGTCACGCTGTGACCACAACTAAAAACTAACAAATAATATGTTAACAACCTTGCAGTGTGCAAGTAACATTTCAAGGGTCCAACTGCTATGCCTTTTTCAGTCTTTAGAATATCTATGATTCGAAATCAGAAACAATATTATATAGGGAGCATTTAAATATTCTCGCTTAAAACATTGGGACTCCAATCAACACGAGGCAGCTCAGTAAAATTTTGATGTACATAGCGTGAAACTAGTTTTCAGGCACAACTTATCACGTAAAATTAGTTATAATTTTTTTGATATTGCATCTATGCTGATTCTTAAATTCGAAGACCTGCAAAAGGAAACAGGGTTCTGAGGGATGATCGTCTACTTCAGGTTTCCGAATATCACTGTTATTTGAACAGGAGCTTCGACATTAAATACTGATATAAGCCCAGCAAGGCATTATTTGTGACAATCCTCGAAGATTTTAAGAGATGTATTAAAGTAAGGCGCAATCGTAAATTGTAGGTGTTAATTTGGTTAACAACCTTTGTTATTGCAGTGGTACTCACGGCTACATGGCGCCCGAGGTGCTGTCTAAAGGCACCGGCTACGACTCGTCCGCCGACTGGTTCAGCTTCGGCTGCATGTTGTACAAGCTGCTCAAAGGCCACTCGCCGTTCCGTCAGCACAAAACAAAGGACAAACATGAGATTGACCGCATGACGCTCACTATGGTAAATATACATTTGTGTTATCTCTTTGCCTAATGTTACCAAAGCAAAATGTAGCGGTTTTAAAACCGATGGTATATTTCCAGATTAACTAGTAAACATTATTATAATTCAGTAAAGTGTTGGTAGAGCAAAGAAATATTACAGATTTCTTATGACATACATGCTTTTTAAATACCAATCTTTAAAAAAAAATAAACGATTATGCAATTGTTATGCTTAGATATTTTATTACATTCATCTTTTAATATTTTACATAAGCTGGTTTTATGAAGTTTGAAGAGTGTGGAAAACTATAACTGTATTGTTATTATAACTCAATTTAATTTAACTTGTCTTAGTTGTGAGATGGGAAAAGTTTTTTTTTTCTCAATTAAACTTATAATAATTTTATCTTACGTCAAATTTACTTTAGAAGTTGCTTAACAGTATGACACGATCTTTTTACGGATTGAACTAATCGTCATTTTCATCATATCAGCCGTACGACGCCCACTGCTGGACATAGGCCTCCCCCAAGGATTTCGTCATTTTGTTAAGAGTAAAATAAAATGAGATATATTATGATAAATTTGAATAGAAAGACAAAATCGACGAAATAATTTATTTTTATCGGATTAAATAAAAAAGGTGCTTACCCAAATTAAATATATATTACTGGTACCTCACCTGCAGTAGAATTTTTGCTATCAAGATTGGGCGGTGAAGTCGATGTTCACCTTTTTTTAGTTTATTTACATTTCTTTTTAATTCTCAAATCTTTTATATTAATATTTATATTTCTTTTTGAATGTTATGATCAAAGATGGAGTCATGTCTGCAATAGAATTACAACATGTTTCAGAACGTGGAGCTGCCAGAGTCATTTAGTCCTAGCTTGAAGAGTCTGCTGGAGGGTTTGTTGCAGAGGGACATCAACAAACGACTTGGATGCAAGGGACGAGGGTAACTTATTTTTAATACCTTTTATTTTTACAAATATTAGTAAATGCATTTGTGACCGCTTTGTATATTAGCGGTCATGTCAAAATAATCGTCAGTGGAACGTAAAAGATTGAGGCAGCATGTTTCATAGCGACAATCGATGTTGACGCAAGCTATATTTATGTGCATAGTTGATGTTTCTAAAACGTTTTATAATTGAACTGTTTTATTATATACATTTAAGTTCCAGCGTTTCAGGGTTTTAAAGATAAAACATGAAAATGACAGTCTTGGACGCTTAGGATTTTTTTAGCTTTTGACTAACTTTGTGGACCTCTTAACGACATTAGTATTCATATTGACCATTTTTTCTAACATACTTAGTTTCGATTATCATACCCACAATAGATAGAACATACCTTTTTTCGTTATTAATATCATAAATTTGTTTTGACAATATAGCCCTAGATTTTAATTGAATTGTGGATAAATAATTAAAAGTACTTAGGAATTGAAAAGTGTTAAAAATTGTCCTAAATTTATAACTATCCTTTTATGCATTATAACATAAAACAATACCACAGACAATAAAATTCTCACATAGACTACATTCACAGCAGATTTATGTATATGTTACCGGCAATGTGTATAATTCAGGTATTGTATACAATCCCTAGGTCATGTATACAATCCCTGGGGCGTCCAGGCAATGTATGAAATATCATGAATATCATTGTCCACTTCATACTTTACTTAGGTATTGTATACAATTCCTAGGGATTGTATAGAATACCTGCTGGTTCACCGGTAATGTGTAAAATAAATAAATCTTAAGACTAAACTAATGTTAGGTAAGCCGGTTAATATCAATAAATCTTAACAGACTTACTTATCAAATAGCGGACAAATAAAACATGTTGTATTTACTTAAAATAAACTTTATTATCAACTTTAGGTTAGGTTAGGTTGCGTTTTTTTGCGTTTGTTTGCGTTCGAGTGTTACATTACCTGCTGCAAGTTTGGCATTGTATAGAATACCTAGGTAAAGTGTAAAATAAATTCTATTTCATACTTTACCTGCCCGTTTTAGGTATTCTATACATTGCCTAGGTATTGTATACAATACCGGATTATACACATTGCCGGTAACATATACACGTTGTTTAGAACCTAGTGGTGAATCTATTTATGAATTCCGTATTTAGCGCGGACGAAGTAAAAGAGCACGTTTTCTTCGCGGGTATCGACTGGCAACAAGTATACCATCAGAAGTACACGCCGCCCCTGATTCCGCCGCGCGGGGAAGTCAACGCCGCAGACGCCTTCGACATCGGCAGCTTCGACGAAGAGGACACTAAAGGCATCAAGGTACGTTGCGACCAGGTCGCCCTAATACCGTCCAAAAATTAAACATTATTTATTTATTAATACACAAGACAGATTACAATTATTACCAACGATAAGTATTTAAAAAATAACATAATTAGAGTCTGAATTGGTTTGTGTAAAGAGAAAAATAAAGTGAATTGTAAACAGGTATATTGTAAATCGGTATTGGAACCGTCGGTAGCCATGACTTCCTCTATGTATCGATATAACTAAATTGATCAAAAATTGTATCAAAAACTTCATGGGGCTCATCACATTTCATATACTTTAATAAAGAAACTGATTCTTATTGATTTTTATACATTACAGTAGTCTTAAAAAATATAGAAGACATTTTGGATAATATTATTATATTATACATGAAAGCAATCTAAGAATTCCGTAGTAACGAAATAAATTATATTCTTCCAACTTTTTTAACTTAACTAATACATTTCTTATATTTCAAAGATGAATAAAAGAAGTAGCTGCAAGGAAACTCATTCAACAAAGGCCATAGGACGATAAGAATACCGAATCGGCCCCAGAGAGGTATCTGGCTCATAATTTTAGGAAATGTTGGTACTCATAAGATACGTCGATGCTGAAAGTTTCAGCTTTTTATCTATTACCGTTTCTGAATAAATCTAAAAATACTGAATTTCAGTAAAAAAAATCATTCTCAGCACCATGTGAATCGATTGATCTAAATACAGGATATGTTTTGGGGCATGGTGGTAGCTTCTAAGAAAAAAAATATAAGCAATATCTGTTCATAAGAACCTATAAAAAAACGAGGTTATTTTCTTGATTTTAATTTTTAATCATGTTACGGGAACGCTAAAAATATGAATCTATTTTTTTTGAATTCCTCATTCAATTTTCGATGAAATTGTGATCCTGGGATTTTTTTTAAAACGTTACGCCATATTGAAAAAAAATAAAAACCGATTAGCTGCTCAAAAATTGATTTCTTATTATGATTTAACTCTTGCAATGATAAAATACAGAACGTTTGCAATTATTGTACTAGTGAAAACAACAGAATAAATTATGAACACTCATATAAAAATAATTGTTCTTCATATCATCATATCAGCCGTACGACGCCCTCTGCTGGACATAGGCCTCCCCCAAGGATCTCCACAACGATCGCTCCTGTGCTGCCGCATCCAGCGTTTTCCCGCGACCTTAACCAGATCGTCGGTCTACCTCGTAGCGGGCCTACCCACTGAGCGTCGTCCGGCACGCGGTCGCCATTCGACAACCTTTCCGCCCCAACCGGCATCAGTTCTCCTTCCTATGTGTCCTGCCCATTGCCATTTCATCTTCGCAATTCTTTGAGCTATGTCGGCTGTTTTTGTTCTCCTACGGATCTCCTCATTTCTGATTCGATCGCGTAGGGAAACACCAAGCATAGCTCTCTCCATTGCCCGCTGGGCGACCTTGAGCCTTCTTACAAGACCCATAGTGAACGACCACGTTTCACTGCCATAACTCATCACTGGCAACACACACTGGTTAAAGACTTTCGTCTTAAGGCACTGAGGTATTTTGGACGCGAAAATGTATCGCAGCTTCCCGAACGCTGCCCACCCGAGTTGGATTCGACTAGAGATCTCTTTCTCGAAGTTGGACTTACCTTACTGTATTGTATGTCCTAGGTAAACATAGTGGTCAACAACTTCGAGTGTAACGTTCCCAACATTTACTGGAGCGGGTGTAACATGGGCGTTGAACATAATTTTCGTCTTGTCCATCTTCATCTTAAGACCCACTCGTTGGGATGCGTTACTGAGATCTTCGAGCATGGTGCTCAGGTCTTCCAAGGTCTCAGCCATTAGGACCACATCATCGGCAAACCGAAGATGTGTCAGGTACTCGCCGTTGATGTTGATGCCAAGTCCATTCCAGTCCAGAAGCTTAAAAATATCCTCCAACGCAGCAGTGAACAGTTTCGGAAAGAAAACGTCTCCCTGTCTCACTCCTTGCTGTAGTTGGATAGGATTAGAGCTCTGGCTGTGTACTCGGACCGACATAGTGGCGTTTTGGTATAGGCACCTTAACACTTCGATAAACCTGCAGTCCACTTGGCACCTCTGGAGAGACTGCAGCACCGCCCAAGTCTCGATCGAATCAAAGGCCTTCTCATAGTCCACAAACGCCAAGCAGAGTGGCCGATTATACTCTTCAGTCTTCGGTATAACCTGCCGCAGCGTATGAATGTGGTCTATGGTGCTAAAGCCTTTTCGGAAACCGGCTTGTTCGGGAGGTTGGAAGTCGTCAAACCTGCGAGCAAGACGATTCGTAATGACCCTCGAAAATAGCTTGTAGACATGGCTCAGAAGCGATATGGGTCTGTAGTTCTTCAGTAGGGTATTATCGCCCTTTTTGAAGAACAAAATCACCTCGCTTCTGCTCCTTGCCTTCTGCGTTTTGCCCTGGACGATAACAGAATTGAAGAGCTTCTGGAGGACTTTAAGTACCGCGTGCCGCCCGCTCTCAGAAGCTCTGTTGTAATTCCGTCATCTCCCGCCGCCTCGTTGTTCTTTAGCTGTTTGAGGGCCATTCTAATATCGTACAGGCTGACGTCCGGGATATCTTCGGTATAGTGTCGGGTAAGCTTGGCTCTAGGATCTCGAGCTTTGCTTTGGCCTGGTGTAATACTGGAATACAGCTGCCTATAGAAACCTCAATCTCTCTCAGGATTTCAGGAGTCGATGATATGATACTGCCGTTCTCAGTTTTCAGCCTCGTCAGTTGACTTTGCCCAATAGACAGATCGCTAGCGAACACTTTGGAGCCTTTGTTCCGCTCTATGGCCTCTTTAATACGCTCGGTATTAAATTGGCGAAGGTCGCTCGTCAGCGACTTCGAGATCTGTCTATTAAGCTGTCTATAACGTAGGGCATCCGCTGAGTCTTGCAATCTCATTTCATGTCTCTTATCCATGAGTTCGAGTGTATGTGCGGAGAGTTTCTTCAATTTGGGACGGTGGGTTTTGAAGTATTTTGACCCTCCCGTACGGACAGCATCCACCACCAGGTCGTTCAGATCGTTCTTCATATAATGAACTCTAATCATTATTATAAACTTTATTTATCACTATAATTATTAAATCAGTACAAAACAATATTGTTTATATAATTCAACTACGTTTTAGGGAATTTAAACTTTCCCGCTCAATTATTAGTTAATTCAGCACCCATAAGATGGCACTGTAATTCAAAACTGGTGACACTGTTTTCTATTTTCATGAAAACCCGCCAGATTTGTAGATAACCTTAAAATTATTTGTTGATATTCTATACAAGTATTGGTCGTACTTTTTCTGTTTTTAATAATTAATTTTATCTAATTATATAATTATATAAGTGAAAATATGTCGTCATCTAAAACATATAATCCAAAGTGCTGTATTTGTTCAAAATTCATTAAACAAACGCGAGGTACTCCAAAATATATATAATCTGATGAAGATGCTGAAGACTTTTCAACGATCTTTGATCATCCAATTGTAGTTGGTGATGTTTTGTGGAATAATTGTCGATCAAAAAATATAAGAAAACGAAACTTGACGACGAGGATCAGGATACATCGTTGGAGAATGAATTACCTTCAGATACAAGTGAATTGTTGAATCTCAATCAAGTACTGATTATTCATCATTTAATTTAGAGGTTGTATGTGATTATGATACAGAAGAATGTATTGAAGTTCAAATTAAAAGAACTGTTGCAACTCACAAATACTGTTGTGGATTAAGGACAATTGGTTGTTGTTCACACTAAGCTGCAATAATTTTTTACCTGGCGCATGGACGATATTTGGCTAAAATCCCCAAACCAGCAGCAATACTTAATACTTTATTCAATTAAGACAATATCCCCACTGTGATTGATGAAGATAGCGACGAGGACTAGTCACAAATTCATAAGAAGATTTTATTATTAACACATTAATATAATTGATACATTTGAATAGTTTATAATTAAATATTAATATTAAAGTTATTGAAAACAGAAAAAATATTTTTATATGAGTGTTCATAATTTATTCTGTTGTTTTCACTAGTACAATAATTGCAAACGTTCTGTATTTTATCATTGCAAGAGTTAAATCATAATAAGAAATCAATTTTTGAGCAGCTAATCGGTTTTTATTTTTTTTCAATATGGCGTAACGTTTTAAAAAAAATCCCAAGATCACAATTTCATCGAAAATTGAATGAGGAATTAAAAAAAAATAGATTCATATTTTTAGCGTTCCCGTAACATGATTAAAAATTAAAATCAAGAAAATAACCTCGTTTTTTTATAGGTTCTTATGAACAGATATTGCTTATATTTTTTTTCTTAGAAGCTACCACCATGCCCCAAAACATATCCTGTATTTAGATCAATCGATTCACATGGTGCTGAGAATGATTTTTTTTACTGAAATTCAGTATTTTTAGATTTATTCAGAAACGGTAATAGATAAAAAGCTGAAACTTTCAGCATCGACGTATCTTATGAGTACCAACATTTCCTAAAATTATGAGCCAGATACCTCTCTGGGGCCGATTCGGTATTCTTATCGTCCTATAGCCTTTATCATTATTTTGTTTTGTTCTGCTTAATCAGTCAAGAAATATTTAGAATATATAGTACAGTCAATATGTAAGAAAAAAATTCGAACTCTCCGAAAAATGACAAACCGGGATTTGACGACGCGAATCGTTAGGGGGGCAAGTCATAAACTTAATGTCAGATTTCCGAAGTCCTCCCTCCTGCTATTTTTGAGAAAAGGGGACACTGAGGACTACATTTTCTTTCATTGAAGTGACGTCATCCGACTTGAAATGCAAAAGCTAGGTAGCGCTAGTTTCAAAAAAGTGTTTTTTTGCTATTTTCATTATGAAATAGCAATTTTTTTTGCAATAATGTAAATGAGAAAGTTGTTTGTCACAAAATTAGCAACAACTTTTGTTTAAAACTTTTTTTCTTACACGCGCACGCGCATCTTAAAATTTCACTCTCATCATTTTTTCATAACGCACCTAAAGAAGTATAACTTCAAAAGGTAAACGAAACTTATTTTTCATTGACTTAGCTCACGGAAGCGGACCAAATGCAGTATAAAGACTTCCCATTGGTGATATCCGAGCGCTGGCAGTCGGAGGTTGCAGAGACAGTGTTTGATACCATCAATCAAGAGGCTGACAAGATGGAGCAAAAGAAGAAGGCCAAACAGAAACAGAAGTTTGATGCTGATGAAAAAGGTGCGTCATCTGTCACAATTTAATACTCTGTTATGTACAGTATCTCAATATTACTAAATATATTTTAACGGAACACATTTATTTTCAGAATCTGATTGCATATTGCACGGGTATATTAAGAAGTTGGGTGGTCCGTTCGCTAGCGCGTGGCAGACGCGCTACGCCAAGCTATATCCAAATCGTTTGGAGTTACATTTAGAGAACAGTGCCAAGCCCGAAATGATTTTGCTTGATACAGTGGAAGAAGTCTCTTCTGACCTTGTGTCTGTTAAAGGCGAGCAGTGCATCGTGCTGCGTACAAGAAATGACACCAAAATTGTTCTCACTAACACGGTAATGTCCTTTTATGGCTACCTTAGCACGGTTAATTTTTAATATTTATCATTAATACTTAATTTGTACCCCTTGGGTGAGAAGAGAACACAACTTTACAACACATAAGGCAGATTCGATAAAATGTAAGAAAAGGAATGGGCTGAATTTTTTAAGGGGTGCATGCAAAGTGCCATTCTATAGTTATATATATCGAATCGAACTAATTATTTACTGTTAATTATTTAATTAATTACTGTTTGAGCAAAATCTGCTTCGACTGAGATAATTTGAATTGCTATTGGGTACTGTAACTAAAGGTTGCGATAGGGTGACGTTGTACCGTTGTTACATAAGGTGATTGACGAATCACTCAAATTACTGTTTGAGCAAAGGCAGTCATTTTGAAGTCCGGCATAGTTGTAGCTGTGGGAGAGAAAGAAAATTCTGTATAATTACGACGATAGGGTGCGATAGTGTGCCGTAGTACCGTTGATGCATAATATAAATCCAATCGAGGAATTGAGCAATCTTCTGTTCGAGCAAAGATAGTATTTTAAGATCTGATAAAGTTTTATCTGTGGGAGAGACAGAGTATGCTGTCTATTAGGTTCTTTAAAAGTATTACTATATGTGAAAATATTATTGAAACGGCTTCTTTATTTATATTAGGATGAGATTGGGCTCAAAGAGTGGGCGATATCACTTCGGTCAGCGCACAAGTGTTCCCAAGAGTTGCTCGCGTCGATGGCGAAGAAGGCAGGCAAAATTTACGGCACGGACGGCGCCAAGGATGGAGGGCTGGCGCGGCCTCCCCCAGCCGCCTCGCCCGCGCCCCCCCGCGCGCCCAACGGGGCCAACTAGCACGAGCTTCCCGCGCCCAATAAGGGCGCGAAGATGTTCCGCCGCTCCAAGAGCGCCGCCCAACTTATCAAGTGAGCGGCGCTCGGCGGAATATAACAGTGATAGTGACAATGACAGTGCTAGTGTTTCTGTGTCCCCGGTGCCGTGTAGCGCGACCGCTTTAGAACACTTTGATGCGTCGATGACCGCGATCGGTGAGTAGACCCGTAAACTTTCGATTGTGGATAAATAATTTTTGTAATCGTTCGCACCGATTGAATTTTGTAATTATTAATGTAACGTTCTGGATGTCGTATTTAACTTTGTAGTAGGTATTGTAAAAATAATAACTTATAAATCGAGTAGATAAGAATAGCAATTACCTTTATGTGTTTGTGCAATAGATCAAAAAATTATTTAATAATAAAAATTGTAACTACGTCGTGCCAGTCGACAAAAATCTTAGAATGTCTCAATGACTTTGACGATCGAACTGTTCGTTGTGTGTATAATTATAGAAGCTTAAATCTAATCGATTTATATTGTAAAATTTAGAAATTCTAGCACTTTGGTTACACCTCCGACTATTGCACATGAAATATAATATTGTATAACATTTGTTTTGTGTTGTCTCTGGTGGCTCTCTTGTGCAATTATATGTTGCGCAATGAAATAGTTCCTTTCGTTGATGGTAAATAAGTGAAACAAATATGTATAATATTCCATGGTACTTAAAATTATGTATCCACATATTTTGTGTTTTACTATTACAATATTACTTGTTTTGTTATTTAACTATATATAAAATAGAAACCAGCGTGAGTAGATCTATTATAAAATCTCTTTTCATATGATACTTAGAGGCAATACTTTTCTAACAACATTTAGGTGTGGTGATTAATATAACAATAGATGTAAAGGCAATATTTAGACAAATTTTTAAAGCATATTCAGTGTCCAAGAATTCTTGTGGGATTTTGTTTGAATATTTATTTCACAGGGGACTCATTATGGCAAGGACAGAATGACTTTTTGTATGTTGTGTACATTTATATATAAATCAATGCAACTATATGTGAGATTTCTTTTATGTCTGATGCAGATTTAGTTAAACATTTTAATATTAAAGTTGCATTTGTTGCCATAATTTTAATATTTTTAAATATTATTGCAGTGGTTATAACCCGGATATGAGACAGGTCATATACTGATGTATTATGTGCATGATAAAATCACGCTAAGCAATATAAAATGTTTTGAAGAAGGTTACAGGGTGAGCCATAGCGTTGTTCGTTTGTATATACATATTTAACTCTAGATTACTTTCGGAAACCTTGAGCGTAGCATAGTGGAATGCAATAGCTTAGACGTAATGTATAATATTATTACGGATATTGGATGATGTGTCGACATTGTTAGCAAAATACTTATGATGCCTAAATTAGATAATAATGGTGTTAGTTTGCTGCTCTGTCATCTATAATTACGAATTTAAGTAATGTTTTTCTTTTAGAATATTTTCTTATTCCTAGTTGAAGCAGTATAATAGGTATGCATACCATGCCTTGTAATATTGGTATATTGTCACGATAACTATTAGATGCTAGTCAATTGAATTTTACTGCACTAAAGTCATTGATTTAATGAAATTAATTAAAATTGTAATGTAATAGGTTGAGCAGTATTATAGGTTAGTTGTTTGTTTCTTGATGAAATCATTCTATCTATTGTGATATACCTTAATGCGTAGTTGCATCGGGTTAGCATATTCTCTATAAAGGGACTTTTATTGTGATTGTGTATTTAGACTTGTTCAATCACCTATTGACAGTTTAATTTGATTAGTGACGTTACAAAGTTTACACTGGAATAAGCTAAGTACTGTAGATTGCAGAGAAACCAGCCAAAAAATTGTTAAAACTAGCATTTTTACATTTCGTTTTATATATACAGATCATGTGGTTGGAAATATTCAACATTCCGGAATGCCAAATTAGCATATGATAGTGGTAATAAATGCATTTAAAGAGAGAATTTTATTTATTTATCTTGTATTCAAATGATCACAATGTAATATGAATTATTTAAATTAAGATGGCTTGAATCGGAGTCACTCTAGGACTGGCGTGGCTAGGTCTGCATCAGACAATGTGACATACCTCCGTTAGCGAATATTTTTATTGTGAACCTACATTATGTGTAGTAAATTGTTTATTTAATCAATTTGTTGTTTTACTTATGATCATATTAAACATTTGAAACAATGAAAAACTGATATTAATTCAATCATTTTCAATTATTCAAGTGGGTATCTACCTCTTTACTTGTTTTTGGTAAAACTTTAATTAAGGACGTTATAACGGCCTCGTACCGATGCCAATATGGTATTGTCTATATAACGGGCCTAGATCTAGGCCCATTACATTGCATGTCTAGACATCAAAGCAACATACCCTGTATCAAAAGCTGTTACGTCATTAAATATACTCCCTGATCGATACATAATTGCATTGTTAATTTTTGAACAATGCAGACTGTAGTAAAAATGTTCCGCCATCGTGGACAATTCGGACAGGTTAGGTACTGCAGGTACTGTTTGGATATCAACTTGATGAAATATCATCTCCTATCAGCATCAATTGGATTTCTTCTATTGGCAACGAATTGATACGGATTATCATTTTTGTTCATAGTTATTATGACGACTGTTTGGTGCAACGGTAGCGATCCTGCCTTTCGCACCGACGGTCCTGGGTTCGACCCGGAAGGGGCAAATGTTTGTATGATGAATACGAGTCATGGGTATTTGTATATATTTTCTATAAATATTACTATATATCTTTGTATCATATATGTAATGTCTATCCATTACCCTAGTATCCACACTCATATCCTAGTAACACAAACCCTACGGTGCTCGCTTGGGGCCGGGGTAATTAGTGTGAATGTAAGAAATATCATATCATATTATATTATTATTATATGTGTTGTCATGGAAGGCTATCTAGACCCAAACAGCAGCTCAACGTTCGACTAATAAGGACAGCCTAAAGGATGTTTACATAAGTCAACCTATAGATAATCTTTTCTTAGAGTTGAGCTGTTGACCCATTTTTATCCTCGAAACATCGCATTTTTCTTGCTATATCCTCTTTTGACACTATAGCCAGAAAGAGCTCTAGCTCATCGCATTGCAACTGCCGCTCGAAAAACTCCCGCTCATGCTATTTCGTGGACTGAACGTCAATTGCTACAGCTATAGGTAAACCACTTTATGGGCGGATCGCCTTCGGCGCAAAAAGTAGGCGGGGGCGCAGGGATTTTCAGGTGTTTGAGGGTTGAAGGCGGGCGCGCGGGGCTATTTTCGACTATTGATTGATAAAACCTTCAAATGTCTATTTATTCGTTGTATCAAAATATTATTCGAATAGAAATCGACATTCGAATAACAATCGATATAGTAAATAATAACGGATCTTTATTTTAAAGAATGAAGCGTTGCTAGGGTGCCCCTGCCTTAGTAGTTGCGGTAGAGTGAGAGTGTGGGGGTGACAATAACTCACGATTCGATTTTTTTTTTATGCAAGCTATTTCAATTTTTTTTTATTTATATTCCCATTTTTTCTGTAAACGGTGTATTTTTTCAAAGTAGTCTTATTTGAAAGCTAGAAAGACAAAAAAAATAAAAAACCTACGATTTCGAGCAGTTTGTTAAAAAAATAATATTTTTTTGTGAAAAAATACTTTTTCTTTTTGTTTCTTGCGGAACGTATTCAGTTTGCTATTTTCTTATCAGGTCGAATTATACTTATTATTACAAGTATATTTTAACTATAATGAACCAGTTAGTTACGTTACACATTTCGATTTCGCTCAGGCGGAATGCGGAATCGGTATTAGTATTTCGGTAATGATCTCAGAGCAAAATATATGTAATGCTGTTCGAAATACCGGTTCATTGCGTACTGCTAATACTCTGCACAAATAAAGCCAGTAACAACTTAAAAACTCAACGTGGGTACGTGACTGCTCCGTGCACTCTTCCTATAAACATTGCGATATGATTTTGTCCTGAATGAATTTTTTCGAGAAACCTGGTTCAAACCTCAAAAAACCGGTAGTGTTCGAAAGCCCTTACAACCGCTACTATTAATTAAAATATAAAATCGTGTATATTAGGTCAGAAATTACGTATACTTAAAAGTAATCTGTTATGTAAAGTATGGAAAATTTATTCAAAACTACTCCAAGCGAAAATGTTTATAATAGTTTTATAGTAAAATGTGTTTAAGAACGCGTTTTAACATTTTTGGCTGTTTCATAACGTCAATAACCAAACCATCTTGTATTTTAAGATAAAACATTGTTTCTCTATGCACGAAGAATATTGTTTAAGAGTATCTATATAAAGTGACATTAATTACCCAAGAAGTTTCAATTATTAGTAAACTTCAAAAGTGAAGGGAATGTTACTACTCAGATTTATGCAAAATATTTAAAAACAGTGGTTTTTATTATAAGAAATAGTGGATATGATAGACGATGTCATATACTACACATCGATCCTTGTATGCATCAGTCTCGGTTCATTATACAAGAAAATTGACGATCCAATAATGAAACGCAACTACGGTGCAGGTCTCGGCATATTGGTGGCTTGTCTGATATGTGGTAGTCATGTTTATCACTCTGTTCTGATGGTATGGGGTAACGTGGTTATAATAAAATGTTGTGATAAACGGTAAGATTTATTCATTTACAAATTGTATACTAGTAGTAAGTTAAATTTTCAATGCTATGGAACTGTGAATGAAACTTTGTGAATGTTACTACGTATCCGTCGTTGTTAAACACACAGATGCGAATTATCCCTAAAGCAAGTACCTATGCACCTACTTATAAAATATAGACATACATTTTTAATCTTTACAGTCGATTTCAAGCAATTTATTTGTGAGCAGTCGATTTTTTTAGTATTTTTCTATTAAAATAATTTATGTTATAAGATAGAATTGAAAAAAAAATACAAAAAATATATAAAATTATAAAAATTAATCCAGCCAAAAGTCCATGTAAACTAAAACAGACAAAACTTAACTACATATTTATTTGACTGGTTTGGCCGAACAAGACTCCGCTAAATAGCTTCCGAGTCCCGAAAAGGGCAGATGATTGTGTGATGAATACCAGTATTTGTACCCGTGTCATGGGTATTTATAAATACTATAAATATTAATTATTTATATTTTACCTATGTATCTATCAATTTCACTGGAGTCACAAAACACCAGCCTCACAGTGCTTACTTCGGGTGAAGTTATTTTATTTTTTATGTGAAGAAATATTTTATTTGCAGATACGTGCATCAAGTGAGCATGATATATACGTGGACTTACTTATTGTATTTAAACAGCAACGTGCTCCCGATTTACATAATGTGGATGCATCAAACAATGGCCTTACGTTTAGTAGGTTTAGCATTCGAAATAAAATCTTCATTAAAAAGCAACACTCAAAGTGCTACACCATTACCATCAGTGAGATTTAGTAGCGATACAGATGCACTCACAAATGTGCCAAATGCTATTGACATAATCGCTTACTCTTATTATTTCGTTGGATTACATCGAGGTATATACTTACTAATACTGCATACGTAAGTCATTTATTTAACGTACACAATGACTCCTGTATATTATTTTTACTTATTATATTAATGATTTACTTGACCTGAGATTCGTCAAAACGTTTTTGGTAATGTTTTTGCACAATGTTGCTACCTTAACCCTTTTGCAGCTCATCTTTTGTACATAAATATTATAAATGGTATTATTAAACATATTTTTTTTACAAAACATCATACTAAGTATTACTAGCGAACACTCTTATAATCCTACACAAACAAACACTCGAAAAAGTTTATTCCTGTTTGCTTGCTTGCTGTATGCATGCAGGAAGCATGATGTATGATAGGTGTGTAACCTAAGTATATGTTTTCTTTCTAAGTATATGCATATGTTTTTTATTGTTGCTCTCTTTGGCGTAGAGACAAAACAGTATAATTGGTAAACACACATATGGGATGCAGAGAGCCTAAAAGATGTCATTTAATTGCTTGCTAAACAATAATAATGGAGGGTTTCTTGCTTCGTGTGTTTCCAGTGTCATTACAGTTTCTTCCTCTAGTATTTCTACTATGTATACCTGTTATTTAGTTGAGTAAGTTAGTTACACGCACAGAAAGTTAAGAATAACATTTAATTGTACCTATCACCGTTATTCGTGTTATATTTCTACACCAAATCCGTAATACCACATAAGACCACGACCAGAAATTAAATATATATAGATCGTTTCGAATATGTCTGCATAAAAATTAAGGTTGACACCTGGCACTTAGTTATTTAAAGGTTACCGACATAAAAAAATCCGGAATTAATCTTTTTCTACCTTGATTCGGCCGTTGATACAAGCAACTCTACCACTTAGCTCGTCATAAACTTACATGTTAACTTAAAATTACATTTTACTTGTTACGATGCCGCAAATATTCTTTCTACTAGAGCATAAAAATGGGAATGGGATAAAACCAGTTGCAAATTATGAGCATATTTTTCAAGTTGAAGCTGTATTTTTGAGCTTTACGTCAAAGCCAAATGTCTTGCAAACATGACATATTTCATTTCATGAAGATACACTCCATTGGATATATGACGCCGAGTAACAAATTTGTCGGAAACTTAACACTTACTATTGAAAATGATAACTTTTTTACCGTGTATTTACTTTTGCTAATTACTGGTTGTTGTAGCCGGAAAAACGGAGTAACACGTAAAATCTGGCTAGCCTATTAATTATAACAGAGTAGGTACTTTATCCATGATATTTAACACAATTTTTCGTACCAGGCCCATACTATAGATGGTTTGTCTACCACGACCATCTCTCATCTTCGTTTGGACGGTTAGGAGATTGCAGGATTATCACGGAGCATAAAATGATGAAAGCTGCTGTGTGCGCTGTTTTGTACATTGTACTAAAAATTAAGTTTCCCCCTCAGGTGTGACTATATACTTAAATAAATCTGTGATATTCCTTTTTTGGAATTCGGTCAAAAGCATGTTAACTTATCAAAAAATGTTAGCCTCGATTGCTTTTCAACTTTCAACCATAAAGAATAGACTGCAATAAGTATTCAGAAAAGGCGACATTTTGTGATGAGCTGACCGGCTGTTGGCTGAATATATTTTTGAAAACTTATGATGTCATTTATGGTGGCAGATGTATTTTGAAGATGATTTCTATACAAACCATGGTTCTGATTACCGCTACCTATATAATGTGCCGCAGCTCTTGCTTTACTTCCTACACTACCAGATGATGATGATGCTGTGTACTAGCATATGTACGGAATCCGGGTTTGGCGTGTACCCAGCTAAATGCGAGCCTATACCGGGACAAGGACCCACAACGAAACTCAGTTTTCTAAAAGTAGCGTGAGTTGATATTCTAATCTTTAAATTATTTGAACAATAGCTAGTTGGTTCAGCTGTTAGTAGCCTTGACAGCGAAAGCAACGGTCTCGAGTTCCGATTCCGCCAATGTACCTACCTATTTTTTATCGTACATACAAGCTAAATTATGGGTGTAGTATGTTCCGAAATTTATTTACCATAAGATATAAAATACGTGTGTAAAAAACATTTACGCCTCCGAGCCCTCAGATTTTTATATCTTATAGAAATATTGCATTGTGAATGCAAAAAATTAAATTAAAAAAACATAATTTATTTACCATTTTATTAACTATAAATTTTGATTAAGAATGAACTACATATGTTTTCGTTACATATACATATAAACCTCGAAGAGAATGTTAATAATTTTTTGCTAAATTATGAGGCAGGTGAGCCGAAAACTCAGTATGGGCACTTTGTGGTTGCCCTTAGCAAAAACTGTCAGCTCTGCTGGACAGAACAATTTTTAAAATTTCTATTAATTGATTGTCTGATAATTGTAAAAGTATTATATTCCAGGTTGTAGGTTATTGACATCATGTTCCACATGAAGAGAGTACTGATACATAGCCTAAAAACACTTAACAGTCCAACAGACCCAACGAGGTTTCGGTAGGATCTGTAGGAGTTCGGTTCGGCTATCGACTCATACCAGAGACAAGTAGATTTTTCTAGTAAAGATTGCTTTATAATTTCTATACTGAGACTTTCGTGAAAATACTTACATACTGACATACCGACTACTAAGTTTTTACCTGTGTAGTGACGCCATGTTAAAGCTATTAAATAAAGTGTCCAAGCTGTATGGCATGGTATGGTACAGCAATCGAAATCGCAAGCTGACCGTTCGGGAAGTCGTTGCGTAATTAGGATCGCATCGTGCATACGCAGTAGAGGCTTATTTTGGAAATAGATATTCGTACACACGAGCACCACCTATATTTTGCAGAAATTACAATATCCGGTATTTGCGTGATGTACCAAGTGTCTTATTAACAAGTACAGGGTAGAAACATTTCGACTGACGGGCTCTGTATTAACAAAACTAAACTCCTTCGAAGCAAACCTATGTTTTTGGTGGTAAATATAAAACACATAAATGTAACCCAAGCTAATTATTGCTGCGTGTGATTGGCAATACACGCGTTCCCCATAAAGAGTTTAGGGGTACCAACGGCGAGAAAGAAATCATCTTCATGATATTATTTTTCATAAATAAAATCTCAATTTACATACTTTATTTTACCACTATGTAAATGTTATGTTGTATAGTTTAAAATATATATGTCAATGTTAACTTGGCAGCCTAGGAGACAAAAAAATGGCACTGGAACAGGAATATAACTTCGCAATGCTGAAATGCTTTGACAACTCCAAACTCATCAGAGGTCCTAAGATGAAAGATACATTAAGAGGTTGGGACATGCCAACAAGATATTGGTTTTGGTCGAATATATACAAGAATCTTCTTAAGGCCCATAAAGAAGTTAGGTACGAAGGTATATTATTTATTTTGCTATAGTTTCTAAGTTGCATATTCTAACGCATACATACTACAGGAATTCTTTTATTTCTTTCGTTACTTTTACTGTCATTGGTTACATACATTACATTACACACCACTACTTCACATCATACATTACAATTAGGGTCAAGGCGGCAACAGTGGGTCACTTTTTTTTTCCAGTGATGTAACTTGATGTGGGTGAGTGTTGGAAAGATGTAAAAGGATTAGTATTATAGCGTAACTAATGTATATTGATTATTCCAATCGATTTAGTTAAACAAGGTAATATTTTAGAAAATAAACAGTATTTAAAAAAAAATCTCATTTGAGTCACTGTGTACTGGGGGTGGGATACAGTGAATCGGTCCTCAGTTTACAGTGAATCAGGCAAGTTCACAGTGGATCATCTATAATATAATTCAAATAAAAAAGTTTTCTTTTTTGCTTTTTATCGATCTTTATTTTTTGTTTTAATCAAACAATAAGTTTTACATCGAAAAAGAGTTTTTTTTACTACTTCACTTCAAAGTGACTGTTCAGTCTTACACATTTAAAATTTACTAAATTATCTTATTTTTTTTTTGACTTAGTTAATCATCAACAGAAAACTTTTTCTGTATCTTGCATAAACTATCAAACAAAATGAATTTTTATCCTTAAAATGAATAATCAGGTAACTTTTTGACTACTTCAGTCTCAAAGTGACTTTTCATTCACACATAAGAAATATAATTTTCCTTTTTTTCATGTCAGCTATGTGTTTCCCTATTTTACGGGGCCTTGATGGTCAAGTCATCCTAAAAGGGAAAATTAAGAAAAAATATTACGTCTTGATTTTTGCTAAACGAATGTCCGGGTAGTTATTATCCAGTACCAGTAGTACACAGTGGATCCTGAACCACTGTGAACTCAAATGATTTGAGCCACTGTGTACAAAACTGCCATTTTGGATTTAACTCATTCCACGTGTGATGGTTTTACGTAAATCGAAGTGCAGTATACGCCAAAATGACCTCAACGAAGTTTGTTACTTAGCAAAAATATAAGTCCATTGGTGAAACAAAAGGTTTGTGAAAAAATACCAAGTATATCTCACCTGAAAATTCACTTTTTCTTTCGTCAAAACAAAGAAAACACTTAAACACGGGTTTGTTACATGGTTGACCCAGGGAAACTGGTTGTGACCAGTATCTATCAGGAGACCTTCCGAAGAGTGAGAGATAGAAAAAGATACCTATAATACTTTTGATACAACGATCAGTGCGCCACTGTTGCCGCTATAACCACTGTTGCCGCCTCGACCCTACACACTACACACACACACCACACACACACACACACACACACACTCACTCACTCACAGGACACAGCCCACTTGAATATTATCTTTATATATAAAGTAGGACATACTTGACTGTTTGTACCAATAAATGTTATTTTGTAATAGCATTTATTGGTACAAACACAAGCACACTTGTACCACATGAGTAAAGAATGAACAGAGACAAACCTACATACGAATGCGCTGTGATAGGTACATCACTACAAGTGCAACGCGTGTCTGTGCGTGACCACTGGCCGCTTGTCACGTATTAGCCGAAACCGCTTCAAACTAGATCAGCCAGTGGACAATCTCAGGGCGTGCAGGCGTGACGCGACGCCCGAACGTTGTGCTTGTTTTGTTTTTGTTTTCGAGTTTCTCACATAATACGTAGTAATATTTTAGTTTTAGTATTTAAAAAGGGTTGTGAATATGGTTGTACATTGTACTGTGTGCATGAATAATAATAGAAAGACTAAAAATATTTCTTATTTTAACTATCCCAAGGAGTCTACTAGGCAATAGAGATGTGCCGATTATGACTTTGGCCGACTAGCCGACTACCCGATTAGTCGGTTGTAAAGTGGCCGACTAGTCGGCCGATTAGTCGGCAAGCTGATTACGGTTTCGGGGATTCCGTGACGCTTCGTTTACAGCTGTTTAGTTTACTTTGAATTGTTTCTTGATTTTTGATTTTGTACGGGTCAGAGCGGTGCTTTTTGAGTGAAAGAGCTCAATTAAAATTTGAAAATTTCAAAAATAAAGTCTCGTGTAGATTCTTTTTTTTTTTTAATTGGACAATGATTCCTGTAAAGTTAAGTGTAACCAATGAAAAGTGATAATTTCTTGTGGTGGGCAGTGGTACGGTTTTTATTTAATGCATTTCGCCTCTACATATATTTTATTAATAAAAACACAAAGTAAAAAGCCGGATAGACGGCGTTCTTTGCCGAATAGTCGCCGACCAGTCGCCGACTACAATAGTGGCCGGATAGTCGGCTTTACCGACTAGTCGGCACATCTCTACTAGGTAAGTTTGTACTTGAAACTTAATTTATATTTATAATGTGTTATGTAGATTGAAAGGTATACAACTCTATAATCAAAACTACTCAATACTCATTATTATATATTTTACGGAAAATTATAACAGATATTTCGGTAAAATTGTGTAAGTAATTCTGAATAGATACCTACCTACAATAACTTTTTTGGGAAATATATTGAATCGGAGCGCGAGATTTCGCAAGTGGGAGAGGGGGCTTCCCTCTGGTATCATTCCCAAAGCGAATATTTTGATCTTCATGTGCCAATTGTTAATATTGGTAATGACATATTAGCACGTTTGCAAGATTGTACATTTGATATGCCATGTGAGTGTTTCCCATTGGATTATTTGAAAAAACTTTATATTAGATTTAGAATTTATCATTCGATTAAAAGACACAACAAATTATTAAAAACCAAAAGTAATAAAAAAAATATTTAGAGTATGTAATTTGTAAAAAAATAACCTATTTTAATAAAAAATGTGAAAAAAGTGAACATTTATATTTTTAATTTATTCAATTGTGCCAACCCTGCCAAAATAGGTATAAATTTTGCTAGCTCTTTAGAAGCTTTGTCTCTGTACCGTTTCTTTACTCATGTGCTTGTACAGTCAAGGTGATATTGCTTATTGCACAGCAAAATGAGCATATTAATGTTTGTTTATTTATAATAGATTTCTTACATTTTACACAGATTGGCGCCATCTTTTGTTTGAAATTAGTTTGCTTCGCTTAGGTTCAATAGTTGATATTTATAACAGTAGTTTTTTTTATAGATTACGTAATTATTAAAAAAAAGAAATCAAAAACACAAAGTAAAAAGCCAAAAACAGACCTCAGCTACTCCTCACTAGATGGCGCAACATGTATAAGAAGCGGGCAGTTTAAAGTCCATTCTTTTCTCTAAGCGAATAGAATGAAAAACGTTTTGAAGCTTTAGAAAGTAATCACTATGTTTCGTTATCACTCTAATTTCACGATTTAGCTATTTTTAGTATACAGAATGGTTTTTAATACAATAAGTCTATTTAACGACACTTTGATCATAAATATTATTGTTTAATTCACTTGACGATATTATGTAAATTAATAGAAGTTTTTTCTCACAAACACTTTCACTTAATATATTTGTCACTTTTATGATGCTAATAAATCATATAATCAAGGTCAATTTATTTATTGTTCTGAGATTTTGACTGATATTTTCTTGACAAAGACAAAGTTGTTCTGCCAAAAGATCTTAATTAAAAAAATAAAAATAAAAGGCAATAAAAGTAATACCAACACACACATGATTTAATTTTAAAATAAATCAATTAAAATAGCGAGTTAGAGAAATTTTTATGTCAATTTTAGGATCGTTGCTAACCAGGTTTAGGTACTGTTAACATCTGGATGTCAATGTAATAAAAAATTCTTAAATGGATTTTTATATAAAGATCAACACTTTAATTTTTTTTCAGGAGCGCATGCTCTTTTTTCGCGTGGTTTGTATGGAGCGGGCCAAAATTACTAAGGATAATATCTACGGCAACTATCTGGGTCTACATGCACCTTGAGACAGAGTACAGCAATATTTATGATACTACGGGTCCGGTAAGTGGCCTGAATCAATCAAAAAGATAGAGTACCTAAATCAACTTTGGCATGTCCCCAGATGGGAGACAGAAATATTTATTATTTCCAGCTCCTTCGTGCTTCGGAAGGCATGCTAAACAGTTAATTTCGCTTGCATTAACAGTCATTAGCACCCACTGAACCTTATTAGGTTCGCGTGATGGGTTATCGACTGCGCATTCTTCTTCGGTGTTCTAAGTCCAATTTTGGCAACCTCAAGCCATTGTGCCCTAGTAAAAAACTGTATTCCCATAGAATCCTAGAGGGGATCATGATTTTACTGGAATTCACATTCACCACTGCTTGCTTAAATACAGTAGTATTGAAATATTTGTTTTATTTTTAATTTAGTAGGATCACCAACTGTTGTTACATTACTTGAATGCACAACTACTTAGAGAGGAAAATGCATTGTTATGTTAATACAATTCAAGCATAAGCAAAAGCTTAAGTGTATATTTATAAACTAAGTTTTATGCGAGTGTCTATGTATCGTATGAGAGAAAAATAGGATTGACTGATTGAGTCTGAGAAATGTTTAGGTCTAAATTAAGTGGATAAGTGACTAATAAGTGTTTTTGGAATCGAGCTGGAAGAATCATGATAGAAATAAAAAAAGTGGCTACATTTATTAAGGATTTGGCATAACCTCGAAACCAGTGAACTGGACCCAAGAAATGTTCTTCTAAGCGGAGGACAAAGAGGTGTGATAGGCTTGCGTAGTATTTTAACTGGCGCTCGGATTTTAAAAGTGCTAGAAGCAGCGGGCTATTCTCTATGTTGTGTGAAGAAACTCCCAATATATGCAGGAGAATTTGTGTAATAAATATATGTATATGATTTATCATCATCTTCCCCTAAAAATATTTTTTCTCTCTTCTTTCCCATAGATGAAAACTGCTTGGGATATTGGGTTTTCAATGATGCGATTATTTTGCCTTGCCTACCTCACACCCTGCTTCACAATCGAAGATACGGCAACCGTATTCAAATACTACAACTCTATGCTCTGGATGTTCCATTTTCTGCTCTTAATACTTTTCATTGGCGTCGTAGTGGCTCAGAAGACCAAGGCGAGACAGACCGTATATTGATAAAGTATACCTTATTTTTATATCCTACGTGTATACACACACAAACACTATAATAATATTCTACACACTCGCACACATAGAACAGAAGTAGTATTAGTATTGCGAGTGATACCGACATCCTACTTTTTAGAATCTATTTACGATTTCCACCGTATCTTCATTGATTAAAAAAAAATCAGCCGCGTGCTGACTGCGGTTTATGTAGGTAAACCCAGGAAATAAACCACCAGGACGTGCACCTCCAAGTCGTCGAAGTCTAGTGGATCTGTGTCTTGGCACTCTCCACTATTGATCCCGACGGTCCGTCTGGAGGAAGGGCAACATTCATAGGGTTTATCTTACAATTGCCCGAATCCCGAAAACAAGTTTTAATTAAAATATGTTTTCGGCTGTTTACAACGAAAATGTTACAAATTTCTCTAATAGTAAATATAGTCGGATATTCAGGTGTAACCCTACTATTTGACAGTGTGATGAAAAGAAATAAAATACATCTTATTGGCTTTGTTGTTGATATTGAGACGTTTGTTTGTCATTTTATAAAAGTGTATAAGGTTAATTTTACTTTGGTAATTCAAGAAGACATCTTTTACTATTATAATTATTTGAGATTTGAAAATGAACTTTATTGTTGTTCGATGGCATCGCATCTAAACAGATCCATTAACATTCCGTGAAACTTATTTAAAATGGTATCTTTGTTTTATTTTATTATTCACTTATAAACCTATACAAAATCTATATTATTACTTTTTTGGACATCTGAAGATATATAAATGAAATAAACAATATTATTTTTCAAAAAAAATATTTAATGAATTACACAATATTTAAAACTGATTAACAAAAAATAGATTGTACAAATAAATTTATTTACAGCAGAATTTTACCATAGGTATTTAAATTCTGAACCCATTTTAGGTTATTGATAAGTTTTGCAATAGTAAGTTTCCCACTGATTCTTATAATTTTATGTCCCATAAGAATTTGTTGTATCCCGAGAATCAAACGTAATAAAAAACATAGCATCACTATTCCAAAAATTAAAATACCCAGAATTATGAGTAATTTATTTATTTTCTTTCCAAAAAGCAAACAACACACTCTAGGCCTATATTAGATCTATAAATAACATTATTATATCTACAACAAAATAAGCTTCTGTATTCGTTATCACAGATAGATGTTAGGAAGACTTTTTTTGCCTTAATTATTTAGACTAAAACAAATTCTTTGATTCAAACAAATAGTTTCATTCAAACTTATAATACCTAATTAATTATTGGGCGACCATAACTAAGAACACGTCTATTCAAGGTATTAGGAAAATTTCTCGTCGGCCCCTTGGGCAGAACTTTCGATGTAAGCACACAACTGTGCAGATCAGTTTGTCCCAGGAGCGACGGTGAAAATTAAATCTGTCTCTGACGGCCACTTGGCCTTAAGATGTGTTACTTATTCATTTTGGTGGTCAACTTAAGTAAGCGGGCCACGGAATACAGGTCAGATACTTTACGATTTCATGGAAAAGAATATCTATATGCTGAATTCATTCTTCAGGAAGTCTAAAAAGCTAAAATGGACGTGATTCAGTCCTAGTAGCAAAGTAAGAACGAGATGTTATAATGTCGACAATAAAGCAAATATTCAGTGACGTCTCCTGTTCAACGCCGTCAACCTACCGCGGGTAGAATGCCACAAGTTGGACCGCCGATCTGGTCAAGCGGGAAGCCGTTGATCGATCGATCGTTGTGGAGATTCTAGTGGTAGATCTATGTCCAGCGATATGTATCATAAAGCTAATACGATGATGATGATGAATTGTTACTTTACTAATTTATAATTAACAGTTGTGAATTCTCATGTAAGTTGAGCAGATTACATAGAAATCTTGTAGACTGTGGCCACCATAAGTTTGCCTAAACCACAAATAATTTTTGCAGTAACTTTATGAGGCCAAAAATTTTAGTCTACCGATGCAAGATACCGCGTTTAAGTTCTGTACAGTTTGAAATGCACACGACGAAACATGGGAAGACTTGGTGTTTTAATACTACAGTTTTTTAATATTTCCAGTAATGAAATTGTAAAGAGAATGTAAAGCAGAAGCGATATTTTATGGTTTCGTTTGTGTATCTCAAATAAAGAAATTTCAATAAAAACAACTTTAACTGTACCAAACCTGTCACACTACACATCGTCCAACTAGGTCACTAGGTCATATAATATTGCGCTAATATGTGTCCTTTAATTAGTAATTAATTATGTGGAATGTATTTGTTAAGTGAGATACATGCGTATAACCACTAATGTAACAACAACTATATATAATAAAGCACTGAGTTACATTTCCTAATGATTTCAAGCGAACATTTAACATCTATTTGGTATTTACAATAACACACACATTATATTGAAAATCATTAACAATGTACCTGTGATAATAGTTACGTTGAGAAATCTCTCTAGCTTGCTATGGTACAGTCACCAACACATTAACCTGTACAAAGTTCACAAATTTATTAATTTATTAACGAAATAAATCTTTTGAGCTGTTTGGAAGTTGGCCGCAGCGACAGCTAAGAATGGGAGAAGCCTATGTCCGAATAATTGTTTCCTTCTGTAGAGGTATACGATATGCGTATAAACATCGATCATACAAAATATAAAATGCAAAAAAGATTACTCTTTTATTTCAATTCCATTATTCTTAACAAATTAATAAAACTATGTTGAACACTAATATTCGATTTATATAGGTACTTAAAAAGCAAACCATACAACTTTTACAACCAAAAGCCATTACTGTTTTGGATTGTCAGAATCAATTAATTGAAGTTATATGATGTAGGACTGACGTATTAGCTTATGAGTGAGTGAATCTTATTGTATGTAACTGATGGTTTTCATTATGTATCGATATAGTCCGAAGTTTAGGAACAAACCCTAATGCCATGGAACCACGGGTAATTAAAATTGCCAATATACCCGGCAATGGGTCAACCCACTGGGGCCATGAGCAACAAGTGGCAAAGCAACGCTTTAAAACGAAATAATTATATTTCTATACAACTTATTATAGAAGCAGATTGAATTGCACTCTTATCTTAATAGTTTGCATGCATTCACATTTTTATAAAGAACAATAGCTTATTTCATATGTTATAAATCACAGATCTAAATCGTGTGAGGTTACCTTTTTCAGTCATTGCGTGTTTTAACACTAAACATTCCATGACGGGTCAAATGACCCATTTTGAACTTAATTAAAACTTGAATTTTTTTCTTGTTGTATTTTTACGTTTTTAAATTTAATAAATAAACTATTTTGAGTCGTTATTTGAAAATAAATTGTTTTATTCATGTACCAAATTGCTTAACTGATATATTTTTCGTAATATTTGTAACATTTTAAAGACGGGTCCTTTGATCCGGTTTGGTAAGAATAGGAAATACATGAAGTATCGGTAGGTTTAGTGTTAATCACAATAGTAATAATTATGGAACAATAGCAAAAACAGTAGCCTAACACGTTTACTGTACGTACAGTCAAAGATCATGTCTATCAACAACCAACTTTCAACTTTAGTCCGACCAAGGTATAAGGTCACTTACCATTAATCAAATTTTATAGCTTCTGGCTGGTCGATACGACAGTACATACAATCTTCATTAGTGTCTAACTAAACATTAATGTTATTGTCAATAGATTATTATCTGATTGACGGTGATCCAGTCGTGTCCAATAATATTAGATTTAATTTTTGCACTAATATTAATTATTAAATTAGCTATCTACAAACCAATAATCAAATTTGTATTATAATTTTGACCTACGGGCTTGAAATATTTCATATAGCTCATTTGTATCGACACAAATGCGTTAGACATGCAAAAAATTGCACTCTGGAATAAGGGCTAGCGACGTGCGCCATAAAAACGCGGTGTGCCCTAAGAAAATTCGCTCCCGACAAACTTATTTCGTAATTTAAATCAGTCTGTTACTGATTATTAGGCATTTGTGAATGAGACGGTTAAATTTATGAATAAGATTGGATATTTAGAGATATTTGTTATTGGCCTTACTAATTGTTATACCTACGATATAAGTGCTGTTGATTTTTTCAATAAATAAATAAATAAAAAACATTAATGCTACCGTAATAAACATTAACCATTGCAACCTGCTCGGGCGCTTATTCAGTAAACTTTCGAACGATTGTAATTTTTTAAAAATTTTTTAGGTCGTGCGAATAACTAACAATGCGTTAAACATATTATTAATATTCCCGTTCACTTAAATTATTGAAAAATCAAAGTGTGAACTATTGTATAATATACTTCGTGACTTAAAAAAAAACACAACTGGTCACACATTTCTTTGGATTGGTTTTGAACATATCATGATTGAATCTACTTTTATTATTATTTGGAATAATGCACTTACGATGCATTTATTTTCGACGCTTTTATTTCAACAACAGGGTCTTCTATTACTGTCTTGTTTTGAATTAGTCTGAGCTCAATAAGCGCTGGCGGAATTTTTCCAGTGGGATGAGTTGCTGTGGAAAAGAACAATATATTATTTTAACGAGTACATTTGAATTAGATTATAATAAATAGCACATGTTTGATTAAAAAGATAAGGGGTAACCATGACCGTTGGTATAGGTAAAATAAGAAACTGTGCCACGTGGGGTTATAGGAGAGAGAGAGGGAGAGAGAGGGAGAGAGATGGAGAGAGAGAGAGAGAGAGGGAGAGCGAGTGAGAGAGGGGGGGGGGGGAGAGGGAGAGAGAGGGGGAGAGAGAGAGAGTACGAGCTCATTTACAATCGACATCTTAAAATCTCTAACTGTCAAAACAAATAGGATAGGAAGAGTAACATTGTGTAAAAAATGTAAATATGTGTGTGTAGTTGTATTATCGACGTTTATCCCGGCAAACTTGATTGCATAAGTGATCTGAACGTTATAGTAGCCAGTTGTTACTTTTCTACTATAATCAAATGATTCTTAGCTACCCAAGTCGGTGCCGCAGCAAATGCCTGTGCATCGACGCATATGCTTTGATGACGGCAGTTACTCGATAAGATTAGGGTAAGATGAAGCTTACATGTTCGAATGTTCAATAAAAGCTCTCAAAAAAAAGAGAAAAAAAAAATCTTATATAATACCAAATTATGTACCTCTAGCTTTCGTATATGTGTCCAATACGATATTTTGCATAGTAGCTATCGTCTTCTCCAAAGTTAGTTTGACGTTATTGTCTGTCTTGTGGGACCACGCGAGAAAAAGAGACGCAAACAGGTCACCGGTGCCAGTGAACGTCGCATCATGCTTCTTCATTTCTATCTTGTAGCATGAGCCTTCTAAAATATAACACAGAGTATTATCATAACTACTATAATAAAGTAATCATTGTTCCTCTAAAACAGTCCAATATTTATCAACTATTTGTGAATGAGAACATAATTATCTTCAACAGTTATAACTAAGATAACTCTTGAAGATAATGAAATACTAAATACATCAATTTATATTTATACATATTTTATCTGTATAAATTATTGCCCAAATCAATCTATCATAGAATTTTGATTAAACAATCTGGCTACGGTTCTAACCTAACGTAACCAATTTACTTTTACTGATTATACTTAGAAAATAGTATAAAAATCATTATCAGTTTAAAACAATTAGCAATAATTATCAAATTTTTGGTGAGTTATTAGCAGCTAGAAACTTAGTTTATTAGTTTATTGTCAACAGTTAGTCATGCTAAAATAGATTGTAAGTACACCAAAAAGTAATTATTATTTTGTAATGTAATTGTCTAACCATTTTCAGTGTAAAAGCTAATCTAATTAATGTCAATTTCATAATTATTGAATAGATACATACATATATAAGAAAAAATGGTGTTTAAGTGTATAAATATTTATAAATCTCCACCTTAACATGTTATTCCCCACAGGGTCCATAAAGTTCAATAACATTACAGTAAAGGAGAGCTTACGACCATGGAAATAAGTTTAATTTTAGTAATACACTTGCCCTCATGAATTAAATTAACAAAATTTTAAAGGGCGAAAATTTGTTGTACCTTTAGTACTAGCAATTGCAATGATAGCTTCATTGTCCCCAAGATCTGTGCTTGATAGCACCACAGTTTTAACGCCTTTATCATGCAGAATACCAATAGCCTTCAATGCACCATCTAGATCTGTTATTTTAATGCCAGTTAGTAGTTCCGCCTCAAACTGATTAGGTGTTAGAATGTCTGCCAATGGGACTACAACATCTCTGTAAACTGGCAATATCTCTTTTGGTACATACATGTGCCCATTATCGCCCATTACTGGATCACAAACTGAAAATAATACTATATTATAGGCATACATAAACATACTCTTTTTCATTAGGTCTAAATCTAACATATTTTTCTTTAAGTATATGGGTTGTAATGAAATAAAACTGTTTATTGCTCCAGATGTTTAAAAAATCTTATCTCAGTCATTTAAATCTCATTTAGTGTTATCAGTCTTTAAGAGTTATTGTGTAAGATAATTAAAAACATGGAAGTTTAGTTTATTGATCAATTCAAATTATTTTGCTGATTTTATTCAATAATTAAAAGAAGAATTCTGATGGTTCTGGATGATTAGATTCTCTACATTGCTCACCTCTTTCTTGGTAAGAGTTGTACAGCATATCTAGATTTCTAGAAATCTAGATTTTAATTATTAAAAATTAAGACAAAACAATAATTTTAATAATATAAATATACTTAGACATTTTAATCATTTAGTCAAACTTAAAGAACACTTGTTTATATTTTTATTTATTTGTATAAATACTTTGACCACAATATAATATTGGTACAATAGACGGAATTCTAATAGTATTCTCTACCAGTCAACCTGAGAGAAAAAAGAAATTCATAATTGCAGTAAAATATACAAACTTATAAAACTAATAGTCATTTGTTATGCAAGGCTGCAAAGTTGAGATTTGGGAAGGAGTTACCTCTATTGAAACCTGAGCCAGTGAAGGATTACACTTATTAAAACTATTACTACAGCGAACAAAATTTTTGGGTGCAAGATAAACAGCTTAAATAAAATGGTAAAATTAAAAGTAAAATTGCTACAATTAGTAATGTTAAATATCTTTTTTTTAATTGGTTTCTATTAAATGTGATTTGACTAAGAATACCTTTGACTTTTTTTTAGGGTGCGGGCTGAAATCCAATCATAAGTTATAAAATCTCACCCATCTTATACTTAACAAATTATACTATTTCTTAAGACTAAATTTATTCTTGTTGTTTTAATGATATAAGGAATTAAAATAATTTAATAAAACCAATATGAAGTATTATAGTATTAATTTAAAAAAAAGATTAAAAGTAACTAATAAAGACTATAATGGCAATTCGGAATGTATATTGTGTTTTTCTTTGAATAGAAAACTTCTTATTTTAAAACACTTTCACACTGGCGGATAATGCGTAATTTTGCATGCAGTCATTGAATAACAAACCATACTTTTTTGAGCGTGTGGGGTGAAAATTATATTATTTCCTCATAAAATTTTATAAGTTGCTTTATGTATTTAGATATGTACCATATATTCATTGTGATCATCTGTCTGTTTGTTTATGTGATTTGATAGTTGTATGTAGTTACCACACATACTCTGGGTTGTCTACTTGTCTAGAAGTGATCTCTTTTAAAAATCTCCATCTGTGCAATCTGTGGTTATTACATATAAATTCATGTGCGATAAAGTATATAGTACATCTATCAGTTTTTCAGCTCTTGCTATTGAAATTTCTTAAATAAGTTGACTGAATGTAGTTAAAACAAATTCATCATATACATTATTTATATAAATGTGTTTATTATGACTGTTATGTTTAACATATTTCATGTAAGAAGTAACAATAGTGTTTTATTACAGTTACTAGTTTAATAAATGAAGATTTGTTAATAAAATATAACATTATAATATAGAATCATTATAATGTCTACAGCAATTATGTCTCTGTGAGATTCACTGATAAAAGACCTAGTTTTCCGTGAAAGTTCTAAAAATATGAAATTAATCTTTTTTCACCTAAGACCAAACTTACCATAAAAAAGGTCTGGATTTTTTCTTCTTAATGTTTTAATAATCTCTGCTATCTGTTTGAGAGAGTCTGGAGATCTAGAGTATCCAGTCAAGAAATGAGTGTAATAATCCACTTCATTCAATATTAATCCTTGCATTAGTTCCTCCAGTTCTTCATTTTTTAGTACATTTCCTTTAATATGTTTATATGCTGTGTGCGTTGAAAATTGGACTGTATTTATGGAATCAACTTCAAAACCAAGGACCTGAAATTCAACAAATATTAACTATAGTTTGCTAAGTGCAGAAGAAAACATGTTTTCTTATTGTTAAGTATGGAGTGTGATTCCCACTAGATGAAAACATGTTTATATTTTTCTACCCATGCTTGTGAGTATAGTCCTTTATGGTTTTTTGCAATTTAACTTCCCACACTTTGATTATATCATTATTTAGGTGTCGCACTGCACTGATCTCACTCTGTGCTTCAGAATGTTCCAGACATGCTCTATGATATTCAATTTACAACTTTTAGCTGGTCAATCCCAATAAGGAATCCCGGTCTCTAGCATATTATATGCCTTAACAGTGTCAAATGTGGTAAAGAGACTCGGTTTCTTGTAAGAGTCAAGTCTAAAGCAAAGTTTAAGGCCTGCAGCCACGTTAAGTAAATGTAAATTATTTTCTAAATGGACTTGAGTTTTAACAAAAAAAGACTATTTCCTTTTAAAAAGGGTTCTGTCCTTCCAAAACGAACACAAAACTTCATTCTTTAACGACCGTTTGGTGCAATGGTAGCGATCCTGTCTTTCGCACCGCCGGTCCTGGGTTCAAATCCCGGAAGGGGCAGATGTTTGTATGATGAATGAGCATTTGTACCTGAGTCATGGGTGTTTTTATATATTTCTATGAATATTACATATTTATGTATCATATATGTATATCTATCCGTTACCCTAGTATCCATAACACAAGCCTTACAGTGCTTACTTTGGGCTAGGCTAATTGGTGTGAATGTAAGAAATATTTATTATTTAAAATAGCATAGCATTTTAAATTGAGACTTGACTTGATTTGAGTCATAGGACTGGAAGGACTCCAATGAACTCACAACTGGTAAGTCTAATAATTATGAAAAAAAGATTCAAGCTTAAAAGTAAGAACTCATTGACGCAAGTCTTTTGCTATGCTAACTTTCCAGTATGGTCGGCTTGAGCGTTGTCATCCTTGAAAATTGATTTTGCCAAGAGCCACCACTGCTAGATTATTCATGACTCTATTGTATTTGTGTCTTACTTTACTTGAAATTAGTACTCAAGCCTTTAGCAACACTAGCAAATGTGGGTTAGTCATAAGAATGGTGTTTTCGATTAAGATTTGTAAATCTGACAATTTCTAATTTCTTTTTTAATACTTTTGGTCAATTACTGCTTGGATGTTGCCTAAAAACTTATTCTAGAGATTTCAACTTGTCTCAGGAGTCAAACTTTAAAAATCTTGTCTAATAAAAAAATATTTTAAACAAACCAATTTAGCAAAGCAAATGAAAAATGACTTTAGTGATGAACTAACACTTTACAGTTATAATATAGTTATTATATTTTTGTAATAAAATTCTAGGGATTTAAAAAAAAAATGTATGTTCTTTTAACACTAAATATTATTAAAAAAGGATATAATCATGAATTTAACTATCAACAGACTAACATGCAAGATATTGAATTAAGCATACTTACTTGAAGAGGAAAAACAGCACTTTTATTGCCAACATATCCATGCACTACATGACTTTGTATGGAAAGTACTCTTGGTGTTGTTTCAGACATAGTGCTCAGTAATAATTAACTTGTGTCCTAATAATTATAAATGGATCTCAACTTAATTAAAAAGATAAGAACACGTCCAAAGTGTAGTTAACACTCCTTAGAACTAAATGGGCTCACGTAACTGAGTATGCTGAACGCACTCAACTGATAAGGAGAATAGGAGTATACAATATCGTCTTTATATTATAGTCAGATGAATTAAACAGCGTTCTGATAAGAAACTCACCAAGGACGATAAGGTTAATTTGACACAGTTTATATATTTACGAATTACGATTGCAATCGACTAACGAGTTAATAGTTGATTACTTGCTTTGTGATAAAAGCTACTTTTAATTGTATGCTTTTATTACATTAAAGTGTAATCTATTTCTACTTACAATAATTAGATATTTACTTTGAGTATGTGGAAATGACAGATTTCAATCTGACAAGACGTCAAGACGAATCGAGTAATCAGTATTACCAATTCTTAAAAATATTTATCCCTAAAACTAAATTCAAAACCCCTAAAGTTGCCCTAATTACTTACTTAACATATTTTTGTTAATTTTTTATTTAACAAAACTATTTTTTTAATAATGTCTAATTTTATTTCATTTTCTTCTCACGAATCAGATTTTATAAAGTCATACATGTTGACATTGAATAATCCTAACATTATAGGAGATGGGTTGAATATTTTACAAGATCCGCCATTTCGATTTAAAATTCCAACTACTGTAGTTCGATTATAAGTACACTAGATGTCACCAAGTCCGAGGTCACTAGGTAAAAAATAAAATCAAATTTATTAGTTAGGACTGTCCCAGGGCCTATACTTAACATCTTTATTTTTCTCGATAAATAAAATATAAAAAAAATTATGAAGGGTCACAAAAACCCTAAAAATATCCCATCTCACTTATTTAACCCCGAAATTTAGGGGGAAAACCCCTAAGTTAGGAACCCTCGTGAATGTAAGCTGATTCGCACCAACGAAATATTCTGTTTTGTTTTTTAATAACGGTTATTGTAAACTATTGAAGCTATTGACCGTTATCCTGCTATATAGATGTTTTGCAACTCGTTATATTGAGTATAATAAGAATGATGTCTTAAGTTTGAGTCCTGGAAATATCCTCGGATAAGTATCTGTATCATGGGTATTTAAGAGCAAATATATTTCTTAGAATATTAATGTACGCATTGTGTAATAATTTAAAAAATACGTTACTCTAGCATCACGAAATTATATTTGATCAAAAAACGTACATAGCGTAGTCCTGCTTTCTGGAAACCTCTTTTTTCTTTCTAATCCTATCTAACTAGGGTAAGCATTTTGTCTTTTTAACGAGAATAGCAGGAGTCATATTAATTTATATGGAAAGAATAAAAAATATACATAAAATGTTAACAGTTGATAAATAGTACTAATTCTGCACATTACCTTATTCAACGAGTTTTCTGAGGATAAAAAAGTATTTTTGAAATAGGTTCCTCAAAAGTACTATGCTATGCTAAATTTCGTGTCAATATAACAATGTCATCAAAAATTTTGTCTCTGGCGCTCCATCCCGTCCATATTGCCGCGTGCTCCGTTTCATGAATGTTTAGTGAAATAATAAGCACTTTAATGAATTGGTGGTAGTATTTTTCTATTATAATAATTTATCTTATAAGATCGCATTGAAAATGCATAAAATATATAAAAATTATAAAACTAGAATGGCTGTTTCATTTTAATCGATTGACCAAACATTTGTAAAAATGTTTCTTTCGAATACGAGAGGATGTTCCTCTCATTGATGAAACAACGCTGGCCTACAGCGTAAAATCAGGAATGTACTAGAAAATTTCGACGAGTGTTCACAAGGCTCGGTAGCTCAATTGGGAGAGCATTGGACCGGATTTCCAAAGGTTGCGGGTTCGATTCCCGCCTGAGAATTCACTTGTGACCCGAGTCGATTTTTTCTAGTATTTTTCTATTATAATAATTAATTTAATAATATTTATTTTATTTGGTCACGATATGACAGTATAACAATAATCAGTATTAATGTTAACGACGTTCTCTACCAGTCAACCTTAGAGGAAAACGAAACTCATTAATGCAACCTAATAAACATTGTAAATAAAAGAAATCTAATAATAATTAAAAACAATTATATTTTAAATATGACTCACAATGTTGACTAGATCGCAGTATGAAACCATACATTTCAAAGGCCTTATAAATTATATTTATAATATGCTTATCAAGATGTAATTTGGAATTCAATAACACAATCAGTTTAATTCAATAAAATACCAAATAAGGTGTAAAGAGACTTACTAATGTTTTTCCTTTTACTAAAAGAAATGAATTTGCATTTATTTATACTAAGGCTTAATATATTGACTGTTAAGTATGCACTAAATCTATCAAGAACAGATTGAAGCTTTAAGTGGTCGTCATGTGTGTTGATGGTTTGATGGATTTTTAAATCATCTGCATATATCAAGAAGTTAAAAAACTTGAAATTGAAACTGAAAATTTTATCCAATGTCAGTGATGTATAAAAGAAAGAGGAATGGTCCTAGTATGGACCCCTGGGGTACACCGGATGTCACAGCGATAGTATCAGATAAAAATCCTTTTATGACGATATTTTCTGTACGATTGCTATATAGGATTTAAACCAATGCCAAAGATTCCCACGTATCCCATAGGCTACTTCTAAGATTCTGTGATCCACTCTGTCAAAACATTTTTTGAAATAAAGTCAGTTTGTTTATTTTTATCCATATCATCAAGTTTGAAGTACAAATTATTAAATTAGTGGAAGTTCATCTTCGGTGAACAAACCCATGTTTCTGAAGCAGTATGGTATTATGTAGAGAAGGATATAAATTTTTATCTAAGTCTTTCAAAAATTCCCGACTTAGTAGGCAAAAAAAATTTTTATGCACTGGAACTATTCTAGCTGATTTCCATATTTCAGGAATAAGACATTCTGAAGGCATTAGTAGAAAATATAAAGCAGTGGTTTACATAAACTATGCGTTGTCCATTTCAGGAGAAACCTGGCAATTGTCAATACCAGATCCTTTAGTATCATCCAAAGATTTAAAAGCCTCAAGCAAGGCTTTCTCACCAATCACATCTGTAGTAAGGGTACTCAGCGCTAGACAGTTACTCATCGCTATATTAATAACATCAAAATTTACCGGTACGAACGATATTTCAAAATGTGACTGAAAATATAGTTATGAGCTGCGGGTTTTAGATAGTCATATAAAGCCACTTATTTAGTCCAAGATTTCATTATTTAAATAACTTACGCACAGTATAAAACCTTTTAAAGTTCTAAAAAATACGCTAATTGCTTAAATTGTTATCATTAACACGCCGAAGTTGTCAGGAATCATCCCTTCAATACCGTCGCAAAATATACCAGTTGCGTGCGTAAACCACGTTCTCAATAGTTCAGTAACTTGCTGAGCTCACCCATTCACGGATCCATTCCTTCCAAAGATTATTTCGAAGTTGCTTTGATTGCTTCCAAACTCAGAACTATTACGCACAGGGTTAAACTATATATTTTGTTTTATTAATAATTAAAGATAATTAAAAGACTTTAATTACTTATTTAATGACCTCTGGACGCCTCTGGATGATACCAGTTTTTATTGTAATCCCTCTTTAAGCCAGGTCTCGCTGTCAATGTACACAAGTGCTTTAGTTACTACGGTTTAGAACAATTGCTGTTGTTTCTAATATTTATATTTAATACTGCATGATGTGTAAAACTTCATTTATAAATATTTTATCTATACCAATATTATAAAGAGGTAAAGTTTGTGTGTTTGTATATTTGTTAAATTGTAAGGGGTAATATCGGGATCTACTGAACCGACTTTAAAAATTCTTTCACCAATAGAAAGGCACATTATTGCTGAGTGTCATAGGATATATTGAATGCTAGAAAAAATTTAAAGAATTTTGTCCACCCGTGCGAAGCCGGGACGGGCCACTAGATTATGTATAAATTGACACAAAACAATGGTACAATAAGCGGCCCTAATGCTAAAAGTATTATCTACCAGTCAAACCTTAGGATAAACGAAACTCATGAATAGTGCAAAATAAAAACAAATAATATAAGTGCCTACTACATAAACACCTTAATTTAAATAATTTTAAAATTGCATATTCACCCACTAATACCTACCAATCTTTTTTACTCAGTTATTAATTGTTAAATTTGGTACTTTAGACTGCTTTATTCATGTTAAAGTTATATTTTACTTTTATTTTGAATGTTCGTTAAATATAAGTGTAATTGTAAGTTTCATAATGGATATTGACCTAAATGGTTTTAAAGATAAAACTATTGTACATCCATAATATGGTTTATACTATGCTAATTTCATTGGAAACTATTTTCATGATATGTTTTAAGCAAACAACAATTATTATGGGTTAAAATTAAATAAACAGAACTTCCATAGTAACATAGTTTAGTATGACTAAATAATAGTGACAACTAGAAACCCATAAAAACATTCTATTGACTGCTAGTAGGTTTCTCTTGGGTCATTTCATATGCTCTTTCTAATGTGTCTGTCAGAATCTTCATATCATTTTCAATACTCCTTGCCCAATTTTCAACATCACCAATTTCTTTCAATGCACTGCTGAAATTTTCCACCAGTGCCAGCCACTGTTGTGTTTGTTTTGCAAAGTTTATAGCGCCTTGATGTAATAACTTTGCTTCAGCATCAAGCTTCTTTTGATTTAAATAGGCTTGAGCCACACTGAAAACAAGGCAATGAATCAGTAACTATAGCATTCCATATAGCAATCTAATGATTTGGACTTATTATTCTTATAAAATACATGCCATACCCAACATTTAAATGATCAACAAGGGCTTGAGTTAGATCATTAGCAGCAGCTATACATTCTTTACGTTTTTGTTCTGTAAAAAAGCAAATAATACATCTAACAAGCGTTCAATTAAGACTAAAACTAGACTGATCTCATTCTTAGTTTTACCTTGCACTACCCTTTTTGCTGCTTGTTTCGTTTGATGATCTTTAATAAGTGATGACAACATTTTTCTTATAGTTCAATAATGAAACAGAAAAAAAATTATCATTCTTTTAGATATTTTCCGGATTTAGCATCTAATTAAAATAATAAACTCCTTTCCTCAGGGCGGGTCAACTTCCTTAGGAGCCAATGCAAACATATGGAACGATTTGCAAATAGAGATGGGTTTATGTGAAAGAAAGAGATAGAGCGATGTATCTGACAATAAGAATAATGACAAGACCACGACCTCCATACAGCCAAATCCTTAGTTATAGTTTCTTCCTGTTTCTTCATAACGTTAGGCAAATGCTGCAGAATTAAGTCTGCCCGATAGGTGTTCAATATATGAGGCCCCATTGTAATCCACTTGCAATCCAAAGGCTCTTTTGAGTATGCCCTATTCGGAAAAAATGTTACCTTTAACTTTTTGGCTGTATATGATCACCTCTTTGCTTTCCCTATAATAAAGGAATAAAAAAAAAGAAATAAAATGGCTACCTGACCTGTTTTTACGAAATTGTTATCATCATTGTTTTTCTTTAATATACCTGACTGTGTATTGGCCTCTTACGCGAAATTGGCAGAATTGTGCGAAAAGCGCAACAGAGCTATTAATCCAAAAGAAGAAGTAGAACTTTTTTGCAATGGTTCGGAAAAAAAATGCTGTAAGTGCGGCATAACTTCTAAAGAAGATACTCCCTAAAATTTTCATAGATTTCCTCGCCCGTCAATGCATGGGTCACTCAAGTAAGTACCTATCTATACTACATAATTTTATGATACTGCCAATTGAACTCACCCCACCTCCCATTGAACAACAATGGGCTGTCGCTGGTGTGTTTGAGCGTGTAGTTTCAAACCCTATAGTTTGTGTTTAACTATAATTTGGCATAAAATTGAGATTCCCAGGTATAAAGGTATTTTTGACATTACGGGCAATCACAAAAATTGGGTTGAATAAAAATATGATGCATAATACTTGTTTTGTTTTAGGGCTAAAGTATGGGCCACATCCTGTTTTCTTAATCAAGATTGGTCCACTGAAGAATCATTGTCAAGGCTATATGCACAGCATAAGGTGCTCTGCAGCAAGCATTTTGATGCAACATCATATACCAGCTGCTATACCAACTGGAGCTGCAAATATACTGTCCCAGTTACGAGAGGAACAATTTAAAGCAAACTGCCAAGTAGAAGTAACACGGGTAAGATTTTGAATCATTCCTTAAATCCCTAATACAGTATAGCACGATCATTTTTGTACTGGAGTTGTTATTAGTTAGTCGATTTAATTCATAAGTTTGGATTCTTTTCAGAGTCCTCACCTCAAGAAGCTATTGGCACAGGAATTATAGCTTCCAACATGGACAAGCTCTTTGGTGCTGTCAATGAAAATACAGCAGATAGAAAAAGAGGCAACCATTTCTTACAAATTTATCCGAAAATAGTTTGCATTTGAAGATTTTCAAAAAAATTAAATTGTTTTTTAATGAAATGTAATGTATGCCTAAAACGTTTCTGCAGATTAAAGAACTTAGAGTTTGTTGAGGAAGCCTCCAAAAAAACTCTCATGGACAAAATTAATTTATTAAAACATGTGTAAATTTTAAAATCTTGTTTTATTTCTTTTTTCAATATTGCAGTTTTTGTTTTGCAGCTAATTTTTACTGTACCTAGCTTGGTATGTACCCCTATATGTAGTTTTATTTCGCAACCAATTTTATGTAAAATTGGTTGCGAAATAGAAACTACATTAATTTTTGTACCTCACCAAGAAATTAAATATTATTTGAAATTCGCGCCTTCTGATAGTATTTAAAATTCGCGCCCTATTTTAGTTCTGGTGGAACAAGCTGAAGCGCTAGTAAGTTTCCATGTTTGCAATTTTTTTGTATGAAGTTGACTTTCTTGGACCTAGATGTATTCTATGCTATATATATATTCTAGATGTATAGGAAGGCGAAGGGTACAAAATCTATACAGCCACTTATTTATCTTTTCCTAATAGGCTATTTGACATCATTGAAAATATAGTAAATTGTGTTTATCCTATCAGCTAATTGCCTGAAAGATATTAGTGACAGGAACGTCCTGTGATTGGTGACTACCCTGGTGACGTCTTACTATAATTAGATATTTACTTTGAACTTGTGGAAATGACAGATATCAATCTGACAAGACGAGTCGAGTAATACAGATCAGCCGCCAATGTAAGCTAATTCGCAACAACGAAATATTCTGTTTTGTTCTTTAACAACTGTTATTGTAAACTATTGTAACTATTGCCTGTTATCCTGCTATATATTATAGATGTTTTGCAACTCGTTATATTGAGCAGTATATTCAGAATGATGTCTCAAGTTTGAGTCCTGGAAGGTGCAGATGTTTTTGTGATGAATTCTAGTATTAGTATTTGTATTATGGATATCTAAGAGAAAATATATTTCGAAGAATATTAATGTATATGTTAATAATATTAAAAATACGTTACTCTAGCATAACGAAATTATATTTGATCAAAAAACGTACAAAGCGTCGTCCTGCTTTCTGGAAACCTCTTTTTTTCTTTCTAATACTGTCTATGTCTAACTAGGGCAACCATTTTGTATTTCTAAAGAGGATAGCAGGAGTCATATTTGTTTATATGGAGAGAATAAAAAATAATAACAGTACACAAAATGATAACAGTTAATAAATAGTATGTTCTGAAGGTATCTATTCTGCACATTACCTAATTCAACGAGTTTGCTTGGGATAAAAAGTATTTTTGAAATAGGTTCCTCAAAAGTACTATGCTATGGTAAATTTCGAGTCAATATAACAATGTCATCAAGTATTTTGTCTCTGGCGCTTCATCCCGTCCATATTGCCGCGTGCTCCGTTTCATGATTTTTTTGTGAAATAATGAGCATTCTAATAAATTTGGTTCTTAGAACTTCTCTTTATCAACTCGCTTACTGATTTCACTTGTAAGTAACTTTGTAACATTTCAATCAACCCTTGAACTGCAATTTGAACCTCCTTTTAAAACTGGATTGTGTTATCGTCGAATGACAGAATTAAAAGCGTGAGGAGCATCTTCAGAGTTAAATTGACGTAAGAAGTGAGTAGCTTACTAAAACTGCACTATCCCATACTTTCTAGCTTTTCAATTCATCAAATCCGACCTCAGAAATTTGATAAAAGTTTTTTGTACAATTTAATAATATTTATTTTATTTGGCCACGATATAACATTAATCAGTATTAATGTTAACGACTTTCTCTACCAGTCAACCATTGAGGAAAAGAGAATTCATTAATGCAACCTAATAAACATCGTAAATAAAATAAGGGGGCGGCCCGCCCCGGGCGGCAGAAGGCCAGGGGGCGGCAAAATGTCGTCAGCAAAGTGGTTGGGTAGAGTTCAAATGTTTCATGACAGAACGTTTGACGAATCAACAATGACGTAAATTTGTAATTTGCTGCCCTGTGTTGTGATTCGACGCTCTCGGGTCAATTCGTAAGCGATGAGTAACTATCCAACTTCAGTCAGTTTATTCTTTTGGCTCCCGCATCCCGCATTACAGAAATAAAAATGTCATTTCTGTGTGTTGTGCATCGTTCAAAAACTTCATTTAAAAAATTGTGGAAAGTAGTCATTGAAGAAATCAGTATTTGAAAATGAAACGAATTAGAGAAAGCGGTGCAGAATACCGCAGGAAAAAGGAAACGGAAGCGAAGAAATGTCAAGACGCTTATCGTTAAAACCGTTTATCCTATTTTACCTACAATAACGTACCTTTTTGCGTTTGAAATGATGTTTCGAAAATTTTATTTTAATTTAGTGTCGAGTGGGGGCGGCAAAATGGCTCTCCCGCCCCGGGCGCCCAGATGGCACAATACGCCACTGACTGTATTAGAAACAAAGAAATATAAGTATATATTAAAACTAAAATTGATAGAAAATACAAACTTGCAATCTTTTAAACGTCAATAACAACAAAAACCACAAACAAGATGGTTGTATCTAGGATACAAAAAAAAAAATTACTAGAACACACTCATAATTTTGACAATAATTTGAACCAAAGAAACTTAAAATATAGTTGCAAGGAGTCCGCAACACTAAGTATATAGTATTATAATAAAGGTAAATATTTCTAACATTAAAGTGATTTTCATACATAAAAACTTTTGTAACGTTTGTATGCATTAAAATGCTATTTGGGTCTCTTCTAGCTAATTGAAACCACATCTTTCGTATTTTGCGATTCGTTGGAATAGACATAAACAATTCGTTTGGATTCTTTATAGACGTATTTGTACACCACACAACATTTATACACCAATTTAACCAATAGATTTGAAGGAAAATCATAAATTCTCTTCAGTTGTGCTGTTCTATTTCTATTTTATGAATTTGTTGACTTGCATGTGACGTCACACGAGTCACGTCACCAAATTACAGAAACATCGTTTTTGGCATGGTTTTGATAATTTCAACTTTAACCTTGGTTTTTACTACTAATACAGTAGATCTGCCAGAAATATCACTGGAGTGTGCTTATGGTGCATCATAGAATAATTTTTAACAATTTTTAAAATTAGACTAATAGCCTATTATGATGGTCTCAGTAAAGATTTATTTCTTCTCCGTGTCCTTTTGTTGGTATTTCAATTAGTACTCATCCGTTATTCTTGAAACTCTGATTATGTTTTTAGAAGTTATAGGTGAACGGTGAATAAATATTATACAACATTATACGATATACCTATATTAAAAGTAGAATGCTATTCTAAGCTAAACTTAGAAAGGTTTATTGAATAACTATAAAGATCTTGTAATAAAAATATAGATATTTATATTTTTTTATTTAATTACTTTGTTTTATACATCTTACGGGTCTTACACAATTCTAATAAAATATGCCCTTAGAATCAGAAAAGAGTAGATAAACACAGGTTGTCGAGAATCCAAGAATTATTAACAGCAGCCAAATTACTTAAGTGTCAGTCCAAGTTATACAGCCAGATCATTGGAGTAAGTGAAACGAAAATCCAGAAAGAATAGCCGATTAAAAGGAAATAAACACCACGAACAAATAGCATTCCCAGAGACATCAAAATACCGAAGAAATAACATACTATACGGAATGTATAAATAAATAAAAGGCTTTATTTTTAATGTGGCACTTGTGATAGTCAGTCGGATTTTAACAAGTTATTCACGGCTCTGGAACATGCTATTTTAGTAAAGTCCGAGGGCTGATAAAAATGCTTAAAATGATCCGCAATAGCACGAAATATCCATTTTTGCTCTTGATCCTACTGTATTTATGAAGTATACATTTTATATTTAAGACTGAATATCGAAAAAAGTTTACATAACTTAAGCTACATAGCTACAAAACGCTTTAAAAACATAAAGTAAAACAAAAACAAGTAATGTATATATTTGCATAATCCTATTTAGAGGTTCAAATGTATTTAAAAGTAAATAAGTATTTTTTTTCGGAATCTACAATATTTTTGCTATTTTTGGTAACTTTGAATCTTAGGTACATGTTTAGCCTTAGTTGTATGGAAGAATTCTTTCTCTTTAGCAACTGTGAAAAAGAAATCTCATTTTGTAGGTAGGTAAATATGCTGACATCAGTGTATTAAGATGTGATTCAAATACCGCTTGATCAATTTTATATACACAACTAATACAAATTCGAATTGTAGAAGCATTTAGTAAAGTGACAGTCAGGACACTTCAAATCACTTATGTATATCAATTTATTTAAATAATTTTGACATCGATGGTATATTTTAACACAGTTTTATGGAAAATATCTTTTTTGTACCTTTAGAATGTAGATGTAGCAGTTGTAGACAGTTGTGTGGCATTATAGATTAGTCTTTGCATTGCTTAAATGTTAACACAAGTTTTTTTTTCTAAATAAACTAATTATAGACTACTAAGTATATAAATTTTGTCTTTAGCTGTTTTTTATTGAGTTTGAAATAAAAATCCGCGATCTATACAACATTCGCTTAGGTACATATTTATCACGACAACATAAGCCTATTTTATTTCTTTAAAAACTTTTAGGTACTTTTATAGATAGGTAATATTTTAAAAGCTCTAGTTACTTAAACACTAGGGTTAATTAATTAAACGTTTTTTCGATAGCAGTCTTAATCAACTTTTTTTTCGGTATTAGTAATAACGCTGTATTGGGCTTTCAGTTTTTCAGTAAATTCCGGATCGTCCCAGCCCCAAATGTTGTGGGTGCCGTCTCCTGTGCGGTGAGCTCGTTGCTTTATGATGTTGGGCGATACACTTTTCAAGTCGTACGCTTGCCCGATCTAAGGAAGAATATTGTTTTAATTTTTGTTATCAGGTACATAGGTACATAAGTATTCGGTCGATGGCTGTTACAGCGCAAGTACCTAAGGTTAGGAGCATCAGAATTCTGAAAAGAACATCTAGCCAAGACTAAAGAGTCTCCGTAATGGTTTTCTGTACGTATACCCCAAAGAAGAATCCAAACCATCGTTGGTTCATTAAGAAGAAGCGGTAGGCACGCGCCCACTAACCGTGTCTTACGTACTATTGGGAACATACTTGCTCAGCAGTCTCAGCACTATGAAATTGATTTATTCACGGATAATTTGGGACATCTTTTATATCTATTTCGTAAAATTTTAAATTGTAATTGTGTATATTAGAATTGGATTAGCAATAAGTAATTCTTCCTAATTATTTTATTTCTTTTTTATTTCCTATTTGTAAGTTGACCTAGTTATAAAATTTGACGTCTATAGTAAATATTTTTTTATATAATTAATCTCAATCTATAGATAGTAAAAATGTATTTAAATAATTCTTAATTCATTAATTTTAGTTCTAGTCTTTCGAGTGTTTTGGATGGTATCATCTGTTAGCTTGTAAGACATGCATGTTAATAAATAAATAAATAAGATACAAGACTAGATTGTAGTATCTAGTCTTGTATCTTATTTATTTATATATTATCAACAAATAATATTAAGCGAGACGGGGACTTATTTGCTACTATTTTGATTGTCACTTAAATGACAATCAAAATACAGACAGAAAGACAGAAACAAAACACTTTCGAATTATTATTGACAATTAAAGACAGAAACAAAACACTTTCGAATTAATTTTCTATTTTACTGTAGTTCCAGTTGATATTATAAAATATCTATCTAGAACCGAATTCGTATTCACTCAAGTTACTAAATGTATCAAAACTTAAATATTTCTCAAACATGCTTTTAAAATCGATCGTAGTAAAGTAGTCTTCACTACAATTTATAAATAGAAAAAAACCTTTATCAAAAACACGTCAACCAAGGAGATGACTGAACAAAGAAATAATTTTAATTTCGATTTGATTTGCATATGCAAGGTAACAACAGCAGTAACAATATAAGGCACGCTGTGAAATGTAAAAAAAAGTTATTGTAGTTTTTCATTTAATGTTGAATTTTGTACTCACATAAAGTAACTTTAAAAGAAGAAGATACGCATAAACTTGCTACTTAAATTGAATTTACTACAATAGTCTAATGAGCAAAATTTAAATTATTTTTCATCCCACCACCTCGGAAAGTGTAATTTTGCGCTTCGAAATCTGGCTGGAAAATTCTATTTTATTCGCTTGAGCGGCAAAGTAGATTTGAATTTAGAACATCACATATAATGAGTACTCAATATAATTGTAAATTCAAAACGTCATTAAACCTATTTAATGTAACCTCTATGGTGCCAAATTTATGATAAGAACTTTTTAAATTGTGAAAAAATTTAAATTTGGAACCTTCTTGGTTTCTTTGTTTTATTTGCGTGCTTCGCGCCATTCTAGTTTTTCACGTTTTATTGCTTAATATAATTAACATAACCTAAAAACTGTACAAAAAAATCAACTAAAATGAGTGACATTAGCGACGATGAAGTTTATCTAACGCCAACTGAGTTAACTGAAACAGTTAATAATGCGCAAATGAGCCTTCTCCCTCAGCAATCACGAGAGAAGTATTTGAAACAGTACGATATATTTAACATGTGGCGACTAGCTAAAGGAGCAAAAACTTTCTCCGAAAACGTTTTGCTGGCATATTTTATAGAATTATCTGAGACCAAGAAAGCAAGCACGCTATGGAGTACGTATTCAATGCTAAAATTAACAATTAAGATGAAGAAAGACGTTCATATCGACACCTATCATAAATTAGTGGCATTTTTAAAAAGAGCCTCATCTGGTTATAAGCCAAAAAAATCGAAGGTTTTCACAGCATCTGAAATTGCAAAGTTTATTAATAAAGCACCTGATTCCGTATATTTAGCGGCAAAAGTAAGTCAATACGTGTAATTTTTTGTTGTTGATAAAATTGTACATAGTACTTACAATATTTTTAATTTGATTAATTTATTTACGATTATAAATACTTCTTTTGTTACAGGTTGTTCTTATTATTGGTATAACCGGAGCATGTCGAACAAATGAACTTACACTACTTAATGTCAATAACGTATCAAAATATTCTCATAATTCTGATGAATTGCTATTAATTAATGTACTAAATACCAAGACAAAAAAAGACCGCAACTTCGTTATTCGCAAGGAATATGTAAACATTGTTCAGAAATATCAAGCTTTACGTCCTTCTAACACCCCAATTGAACGATTTTTTCTACAATATCGCAACGGAAAGTGTATCCGACAACCTATGGGTCAGAATAAAATTGGCAGTATTCCACGAGAAATAGCAACTTTTCTCGGACTTTTAGAACCCCCGTTATACACCGGTCACTGTTTTAGAAGAACCTCAGCCACACTTTTGGCCGAATCAGGGGCTGATCTTCTATCGCTTAAGCGCCATGGAGGCTGGAAGTCTAATTCGGTTGTAGAGGGATACATAGAGGATTCAATCCAAAGTAAATCAAAAATTTGTAATAGTATCGTGGAGGCCATAACGCTGAAAGAACCTCTGTCAGATTCTTGGTCTCGCCCTTCTACATCTAAAATGAGCCCCCATAAGATTGGAAACAATAGCCCTCTCTCGCCAACATTTACGCCAATAGAATCCAATGAATCGGCACAACTATTTAAAATTACTGATAGTTTACCACAAAACAGCGCACAATTCACAAACACCAACATAACATTACCTAACAAAAATATTAAACTTAACATAAGTAACTGTAGCAACGTTACATTTAATATTTCCTAATTATTTTCTACTTCTTATTATTTTCTTCAATTTATAGATTATCTTAATGTGTTTTAATTGAAATAAAAATATTTTGTCATTATAAATTGTTTTCTTTTTCATTTTGTCATTTCCTCGCTGAGGTGGGATGAAAAGTTACGTATTGCACTCGAGTGGAAAGATTTTTCACCTTGTGCTCGTTTGTTTTCCTCGCTGACGCTCAGGATTCTAATTTAGAATCACTCGCTGCGCTCGTGATTCAACTTTAGAATCCTTCGCTTGCTCGGTCATCCAAATCGAGCACGCGGTTAAAAAGGAACTTTCCACTCTTGTATAATAAATAACTATTATCTACTCTGATACTATAATACAAAGATTCTAAAACTGAAAACAAAATGCTTATGACAAACATTACGTACAGGCCAAAAATAATAAAAAAAAAAGTTTAATTACGATACAGGTCTTGTATGGACACCTGTATCATAATATAACTTTTTAATCATAACGATACACCTATACAACCTCCAGCTGGACCAAGGAGGTTGAACCTCTACTTTAAAAAGGTTTCAATGAACGAGTCCGCGACGACGCAACACGCATTCACAATCGATGTTTGCACCTTGGCGCCAACATTTGACATTTAAAAAATCTTTTCAATATTTAAACAAAGTTTGGTTTTGTTTGCAACATTGTTTTACGTAATATAGTATGAGAGTAGATAAAGTAGTGTATGACACTGTACATAACTTGGTCTTATAACACTCGTGTGATACTATAAAAAAACTCGCCTACGGCTCGTTTTTTTAAAACACACTCATGTTATAAGAACCCTTATTATGCAACAGTATCATAAACTACTATAATTTTAGCGGTGTAAACTATTATTTATCTGAAGGCAAGGCAAGACTATTTAACGATTTCATGGCCTGAAAACGTTTATCTCAAAGATTGTGATATGAATTTTGTCTTAAAAGTACTTATATAACGGAATTTGATGAGGATCTCGATGGTGCAATATGTTAGAGCTTTTGGCACTAGTCAAATAAGCAATGACCATCAAAAATGTATTCTCAGGTTCCGATGTGCTTCCAAATTACGTTATAAATTCTGACTATATTAGCTGTTGTCAATACTTGCCAATCATTATTGGGTCAGCTGGGTTTGTTAAATTTCTTTTATTTCCATTGGATGGTAGACTAGTGTTTCAGCAGTGGGGACATAAAGGATTGATCGTAGCGCCCACGACACTGACATTTTTTTGAGAAAGAAACGCACAATTTTTACTTCTTGTATTATATACCTTAGCCATCAAGTCGACGAAGACCACCGTTGGTGTCAGCATGTTATAAATCCAATGTTCTGTCGCCCGATAATCCCAAGGGAACGTATGATGGTAGTTGTGAAATCCTTCTAAACAATACAACCAGATGGCAATATTGTCACGAGGATTCAAGGACCTGTAAAAATATTTAGAAATAGTAACAATGTGTTGACATTATAGTGATGGTAAGTGGATCAGAATGCAGTATGCAACACGATGCGCTTGTCATATGAATACAAAAATAGTTTATTTGATAAAGTGTCGGCAACCATTCAAACTATGACACACGAGGGAGATAATATATATTTTTTATTATAATGTTTCGTTACGCCCATATAGAATACTTTTCTTAAGATATGGAAGCGGAATATGCTAGTGTTGCCCAAATTCAGTCTTGGTCTTGCAGTCTTGGTCTTGTTCTTGCGTTTTTGCAAGACCAAGACCAAGAACAAGACCGCGTATTTTTAGCAAGACCAAGACCAAGACTGACCGTGCAAGACTTGAGCAAGAACAAGACTAAGCCTGCAAGACTCTTGCGTCTTGCAGCTAGGACTTAGCGCTATTTCACGGAGTAGTTAGGTGTAACAGTTCGGTGTATAGGTACGCTTAGGAATTCTATGAGACGCAAAAAACTGTATCAAAGAATATGAAAAACTGGATCTATGCGCATTACGACTAATACCATAAACATACCTACATAGCGAATAAAAAAATATCCATTAAAATCAAACTGAGTGCATGCATAGTTATGTTTTAACCATCGGCACTTTGATAATGCGGCATCAAAGGTTTTGTACTTACTTCTCAAAGAAATTTGCTGCTTTTCGGAAGCACATGGTTATAATACACGCGCCGGCGGCTTCTTTTGAAATCATATACAACAATCGTTGCCGCCGCGCCGAAATCACAACATTTGACACTATTTGATTGCCGCCACAGGGCGTAGGCGTAGGTATACTCATGCAAAATAATTTCGAATTTTAAGAGTACCTACAGGTGTTCCAAAGAATAAATAAGTTTCAGAGTGCTTATAATGAAAATGAATACATTATACTGATCACGCAAGTAGTATTATGATTAGAATAAAATGGTAAGGATAGGTAGTAGATGTCATAATAATTTATTCTAGTAAGTATATATTATAATATTGATTATATGGTTTTAAACTAATTACTTAGGTACTATTATTGTACATTTAGTCATTATATTTCTTAAGTTTTTACAAGAAAAAATAGCAAAAAAGTGTTCAAATATCACCCGTTTGATAAATATTGTAGCCACTTTTAAATATACTTGAAACGTGTAAAAAAATTCTACATAATTAATAAAATAATATAAAAAGCGTAGGTACTTACCTACTAATAAAATAAAAAGCCTGCGATTTATTATTAGTAAATAATCACGGCAGCCGAGAGTGTGTCTCCACTTTTGAATACATAAATCATAACCAGATCACTAGAGCCACTTCAAAAAAGAAATTTGTAATTCCTAGGGTTCAAAATTATTTTGGTGACAGAACTTTACAGAAGCGTATACCATATCTTCTTAATTCGTTGCCCGAAACTATTAGATGTGAAACGGATAAAAATAAATTTAAAAAAATATTAAAAGATTATCTGATGACTACTATTTAACACAACAATTGTATGTTTTTATTTATTTTTTTGCATTCACAATGCAATATTTCTATAAGATATAAAATACGTGTGTAAAAAACAACCACGCCTCCGAGCCCATCTGAGGGCTCGGAGGCGTGGTTGTTTTTTACACACGTATTTTATATCTTACAACAATTGTATCTTATTATTATCACCGCTAAATTTTCCTTCAGTTTGTTGTAATTCAGTCTAAATCCAATTATTGTGCACTTAACTTTACCTGATACAGTTATAGTTGTATTATATACCTACATAATTATAATTATAAGCTAAGAGACTAAAGATCCCTCAGTCAAACCGACAAGTCGGTTTTGTGGGACTAAATTGTATCTTTGTATTTTTTTTTCTTGTATATGAAATAAATAAATAAAAAAAAATAAATAAAAAAAAAAAAAAGTATTTACAAGCAGTGCCCGCGACTTCGCCCACGAAGAATAGTAACTTTGGAGGTATAGTGACGTTCAGGATTTATTTATTTATTTTAAAACTTCTGTCATCAAACATACAAACAAACTCTTCAGCTTTATAATATTAGTATAGATTAGTATAGATGTACGCCAAAACATTCACTTATATGTAAAGAATAGTGATTGGCACTAATTCTTTACATATATTTTATTCACGCGTCGCGTCTGTACAAGTAGGTAATAATCTGTGTTTGTACGCCGCACGCGGCATCGTTTGATTTGCGGCGGCATCCTTTTAATAGAGCCGGCACGTGGCGAGGCGGCGCGGTAGAAAGCAAGGAAACGTACTATAAACAAAGGAATTATTTTAATTCCAGTCATTTCCAATTGAGCTGTGCTTCGAGTCTAACTTAATAATTGTTTTTACTAATTCTTGTTGTTTTCTAAAAACGTATCACGTGTACAATTTAATATGAGTGACGAAGATTCAAATTATTCTAGTCCGAGTAACGAGAGTTTGAGTCACAGATCTAAAAGACCCAAAAGCAAATTTGAGGAGTTTTTCGAAATAATTCATGCATCCCAAACTGCCTTGTGTAAATTGTGCCAACATAAAAAGACTGAAATAAAAATGAAAAACAGAAACACTTCAGGCTTAAGGAAACATCTAATATCTTTCCACAAAAAGGAATCACAAATATTTCTTCCTGTTAAACCAAAATTAAGTGGAGATATCACAAGCTTTTTAGTAACCGCTGGAAGAAGTGGACAGGTAAGAATATATTTTTTTTATATGAAAACTCCAGGAACTCAAAAAAGTCTTTTTTGAACAAATGACTTTAAACTGACTTCGGAATATTTTATAGATATTGATAAAATAGTAATACATAGGTACATATTTCGCGTCATTTTTAACAATGGTCGAAATTGTCGCTACGGGAATTTTAACTCCGCGTAGCTGTTCATGCGATACTTTCAAAAACGCCATTAACTTACGTAAGTATTTTTGAGTTAGTGGTGTTTTCATCTAGGGGTGCGACATATTAAGTATGTAATTATCGTCTTAAATATTTTTATAAACACCTATATTTTCATTTGTTTTCATAATCGGCCAGTAACAACTAAGTACTTTATTTTGGTAAATTACAGTACAGTGCAACCTTAATATAACAAATGTCAATTTAACGATTTTCTCGATTTAACAACAACAAACCTCCTCCTCCTAAACGCTCAAACCTAGTATGTTTTAAATAATAACACAAGATTTATTGTTTTATTTCAGTCGGAAAACAGCAGTGACAACATCACGACAGCTACAGTTGATTGGGTAGTGAAAAAATATCTTCCCTTCTCATTTTTCGATGACGAAGCTACACAAGTATATTTTCGACGTATTTGCCCTAATATGGAGTTTCCTAAAAGGTCTACACTTAGAAGGAAAGTCAAAGAGCGATTTGAAGAGCTCCAATTTAATCTCAAGGAACGACTTCAACAATTATCATCTAAAATGTCATTTACCATTGATGGGTGGACGTCAATTGCTGGTAGGAGTTACTACGGGGTTACTATGCATTATATAGACAACGAATGGAAGTATCGATCTGTAGTTCTTGATTTTATACCATCACGCGGTCGACATACTGGGGAAGATATTGCAACGATTTTCCATGAATGTTTATTGGAATATGGCATAATTGATAAAATACAAGGTATCACGGTCGACAACGCAACTGCAAATACCAAATTTATGTATGAACTGGGCAAACAGTTGCCACACTTTGATTCAGACAATCAACATTTCCGGTGCTTTGCTCACATTTTAAACCTTGGTGTACAAGATTTATTAGAGACCTTAGCATTACACTGTGAGTCTGACACTAACGCGCAAGATCAGCAGTATGAAGACTATGCAGACGAAACTGAGGAAGATGAAGAATATGCACCAAATATTGCTGACTCGCGTACATCTGTAACAAAGTTACGCAGTATTTCCAGTAAAATAAAAAGAAGTGAGATAGTGAAGAAGAAGTTTCAGTCTGCTTGTGAAGCAGCTGGCGTGCCATCAAATCTAAATGCCATTCTTGACTGTCCAACAAGATGGAATTCCACACATGATATGATTGGATTTGGTTTAAAAGTGAGAGCGGGCATTAACATATTGTGCAGTTCTGTCACCGAATTGAATGATTTTCAAATCACAGCTAGTGAATGGCAGGTACTCGAAAAATTACATAAATTTCTAATAAACTTTAAACTTTTAAGTACAAAACTTGGTGGAGACAAATATGTTACATTACCGCTAGTCATTGTATCATTCAATCTCTTGCTAGATAAAATTGAATCCATGGTAAAACAGTTAGATGAGAAACCTAATCGATCTGAAGTGGATGAAAGGCTCATTCTAGCTTTCCAAGCAGCTCGAGACAAAATGCTTAAACATTATAAGAAGAGCAACTGGATTTATTGTACTTCTTTAATTTTAGACCCAAGGCATAAGGCTCAGACTTTTGACCTGACAATGTGGGGGAAGCAACTTAAAACAGAAAGTCTGCGCAAGTTCAATGAACTTTATGAAGAATATAAAAGTCTACACTCACTGAACAAATCTCTGGAATTGCCAAGAAAAGAAAATAAAGTATGTGATGAAGATGAAGACATTATAGACTTTGATAAACTCTATGAATGTCCCTCGACGTCATCTGGATCTTGTCTTCAAGGCTTAGTGATAGACGAGTTGGAGGAGTACCTGAGAAAACCAAGAACTGCCAGCTCGGAAGACATTTTAGATTGGTGGAGGACGCATGAGACAGAGTATCCGACTTTATCGAAGATGGCCCGTGATTTTCTCTCAATACCTGCAACTTCAGTACCTGCTGAGAGATTATTTTCTAAAGCATCATTAGTAATTAGAAAACATAGAAATAGGTTAAGTGATGAGTCAGCCAGATGGTTACTTTGTATTAATTCTTGGTCAAAAGAATTGATATAAAGTAACATAACCTAATGATAAAGCTGTTGTGTACTGTTATGTTTGATTTGTGTTGTATTTTATTTTTGATTGAAATAAATGATAAATCATAAAACTCTTTTATTAAATTTCATGCAAGTTGAGGGTTCAATCTCTTTCTAGACAGACATTGTTATTTAAAATACAGTCAAGTTATTGTAATTAATTTGTTTTTTTACATGTTTTAGCAAATGTAAGCTTATAAATCATAAATGTTTATTAAGAAACAGTTACTTCCATGGAAAACGACATATAGGTCAGTTGATTTTTCGACTTTCTTATCAAATCTTCAGTTATTTATTAATCTGATTGATCTTTACTATGGCTATGTTAATTCAAGCTCACAATGTTCCAATTCTAATACGTTTTTCTAAGATTTAAAGTAAACTTTAATAAATAGCAATAGACTAATAGGTAATTGCAAGACTTGCAAGACTCTTGCTGCAAGACCAAGACCAAGACCAAGACTGCAAGCGCAAGACCAAGACCAAGACCAGGTGTATTGGCGCAAGACCAAGACCAAGACTGGCTAAGTCTCGTCTTGTTCTTGCATTTGGGCAACACTAGAATATGCTCCATCCAAATATCATGTTATCTGTACGTGGTGCACTCTGTCAACTAACCAACGAGGTTTTGACGACCGATTGATGTTAAGATATCGATCCAAGACAATTAGGTTAAATGACAGGCCGGTGTGGGGCAGCAGAGTCGGCCGTTTGAGTGTGGTGATATTTAAGCAAGATCTGTAAATGCTGCAAACAAAGAGAAAAGTAATGGTGAGGCGGAGGTGTGATGAATCCCCAGGTGATGGACAGGTGAGCTCAAAAGCAACTGATTAGGGCTACAAATAACTGACGCACCCTGAGGCTTTCTGAGCATCTCCAAGAACTAGTAGTATAGTTTAGTAAGATTAAATAGCATAATGGGTTATCAGAGATCCAAAGACAGGAGAAGCATACATTAACTCTAGAGCCTGGTTTAGTGGTGGAATTGGCTTTCTCGTCAACACGTGTCTCTTTGACAACGTGTTGGAAATCAATAGTATGACGACCAGGGTGGCATACCTAGTACTTAATCTATTAGCAAGATAGCTCTCTGTAGGCTGTAAAGGTATCACTAGGCAGCGCCCACGGCCCGCTCTAATGATGAGGTAGAGGCTCTTTATAAGGGCATCTTTAAGACTTGATTCTCTACTTAACCACCTGCATGAATTTCACCCTTGTTATGGGAGAGTTCTAAGCCAAAGTCGGCATACAAGATTACGGCGATTCGAAGATCGGACCTCACGACTATGGACATCGGAATCAATTGTCAACCTTTTGGAGAGTCATGGCCTGCGCGACTGCACGACGCAAAGGAGCTAAATGGGTTTATTAGTCTACGTATGTGGAAAGTGGAAATCTGTGATTTTTGCCTACCCCTGCGGGAAAAAGACGTGATTTTATGTTTGTAAGTTTGTTCTAATGTGGCACTACAGAACAAACACGTGAGCCGATTTTGATGATTCTTACATCAATCTATTTGTCTTGATCTGACACTCTAACTAAAGAGTGTCACTAAACCAGAATTCAAAATGACGAAAATCAGACACCATATTGTGAAAAATACAAAAATTTTAACTGTCCATTTCGAATGCTTATTTAGGATTTATGGCGATTTAAAGTTTTTAGCAACCATTTTCATTTAATTTTTCATAATTGTATAATAGCTCTTAGTAAAGGGAATATATATTCCAATTATTCTTTAGATTTAATGACAATTCTAGAATTTTACTGCTTTGAAAGATAATATTAACGACCTTCACTTAAAGCGTGTCTTTTTTGCTCTGTATCCTGTCTGTGTATGCAATAAAGCGTAATTTATTATTATTATTAAAGCGTGAGATATGCTATAACAAACAAGGGTAGGTATCAATAAAAAAAAAATAATAATGACATGCGATCGGTGCGGAGAAGACTGCAGTACGGCGCGCGAGACACGTTTCCATGGTTGGCGTGGGATTAGAGCCGGTCTAGATTTCTTACGATTCCTGACTGTTTAAAGTCGGTATATTCTACATTAGAACATAATAATAATTTGTTTTATGTGAGTATCTATGATAAATCTCTTCCTAGTTATTCAATATTATAAAACTAATTTCTAGATTATTGGACTTGCTCTCTTCTCTTCAGTTTTTATTAACTTAAATTTTAATTTTATGCAGACAGATTTTTGTATTTTTTTTATCAAATTCTTTATAAAGAAATCTCAAAGAAAGTGTACCTAGCGGAGTGGAGTCCCTTATATAAGCTCAAAAGGCGACGTCTTGTAGGGACGCTTCGTCAAACACTGCTTCAAGCTGCTCTTACTTGAGTCCGAAAGCTTCTAGATTGAACAAATACCGATACAATTCACTGGAAAATATGGTAAATATTGTAATGACGAGGCTGCTAAAAATATGGCAAACATACAGCGCGACGTGGGTTTTTCGACGGCAGAGGAATGATAAGATGTTTCAACTCTCTTCAAAGACTTTGGACTATATGACGAGAATTCGTGAAACGTTGAAAACGCAGTTCATTTTAGCAAAATATCGAGCCAGTAACGACCAAGCAGCTGATAAGACGCAACTTCCGACGCTCTAATATTTGCTTTAAGTAAGAAGCGATTAAGTGCAACAAAGAGTCGAAAGTATTTGATAACCGGCTTGGGGAACTCTCCTAATCAAGCTCACGATTGGGGATTGCAAGTCAGAGATACCAGAGATATCTAGAAAGGAACCACTCCGGAGGCATGGAGCAGAAGCGTTTGTTTCATAAGGAAGCGATAACAATAATTTAATCTAATAACTATCGACCAATTTTGCTCTTAAGCTACGTATATAAGTTGTTCTCATTATTACCAATTGTCTCGCTCAAAGATTTGATGACTTCCAGCCGTCAGAACAAGCTTTTGGTTTCGAAAAGACTAGAGCACTGTAGACCACATAAACACAGTAAGGCAGATTATACTCTATTATAAAAAATTCTTCCGGAAAACTCACAACAATTATGCAGTCCCAAACTACGCAGAGTTTGTAACTAAATAACATATACTTACTAAAATTATAATACCTTTACAGTTTGTGACGCGCTTTATTTCACCCCTGGGAAATCGCAACGAGTCTATCTTACGATCCCGTGTCGCGTTTGTCACAATATGAGTCTATTCGTGGTTTAAGCAATAGTTTTGCCTACTAGGAATGAGGTTTCTTGCATGTAATTTAAAAAAAAAAATATTTTTTAAAATATTCTTGAAATATGTAATAAACTGACGGCATTCGTTAAAATCGGTGTATCGGTATATACGGTATATCTATTACTTTTTAAGAAAAAATTTCTTTTTCGGTTAAAAATTATGCATAAATGAAAGTAAATTTCAAAACAAAATGAGCGCCCTTCCATTGGTTGTGACGTCACATGACATGAAGCCATGCGTTTGCCGGCAACATATATCATTACAATGTATGTAGATTCACTCATAGTAATGTGGCGAGTCATATCATGTGACGTCATTCAAAGCGCGTGAAAATGGCGGCTGTTTAAATTAAGATTAATGCACTGACCCAAGAAAATAATTTTTTTAACTAAAAATAATTAAAAAAATAAAAATAAAAAGTATTTTTCTACTAAAAATGACGTGATTTAACGATTTATACAATTAAAAAAAAATCATGCCAGAAACCTCTCCGAAGGTTCTGAATTCGTAGAAGCATCCTTCATTTTGTTCTTATTTTCATAATACAACATGTGGGGATAGGAATCGTTTGTTATGTAGTTGTTTAATATAATAATGTTTAATGTAAAATGATACAGAAACCGCTGTGAAATATGGTAAATGGAAAATGTATAAACAAAGTAGAAAATTACCATTACAAATTAGTCATGACGAACTAAATTATTTTTTTGTGTATAATCGGATTAACATACTAAATGATAATTTGATTTTAAGCTGACAATGGTTTTAATTTACGCAGCACGTAGAATTATGCAAATGCAAAAATACACTTAAATTGTTTATTAATTAAAAGATAGGCTGCCTATATTTAGGGCAAACTTGAATAAAATGACTTTGTCGACGTCAATGTAAATTTAAAGTTGTTAAAGTTTAGAATAATTGCAGTAGAATGAATAAAAAAATCTATAATCGAAAATTTAATATTAATGACAACGGAGGAAAAACTCTAGACAACATTTTTGATAGAAATAAATTTCTTAGCGTCAGTCTAGTCTTTCAGCCTATCATTTCATATTCAAAAACAAACAAGGAGTATTAAGTTTGAAGCTGTTCTACATAGAGACGTTTTAAAACATATTGGTATAAGTTAACTTTATTTTCTTAAGTATCTATTCATGGTTAGTTTTTAAGGGGCACTGGCATACATTTGCATATTAATATTTGCACATTCGCTATCAAGTGATATATCAGACGGAAAATAGACATTTACTTTACCGAGGTATAGCAACTAAAAGTGAATTTAGGTAACCTTATTGTCTTAAATTATGATCAAGAAAAGATCAATCAAGATCTTTAAAGGTTCCGTATCTTCTTACCCACTACCACCAAAATTGCCTAAGCGCAATCTCTGTTGCTTTTTCTATACTCATCTTACAGAGGATCAGCTTAATAAGCTTGATAGATTTAAGTATTTTTTTTCACGTGATCTACGTAAATATTACGTAATATATCCCTATTCGCTTTCGCAAAAATACTTCCCGCGCTAACTTAAGGAATGTTTTAAGGAAGGTCATTCGAAAATCTGGCTTTCAAAACTTTAGAAATCTCTCCCAGTTTCTATAAGAGGAGCACAATATGACTATTTTTTACAAATTTAGTTAAGAATGACTATCTTCTACAACAGCTGGGTCATAAGGAGGATACTACTTTTAGTAATATTGCCCGTTGTTTTTTATTCTTGATAATCCTCTCAATACAAAGGCGATCAGGTAGAGACTGATTTTAGTTATAAGATCGCTTATAGTTACATATTACTTTTTAAACAATTATCTGTTACTTTAAATCCCTTTTATTTTGTGGCGTAAACAATAAAGTGTTTTGTATTTATTGTATCAATGAAATTTTAATGAGCTTTAAGTACTTCCATCAGCAGCGAATTTACATACAGGTAAATACACATTTTATGTCTATCATTATCGATCTCATATTTTAATATTATCTATTTATTATATTTGCAATACCTTAACAGGTCGGCTTATATGTAACAGAATATAACATATCCTATATGGTGTCCGGCAGAGTAGAATAACACCAACACTTCATAACTTATTTGTCCTTAAAGGTGGCTAACGGTACTGGAGATTAATATAATGTACCTGACCACAAAACGGCCAACAGATTCAGAAATTATGGTCCTCTAATGCGACGTCTAACCTGCCAGCGTGGAGATTATAGCAAAATATCTTGTTTTCGGGGTCACTTCCTACTAGCAGTGGACGTCTTGAGACTGAGATAAAATTTCATCAAAATCTCATTGACAAATATAATATAAGTATCTGCACGTGGTATTCCAGCGGCATGTGCTAACAGGTCTAACGTTAGTTCAAGGGCGGATCCAGGGGGAGGGTCATGGGGGTCATGACCCCCCCCTGGGCTGGGTCCAGGACCTACATAGACCACTAATTAAAATTGTAAAACAATGTTTTTATATATTTTTTGTCACAAAATATATTTAATATAAGTACCTTCAATATTTAAATAATTTAATATAATACTTTGTATGATATCGAATGCATTATTCGGGAACGAACGATTTATTATCATTATTATTTTTTTATTTAGGATGGGTTTGCTATTGATCCCAATCAAGCCCGGGGGCCAAGACAGAATCCACGATGGAACGAGCTAACCCAGAAGGTGCCTATTCACCCTGGCTTTGAAAATGGACTGGTTATAAGTTCTCGGAAATACAGACACAGTGAGGGCTCCGCTCCTTAGCTGTGCGCATTATGAAGGATGTTGAAAAGCGCTTGGTGTGACAGGTAGGAATATCAACCAAGAAAGGGTGGTAGCCTGCAGTGCGTCTGGATGTCCGACGGAAAAAAGGAGCTGGCGGTATGGGCAAATGCAGCTCTTGAGCACACTCTCCAAAGTACAGTCTGTAGAAGACCGCCAGACAGGCAACTTTGCGGCGATGAGCTAGGGTGTGAAGCTTGCTCTTCACTTATTTGCTATCAGCGATGAGCCTGTCAGCTCTGTGCTGAATCGTGTCCAGTACAGCAAGTTGGTATTTCGCTGAGCCATCCCAAAGGTGGCTGCAATATTCCATGCAAGATCGGACCTGAGCTTTATAGAGTTAAAAGCTATCCTGGCGTAAAATATCGCTTGACCTTATTTAGGACGCCCAGCATTTTGGCTGCAATTTAAGCTTTGGATTTGATGTTGGCGCCGAAGTTGAGATCTGAAGACAACTTAATGCCAAGAAGCTCGAGGCTGTCGGTCACAGGTACAGATGTACCTCGGAAAATAGGAGTGAGGTGGAATGAACTCCTTTTTGCCGTGAAAAGACACGCTTGTGTTTTGGAGGCGTTGAAATTAACGAGGTTCCTTACGCCCCACTGGGAAACGTAGTTTAGCCTCTGGTTTATTCGCTCAACCATGGCCTCTCTCATGAACATCACGTCGTCTCCGCTGGCTTTTGCGCTAGACAGGTATCTCTCTACAACAGCACTATCGCCTGCATACCCAACAATTCCTGGTATTAACTGTTCATTGATGTGCAGCAGGAAAACCGTCGCAGAAAGAACAGACCCCTGAGGAACTCCGGCATCAATAGCCACTGAGTCAGAGGAGCAGCTATCGACATCTACTCTGATCGATCGTTCAGTCAGGAAGTCGGCTATCCAACTGCAAAAGTCAGCGGGGATACCGTACGCAGGAAGCTTGCGCAGCAGACTTGCGTGCCAGACCCTGTCGAAAGCCTTCGAGATGTCAAGTGACACGGCAAGTGCTTCGCCGTGCATCTCGAAGGAAGATCCCCAGTTGAGCGTCCTCGGCGAAAGCCATATTGACAGTCACTGAGGAGATCGTTGTCTTCTAGGTATGAGAGCAACTTGCTGTTCATAATCCTTTCCATAACGTTACAGAATATGGAAGTGATGGCGATCGGTCGGTAATTGCATGGGTCGGTACGACTACCCTTTTTGGGTATTGGTTGCACATTTGCAAGCTTCCAGGATTTTGGGACGGTTTTGTTGAGAAAGAGGTGATACAAGCGTGTTAGCACAGGAGACAACTCAGGCGCACAGTACTTCAGTACTCTTGCTGGTATGTCATCAGGACCATTGGCCTTATTTACGTCCAGACTAAGTAAGACTCTACGGACCTGCTTATTGTGAATTGTGATCTAGGACATCGAAGAATCACAGCGAGGTATGTTTGGTGGTTATTGAGTTGTCTAGACAGGAACTGCTCGCAAACAGAGAGGCAAATAAACTTGCTTTCTCAGCTGCAGAATGGGCCAGTGACCCGTCAGATTTCCGCAATGGCGGTAGCATAAGGCGGCAGAAATTCGCTTCGACTGACTTCGAGAGGGACCAGAACTGTTTACTTCCATTCGGATAGCAAGACAGTTTCGTCCCTATTCGGCTGATGTGGTCGATTCTCGTCTTTAGTAACACCCTTTTGCATGACTTGGCGGCCGAATTATAGGCTCTCTTCTTCGCTCGGATTCTCCGTGCACGGCCCCGCGGTCGCGGATATGCACCCATGCTTGATAAGCAAATTGTTTTTGGGTCTGAACACGAGCGCAGGCCGTATTATATCAAGGGATGTCGGAGAATGGAATAAAATACTCCATTCCCTGCCGGATTGCATCCGCTATCGTATCAGCGGTGCATGAAGGGTCGCTCGAAGAGAAGCAAGTTTGCCGCCAGGGATAAGAAGCAAAGAAAATACGCATCTCGTCCCAATCTGCTGACTCGTAACGCCATACCCGCCTCATGCTCTTAGGGCTATCATCTGAAGGAGAGCAGATTAATACGGATTTCACCACACAGTGGTCGGACGATCCCAGTGGAGCTGAGACCGATACCGAATGTTTGTGTGGATCAGTTGTCAGCAGTAGATCAAGACAATTGGGTGTGTGGCCAGCAATATCTGGAATTCGCGTCGCTCGATCCACCAGCTATGTAAGATTTAGCACTAAGGCAAATCGTCGCGCTTCTCTCCCAGCATGGTCAGTTTTCTGGTATGGTAATAGCCACTCTTTGTGATGAGCGTTGAAGTCCCTTAGAAAAACAAGCTCCGCCGCTGGATATCGCTCAGTTGCCAAGTCTGCCGTCTCTGTGAGGTAATCTATGAGCCGAGTAGACTTCCGGTCACCGCTGTGCGATCGGTAAAAACAGATGTAGAGCATCTTCTCTACCCCTGTGTCCACCAGAAGCCAGATAACAAAAAACCCGGATTTTTCAAAGCATTGGAGACGCCTATAGCATATGTCATTGCGGACGAACACATAGACCCCTGCACACATCTTAAACTTATGCTCAAGTGTGTAGGCAGGGTAGTTGAGGTACGCCTCGTCCGACGGGGTTGCTATCTGAGTCTCCGTTAAGAAGAATAGGTGCGGCTTCTCGGTCTCCAGATGGTGATGGACCGGATGGAGATTTGAGTGCAGTCCTCTAATGTTCGCAAGGTGCACTTTAAATGGGAGGAAGTGCAGCCGTTGTTTATGATTCTTCCTGTTCCTTCTTTTCATGATGGTGAATGTTGGTGGGTAGGATTTTTAGTCGAGACGCTACTTAGTCGACCAAAGGAAGTTTTCTTGGGCTAAGCCGACCAAAAAAGGGAACTCACCAGGAGACTGCTGGGTCGCCCGAACCCCCCCGAAATGGCCACCGGGTCCTCCCGTCCAGTCGCCAACTGGCACGGTGGAGCATTTCGGGATTTTTCGCAAGGTGGCGGGGCAGCTTTTCACGCGTAGCTAGCGCGCTAGTTGGGCCCCCTACTAACTGCGGTCGGCTAGCGGCTTAAACCGTGCTTCGAATCCCGCTACCCTCCAGAATGAGTTACTAGGTACAGCATAGCCAAGATACTAAGACCGGTCCTAAGCTGCGCAACTGACTTATTACCAACCCCCATGGGTACTGGTACTCCCGCCCTCCGACGGAGCGCAGCAAAGCTACTTGGCGGCGAACTTCGGCAGGATAGTGGTCGCGAGCTAGGCGACTCCTTGCGAGGCTTAACACCGCCGCTGGGATCATCAGCCGTCACCAAGGGCCGAGTTGGTTCATGATGCCGTTGCCCGGGGTGGACCGCTAGGAGGTAGATCCCAACCAGCCCAAAAAAATTAATTTAAAATTTTAATTTTACCGCCCCACCTTTCATATTCGTGTGACACTTGCACGCGCTGTATCAACCTTAGACTATGGATAGCAAAGGACAAGAAATACTGCGAAAAATTTGTGCTCTAAGATAGCGGCAAAAACTAGGGACACCGCATCCAAGATTCCACACTTATTATGTTTTTTTTATACAATTCATAAAAAAAATCAATAAAAAACAGAACTGCAAAATGTTTTCACAAATAATGCTCACTGACTGATATTTTAACGCGATTACACGGTGCTTTGATATGGCAGACTGGATGCAAATTTATTTGTGCCCTAGTTAATACATTGCGAGTCCATTGGTATACTTAGTCTGAGGTTTCGACTTACTTCTAGCAAGACCTACCTAACCTCAATCGGGACGACTAAACTTACTTCAATCAACTATTAAATTTAATAAAGTATTAAGTTAAAAAGCTTTAAAATTCCAATATAAGGAATAGAGTTCTTATAAATTTAGGTAGGTAGGTACAGTACTTACATACATTAATAAAATACCTACTTTTTACCTGTATCAATTATTATCAAAATTTAATAATTAAATTTCTTCTTCTTGTGACTTGACCACGACTATTTGACCCCCCCCTAGCGCCAAAGCTGGATCCGCCCTTGCGTAAGTTCAATAAAAAAGAGTTAATAATCTTTAACAAATCACAAAATCGTTTATGCATAACATGTACAGACACAACATAGTTAGTATATTGTATAGCACAGGTGAATTGCGGATCAGTGATCTAGAAGGAACTTACTTGTCATAAGGTCTGAATCCATAGTGGTGGGCGAAACTATTGATAGACCATACCACGTTGATGCCAAATGTGTACCGCAAGATAGTGGGTACACAGAAGGCGTTAAGCCAGGTTTCGCCCCAGCAATACACGGGGATGATGGTTGGGAATACAAAGCACAAGAATGGCATCATCTTCAAGTAATTTCTGATGACAAAAATAGTTTGTAAACAACAGAACAGTAAGCTAAGCCAATATCTTTCTTGGAAAATGAAAAGAGACGATCATTGTAACTTTTCTTACGGAGAAGTGCCGTGCACAATATACTAAAGCTTAGGCAGTTCAGTTTCACGTCATAAACGTTTCAAACCCGTCATATTTGGAATTAATTATTGAGAAAAAGAATGGTGTTTATCCTGGATTTATTATTAATTTAGATAATAAGCATTTGTGTGAATGTTTTTGTTTTTCATGTCTCAACTTTGATTAACTTGGTCGGTAGTAACAGTTATTTTGGCACGAAGCTTTCAATCGTCAAAGTAAGATGGTATTATAATTTCAAAATTTTGAATTTCTTACCTCTTTTGAAACATGACGACAGGGTCTTCTACCAAATCGCTGACGTCAATCCTTTTGCCTCCCTCTATAACTTCAGGGCTTTTCTTGCAGCAAAGCCAGCCCATGTGCGAGAAGAATAGCCCTCTTACAGAGTTATGAGGGTCCGCATCAGTATCGGCGTATTTGTGGTGAGTGCGATGGTCGCGAGCCCACTCAAAGATACAGTCCTATTTGAAATATGAGAGATAAATATTTCACCTATATGTAAAGAAACTTTTGTAACAACAGGAAAGGAACACAAACCCACAGCCTCTAGCTGTACGAGCGATTGCTACCGAGACCTTGACAGACATATTGAATCTTTCTAAGTGTTTCTTAAGCTGAATATCAGAACCATCTCTTCATGTTCTCAGAAACAAAATACCTACAACATCGAATTTTACTTTTCCAAGTATCCATTAATTGATAAAGAAGAAACAACTGCGTAATTGTAGTTCAATTAAATTGTAAGAGCAAAGTGGATTCGAATCCCACTCAACTGCCTAGACAATGGGGATTTCTGTAGTTTTTTTTTTGTATTTATAAAAATGTAGTAGTTAAATGCTTAATAACAATAAATATGATAATACTATCCAAATATACATTTCGGCAGGATTTTATAGAATTAATTAAAAGAATGTAATCAAATAGTAATGTCTATACAACAGTAATAGGTACATACCAACGCGATCATTGGCGCGTGGTAGTCTTGGACCTTACTTCTTACCTGGTAAATCTGTATAATACTACAGATAGTATGGTGAGGTGATATTACTCTCCAGCAGTACACTCCATTCGATTACAAAAATAAGGTACCCTTCTTTTTTTAGGTAGGTATTTATTTGAAGTTTCTTGCGTGATTTGTAGATTGGTGGGAGAGCGGTATTAATACACGAAACTATTTCCTCATAGTATAAGGATATTTCGCATAAGGTTTTCGAGCTTTTCAAAAGGCCGAGTGAGACCTAGCACTAGATGGATCAATTACTTCTAGAGTTAAATTAGGAAATAGATTTTTACCTGAAAAGCAATAGTCTGCCAAATCATAAGCAGAATCCTAAGAGGAGTGCGAGCTTTATAAGATCTGTGAGTCCAGAGGCGGTGAGACCCTGCGCCGACGCCGATAGCAGCGATCAAGTGCATCACAAATGCTGTGAGAAAAAAAAATGTGGGAATATATCAATACTGTTGGTAGTCATAAATCGACCAAGTAAGTAGTATGTGTCGATATATATATATGTATAAATATGGAGTATGAAAGTTGGCCTCATCTACTAGCATATTTATTATGTGATTGTTATATTATATTCGCTTGATATCGATCAAGAAATTTCATATAAATTCCTCAAAAAACCTTAAGAAATACCAGATTTAGAGAAAAGTGAGTTTACTAGCCAGAATTCTCTAGATGATTTCTATGTTGGTCAGCACCGTGTTTTTAAAACGCTTGATTATGACATTGTCTTCGAACTTAGACATTTCAAACATTACGATACAGTATCGTTATTAAGTTGAGCGATTTAATATATTCTAAATTTTATAATGCGCACAGCATAGGAGTGCAACTCCCTCTCTGCGGCTGTATTTTCGAGTACTTATAACCAGGCCGTTTTCAAAACCAGGGTGAATGGACACCTTCTGGTTTAGCTCGTTCCATTGTGGATACTGACTTGACACCCGAGCTTGACTGGGATCAAGAGGGAAACCCATTAAAAAATTACCGAAAACATTTGTCTGCCATTTTGCTGACGTAAACGCTAGGTAGAGTCCATATAAAGAGACAGCATGCAGAAACAAGAACCAGAATATGTTGAAGTAGACATATTCGTATTCCTTTGTGTCCGCTTTTTTCAGTTTGGAGACATCATCGGTTAGCCCCAAATCGGCCGTTTGCGTCTCTGTTTCGAACAAGACCCCTGTGGGAATCGGATCAACTTGTGGTGGCATATCTGAAAGAATAATGTAAAAATCAGATTACAGTATATTCATAATATACGGTTGTGATAATTTTATAAGGCAGAACTTTTATTCTAGTCTCGCTGTACCTTCTTTAAGGAAAAGAGATGAATTATATAATTTTAGCAGCAGAAATTTGCAACAATATTTACTTTATTTATTGTTCTCTAATTTATCTAGTTAATTCCGAAACTACTCAACCGACTTTGATGATTTTTTTCACTTTTCTGGACTTAGGACATAGGGTAGGTTTCATTTAAATTTCAAACACAAATACTAGATATAATAACTGAGTCACAGCAACGCTTGGCCGGGTAAGCTAGTAATAATTATGTGTGTGAAATAATGTTTCATGGGGACATGAGAACTTTAGTGATGAAAAAGTTAAAGGTTTAAAGGTAAGGTAATGAAGAATATGAATTTACACCCTAAACAAAGATTTTTATCATAATAAAATCCATAGAATTGCACAGCATTTTATGCTACTGGTTTCATTGAACGATTTTAAAAGCTGTTTTATACATAATATAAAATAACGTTTTATAAATAAAACGTTAATAAAGCCTTCTAGGTTTGGTATGTATTATAAATAATAAATACTAATGCTAGTTATATTATAACATTTGACTTAATTCCGTTGTAGATTTTTTGTAACAAAAAAGAGTAAAAAAATCAAGTTACTCACCGGCCGAGCTGCAACAGTCACTAAGTAGTATTAATTTACATTTGTATTTTATATAGTACGCAGGTTATAGGTTAATTAGAATCAGGGAATTGATTACGCATTTCCCAATTATTCATTTGTTCCCAACATTTATAAATTGCAAATGATCCATATTGGTCGACATGTAATGTCAAGTATAGGTGATTAATTTAATTGACGTGAGAGATATATCAATGAGTATAATAAGTATTGCTGGATTTCGGTACGTTGGTGTTGCGTTTAATTAGGTAACAGTACGAGTACATATACTATAGGAAACCTTTTTGGGAACATTTTATCAATAAATTAAATCTAACCGACCAAAAGCATTTTTACGAATTTCTCGGCTGAAATTGTTTCGTCGTATGCGACTGTCACAATCGACTACCAAGTCGCATTAAATAATTTTTGTATTTTTAAATTGTTTGTCTCAGATACACCCAAAAAAAATAGCAAATGGTAATAAATGGTAAGACAGAATTTTGATATTTAACTTGCATAGTTAGATTCTAGAAATATTGATACTATTAAATGACAAATATTTGTATCACATTTGAAGTTGATCGCCTGCGAGACCAAAGGTAGAGATCACTCGTTGCAGAAGAGTGATTCAAAATAAAGTCTAGACAGTAGGACTTATATACATGTAGGTATTTGTTACATTTAAAATATTCATATTTTAAAAAATAGCTGTGCTAACGTAAGTTTTATATTCAATATTTTTTTTGGAAAAAATAAAATTCTTTAATTATATTCGCATTACCGAAGAGGAACGATTGGAACTTAAGTCGCATATGACGATAAAATGTTAGCCGAGTTATTCAAAAATAAGGTCCCAGTCCCAGTAGCTGATCAAGTAGGGCAGGGGTGCTAAAGGCTCAAGGTGCCTCCAAAAGCAACTGAGTCCACTTGTGACAAATCTCACATTTCTATAGATAATTGAAGTATGCGTTATCAGTTAAAAAATTGATATGTAACCTTACCTAACCACCAGCCCCCCCTCCCCTTTCCTTTTCAAATCAAAGTCCTGGATCCGCTCCTGTAACCAACCCTCGATCTTAGTAAATACTGCTGGTCCAGCTTAAGGAACAGTATAAACCATTGGCTTTCTGCGTGTTCTAGAAACACTTACTGTGATATTCTGAGACTGACGCCTAGAAAAGTCATTATAATCAAAATTATTTTAGGTGCTGTTTTGTTTTGATTTTGTATTCGCTATGTGCAAAGTGGGTGGTGGGGACCGTCAAATCGATCGCAGCGCGCGATGTGACAGAAATGTGAAATAACTCTGGACTGTCATGTATCAAATTGCAATATTTTCATACAATTTCATACTAACGCTATTAAGAATTTTTGAGAAAAAACGTTAAAATTCGCGATATGGGTCACAGTGTTATAAAGTGTAGAAACAGGCGGGAAAAGTTTTTCCCATTGTTGTTCGCTACTTGTTTTTGATAAACTTTCTTCTGTGTTGATATAATGTATCAAAGCAGCAATATGTTTGCACTTGCCACTTTGAATATAAACACTCTCGCACTTAACATTCGTAACGACACGTTCATCATTTATCTGGAATTAAAATTAACATTAAATTAATTAATATAAGTTGAGGTGCACTAACTCAAAAATACAATACTTAGTTCGTACACTTCCGCGCACATTACGCATTTGCATAAAACACTTTTTACGGATTTTGCACATATTTTTTATAATGGTTGTCATGTTCACAATATTTTAATCGAGCACGTTCCTAATTGTTAAAATTGTTTTATGCATATCAAATTGTTTTATTTTTACATTTTATTTAGTTATTAAATTCTCACTACGATTATATTGTATGTAACTGAGTAACAATGTGTGTAAATTACACACATTGCAAGACCTGATGATGAAGTTAGCTCTTTTTGCAAATAATAACAGTAAGATGGAGGTTGGTCCCCCTGCCCGAGTTTCTTTCGCCAGTTCTTCTCGGAAGGGCCCCAATTTCCGAGTAGTATACAATGTAATCATAGTGAGAATTTAATAATTATTTTAAGGATTAAATATAAAATAAAATAAAATATGCGCAAAATCCGGAAAAAAGTGTTTTATTGAAATGTCAAAAATACAATTTCAATAAGTAGATATGAACTCACTTTAAATGATGTTTCGAAGGGATTATGTGTAACAGTAAAGACGTTTGTCTATCAGAGCTTATATTAAGTAGCTTTGTCCGTTGGTTCTAAGCTCTTCAACGTTTCTCACATGCTGTTCTAATACTATTTTTTCCTTTTTGCATAGTTTGAGGTTGGAAATATATATCATGTTCTAGCGATTCAAATCCCGTACGTATTATAACATACCATTTTTTTGTTAAGGTAGGAAAATCGGTTATTAATATGCACCAACTTTTTTAGATATTTTTATTTAATTTCGCTGAAAAACAATCCGGAAATCGTTATCAAACAATCCAGTTGCCATTATTTGACAGAACTCAAGTCCACAATAATTGTGGTCACTAGAGGCGCTGTCATCGCGCACACAGCGAATAGCTTCCTAAGTTTTGGTGTAAAACCTACAACGTAATATAATATATTTCTGTTCAAATTGCTTGTCTTCCTGAGTTTGTTCAGAATTTCCTAAAATGTTTCATCAAATATATCTTTTATTTATTTAAATAATTTACTTAAATAATATATTTAGAACACTTAATATATTTTAATTATATTATAATATATATATATTACGAAATAACCGACGTAAAAGTTATTTTATGTTGATTTTGTAATACGAGTAAGATATTTTATTAAATAACCAATAGTGTAACAATCCGATATACATAAGTAATGTCAGCTGTCATTACCAAATGCTCTCGTAGTGAGCGTATGATTGCACTGCATTAATTATACCCGGCTAATGGAAGAGGCTATCGATTTTCGCTTATCGTTTACGACGGTGCCGGCTGCGTTCAGCATTGGAAAAAGATTTCCTTTTCAGATTATTTTCAATTATTCGCATAATTTTATATGTGGCGCGAACTAATCACAATAGATTGTGACTAAAGGAAAGGCCAACATGTTTTAACTGATTTGTTTATAGGTAAAGTTTGAGTATGAGCGTTGAGGTTTTATTTTTGATGGTTCTTTATTGTGATGCCATGTCTATGTTCTCACTTTTTGTATTTACCTGCTTGAACTCGCTGAAACATTAAGAAATAATACTATCGATATACAAAGTACATTAGTTTTATTTGATAGCTATGAATAACAATTTTACAAGTATTATTTATTTGAGTTCTCGAGTTAGCCAACTCAAATCACGTTTAACTCTTCAAGCATTTTGAATTTAGTTTTTAGCGACAAGTACCTTATCCTAACACGTATAATTATGGTTATAATTTTATATCTGATTGTTTTATATATGATTGTGTTTCTCTATGATTTTTAAAATCCATTGTTGAAAGTATAAAAAATTTAAAATATTCGATGACTCTATAAAAATTATGGCTCCGATGTATTTAATTCTTGAAATATAATATCCTAGAAAATTTGGCCGATGCGTAAATTATGCATGACAGAACTATACTCTCGGTTAATTGTAGTTTTTATATTGTTAGTTTTTTGGTAAAATACATTTCTGTGAAAAACTGGTAAAATTAAATCTGATATTCATAATTTTCTTATTTTTGAATACAGATTATTAAATTGATTGTTGTCTTTCAGATAGTGTAAATAATAGAATTTTATATTAATCAAATTCACAAATCACTGATTGGATTACTTTATGAGAAAATCAAAATTGACAAGTTGGATGATATAATTTTTACTTTCAATTAACGGTGTGATAGTCAAACAGTTTGCTTAATTTATTTTCTATTAATTGGATTTGTTCGGGTAGAAATTACGGACTCAATGGTTTGGGTAAACGCAATCTGTGCTACTTGAGAAGTTATGCTCTGCGGTATCACGCTAAAATTATTTAAAGTTAGGATTATTGATCTTGAGTTTCATCGTCCGTCCCGGCTTCATGGACAATTCAGAAGTAAAATTAATCAGCTAATTCATGTAGTATATAATTATTATATGGGTGTGCCAAAATCATAAACGTAGAATCGTTGCTTTCATACATTATGGTGGTAATTACTTGTAGATATCGGTATGGACCTAATTGCAGCTGGGCTATTAACATGCAACTGTTCCTGTTTGGGTTTTAAAAGTAAAAGAAAAGAGTTATCCAGTTTGACATCATAGCTTTTTGACCGAGATTTTTACACTAAAATTAAGAAAACGTTATTTAGTTTCCAGATAGTGGCGATTAGAGGTGGTTTGGATATTACAAAACAATTTTTACCTGTTCCAGTTTAGTAGCAGTTCCAGTAGCCTGATCTAAACGAACAACCTGTTATAATGCAGTGTAACTAAATTACAACCACCGTTTTTTTATTGTTACTTGTCTACCACCTTATAGATATCTATAAATTAAGACAAAAAGGTTCGAATATCTATGTAACACGTAAGTCATCAATTTGTATATTTTTGTTAAATATTATTATATAAATAAGTATGTTAAATAATTAACGTTTAGGTGGTTTTATTACATCATCTTTGTATTACAGCTGGTACCCAAGCTTTATTTTTGTAACAATTGTCACTTTCATAGGTAATAAATAGAAGAAAATATGTTTTGTGTTCATCAGTCTCTTGTAAAACAGCCGTACAGAATGTAGCTACACTGACAACAGGCAGAGAAGAGATGTTACGAGTGATATCTCTTTCCAACAATGGTTACGTAGAAAGGTTAAAAAAGGAAAGAGCTTTTTCAGTGTTCTGTTATTCTACTCAGCCTGTAGTAGAACATGAAAACGGATCTCATAGTTTAAAGAGAACAGTTCCACATATTAAACCCGATATTTTTTACTGTATCCATATACAGGGAAAATTTGAAAACACCATCCAAATTTATATATTATATTCTTTGAAGAAAATTACGAAAAAAATATTTTTTCTTTTAATATCACCCAGTACTAAAATATTTACTTAAATCTATACAATGTTATCCAAAATAAAACTTCGGTTAATTACTCGCAATCACACACAAGCACGCTGTATTGTAGCAGATGATTACATGACAAGTATTTCATTGATACATAAACATAACAATGATTTTCATAAGTTGAAATTTCCCTTCATATTTTTAGCGCTTAGGACCGTCGAATTGCAGAGGGTATGATTAGTTTTGTTATTTATAATACTTTTAATAAAAGATAAAATAATTTGAACATAAAAGTAACCCATACGCACGCATTTAAAAACAATTGAATCCACCTATGTACAATAATTGATTGGAGTATAGAAAAGGGTGTTTTTACCCACAGAAACTAAAAAACACAGGGATCGCATAGGCAATTAACGATACAACATTTAAGAAATTTCCAAAATTGAAACCGGAGGAAAAGTAACAGTACTCCTATTATTTTTTTCCTCCGGCTTCAGCAAAGCAGCAAAAGCATTTATTTATAACCACTTTATCCAACAGCATCAATAAATTTAAGGTTTATACGTTTTGCATGATAGAATAAATAAATGTATAATTAATAGTTTTATATTTTTGTGAAAAAAATTACAAATCTTAGCGCCCTGGACAAACTTTGCTATACTCCAACCGCATAATGAATTAAAAATCCAAACAAAATACACTGACATGAAGTTTGAAAACAATCTTTAACTAACTTCAAAGTATAGGCGATTTCTCTCTAAACAGAGACTTGTACGTTTACGAACATTGTCTGTGATTTTATTACTTTTTTCACTTCGTCACTTTGTACGGATTATTTTTATTTTTAAGTTCTCGAGAGTTTGGGCCTCCTTCACATAAACCCGCCGTTTAATTTCGCCCTCGATTTAATTGCAAGTGTGAATACATTTCATTACGTAGATTCAAAAGATTGCGGGTGATTGTTGAACTGTTAGTATATTTGACCAGTATCCAGCTGTTGTCATAATACGTTTGGATAATTTAATAAGAGTATGAATCATATCTCATGCCTAGAAAAAATTTGGATGGTGTTTATAAAATAACACTGTATATTCCTCAATCCTAGTAGAGATTATATTTGTTTTAATTTTTTTAGTTTGAAGAACTATATAGGACCTAATTAATCTTAAGTTGATCTTAAACTAACATTCTCATGTTGGTTTAAGACCAACATAAAAATAAATAAATATTATTTGAGAATTTTGTAATTTTAAGATAGGTTCGTGATATGTTGATTTAAAACAAAACCTGCTTATGGTGACTATTAACAAGGATTTTTAATAAGCAAAATTAATTATGCTTTTGCATGAAAAGTAACTAAAAAAATATATATTAAAAGGCCATGCTCACCAAAAAAACCTCAAAATAATATTAATCTAAAACTCTCTCCAACTATTTTATTCGATATTTAAGGGGAACCTCGTTTATAATCATGTTAGGGGCTAGACTACGCCATCGAAGTGTGAAAAATGTAGCGGATTTGTAGGGCAAACAGATGCAGGGGCTTGCGCGGCCGCAACTAGGGCGTGAATCGAGATTCCATTCTGAGGAGCCTCTTGCAAAAAATCGGAGTGGTCGATTTTTCCGCTTCGCCGGGAATCCGAATGCTTGGCTTGACCAGCGGCTTGACTGCTTTCTCGTTACGTTATTATTTTTCTGATACGCCGACTATAAATATACGATTTCATTTCATTATAGGTGCTACACATTATTTAGGTGCTACACGTTTTTTTTTAATTTTTATTTCGAAACCTACAGATTTTTGTTCTAGTCCCCTATATCTTGTTATTTTTCTTGGAAAAAGTTTGGACGGGTCTATCAAGATCTCGGTAGATCATTTTTAGGTGAATTACCTTGGTAGCGATGTGGGTTCATGTCCCGCCTGACACCACTAAGGGCAAAATAGTGAAATAAAAAGCACGGCTGGTTATTAACAAATGTTCTTAAAAGGGGCAATTGCAACAATGAAGTCTTTTCATCTGTAGTAAGATTTTTATTTGTACAATATCATTGATCTTGCAGCAGTATGATTTCCACATTTTTCAGATGGATTACTTTTCACCTTTTCTGCAAGGGGTTATAGATGAAGAAAAATACATAAAAATGAAAATAAAAAATAACTTTATTCAAATGCACTTAAAAATACGTTGTTTTGAATCGTCCAACATTTTTACCTACCACCCATTCAGGACGTCTTTTAACTGACAAGAAGAATGGGTGCAAGAAACTAGTCAGCTTTAACAGAAGTTACGACATTTACAACATAATACGTCGTCACCATACACAATCCACAAAAAAAAAAATATTTTGTTATGACAATACTAATAGTGTTTCGATATCATTATTTCGTTGATGATACAACCTCCTCATAAAGAAGAAGAATAAGTATGTTTACTTATAAAATCGCTAAATGGTCTGAAACTGTTTCACCCTGTAGCCGCCTATGCTATAAAAAAATTAAATGCAGAATAAAAATTATGAGTAAGTATTTATCATAAACTGATGATAAGAACAACATTAATATTTGTCCTTAAATAAGCTGATCTTATTTACAACCAATCAGTTCAAGTGATTACACAAAGAATGAGCTAAACAAAAAATAGAAGGAAGGATTAGGGAGAGCTATATAATTGCACAGGGATAATGTGGAAAGAGACAGAAAAAGGTAATTATTTCTAATTTACATTAAAAAATATATTCAAGAAGTATTTAATTGATTTGAGTTCAGCTTAAGAACCACTTTGAATAATTTAACGCTGTCCAAATCTCGGTAACTCAAATTATTACATTATAACCCTTAGATGTGAATTAAAAATAGCAAGAAAATATAGAAGAAGGTAGAATCTTGCTTCCTTATAAAGCGGCAGTTGAATGTTTTATATATTTCACAAATTACAAGGCTAAATGTAAGCTCTGTTAATAATTTGATGATTTAATTACAATAATGAACCTGAGATGCCGCACTGTTTACCACTGAAGCGGTTTATTAAATACCTCAAAGGCAGACAGTATTAAAGCTTTTTATATAAGCAAGGTTCTGATAAAGTAAGTATAGATACTGTGACGCTGATTACGCCAATTCAGATGGTGGTAGACGATCATGCATTGGCTAAATGTTCCTATCCTGTATCTATAGTTATTATTACAGAACTTATCAAATAGATGTAAAGCCCCTCTTTGTACCTCTCAAAATACTTGAAGGTTCAAGTAGAGCACAATACATTGAGACGGATCGGATGGTTACCTATAGTCTGGTTCACAAATGCCATTTCGTTCTAAACCTAGTCTGGACCACCGAAAATTATGGTCTCATTCGATGCGGAATGGCATCGAAAAGAAACTATCATAATTACAAGAGGGGCTGACAAAAAATGCAAAAGTGAAAAACAAATGTTTCTAACATTATTTGAGAAAATAAGAATTTAAAAAAGATCCTTAAAGAGCAGAAATTTTACAAAAAAATGTAATCTTCCGGAACTGTACCGACAATATTTACAATTTTAATTTAGCAGCGCAAATAAAAAGTAAAAAGGCGTGCTTTGGCTTTGGCGCGCATCGGCCGAATCTGGCACATGAACAAAAAATATTGCAGGTGATTGAATACTTTAATATTAAGAAATAAAGCAATTTGGGTACTATGTAGATATATCAATATACAATAATCCGTCAACAAAAAAAAAACTTAATTTCTTTATTTACTATGCTTTCGTTAATTAGTTGATTTTTACCAGTTGAAAGTTAACATAAAAATGTTGATTATTTCAAAACGAGAAACCTATTTTTTTACTTTTTGCAGCTATTATTAAAAGCGTTTAGAAAAGATTCCCTTTGGATAAAGACCACGCGTTTTACCCATATTTTAGCCGCTTAATTAAAATTATAAATATTGTCGGTATAGTTCCTGGAGGAAGGACTTTTTAAGAAATTTTCTGCTCTTTAAGGAACCTTTTTCAAATTTTGATTATCTCAAATATTTTTTGAAAAACATTCACAAAAATCAAACTTATTTTTAAATATCAAGTTTTTGTATTTTGCATTTTTGTCAGCCCCTCTTGTAATTTTGATAGTTTGTTTTACATGCCATTCCAGATCGAATGAGATCAAAATCATGTTGTCGGTGATACAGACTAGGTATTGGACGAAATGGCACTTGTGAACCAGACTAATATACACTAATCAAAAACACGTCTTATTTTGTTATTATTATTTTGTTCATTGATGATAGGAGTACCTCGAAGGGAGGATATTGGAGGAATATTGACAATACTTATTCCCTAGCCATGGCTATGAAATTATAAAAAATAAAAAATCCGTTATCAAAGATAGCCGTCACCTTTCTTGAGTTACGAATTGTGCATTTTGTGAATTATATTATTAAATTCAAATAATAACAAGATTTTTATAATGGCGACCGTTTGGTGCCACTGTAGGGATTTTACCTTTGGCACCGACGGTCCTGGGTTCGAATCCCAGAAGGGGAAGATATTTGTGCATTTGTTGAGTTGAGTTGAGTCATGGGGACTCATATATATTTCTATAAGTCTATTCGTTATTCTAGTATCCATAACACAAGCCTTACAGTGCATACTTTGGGCTAGGTTAGTTGGTGTGAATGTAATAAATATTATTATTTTAAATAATGAAATATTATTTGTAAAACTTGTGTTAAATTTGTTTACAAAATATGAAGAAACTTCTGTCTCGATAAATATACTTAATGGCAGATTAAAATCTTCTTTACGTTACAGATAAACTGTGTCTCTAGCACTATATCGCAGCTGTGCTTAGAGAGTAGGCATAGAGGCCTATCACGTGAATTAACATGAGCAAGTTTGACACTTTCAAAAGAAATAATTTCAGCTTCGTCCTTAATTCGGACAAATACCTCCAAATGACGGGTACTGACGACATTCCAGAAGAATTAAAATTGAACATTACGAGCTTAAAATCTTTGCCAACTTTGTAATAGAACAATGTTTTGTGATTTATTCTGGATCACTAGCATTTTCTGTCTAATTTGTGGCTTGGTAACTGTTTTCTGTTATTTTTATATAAAATTTTATGCGACAGAAATTGACTTTTACAGGTCACATTTATCATAAAAATATCGGATTATACATATTAGTTTTAATCTAATGTAAAAGTTATTCATAAAATAAAACTAAACTAGAGTATTATGTTGGAAACAATTTTTTGCGGACCTATAACGATAAAATTTAATGTTAAACTAGCGACCCGCCCCGGCTTCGCACAGATGCAATGCTCTATTATATTGTGCATGTATTATACATATAAACCTTTCTCTTGAATTACTCTATCTGTTAAAAGAAACCGCATCAAAATCCGTTGCGTAGTTTTAAAGATTTAAGCATACATAGGGATATAGGGACAGAGAAAGCGACTTTGTTTTATACTATGTAGTGAAGTTTGTAAAAATTGTATGTGTCAGCTTCAACGTATGACTGGAGAGTACTCCTTAAGAATGATTGTCTTTGAACAGGTACAGAAAATAATAAAACTACGAAACATCAAAATAACTAGGTCTGCAATGCTACTGCTGTTCGCAAATACTGAGCGAAGCACTACCTTACCTAACCTTACCTAAATTTCATCAATGTAGATTTCGCGGTTTGGCTGTGATCAGCTTTTGAATTTTTCTTTCGGTGATTATTCCTTCATGGTAAAGTCTATATTTTTTTTACATAGCCTATGTACGTCAGGTTATAATCATGTATATTCATGCTAAAATACGTTTGAATCGGTTGAATCATTAAGTAGCAGAAGGGAAACAAGCGAAATTTGTGAGTTGCCTAAAAGAGATCTTCACTCTTTCAGAGCTTCGCTCAAAAATGAAAAATGCGCATTAAAAGTTCTTAAGGAGTACTCTAGTCGTGCGTCGGAGCTGGCACATACACTTTTTTTTAAATTGCAATCCAATAATTTCTCATTTCGAGGTTCTTCACGTTAAGCCGTTGATGCGGGCTATATTTGCAATTGTAAGCACCCGTTGTTCTGCACTGAGGTAACGTGTTGGATTATTCTTCCTTATGTGTGCTCATTAGGGAAGGCCTATCAACGACGATGATTTATTAATATTAACAGAAATTCTTAAACGATAATTCATGATAGAAATTAAATTGGAATACACTATTTTCATATTTATAAAACACCTTAGTTACTAGTTCACGATTATTAGATTTTCATGTCACATGATCGAGTGCAGCGACTTTGTTCATTTAAACTCTGCATCCGTACATTTTCTGCATATTGATAGCTAGATTCGGTTACAATTTTGACAGGGTTCGCGGTTTACTGGCTCGATTAACGGGCTTTGTGTTCGGAATGGCGGCCGATCTAGAAAAACGATTCGCTTTCGCGGTCACCGATTGAATCTGCAGTTCACCGAGCAGCGGACATGAAATTGATATTAGATTTAACTACCTACGTATATTTGATATTATTTGTATCATATGATTTAAGTAGAAAGTGCGTTAATTAAAGACATTTTAATGATGTTACGCAAACATAATTTGACTTTATGGCTTTTTAATATAACTCAAGATGGGGTACCTACTTAGAACGATAATACTGAGTTCTATAATTGTTAGTTAATAAAAAATTAATTAAATATTTCTGTAGACTATAGGTAATCATAGGATAGGCAGGGCTTAGCATTATATTTTCAGAACATCTATTTAAAATTGTAAACCAGCGCCAAGTACCAAGAAGAAGTAAACAGTTTTTGAATGCCATTTTGCCACTTAAAAATATTCCTATCCGGCCTCGTATAAAAATCAATAAATCATTTTCCCACGTTTTTTTTGTTTTCATAATACGAGTATGCTGTGTAGTTATTCCAAATTAGCGTTACGTGATGTAAAAACAAATCATGTTTTTATTGTTTTATATCTCTTTGAGACAATACTTCGACGTCTACAAAGGATTATCTGTATTTACTTAGGTATGTCTATACCTAAGTAGGTATAATTAGGTAGTTTCTGTAATAACATCCGTTCTATTTAATGAGATGAAGATAAATTGAGGACGATGATTGTGAAATCCAGGGCCGGTCGATTTTATTACAAAAGCCTTTTTAACATCCCTTGGTAGCGCTCGCTGATCCCTTTTCGGATCTTTCAGATTGGCTTTATAACTTTTAAAAAACAAATTTACATATTTTCCGTGGTGTTATTTATCACTTGAATGCTAATTACGCCCTCGAGTTTTACTTAACGTGGAGATTGTTTGACTATGTTTTGAAGATACCGATAAAAAATTTGAAATGTATATTGATGTCCAATCGCATCATGTTTGTGAATAAGCATAATTAAACGGATGGTTTCCAGTTGGAGCTAACCCAGCTTATATCTGTGGCTTTAAAATGGTGGAACCAAGAATTAGTTCATTTAAAATTAAATACCTACCGATAAGACAATTTTTTTACTCTACCTTACTTTACTTTACCTTTGGTTTTGCTTTGTGTAAAAAATATCATTTAAATTTAAAATACAGTAAGTGCTTTTTAGCCTTTTTGAGACGGTTAAAAGTAGTGGACATCTTCGTCTATTGAATCAGTGAATCTTCTTTTTATTTCTCAAATTTCTCAATTGCTAAGCTGAAGTGGTAATATAGAGACCAAATATCTTATAGATTTTATAACCGTTGGAAATAAAATATTCCTGAATAGTCATCATGAATTAGAAAACGCAGTGTGGTTGGACCGCGCAACTAGGTGGATTACAAAAACTCTATGTGAGATACCTATATATTACATGTGCATTGTGTAAAAACACAATCTCGCATTGTAGAAATGAGCTTTCATTCAACTCAATTACAAGGTTAAATAAACTACCTGGCATCATCGCCACCACCGCGCTCGTCTTTTGTAAAATAAAGTTAAGTTTTAACATACACAATGAGAAAAACTGATCATTTCCACATCCGATCATCTAGAGAACGAGATTTTGTTTCTGCTACAAGTTCAAGATGATGCAAGACGAGTAATTAATATAATGTGTAAGGCTTGTGTTTTATTTATTTATTTATTAAAACAATGCAAGTTTATAAGGAAGTTCACCAAAGCACATGCAATTCACAAAAATAATTACAAAAGAATAGATATGTAATATTCACAGGAATAGCTCATATTCATGTATGCATCACACAAACGTCTGCCGGATCTGGAACTCGAACCCAGGACCGTTGTTACGTAAGGCAGGATCCCTACCGTTGCACAAAATGGTTGTTGTCGATAATTGTTTATCAAATTTCTATTGTAATAAAAATACCTTTTTTATCATGTTCAAGCAGACGGAAATGTAAATATACTATAAACAATTAAAATTTTAATATATATTTAAAATAAATTACAGCGCAGCGATCAAATGATACCAAAACGCTTCATTAATTCCTGAATAATTAAATCATTTTACGGAACAGCAAATGTCGGGGTGGACCAACAGTGATTTGAATACAGCGAGGCCTTTGTAATCGCCATAATGCGAGTAAAGTCTTATAATTAGATAATAAGCCAACAATGAGCGGAGGCGCGGACAATGCCAAATAAACTTTATTGTACGGTCGACCGCACATAAAGCCATACACTCAAAATAACAATAAAATGATCTCTATCCCAATTACATGAAGTAGGTTTAGACATCAAGTGTATAGCTTGGTGCACAGTAACGAAAGAAATAATATCAAAAATAAATATTGGAAAGTAGCACATTTATAACCACCAAACGACTATTACCTAGTTATCTTGTGACCACGGCTGCCGTAAAGGAGTCAAGGGATTAAAAGTAATAGTGATTTTATTTTAACAATACTAGCCTTTATCTAACATAAATTAGCAATTATTAGACACACACTGATAAATAACGGTATTTAAACAGTGTTTTATTTTATAAGCCACTGATTCTTAATTGTTGGAAACTAAAAAAAAGAAATGACTGTACTAATTATTTATATATTTATCATGAGACGATCAGAGACTACGTAATGACAAAGATAAAGACTCGATGATTCCCGATGGACCACTTGTCAGTATGTTAAGTCAACGATTGCGGATTAATAAGCCACTTTCAAAAACGTCAGTATACGTATGTGTGACCAAACAATTATTATCTTGAGCAACTTAATGCTTAGACAAAACAACAGAAACTTGCCCCAAGTTTCTGTTGCCGAAATTAAAATCGGTAATTTTTGACGTGACAACGTCTTATAAATTGGTTGCGGCTGGGAGTCACTTATGAAAAAGTGTAACGCTCGGTAACGTTACGATGAGTCACCGAACGAGAGAGAGGCCCGCCGAATGTTTTCTCAATATTTAAAAGTTTATTGATTTTTAATATTATAAGTATATATATGAAATTGTAAACTCTTTATGATATATATAATACAAAAAAATTGTTTATATCGATAAATTTTGATAACCATCCAAGATTGTTCCATTTAAATCATTAATGTATAAATCACTTATAATATAAATATTTAATAGTAGTAGATATATTTCCTATATAACCCAAATTATTCATTTATTAATTTTCGAAATATATTACAGGCATTTATATTTAAACATCCTGTTACATAACGATTTATAGTTTTTTTTATCCTCAACAAAATCACTCAAATAGGAATTAGTTAAGTTTAAGTTTACATGTACAATGTTTTAGTAAACAAAATATATTTCTATAGTTAAAATTTGTGCAATTCTTATTTTCATTCAATTCCTTGTTCCTATTGTGCAATTTAATTATATTCATATCAATTAATATTCTACCGAGAAAAAGACGTTGTCACGTAAAATCTTCGCCCGTAAAACCGACTTTACAGGCAACCATTTTTTTTCTGAAATGCACATCGGATACTGAACCGTGGTCATTACAAAATGGTGGTAAATTAAACAAAATCCACTCATGAATTTTGAGCGATCAAAACTTTAAATATGTCCCGATTACATATAGTTTATTAACGTAAGATAATAAGAACCGCACATTGTATTGTGTTACAATAAAGAAAGCCCCATCAAATCATCATGAAATGTCAACGTTTTTCTCGTTTGACATTATAAGAAATACTCGTTGAGTTGGTAAAGGAAAATTTATTCTGGTTTTTCGAGCCTCTTTTTCAATACTTGTGTTTCTTCGTCAATAATAAATAAAATTATGTAAATATACAGATGTCGGTTTCAGTAAATATTGTTTTATTTTATTGAGTAGGCTCTAGAGTATGAACTAACTGATGTAGTACGTACTTAATAAATAAGCAACAATAAAAAAGAATTAACAAAAATACGGTGTGGTTATCACCTGTAACCACTTGTTTCTTGTATCGGCCCGTGCGCATAATATCGTATTCCTATTTGGTAGTAGATCCCTGCCCTGCTCCGGGTGTCTCATCCGATAACAATTTGCTTCAGCACTTGATTTATGGGGCCAATTCCGTGGTAACTTAGTCGAACGTCACGATATTGGCTTGGCTAAATCAATATTTTCGTATTTAACGTACGGTATGGTACGGTAACAGTAAAAATGCCGAAAATTAAGAAGTATATATAGCACATTCAAGAAACCGTTTAAACAGAGGACTTAATTTCGAGCTTGTGTTTATAAAAGGGAGAAAACGTTCACTAAGCAAGAATTTTGGAAAATTCAACACCTGAGGGGGTGAAATAAGGAATAAACCGTTCTATGGAAATCTGTTAGTTTCTAATAGGCATGTAATTCAAGGGCTAAGCATAAGTGTTGAAAACTTTGTATGCAAACTCCATCATTATAGAAGTAAGAACTGTAAAACGAAGTATTGCGGCTTTTAATAAAAAATAAATTCCTGAAAATATTTCCCCTAAGTGAGTGACGAGGCGTAACGGTTTTTTTTTTAGTAAGTCTCTCATTATGGGGTAAAAAGCATGAAAAGCATCAATATAAAGGCTTCTGGTAAAAAATGGTTGCCTGTAAAGTCGGTTTTACGGGCGAAGATTTTACGTGACAACGTCTTTTTCTCGGTAGAATATTTATTGATATGAATATTATTAAATTGCACAATAGGAACAAGGAATTGAATGAAAATAAGAATTGCACAAATTTTAACTATAGAAATATATTTTGTTTACTAAAACATTGTACATGTAAACTTAAACTTAACTAATTCCTATTTGAGTGATTTTGTTGAGGATAAAAAAAACTATAAATCATTATGTAACAGGATGTTTAAATATAAATGCCTGTAATATATTTCGAAAATTAATAAATGAATAATTTGGGTTATATAGGAAATATATCTACTACTATTAAATATTTATATTATAAGTGATTTATACATTAATGATTTAAATGGAACAATCTTGGATGGTTATCAAAATTTATCGATATAAACAATTTTTTTGTATTATATATATCATAAAGAGTTTACAATTTCATATATATACTTATAATATTAAAAATCAATAAACTTTTAAATATTGAGAAAACATTCGGCGGGCCTCTCTCTCGTTCGGTGACTCATCGTAACGTTACCGAGCGTTACACTTTTTCATAAGTGACTCCCAGCCGCAACCAATTTATAAGACGTTGTCACGTCAAAAATAATAGGACAGGTCCTAAGTCATTTAAGAAAATGATACCCTTAAGTAGTTTAAAAAGGGGTTAAAATATTGTATGAAAAGCCTTAAGGTTTAAAATAAGAAGCAAGTAATTAAGTATTAAGGCTTTTCACACAAAAAACATACATTTATTTCATCTTTTCTGGAAATGCTACCTACTGCGGTGTAATAAAGGATAAATTATTATTTATCAAGTCTGTTTTCGGAAATATTTGGGGGCCTGTAGCCAATATTATTTACCTACGACTAAAAAAAGTGTTGTAAATCTTACGAAGACTGAGTTGTAATTTATTATTATAAATGGTATAATACACAATTATTACCATTTATAATGAAATTTACAAACTCTAGACTTAAATATGTTGTATTTATAATTTTGTATTATATATTTATAATTTGGTAGGTAATAATAATATGAATTCTGAACAACTCATACAACTTATTTAATTCTGATCTAAGCGGAACTTGTACTATGTGAGGGTGTGTTTTGGATATAATACATATCACCTAAAGTTTTGATAATTTTTGCAGATCGCTGTTTTAAACTCTCCTTTTATATATTATATATATATTTTACACATATTATTTTTATGACGAAAAGTAGAAGGTATACTTAGGTAGAAGGTTTACTTAAGTAGATTGGGTTAAAGCTTTAACCAGCAAAAGGAAATCAAAATTTTGGGCGATTTCGATTTGGGCAATAACTACACGAACAAGCACTTCTGCTCACCCCACAAACATATTACCATACCAGTATTCGACCATGGAACTTTTGGCGCATAGATAGGATCGATACCTTAGAACTAACCAAACCGACAATTAGCCCTTTTCATTATAGTGAAATAATAAAAATGTCAATAATACTCTTACAACAGGCTGATAAATTGAAATTTAACCATAGCCAAAACTACAACAAACCTGTTAAAATTTACATTATTATTAGTACGTTTTCATTTCCACATTAAATATGTTCCATTTTAAAGTAATATTACGGATTGGTAACATACGAGAAAGTTATCACTGTTTATCGGAATTGATCGTTTACGATAAAAATCACTCACAATCAGTAATATTGCATGATCTCCACATGGCAAGGAAGTGTTACCGCTTCCACCAAATAACCTTGATCATGACTATAAATTTTCACTTGTTGCGTTAACTTAACTATAAAGTCAAGATTAAAGGTTGTCCTTTAAGGAATGTCAAAACTACTTACTGCAAATTTAACTTTAGAAAAATAAACTTTCTAGAGCACGTACCGCGATCGTAACGCTACGTAAAAGTTTGCAACAATATTTACTTACATTTTAGCGCCTGACGTTCCTTTCTCAAAATGAAACAACTTTAAACGGATCACTTAGCGCGGTTTTATCAATTTGTTTAAACGTTTAATCGTAAGGTTTCGACTCCTTCACAGGAGCCGTGTTCACAGATGGCATAGGAAATGGTCGTCGCAAGTCTGCTACCTCCCCTTAACATTTTAATTGGGCAAGTTTCTAAGTACATACTTAACTTATTAATTTTTTTTTTATATAAAAAATATGATAAAAGCGCTAAGTGATTAGTTTAAGATGGTTCTGTTGCGATTATTTAAACTTATTACTCTTAAATTCAGTGATATGGATAATATTGTATGACTATTATTTTATTAGCCTTCATTCATAGGGCTAAATTTCTAAGAAATAAATGTTGTATTACCTTAGCATTATATTATGAAGGTGTGTAATATCTTACGGAGATTTTTGTGTAAGCCACCCCAACTCAATAAATAACTTTCAGACAGCCATTGTATCCTACCAAGTATAATTACTTGAACATATTTCAAAGCATAATCAGCCGAGCTAAACCGACCTGATAAAACACGGCACGTTGTATATATTGTGGAGTTACGGAAATATCTCGCGCTTTTCTGATGGGCATTCTGAAGAAAATTCACTGTCACGCAGTTTGGTAGTACAAGGATGGTTTGTATGTTAGCCGTGATTAAATTTAGACCATAGTCAACTTTAAATATGGATCGATTCGTGGTTTGCAATGCGGTCCATTGTTTAATGTAACCTTTACTATGGCAAAAATATTCAGTTTACAATTATAATTGATAAGTATATAACTAAGGTATAATAAAGGTGCTAAAGTTTCAGTTTGTACAAAAATAAATTGTTTATTTTTTTACGGAGTATAGAAATAATTATTTAATATTTATGTTTTCAGCTTTAAAAATGCGACAACTTTTATTATAGATATTGTGTTAAAACCACTTGAGCCATGGAGCATACCAAAACTTATTAAGATGAAAAAGATATGTCGAAAATCATCCGAATATCCTGATTTAGTTTTCCAAATTATCTCCTCGTCAAAAACTACTAAGTAAGATATTTTAATTATTTGATACCTTACTTATAATTCTTCGTTATCTTTCTGTAAAACTTTGATGATAATTATACGTTACATAGCACTTCGTGTGTTGTTACGCCGTTAGTGGGCAGTGAAGGTGCTGGTCGGTAATTCCTAGAGCCAAATGGCCGATATATCTTCATTACACGGGCAGAATCGATATGGAACTTGCGGCAATGGTACTGACCCCGTTGCTTGCCTTTGAAATGAGGAACATTACCCAGCGTTATTTGTTATTATAAGGGTTTCAGAAATATATATGGTTTAAAAAATTTATTAGACGAAAGCACCTTTGAATAGTAGCTTCATAGCTCTATGTATTTATTTCTTTTCTACTCTAATAAAATAAGAAAAGTGTTACAGATCAGAAAATTTTAATAATTGTAAGTAACATTTTTACTTGTCAATTGTGTTATAAAAGAACATTTGATAATTTGCAAATAAGTTTTTGGTTTTAAGTTTAACAATTAAATTGCTAATTAAATTTAAAAATATTTCTATGTGGTGCATATTTAGTAGCGCTTTAAAAGTTTCCTTAACTCATAAAATTCTGTAACATACTTTTAAAAGCTGAAAACACAAACTTTGCCAATTTTTAGTGGCTTCTTCGCAGTTCATGGTTTCTCGATGTTAAACTTATGACATCAAAGCGTAATTTTTAACTTTCAGAGAATGCTCCTGTTGAATATATACCTACCAATTAAACTTTTAATTGTACGTGAAAATCTTTGGAAAGTTTTGGTTTTACTGGACACGAGAAAGATATTACAGGTGTTTTTTTACATTGTAAATGGGAGATATTGAATATTTCCAACATTAAATAGCCAAAGTAATTAATCTGGAATCCAGACTCTGGATATTATTTATACTACCCAGACATCATTTATATTACGTACCAAATTTAAACCACGATTAATGGAGGAAAAATTAATTAAACAATTTAGCAAGGTAATAAAATATATAATAGAAAAACTAATAAATAACAATGGATTTGTTTTATATTGTATTGCAGGGATTTATATTAAGATGTGTTGTTTCTAAGTAAAGTCAGATTCAATATAATCAATTAGTTACATATTAAACTAACTTTAAAATAATAATAGCTACACTAAAATAAAACTAAAATATGCTTGTAGGTAGGGTACCTAGAAGACTAAAAATTATCTCGTTGTATTGTCAAAATTATTCCCTGATCAAGTTACAAATCAGCCCACCGATCACATGATCTCTTAACAAGTTTTTTTAAGGTATTAAAAATGATTTATCCTCGTTTATTTGATGCTTTAAGGACATATATTTTGTCAGTAAAGTACTTTAACTGACAAAATGAATGTCTCAGATTTATATAAGTAAGAAAAATGAGGTATGACGAGAAAACTCTTGAGTCACGCTCGATCAACTCCACGTTGCATTAAAAATTCTTCAATTCAAAACTGATCTTTGAAATATATATAAGTTTAATATTATAAGTATAATATTTTGTTTAAGTATCTTTATGTTTGTTATTTAAATCAGGTTGTAACAGTAACATTGATTGCCTTTAATAATGTTCATTAGAAGCTTTAATGGAACTCTATCTCAATAGTTGTCGTAGTGGTGTGTGAGTGACACGAACTGTTCGTTGACGAGGATGCGTCGAGGGGAGATAGGTGCTATCGGCTGATCAGTGCCGTATTTTTGTTAATAGTTCCTTAGGAATGCACTGTCTATGCCATAAGAGATAGCGACACCTAATAATCACTAAATTAAAATACTCGTACTCATATTCTATTCTATTGTCTTAATAATTTTTTTACATTAATTCAATAAATAATAATAATATTATGTCATTTGAAACTGTTAATTTTACTAATGTTACAAAGAAATATTATAATTACTATAGTAATATTACGTCTCTGGGTTTGTTCGTCCATTTATCTCTTTACTTTTGCCGTACCAATATTTAGTAACGCCCCTCTCGTTATGCTGAAATTGATGTATAATAGAATCTTCTCCTAAAAGGAACGTAAACGATTGTGGCAATTTATATATATTGAGAATTTATAGGTCCATTTATTTATTTATTTGTTATGATGTGCTTGGCGTGCTTTGTGACGCCCCTTTTTGCTGACTATTTTTATGAATGTTGAATGTAAAAAGAGAAAGTTTATACTTTCTCAGGCATGCGCATAACCACTTTTCACGGTTTCGTCACAATCCATCGACTTTTTAGTTGAGTTTTGCGAGGGTATTGCCCGGCAAATGATCGTTATATAAAAAGACAACTGTAACGATGATCGTTAAAAATTTGTCAATTCCAAATTTGAGATTGGAGAGAATGATAATCTTTACGCTTAAATTAGAGTGATAAATAATAACAGTGTTTTTTATATATGTTATTGAAATTAAAAAAGAAATATATCCTCATGACTTATACCGCGCTCTGTCCTTCCACAGAGGGTCAGTGTAGCAGCGGGGGCCCGATGACAACCCCAAATAAAAGGGTCTCGGAGAGAAAACTTCACCCCTCTTACTGCGAGCACCATTGAAGTCGGCTTGGCAACGCTAGAATATATTGCGATTCAGTGACACCGTGTTATTTTAGTTCGGCGATAGTTTTTATTGTTTCGAATATATGTTCCAAAACATTATTTTTTTGGGTTATTACAGTTAAATTCGGTGATTACTTCCTTTGAAAAGGAGTCGAAACTTCAGGATTAAATGTGTTTTATCCTTAGAATTTTTTCATTACATTATCTTAGGAGCAGACAATCAGTTGGTGCAACGGTAATGGTCCTATGTACATGTAAAGGTCTAAGTACCATCCAGAACCCGTCCAAACTAGTTTCCGTATAATTTTGTTAAAATCAAACGCGAAAGTTTAAAAGTGTATACTAATATTATAATTATGCTAATATATTGACTGAATATTGCACAGTTTGATTACAGAGTTTTTAAGTATTAGATAACCAATTTATTCAGAAGAACTTATGTATGTTATGATATTATGATTTTTTATCGAACACGTGAATACGCAATATATTTGAATTGGCATTTGCGATACGGTTTTAACTGACATCTTATGAAAAATAACAATCATTTTATTATAGCACTAATCAATTTTGAAAGTCTCTTAGATATAAAACGTATTTCGCACTTTGTTCAAACATAACGTTAACCATATATGAAAACTCTTGATACTTGTTGTACGACTCATGACAAGGAACGGATGGTGAAGACGGACGGTTCGGACGGGGCCCGGACGGGCGGACGGATGGCCGGACAGACCGGCGTGGGAGAGACGGCGCGGGGAGGGAACGTGCTGACGTCACTGACGCATGCGCTCCTTGAGGCTCCTTGATGTGTAGAGTAGGGTAAAGTTACAGATTTTAGAAAACTTAATAAGATGTAATACCTTTTATTTATCTTAAAAATCTAATTAAAAATATTACTTCCATGTGAAAAAGATGGTGTATTCCGTAATTAAGAAGGAAAATAGTCAATAATAAAATGTTGATTAATATCTGCATGATTACTTTATTGATTCTCGGGCGGGAATTTACTTGTGAGCCTAGTTATTTTTTTTTATCAAAAATGAAAAAAAAATGGCTAATTAATAAAATATGTATTTTAATTGCAATTCAAGAAAGTTTCTCAGAAAAGTGACAGTAAAAATTTTATTTACATTTTTGACTGCTAACTTTTTTATTATTGAAAAAATTTATGGAAAATATACATCATATCGGCAATAAATCTAAGTAATTGGCTTATGTTAACAGGGATTATTAACATTTTTTTTATTTTTGAAGCTCCGATATTTCGGCGCAGTTGCATGCCCCATGCTGTAATGGGCAGACGTATAGGTCTACTCTACGCTACAGTATTTTATTACGCTCACAGTATTAGATCGCGAAACGGTTATTTTTTGTGTTGCTTTGTTTTTACGGTCTATGGATTTCAGACAGTCGTAAATTTAAGTCCGTCTTCACGGTTGAAACTCGTTCTACTTATTTGGCGGCCGAGTTTATTGATTATTAATCATTAATCTTGATGTCAACGTATGCTAGGTTTCTGTATATCTTCATGTCATAAGTTAGTTTTGTCTTTGGTTCGTCTATAAGGTTATAATTATATTCCATCCTCAGTGAAAATCTTGATGTGGATAAATAACTTCATTAGAAATCCGCAATATGTTATTCTAAACTAGCTGAGCCGGCCTAAATTAAAATAAAACCTATCCTATCTTTTAAGTTAGATCAAATAACAGATAGTTACGAAGTTTGAACAAAATCGGTTAAGTCGTTTAGGAGTCCATCGCGGACAAACAACGTGACACGTAATTTATATATATTAAGATTGTAAATATTTGTAGTTACAACTTTAATATCTTCTCATTATTAATCATCGCAATGATCAACTTGATGGTAGAATATAATATTTAAAAGTATAATTATGAAACATTTTAGTGAGCGGACGTGAAACTGAGTTGAATTATTTCTTCATGGACGCTAAAATATTAAGAAACTAGAATTGTTTTTACGAATAAAGTGATTTTTTTCGAAATAAAATTGCATACAAAACTTTCTCTGTTTCTATAGGTTAATCTGTGGACTGCAATCCGTGTACGCGTCTACTGCGGGGCGAGCAGTCGTCTCGACCGCGCGATCAGCTACGTTCGCGTCCGCTACACATCACTACGGACCGTAGTCAACCGCGCCGCGACTACGACCGTGAGCTACGAACATCGTCATACAACACAAACACACCTGTGACTGTGACTGTGAAAAAATATCGAGTGATCTGTGGATGTAACTATTTGTACTCAAGTGAATAATAGAGAGGCGTGAGTAAGGTGGGTGAATATTGAATAACGAGGTATGAATAGGTATTGAGTTCGGATGTCAGCATGCTCTAATGTCAAGGACAACGGTTATTGATCAAGCGGATGTATGAACTAAACTAGTGTTTAATATTTGTTTTGCCACTTCCATTCGCCGGTACGTCCCGTGACAAAGAAGTATTTACATGCCAATTGAACATTGTCCTTTGTTTATGGGGTATAGAAAAATGGGGAAAATAAGTTTCGTTGGAACGCATTGAGTAATGCGACGTAGGGTTGGTTTGAAATGGGTAAGGAATAATTTATTAGATAAGGTGCCACCTTGCGTTACAAGCTTCATGAATTCGAAATACGTTCGGAATTTTACTAAAAGCCATTCAAGTTTAACGCTCGCGTAACAGGTGAAGTAACATATTGAGATTTCCCGAAACTTTTATTTACTCATGTCTTGTGTGATATTTTTGTCGGTTATAATTAATTTTGTTTTCTTTTCACTAATTTATTAAAGGTTTAATAGTTTTATGATCACAGCCGGAATAATTGTTATTAGAAAAATTATTATGGGAGCTATTAAGTTGTATTATGCAGAAAGCTGCTCCATAAAAGGCACCTTAACAAAAGTCGGTAAATGAACTGTCATGATCTCCTAATGTCTTCTAGTTGGCTTGATTCCAGGGTTTAATTGAACTAGCTTCTGGCATGAGTCACGGAACAAAAGTATTGAAATGTTTTTGCACTAAACAGCGTTCTTGTTTGACAGGATTTTAACTCGTTGCTAGATTATTTATATTATTTTAGGAAATTGATGACTTTTCATGTCGATATCACTTAAAACATAATACATTTATCAAGGAGAACTCATATATTTTTGGCTTTATATTAAGCGTACTACAAAGCCTGTATGTATAAGAATATCTACTACTAAATGACATTTTCACGCTAATTCAACACAATATTTTTGATCATTAGTAGGATTCGAATTTGGACTTCAGACCAAGTTTGAACCATTCATTTGTCAAAGCAAGATTAGTACGGAATACTAAAGGTTTACGGAGCTGCAACAACAAATTTCTTATATTAGTGCAGTTTTCTTGTTGTTCAGTCATCCTTTCGATATGGCAGGTCTTTTCTTACAAAAAAAAAAAAAAAATCAATAATCATCATAAAATTTGACGGTCTCGAAGATATAATGTTATGTAATAAACAATGTTACAGTAGAATAACGTAGAAATGTAATTTTTTCTCGTAGACGTAACCAATACAAAGGGAACTGAATCCCGCTTGTAAGGTTATAACGCGTTGAACTATATTGCGCTAAATTTTTGAACTTATATAGATCAATACCCCCCCATAGTTGTTTAAAAATACTTTGCTTTTCGCTGAATTAGTGACGAAATATACCCTTCACCCACATACGTGATTCAGACGTAATTAATCTTTGGAGGCTTTACCTCTTTGATTTTGTGTATTTAAGTAAATTTTGATAGGAAATTTTGTTATTTATTAGCATAGGATGGCATAAACAAATAACATTATGTGTACATATTAAAAGTTAATAAAAAATATAAATTGATGATATTTTATCCAACGTTGACAAGGGGTTGGTAAAATACAGTCTGAAGAAGAACATCTCAAAATCTCTTACAAAATAAAAACCTAAAGTAGATATAACTGATAAAAAAAACTACAGAAATAGACAAATTATTAGATATAAGTTTATGACATCTAAATGGTATTAACAAAATACTATGTAACTATATTTGAATTAAATAAATTTATACATAAAAAAGGTTTGGATGATAAAAAGAACAGAACATAAAAAAGAACTTTTCAAAACATTGCTGATAGCTTAAGTTTAACTTGAAATTATATTTGTTTTATAAAAATCAGATGAAAATACAAAGAGTCATAGTAATTTATAGATAATTGTGTACGCTATTCTACGAATATTGATTAAGTTCAGCTCGGAGCAAGGTTAAGACTTCGTTTCATTAAAATTATATTATAATGAAATAAATTATCGTTATCACGATAATTTTGAAGTAAAATATACTAGAAGGGTCATACCATAAGATTGCCTGGAGTATATAATTGAAAATTAAGTATTATTTCTACCTGTAATGTAAGGATCAATTGTGTCCAATTTGTAGAACAAGAACGTTGTAAAAGTTAATTTTAGTGGCTTGATCTTGCAGTGCGCAACACATATAAAATACGATTATTTTAAGGACGGTATTTGATAATTGATTAATCGAAATACGAATAAATTACGGATACATCTGTTTTTTGATTTAGTTGTTATCTTTTGGTAAAGATCTTTAGGTAATAGTTGTTATATTTGGGTAAAGATATAATATTTTAATTTTGAGACTTGGTCTTTGGATTTGGAATTTTGAGGTTCGAAAATACTGATTACCTGAACTAGCTGCATGGATTAGTTAGGTATTCAAAATAATAAGGATTTATTAAACATATTTATGAACTGCTTTCCTGCATATAAAATCACGTTTAAACTCAGCGTTCTGATAATGACTGAATCTTATTCCTCCTAAATTGTTCAATAAAATTTAACTCAAAGTTACTGCTTTGCAAACATCACCGAAGGTGATATTCTGACTGGATTTGGCCATACCACGAATACCACTGCTCCTCAAAAATCCTAGTTCAGACACAATTTTGCTTGCTTCGTGATGATCATTAATAAGTCGCAGAGGCAGCTATTTATGTCTGCTAAGGTGTAATTGTTTTTTACTACGTGGCCTGCTCACGGGTCAGTAAAAAAATCTATATAAAAATGTTGATAATAATACTGGATTGCACGTGAAGTCACGGGCATCAGTTACTACTGCAATAAGACCTCCAAGACAGATTTACATTCTATTAATCGGGGCCATGGAGACATTGCCATTCCTATCTGTGACGCGTCGTCATTTTGAGAAACGATTAGAATTTGATTTACTTCTGTAATTGTGTTTTCAGTAACAATCTCAAGTCAGTAGTTTTATATATCATAATTCTATAATAAGTTTAAGGATCGAGTATTAGCTTTTTCCCTGCTTTGTTTTTAACCACAATTATGTTTCTATCATGGTAATTTTAAACTGAAAGAATTAATTGATGTGTGAAATACGGATTGAACTATTGATAGGCTTTTTGAAAACAAGTAAAGATTTATAATAAATTTTATTTTATTTAATTTTAAAAGAATATGCACTTAAACCTCGTGATCACGAGCGCTCTGTCTTGTAGTTTCTGCAATTACAGCGTCAAAGGCCCCAAGCATCACTCCAAATATCCTACGGAGAAGTCTTGTATTTTGTATGTTAACATATATTTATTTAACATATATTTATTTATTGTGTGACAGGGGGCTTTGCATTCGTTACACAAGTAAATTCGTAAATTTATAATACATCTTCATTATCCCTCATTGTAATTTGCATTTTGCCTTTATCGGTACCCATTCGCTATGCAATTTATGCGAATTCGTGGACAGTCGTTAAACCTGAATTGGCCAAACTCGTTATTCATCGAATACAATATGAAGTTGAATCCCCTCGACGGGTTGACAGTTGTTAGACATACAGTTGTTAGTATTTTTTTACACCAACATTGTACTTTTCATTGTATCTTTGATTTTGCAAATGGCATTTCACATTATTCTGTAAAAAGCGATGAGCTCAAGCAATGAGTAATGTATTTATATTTTAGTTTAACGGACTATAGACCTTTTCATTCTACTCCTACAACTTTCTTAGTAAAAAGCTACCGTGACCCATTGGTTATTAGTTATAAGTTATACTAACTATATTTAGTACCAAATCAATGAGACACATGCACGCATGCGTACACGCACACTCTCTAACACAAACACACACACACACACACACATGCACTCATACACGCATTGATACGTATGATGACTTCTTAGTTTATGGCTACAAGATAGTTCTATGTGCTAATGCAATACGATATTAGAGGGATGGATCTGTCTCCTAGAATACAGGTTGATCTAACCTAGGGGGCAGAGTAATATTGTTTATGTTTAGCATTGTAATTTGAATTATGTTTGTAAGATTATTGTTTTAGTGCTATTGTTGGACAATAAATTGTTATTGTTATTATTAAAATTATTATTATTGGTTGAGATGTTAGTGTTGAACCAAGCGGATCGAGTTTGACCCTCGCTGATATACTACGGACGTGGACTTCTTCGTAACACTAGCGTTTAGCTTACCACGACTTAGCTTTACCACGACGGGTTAAAGGGAATATAACTAATGCGTTAGACGTAAATTTTCCTGATAAAACCTTGAAAATAGCTACAAGATATAGATATAAAATGAAGAACAGCTAATGAAATGAAGAAATCAGCCCAAAATTTCATGGCGCGGCTTCACTACATTTTTATATCCTAATCACAAAATTATTGTTATACCAGCAGGAATGCAGATAAACTTTTCAAGTGTGACTCTATTTCAGTTCGGAATTTATTTGTTTAAAAGTATTTGTTTGATAAATAATTCCATATTATTACCAGATTATATTTCTTAGGTATTTGACAATACTATTGTTTTGTAAATGAATAAGAAAGTTCCTATTGAATTATAGTTGAATGTTACCAAAGTTATAATAAGGCAAATCTTTTATCTAAGTACATAGGTACAAATTTATAAACTAGTACTGTATAAGTTTAGTTTGTCTGGATCTACTAGAAAAATGTAGACTACTATACCAATTGTCTATCACACTGAATCAGGGTTATTCGTATTCTTAATTTTATTGAATATGGTACAAATAGTAACATAGCTGTACCTATGCTATGCTTTTCTGACCGCGGTAAAAGACGACCTGAGGGCCTACCATGATCTCTTAGCGCGCTATACGCAGTCTATAGTGGCGTCTCTCTTCAACAGCTGAACTTGAATCGCAATAAGAGGTAAAGGTTTGGATTGGTATATTGAAAACTACACGCGCCAGTTCAATTGGCAGTGAAAGTCAATCGTACAATCGACTTAATTGTCCCTACATGGTAGGGCTCATATTAAATTTTGGCTTAATGTTTCGTTAAAATGCGAGCGTGAGAGATTATTTTAAGTGATAGCGCGGTGGTTAGTGGTCTATTATTCCCAAAAAATATTTTGAGCTTGATGGGTTATGGCCTATTTCCTGCGGTGTTTTTCCATAGGAAAGGCTTTCCCACCAGCATTCCAGCAGTGTTGATATTAATAGATTGATGATAATGAGTCACGGCCTTGCTTGGCAGGCAGTTGCTGGGCTGCGAACTATCAGTAAGACTACAATCTATAAACCTGGTGACAGCTAAAGGACTTTCCAAAATAAAACACTTCCATTCGCCAGAGCAAGTTCAATATAATCTATTAATTAAGTCTATTTAAGCTATATTTTTTGTTAATTTCACTCTCGGATAAAGGATATATCAATGCTCTCAAAATTCTTTAATTAATTGTTTGTTCGAGTTTTGTTTTTCATTAACCCGTTTGAGATAATATTAATCTAATACCTATCACTCAGTGCCAGTTAGTGGCATGACGTAACGATGGCGCTCCGACGATTCTAGTGGTTAGTTTTATGAAGACTGACGTGAGACGAGTGCCTGTGATTCATCACACGGACAAAATTAATCGGCATTGATATGTGTGGTTTTGTCTATCAAAGTCGATATTAATTATATGTATGTGTTGCAGATGGATAGCATAATTAGATGTTCTTATAACCGCTACCTATTATCTTAGAAAGCAGCTCCGTTTTTAGTCGCAAGGCCTCTACTGCTAGATGGAAGCCTCCTTCTTAAATGGGGAGATTTGGCAGGCGGGTATGAGATTACAGTAAAAGACCATAGTTCGAAGAACTCAGTTGCCCTTATTGTGGTTTCATAGGTCGCCTTTAAGACACCTTTAAGTGGGGAGGGTTGACGTTATCCTACTTTGACTGATACCACACAGTCGTTTTACTATTGACCTAAACACGAGAATTGCATAAACGTTTTGCATTTATCAATAGAGCGGTCAACAATAAGAAGTTTTGTAAAATAACGTGAAAATAAAAGTTATATTGCAAATTATAGTTATAAATTGGTAGCTCATTGCTATGTGAGTAACGATTTCATGACTACTTATCCTAATTCTAAACATTTTAGGTTATTTATTTACCCTAATGGAGATTTCAAAATATATTTTTCCGAATATACCAGAAGTATTGTTGTAAAGCAGCCACTGGTTATGTGAAATAAGGAATTTAGTAACTTCCCTGCAACATATGTACTACGAACAAATTTTACATAAATAGGTTTAAATAACTGTCCATAGTACTATCTAAAATATACCGAGGAGATTCTGAGAAGACCTAGAATGGCAGGTCAAGATATACGACATCCAGGTAGGATCAACTGATCGCTTCAAAAATGCTACTAAACCGATTACTGACCGGTTACCTATTAGCGAGTGGGTAGTCAGAATACGTCTTAAAGATGAAACCTAATTCTTCTCGCTAGCTAATGGCCCAAACTGGAACGACAGCACCGAGGTACAAGATACGCTCGTGATCGAATCCAATGGGGTAAAGATAAATGGCATAAAGTCCATGTTTATGTTTTACAGTAACGATGGATGGCGAAGGTGTATAAAGAACTCGGAATTCATGCAAGTTCATGCAAGCTTGTTTACAAGAAAAGTTCCATACGGCTAAGACCGTCTGTTTACCCTTTGGCTGGTATATATTGCTATAGATGGAATCCTGACTAGTAAAAGATAATTCAGAGAGATTCTCAATTAACATGCTAGCCTGTTTTTGTTGCAAATGGGTGCATATTCGGTTAATATCTTGATCAAAGAAAACAAAAGAATTAGAAGAAGGGTGTTGAGTCTATTAAGCATCTGAAACAGGAATATTTAAAAAATGAGGAATTTTTAAAATTAGAATTAGGAACTTTTTTAATATATGAACCTATTTAGTTATTTTATTTCCTCTCAAACCGATTATGTCGAACCTTAATATATACGAAACATTCACTAAAACTAGAGTCGCAAAAAAAGAAATTGAAGACTTTATTCGACGTCTAACTATGGTAATAATAATAATTATAATATCAACTAGAGCATGCTAGTTAGGATTTTAAATTACCATTATTTTAGTAAATACATTTTCCTTTCACAAACAAAATTCAATCGAAATTATAGTAGAAAGCGGTTAGGCGGCGCCAGCCGGCAACACGCGATGTACGGATAACGGCATCGACCACTGAATGTCAATTTTTTATAGGTTTCAAACTGTTTGTTTGTTTATTATTTTAGGTTATCTTTTCATTTATAGCGTAGGTACATGGGCATAGGGCTTCTAACTTCTCCTCTACTCCTAATGGACTGCCGCTGCGCCTCTGCCAGATGAAATTCGTTACCTTTTGGGCGGCTCTCCTCTACTGCGAATGTTAAAGCAGGTTCGCTACTGCTGCAGTCTTCGGTTTTCCATCGACAGTGGTTCGTTCTGGCAACATGTTCTACCCATTTCCGCTTTTTACGCTTAATTTCTTCAACCATGTCCATCACTTTAGTTTTCTGTAGGATCGACCCATTCTTTTTACGATCTATGATACTGATAGCGAGCATAATTCTTTCTATAACAGTAAAATATGTACTTAGACTCTTGTTTTTTTTAATGTAATTATTTAATTTAAGGAATTTTATCTTAAATATCACAGTCTTGATAAACAGTTCTTAAGAAATGAAATAGGTACATTTCTATTACCCCGCGTGGGAGCAAGCTTTTAAGAATACTCACGGTCCAGCATCATCATGGTCCACGGGCCGCATGTGACCCACGGGTCGCCGGTTGCCGACCCCTGATTAATTCATTTGAGCGTTTTGGATCCCGAACGTTGTCTTAATTTATTCTAATATTCTCTTCAACATTTATATAGGTTACCCAGATAACTAATTTATACATTTCGAGTGCTGCTGATGGTGTTTTGTTCAGTTTTATTATAGGCTTCAACCAGCAGAGTGGTTTAGTTAGGTAGGTTTATGGAAATTTATATTTTTTCGGTAGCTTGTTGGGTGGTGCTGTCTGCATATTGTGTGCACCTTAAACATACACGCTGAAATAATCATAACCATGTGTAAAAAATCTATTGCATACTATTCATACATGCCACTATCATTATAGGTAATAGTAGAAGCGACGGTTGTTTAATCTATGGTCGTTTTCTGTTTAAATGGCTTTCATTCAAATAGCACAGTTATGTTATAGTAACGTTACAAATAGAACAACCGATACAATTTTATTTATAATTATCGGTGGCTTTTTTCCAAACTCATTTTTTTATCATTTTATGTTACGACGACCAACGATTTTATCCAAGAAACATTTAAAACTTTGTAATCGATTTGGGTCGGCTATTATGTTTTCAGTCAGGAATTTTTCCTTAATCATTTATAACTAAATGGCCTGTTTAGGCGATAAAATTATCAAAATAAAGGTTCATTACTTAAAGAAAATTTTATGTTGCTGCGACTATAAGTGAAAATATCTAGGATATGAAAATAACATAAAAAGTAATATCAACAACTTTGGTGGCTCTTGGTCAATTATGGTCAACCTACTTCTAGTATTAACATCTTCAATATGTTATTTTTAGTGTTTTCGTACACTACACTCACTCACTTTTAGTTTTGAAAATATAATATCTACATGTGGATTTAGTTGAAGAAGTATCCACGATATTTAGGAACTAAAATTAAGCGGATTTGTGCATCCCGTAACTTGAATTAGAGATACAAGTCTTAAAGGGATGTTTTAGAAACACAACACTTTATAAATATTATCACGCGATTTCTGCCCTTTTCTAAATAAATTTAAGTAACATAAAAGTTACTTTCAACTTATAGAAAATTTATCTTAAACGATTTTCTAAATATTAAAGTTTGTTTACTAGGGGTTTGTTTACTTTTGTAGGCAAGAGAGGCCATTTTAAAGTAAATAAAGGTTTTGCTTTTCAAACTTTTCACGTTCATACTAAAGCTATTTTGAAGAAGAGCAGTTATGAATGAATAAGTAAGAGAGCCATGTTACTCGTATAAGTTTACCTAGGTCACGCTGTAATTTTTGCTGTGGCAATCATTCCTGAATATAACTTTGTTAAATCTAAAAAAACTTATTGACAAGTTTTCATTCCGACAAAGATAGTGATCATGTTTTATGACAACCCGGGCCGGAAGAACTAACTACTAGGCCAGAGATAGGGAAATAAATAGTTACGGGGGTGTTTAATTAAATTGAGAACTTAAGCTTTTAGTTGCATTTATAGAATTTTACTAGGCTATCTGCTTTTATCGCCTTATTAGTGTCAGCTTTAAATAGAGCCAGTAAACTAGGCCACAACATTCCTCAAATTATAAAAATACGTAATTATATGAACCAACCTCGCGATGTGCTCTACTGATACTATCTCTCATTTTGACAGGGACCAGTTGTTAATATATCCTGTTTAGATTTTCACAAAGCTATGTGACATTATAAACTAAACGAGTGGCATAATAAACTATTCCAAGTATTGCAATTACGAGCTACATACATGATAATTATATTTTGGGTATTTAAAATGAATAAATTTTATAACAGGTTTTAAGTGTTTAAAGATAAAACTGATATAAAATTTATCAAATTACGGCTTTTTTACCTTATTTTCAAAACAATCAAATGTTTAGAGATAATTAATAAAATGGATCATTGTGCAGCAAATTATCGATAAGCGGAATAGTTTTGTTATTTGGAGCTCATAAATTAATTTTAAAAATGTATATGTTTGATTCCTTGTGAAAATAATATGGATATAATTCTTTTATCTATTAAGTTTATTGCAGGAATAAAAATTAAACATTTTAATAGTTATGGACTGAAACACAAATTTATTTCCTTCAAATAGAAAATTCAAAATCAATAGAAAAACATTGTACCTAATCAAGATTTATATGATTAATATTCTGCGTTAGAGGTTAATGAATATTACTTTTTATTATCGCTTTTCACTCAATTTAATCTTGTTACTTTAGAAGTGTTATTGTACGAGTTTAATCTTAAATACAGTTGAATATCTATTAATAAATAATAACTGTTTATTAGGAGGTGTTTCTATAATTATTATATAATTTGTATTGTTTGTAACTTGTATGGTTTTTTGTATTTCGCGATGACTCTATAGTATTTTAAACTGTTATTTCCACATTTTTATATTGTAAATACTCTCCTCATAAGCACAGAATAGTAATTAATAACTAATAAGGAACAAGTTCCTATCTCAATAATATACAACATCTTGTTACATTCGTGTTTGGGTGATAATGTGTAAGGAAAGATGTTTTACATCGCTTAAAATAAAAAATAAAAAAACTATTTTACTACCTTTAAAAATTAAAATACATCTTCTATAGTTTAAAAAGGAAACGATTTAATAACGTGTCGCATTATTGTACAGATTATACAATAAATCAATTTTGCCGGATAATTACACACACTCTGACAGCCATTATTTTATGATTTTCATATATTTTTTGCATTTTTCAATGCTATCTTTTATGATTAACTGTTTCAACAAAAATATACAAGCATAAAACTACTTGGCTCACAAGTTATTCCCAGGCGGCAAGAAAGCGAATAATTTGTAAGTTGACTCGATTTTTTCTAGTATTTTTCTATGAAAATAATTTAACCATTATCTTAGTCATCCTGTGAACACGGCACCTAAAAACGGATTGAAATATCAAGATAAAATAAAAATACGAAAATGACGTGTACATATTTAGTATCCGTAAAAATGCTTAATTAATATATTTACATTTCCTCATGAAAACGTGATCGCTTTTTTCTACATCTCTCGGTAAATTATTAAATATATAAACATTTCAAGAGAACTGGGGAATTATGGGGCCTAGGCCACAAATTGTTAAACTGGAAGCGTGAATTTGTGTCCGTATGATATGTAGCATGATGAAATGTCTTGTATCTTTATAGTTTAGATGTTTGCGTATAAATTTACGAATTTCTTATATGTAGATATAGGAAAGGGACAAAACTTAAAGTTTAAAGAAATTTGAATCCATGACCTAACTAAGTAACTCATTCTATTTTTAAAACAATATGCGAAAAAAAATTTAAAGGATTTTTTGACAAGGGTAAAAAGTTCTTTAAAAAAAATCGATATCTAAACTATGTTGGTTAGTTTGGTTACTGAAAGAAAGAAGAAAACATTCTTCTTGTGTGTCTGTCTTAATATACATTTTATGGTATTTTGGTAATTCAAAGAAATAACGTCTACAATTAGACAGACGGTTATCATTTACTTAAAGTAATTTATTTATTTAAATTAAAAGTAATAAATATTTAACAGTTGTCCTTTGAGGAGTAGGAGAGAGGTTTAATATTTTTTTATTGACTTATTTTCTTATTATGGATTCACGAAAGTACTTAATTTCTTCATATTGTTTCCTGTCCTTTAAATAAGTGACATTTTTTTATAAATAGTCGAATTCCAATTTTTATTTGTAATAAGATTTTTCTATTACCTTATATCATGTCCAAATTATATTTTATTTTTCAACTTTGATTTTAGAGTTAGCTTTTAAAAGAATAGAATCCATAATTTTCCACGTCTTGCCTAGGGAAGTGGGATCTAAAAGACTACAAATGGTGTTCGGATTGTTTTTGTTTCCGCCTCTAGGGAAAGAAATGAGATCTATGTGCGAATATAAAAGAAAGCAACCGATTTACCTTCTACGATATTGATATACTATATTTACAGAGGTATGCAAGCTTGGAGAGGGTCGTGTTCGCCAATGAATAGTATTTAGATTAAATTTAATATCGCCGACATGTTTTCTAGGCCAACCTTTTCTTTGAGCAAGATTAATGTTTGCATTTTCCTTTAAAAGGCATTATTATACGCATGTCGTGGGTGGGTTTGATTGATTAGTTAAACTTACTTTACCTTCAGCCTAACCAATTGAATTTAATTCAAATACTTACCTACTACCTTAATAAATGATCTGTCGAGTCGAATCTGTCTTCGGTTTGGTGAAAGCTGTCAGACGCTATAGAAAAAGTGATGTTAACTACAACTCAGACTATATAATTTGTAAGAGTATAAAAAGTAGCAGAAGTGCTAAAAAATAACGAAAAATAAAATAAACTCAAGGTTTTTATATATATTATAAATAAATATTTTTTTTGTACAATCACACCAATTAGCCTAGCCCAAAGTAAACACTGTAAGGCTTGGATGCTAGGTTAACGGATAGACATACATATATCATACATACATAGATATGTAATATTCATATGAATATATATATAAACACCAATAACTCAGGTAGAAATGCTTGTATTCAGCATACAAACATTGCCCCTTCCGGGATTCCAACCCAGGACCGTCGGTGCGTAAGGCAGGATCGCTACCGTTGCACCAAACGGTCGTCAAAGCATTTTGTCGTTGACCTGTTAGAGCCCTAGCACACGGTGTATTTTAAACGACGACGCGCGTTTTCTGCGTCGTAGATGCCCCGATTTGCGTTTGTATTATTCAAATGAGCTTAAAACGCGATACAAACGCGCGTGTGAAGCGTGTTCAAAACTCGTTTGAAGCGAATACAACGGGGCGCGCGGTCAGGCCACCGCCCGCGCCGCAGTTGCAAAAATAAAACGCGGAAGATACGAGCGGATACAGCGCGTCTGTATCGCTGTATCTGCGCGTATACGTGCATTAGACGCGCGGTTCACGATCGCTCCGTGTGCTTAGGTTACAAGGTTGCTTTAGAACCTCGCATGAAGCGCGTATTCTGCGTCGTCTGCGCGTTCAAAATACGCCGTGTGCTAGGGGCGTTAGTGTTACGGTAGCAGCCCCGGCAAGGCCCCGGGTTTTCTAGATTCTAGAGTAGAGGGTACGTATATATTTTTATGATAAGTACTTATAGTGCTTATGTTGGGCTAGGCTAATAGTGTGAATGTGAGAAATATTATTACTATTTATGTTTATCTGTGGCTCCTATTTAGTATCAATAAGCTTTAATTTTTTGAACTAAGTTGTTGGTGTGGAATCTTTAAAATAATTATGTTTTTATTTATTATTTTTAATATTGTTTTGGAAATATTTCAAACATTTTGTTTTAAAAGACGTTATGCTATTTAAAATTTTATTACATGATTTGGGTTAACACATAGTCTCAGGCAAAGAAATCATTATGTGCAAAAAAATGAACATTCACCAGGAATATTTCTGTTTAATATAAAGTTACATTTTTTGTTGCACAAGTTTTGAGCGGTTTCTATGAAATCAAGATGCCAGCTAAAGTTACTGACTTAGGACTAGAAGCATTTTCTTTAGAAACCAGTTGTAGTAATTAAAGCACGATCTACGGATGTTAAAACTGATTATGTTAGAGCGTGTTAAATAAATTTACTTGTTCCTACATTTTTCGGAACTAACGCATTACTGTTCTCTCGTTGAAATTAAACACTTTTGAGCGGGTAAAAAATAAATAATTTTACTTTATCTTAATATAATTTTTTACACTTTCATGATTCTTAATATCGAAAACATCGACGGGGTATATATTGGATCGCCGAATCAGTTTTAGGCCTATTTGTCATATAGCGCACAAACTTAAGGCACAATTGAAATAGCTTGCTGGCTAGTAATGGATAGAAAATGTTTTAGCTAACTTAACCTGCAATGTAATTTGACTAAATTATGCCAAGTGAAAAATATGACAAATAAAATTAGCACCTATTATTTAGGCGAATAGAAGGGCTTCCACATCGGTGAAGTATACAAAGAAATAACTTTTTCTTATTAAAATTCACAATAAAAAAAGTTGCTGAACCTACAATTTCATGTGAAGTTTCGAAAAATGAATGTACTTATAGAACAAGACAAGAACAACAAGGCTGTTATATGAAAAAGTTTAGAGATTAGAGTAATTGACAACTATAATCAGAATTCATCTTTAAAAGCCATCCAAAATGTTGTCTCAAGTTTTAACTTTTATATTAAACCCATCGAAATTTCTTAGGGTAAGGAATTACTTATCAAGCTCTTATTTAACTTATTACTTCAGCAATCCAAATTGTTGACATAGTTTGTTGTAGATTTGTAGTTAAATTGCTTATTACTTGATTATTACTTGTAGTCCTATTTGGAAATATACTCCAGCTTATCTACTAGTTTTTTTTGTACAAAAATTGGAATACTGAGTGTGTCGAGATAAAAAATGCATTTCATGAAGCACCCAGCGTTCGATAGGCGAACGAGGCCAAGCTGTATTTCAAATTTTCCAGCGAAGAACGTGATTCAATGCGCCTCAGATATCTAAATCGTGAGTGGTTGCATAGTGAAGAGTTAGGAGTAGCGTAGGCATCAAATAAACTTCGCACGTTACAAAATTATAACATCAATTTGGAGACAGTATACATGTATACATATTATATCATACAATCTGAACAAACTCAATAATATCTGGCGTATGTCTAAAACGAGACTAAAACAAAAAAAATCACCCAGCAATCTTCACGAAGTAAATTTATGAATGTGTAGGATTTTTTTCTAGTAGTTTATTGAAAAATTTCGTAAATATTGTATTTTGGTTTTTCACCTTCATCTTCCGCTCAAAAACCACGTATTCTCCCCATTATTAGGGTGAATTATACACGAGATCATAACTGGAAAATGGACAATTATCTATTTCCCAGTTATGATCTCGTGTAAAATATAAAGTCTTTTTTTGATATCAATGCTATTTTTCTTAGTTTTACAAAATTTTATAAGAATATGAACTTGTAGGTTTGTATGCATGAGGGATGTACGATACACACGCCGTTCAGTGCGTGTATCACAACACGGTTTTTCATTCTTAAGAAAGGTCTTTTCCCATTAATTATTTTTCATGATTTCACTTGCTTACATGTACACTATGCATATGCTGTGAATCATAGGTCTCTTTTTTAACCGTATAAAAAACTAAGCAGATGGAGGTGTTCGCATAACTATAAAGTATTAGGCTTAAAGTAGCAGGCTTAAGTTGGTTCATAGTACAAGAATTCATAAAAACATAATCGTCTTAGGTTACATGAAACTTAATTAAAGTAATTTTAGTAGGTCAAGCAGTCAATGGAATGAATTGAGGTATAAGTTCTTAAAACGAAAATAAAATACCTTTAAGAGCTTTCATCTGTGTACGACTAATAAGACAATAAACGTGCCGCAAAATGTCAAGCTAATGATCAATTTTGCTTATTTAATGGATTAATAACTACGATCTCAATTGAAGAAATTTTTGATTTTATGGATAGGTTGATGTGATGTTTTAATTTCGTAGGCATTATATTTCCTGTCTGTTTTATCTGTAAAACTTCCTTCTGTTTATGACTGCTAGCCTTGCCATTAAGTTAAGTATATAATTTAAGAGTATTGCATATATTTAATACTTAATTTTATAATATCCTTTGAACACGTACCTTTAGTGTTTAGACCTGATATATGCTTGAGTTATTGGAACAGTTAGGGTTCTATAAACACTGTTCTTTTTGCACTATGTTTCGTTGTTCACCGTGATGAATGTGAGTCGTTACACGAAGTGCGAAGCGCTGCCGTTGCGGGCATCACGAAGTGATATTGTGATATTTTAGAGACCTAAAGCACACAGCATACCTAATGGTGCTATCTAGACGTTGAACTGGAGAAAAAAGGCATGAGAAAGGTATAAATTGCAAATAGAATAATTGTGGTCTTAAAACGCCGTTTACCTTAAAGTGTATTTGAGTCAAGTCATTATACCGTTTTAGAGAGACGAAGCGGGATTAAAAGGACTCTTAGACTTTCAATTGATTTTTATTACTTTATTACGACGTTCAGACTAGCAACGTCTAATTACACTATATACATACCATTGGTTTTAATACATTGGCATAAAACGTCTTTTTATAGTGTTTTACACGCTCCGAAAAATATAAATTTATACGCCATTTTCAAGCATCTGCCACACTTAGGCATAACGTAAAGTGTCGCTTCTTATATTGCACCCCGTCGCGTCGCGCCTTTAACGCTGCGCAGACGACGGGGCGGGCGTGTTTTTGGACCACGAATTAATATCGATCGCGTCTGTTCGCGTCTGACCGTGGTTACCCGCAATGCGAACTTAAAGTACGCGGCGGCCGGCAGGCAGTTAGTTCAAGGCGTACGTCCTAAAGAAGAGCGTGTCGTGGAAAATAGAGACAAAGAGAATTTGAGTGGTAGCGTATTGAAAATGGTCGAATAGGTCTTCCGAAAAATCACTGTCTCCTCAAAGTCGAAAATGTAATACGCTATGCCGTCTGTCTTTAAAGGAGATGAAGCCTTCGCCTTATTATCTTATGTTATGAGTCCATTTTCTGACCATAAACCTGTAATAACGCATTTTTAACTATTATTTGTAATTATTGGATCACTAGAGACCGCATGACGCGGATAAGGCTATAGCCTATGCTGACGTCTGCGTTAAAGTGTACTGACTGGTTTGTGCGACCTACGGCGGGAACTCATGGTCATGTTGTTTATACATAGTACTATTTTAAAAGGTTAAAAAGTGGAAATCCAATACTAAGAGGTCTATTTTCAAAAAGTTATCTTATGAGGACATGCGCAATGACGAATTTAAGAGCTTTTCCAAACCAGTCTACTGTATGCGCACTAAGGCTGTATGCTATGACATTACATATCTTTATCCCTGTCCATAGATAGGTAACTTAGAAAAACTAAAAATATTTCGTGATTTTTAGTAGGTTGAATTATATAAATTAGGATTTCAGCGATTTTACTTTATTTAGAACATATTTTACCTTAACTTTTCGGAGCTTTTCACAAAGTTTTGTCAACTAGTCATTAGTCCCGGAAAATGTTGCGCAACTAGGCGCGTGACAAATAAAAAAAAATGTTACGAAACACAGGGCAATTTGGAAAATATACTATTGCAAGAAAAGTAACGATGATTTAGGTAGAGAATATTACAAATTGTAAGCTCTGATAATGTTTATATTCAAAAAATTACTAAAGCTGTAGAGCTATTCAGTTATCCAAACTCAAAATGTACCCTTTGTGTTGGTAGCTAATAGTTTTTGGAGCACAACCCGGTTTGTTAGTTCGTATCCTATTTTTCCACACAAATATTTATTAAATCAGGCGTTCTTCACCATAATGTAATGGTATTTATATGGAGGCTTCATTTAATTTTTGGTTTTTAAAAAAATATATTATCCCAAAATCGGTTAGTCTTTGTGTCAAAAAGTGTAACACAGGTCTTTCGTAGATGATGATGTAGCGAGAATGGCCATAACCCAACGCGTGAGCCAAAAAAGGGGCGGACTAGGTTAAAGGTTTGAAGTCTCTTCTGAAGTACAAAACTGCTTGAGATAAGAAATTAATGGATACCAATCTGTAAATCTACACTCGCGAAAGTTGCCTTACCTCTCTAATCTTACGTCAAACCCGCTAACAGACACTCCATTGAGATCCTTGAAACTGCAATGTAAAATCTTAATATTCATTCTTCTTAACTGATTTCCCACATAAATACAATAAAAATTGAGAGAATTTGTTATTTTTCAGTAGATTGCTATGCTCTTGTCTGTACATCATAATTTCGATGATGTGGAAACATAAAATGATGTTTTGAACACTTATACGTTTATTTACAAAATATCTAGAGCTTTCCGAATCGTGGTCTTGAATATAAATGAATTGTAAATCGATTGTTCATTTGTTATTTTTCCGTGCCGGTTTATTTGAATTTTTACGAAGTTTGTAAATAACAAATAGACCTTGAATATTAAGCGGATTATTCATGCGTGGGATTGACTTAAAATGTAAAATTTAAATATATTCTAAGTACATTTCAGATGCACGTAAATTATGATTCTCATATTATATTACTTTAACCGCAATCTGACTGACAATACTTTGAGACCAATCATTATTTTTTGTGTTTTTTAGTAATGGAGTACAAAGGCTATACCATCACCTCTTGCCGCGATTCAAGTTCCACTGTTGAAGAGAGACGCCGCTATAGACCGCGTATAGCGGTGTCACACTTTGACAATCGAACTTGCATCGCGTTAAGATATTATGGTAGGCTTTCGGAGCCTCCTTAATGTATATGAATATTATAGGAAAATTAGGCCAACAGGTCCTAGCCCTGCAGTATTAATTTGGAGAAGTATGAATGAAAATGAAATGAATTGGATGACATAGGAATGAAATCGTCAAGAAATCAAATCTCAGACTATAAAAGCGGTAGGAAAAGGAAAGCATTGGAAAACAGCGGTAAAATAGATCAAATGAAATTTTTCAGTCCATGCGATTTTCTACTGCAACTGAGTTCATAGATATTACAACTCTTTCATAAGCTTAATGAACACTTATATTTATATATTCCGAACTCAGATATCGAAATAAAACATATAGCCATGTTCATAATCACAAAAGTTTTTTTGATTCCGTTGAGTACTTTTGGAGCATATTCGAAGACAAATCGTTTGAAAACTAGACTACAAAAGTTCTAACCACAATAATTATTTATGATTAAGCACTATATAATTAGAAAACTACTTAATTTTTTCCTTTTCCTAAGATAAGGAATGATATTCGAAGTACGAGTAATATTCGGAATTATTCGGGGATAATGTATAATATACAATATAATTATAGCGAAACGGGTGTTTATTACACTAATCTATTGTGTAACTTGGACATAATTCGTAATCAAGGTCGTAACGCATTAAACGTCCTTCCATACATGTTGTATTAACCTGCGTTCACTGCTTTCTTTCTTGGTTGCGATGTTAACCATATAGACATTTTATTTTGTAGCCAAGCGAATTCTCGTTGGGAAAACTCATTAGAGGTATTGTATATATATGCAAAGTAAGAAGTACGAAAGTAATGAATGTAAACAAGGTTAGCAGGAAATATTACTTTCTCATACGTTATATTTCGCATTGATCGAGGTACTCCACATCAAACGAAGAACCTGAGGAATCGTACACATATGATTGAATTCTATTTTATTATATTTGATCAGAGAGAAGTAAGTACTTCTGAGGATTGTTAGAGAAATCACGTTATTGGTACTTTTCAAAGGAAAATAAGATTTACTTGTAATAAATTTAAGGCATGGATACTTGACGGATTTTTTTGTGTTAACTTACGTTATATTGTATAAGTTACTAGCTGAACCAGCCACGCGTTGCTGTGTTATAAATTAAAATAAAACCTATCTTATCTTTTAAGTTAGATCAAATAGCAGATAGTTACGAAGTTTGATCAAATTCGTTTAAGTAGTTTAGGAGTCCATCGCGGACAAACAACGTGACACGTAATTTATATATATATTAAGATATGTTATAAAATCACAAATACTGAACTATTTTTACTGTACCATAATCGAAACTTCGATATTAAGTATTTCCCAAATACTTCTTATTTATAAGTTGTTTTATAATACACAACAAAAGATAGTTACTAAAACAGCTAGGAAGGTAATTGAAAGACAATGGTATTCAGATGCCTATCAAGATCGACAAGTTATTTGGAAAGTGGTAGAAAAGTGAATGCTTTTCCGCAATTTGAACTCTATTTGTATTAGTAGAGAGGTCATGAATGTTTTTCACGAAATTGTATTACGAAGCGTTACCATATCGAATGACTTTGATTTATCTTTGCCTGTGCTGCGGTGGTGAGGGTGCGTTGGGATATTGAAACGACAGTTGCTATGGCAACGGCTCAAAGCTCAAAAAAAAGAATTGGATGAACTGTGTATACGCTTCTGTGAATTCCGATATGAATATTATGATGCACCGGTAAATGTCGACAATCACCAATTTCGATGTTCTAAATCAAAATATGTTCGTAATTTATACTTGAATCGGACATATATATATATATACAATTTTTAATTTGTGTGGAACTCAACGAACAAATATCGGTTGTTCGAAAAGCTTGAAAAAGGCAAAGATGCTTTAAAAATAACTGTTATGTCTACATTTTTGATAACGGATGCATAACATAAGCGTATGTTATTGATTACCTTAGTTATTTATTTTCACTAATAAACAATTTGTATCTATTTATTGTAACAATTTGAGATTTAATTAGTATTATTATCATTATTTTTCTATAACAATCAGACATCAAAATTTAACCCATAATAGGCACCAGAGCATTTTAACATATACTGCACTTTGGATATTCACAGCGACGTAGGTACATGAAATGAAGCATAATATGTACCTTCATAGATTTTTTTTTTCATCATTTTTTTTTTATCTGTCTTTAGGTAGGCACGAACGTCATTATTTTTAGTGATAATTGTGTTTTATAAAATATGTAAGGTATATTATAGGCACATATGTTACTAATTAATTAATTTTTTTCTTTGAGATATAAAATACGTGTGTAAAAAGCAACTATGCCTCCGAGCCTCCGAGCGTAGATGTTTTTTAGACACGTATTTTTTATCTTATAGAAATATTGCATTGTGAATGAAAAAATAAATAAATTAAAAACATATTTTTTTCTTTGTTTTATAGTAGTATTATCTACAAAAAAGGGGACTTTTAATATGAACTAGTAAGTATGTTTTATTTGCCTGTCCGACTGTTCTCTTTTCGTTGGAAAGGATACACACAACAGTCCGCAAACAAAGGGTTTCCCCTTTTGAACTCCTTATTAGTCTTTTAACCTACGGGCTATCAAGTCATTGAGACAATAACACGACGTAAGCTGCACTGCGATATATTGCTTTTTATTTACGTGTTCAGGGAGAATTGAATTTTGCCGGAAACTTAAATTCTCTTAATTTAGGTTTACGAATTAATTCTAAAAACGAATCTAAAACAGAGGTGACAGTTATGCTTGTACGTACGATCCCTACTACTACCCTAATTTTCAAAAGTCGCTGTAGTAGATTTTCTTATAAAACAATATTGGAAACTGGAATTACTAATTTAAAAGTTTAATATTTTTCAGCGATAATTCGATTCAAGTACGATTGAACTTTAGTTTGTTGTTATTGTTTGAATCCGTATTCAATTAAATCCAATTAAATTCCACATACTACCTAGAATTTAATTGTACTTATGAAGCTGATTGCTCATTTAGAACTCAGACCATATTTCTCAGTCTCCAGTAGTATAGCGCCTTAATAGGGAATAATTTTTACTTCAGGCGTTACCAAAAGTGTCCTTGTAAAGTTTGAGGATATCGAAGGTTGTCTGGGAGAGATCAATGTTGGCTATAGAACCGCAAAATGGTTGTAAATTGTTGTATGGTATTGTGGTGTTATAATAATCATCTCGTGTCTGAAAATAAATAGTTACTTTAATGGCGATTATATAAACTTAGAGAAACCATAGGTTTAGCCATAATGGATATTGTTGAATTTCTGAATATACTTAATATATCCTTATATATCCTTTCGACTTGACTTCTACTTTCCAAGGTGTATCCGTTTCGATCACTGACCATCTTGAGCTTCTCGGCAGGTCATTGTCACTAACATTCAATTTTTGCTCTTTTATTGAAAGTAGCTTAAAAGACTAGGCATTATGGCAAAGTTGAGAAGGTACTTCACGTCGAAACAGTTGTTCAATCTTTAGCAAGCGCAAGTTCTATACTGTACTGTTCTTATCTTTAGGAAAAATTAGATAGGAAAAAAAAACTGCTCTAAATGCTGCTAAATAATATCAGCTCCAAACGCTGAAGTCCATTGAGAGGAAGACCAAGAAGTTCAAAAGCCTTGAGCATAGACAGAAGGTTGCTAGCCTATACGATTTTCATAGCATTCATTATGGAGAGTATGCAGCAGAATTGCACGGCATTATTCCACCATCCCTATTTTTCCATTGGACAACCCGAGGTACAAATTATATAGTTCATATACCAAAGAGTCACACTTACCGTTTGAAATATATTTTTATCATCCGTATCGCTAAATATTTATTTTAACTCCTTGCGTAAATCTGTGTTTCCCTAAACATGCAATTTAGGGGTCTTCAAGTCACGAATGAATAGGTATCTTCTAGGTAAGCACGTCAGATCTTCGATCGCATCATCGCTTACAATCAGGTGAGATAGCGATCAGCGCATACCTACTTATTTAAAAAAATACTTAAAGAATAAATAAAAGATAAAATTGGTTGAATTTCTTTATTACTTATCAGATTTATATATATACATATATTCAAATTTTCTGTTTCTTTATTGCAACTGGTATAATTAATTTCCTCTAAAATATGTTTTTTCGGTAAAGTAGCCTTTAAAAATCAACGAGGTTTGGAGGAAAAGGGTTCCAATTCTTGGTCTTATCCCAGTAAGTATGGAGATGAAATCGGGTTCGAAAGAAAGTCGGTTTCCGGCTGCGATGTATTCTAGAAAATCAGCTGACAGCCAGCTACGAATTGACTTTGGTTTGTGTATTGTTGATGAATGTTGATGAAATAAAACTTGTTAATGAGCAGAGTATGATACTATTAAGAAAAGGGTACTTTTACACACCTGGTAGAAACTTCGAACTTAGTAGAAATAGAGTAGCTGTGCCCGGCCGGCGTGATCTGCAACGCTTATTTTTGCTGACAATTCATAAACCTTATCTGACATGTCTGCAACAGCTTACTAAAATTTCATCGCAATCCATCTACTAATTTTCAAAGACTCACGAACGGCATTTGTTAGGGTTCCGTAACCAAAAGGTAAAACGGGACCCTGTTACTAAGACTCCGCTGTTACTGCCTGTCACCAGGCTGTATCTCATAAACCGTGATAGTAAGACGGTTGAAATTTTCACAGATGGTGTATTTCTGTTGCCGCTATAACAAAAAATATTAAAAAAAATATTTAAGGGGCTCCTATAAAACAATGTGTGATTTTTGCGATTTCAAAGTTTGGAGTTGGTAAATTTACCGCGACCTATGTCGATTTATGGGGACAATAATTTTCCAACGGCAAAGTTAAGTCTGTCCCTCAATCCGTTGTTTGTTTCGTTAGAGCAATGTTCGGTATTTTTATCACTTACTTAACTAAAAGTTTGTACGGAACCCTTCGAGCGCGAGCCCGACTCACACTTAACCGGATTTTTTATATTTAAAACCAAAAGATCTGGCAGACGTTGTCCTGACCGACCTACCGTGTCCAACAGTGTGTCTAAGTCTTCTAGGGATCCCTCTCAAATACACACAAAAATATCGTGAAAACCAATTCGACTGTTTTACTTACTTTTACTTATATGGTTTACAAATAGTTCATGAAAAGCCAGTAGATTAATGAAGATGTTTGCTTAAGCTTAAGTACATCCCAATGAGTGTTATGGTAAGACATTATATATTTTGGGACCAAAGAATAACCAAATATAGTGAGAAGAAAACAGATACTAAAATATTTACTTAATACACATTTCGAAAAGACCCCAATGGCCATAGAATAAGAATGTATAGGTTAAAGAGTATAAAATCTTAAATGTGATTTCAATACTGTTTTATTCTGTTACAGGTAAATGGAAAGACTCAGGTTTACGAACCGCCGAGGTACTGTAAATCGAGAGGTGCTTTACTGTTCAGTGCACTTGAGGGATTTTCAGATCCTTCGAGACTAAAGCAGTTTTTATTTCTTTGGAATCGTTACTAACGATTTTTGCGCCTTTGAAACTATTTTATATAAGACGTTGAGACTTTTAATGTAGAAGATATCAAACTACAGAAATCAAATTGCTTTTTGAAGTGCTTCAAATAGAATCGCTTAAGAATTTGAAAGTTTATTGGAACCATAATGATAACTGACCTTTTTCATCATCATTTTGTAACTCCTTTAGATTTGATGAATAAGGCCAATGTTGAGTTTTAATTTTCTAAGAGACAATAAGTAAATTCAATGAATGTTTCACCACGTCCTTTGTTTTGTCTGAATGTCCGTAACATAATATTAATAGCGTTAAAAACATATAGTGACTTATTTGGAACTAAATACGATCCCGTATCTTACTAGTAAATCGGAGGAACTGACTATTACAGGTTATCGATTATTTTTTCTTTATTTACCGAAAGTATCACATAATTTGATGCTTAAAAACTAGGCGATGTAGTCGCTAAACATAAAGCTACGCTAGCACCATATATTGGAGCGGAGCGTAATACCAAAACAAATATATTTTTTTTGTTTCGATGGGAATTTTTGTTAATCTCAAAATTCGGGCTCCGTCACAATCTGGTCCTAAACCTGTTGATTAGATTCCACACAAAAAATATTAAAATAGGTTAAGAACTCGGGAAGTTATTGCGTAACAGACATTGCGCACTTGAAGCTGATCCATGGGAGCTTCGCTCGCTCCGCTCCAACAAGAATGTTCAAAATTCTTTCATACTTAAACGTTTCATTTATCATTCATTGAGTCTTACTATAGGTACTAATATTATAAATGTAAAAGTTTGAATGTTTGTTACAAATACGGCTGAACGGATTTGTATAAAATTTAGCATGAACATAGTTTATAACTTGGATTAAAACAATTAAACATTTAATTCTATCAAGTGTTCATTGGGGCAGCGCGATAGACTTTCTGTGACAAAGCGAATACAATGCCAGTGAAACCGCGGACTTAGCTAGTATAATGAATATATTCGATATAGGATGCACCTACAGTTGGACTTAATTTCAAACTACTTGATCTAACTTAGATTTTAAAGTCTTTCCCTCGGAATTTAAATTAAAAGTTGGTTAAGAAAATATTTGATTGTAAATAAGTACAAATAAAGTATGTCTTTATAGTCTCTTCTTAAGTATATGATTGCATGTATATTATTTAAATACTTTGGAGGAACACATGGATTGTCATTTTTATGATTATATGATTTATTTTTATTATCCATCGCAAGCCAACTATATAAATTTGTAATCTGAAATAAGCTGTGCCCTTATAGAAGTATTGCCTAGTCATCATAATCACAAAACTAAAAGTAATTATTCCTACACTGGGATGTCAAACGCTTTATATCACCTGATATTAAATTATGATAAGCCCGAAAGATGGTAAAGCGCTTCACCCGGCAACCTCAACCACGCAGGAATGGACTATCCCACTCACTACTTACTGCGGAAACAAGAAATATTTTGGAATCGTTGTTATGGTGACAGACTTAGATAAGATAGTATTAGTTAGCCGGGCAGACTTAAAACAAACATTAAATTAACCAAATACAAAATTGAAACTGAAGCGTAAAACCTGTGGGCAAGCTATACCCCACAGCAGCGATTAAACATAAAAAGGTCTTAAATTTTTTATATATTTTTGATAAGTTATAGCGAATGCGTGATGATGGTTTATATATTTATTAGGTTTTAGCCATCTACGTCTCCGTTGGTTCGGGTATGTTTGGTACGTAGATTGACACCCTTAGTTTTTTAGTTCATTTTCTTTGATATTATTATTTGATGTATTTAATTAAGCTGCAGCAGATTTTGTCCCGACTCGACATTTTTTTGTTAATAGAATCGGAAGTAGCCTTGTAGTTGCTTTTGTCCCCCACTTGGTGAATGGGGCTCCATAGTCCGTACCCCGATATCTATCTGCTTTAAGTTCACGTACCTCATTCTTTATGTTACTATTGGAGGGGAGAAAATTCGGTGCTAGTAGTCTCGGTATTAGGGTGTTAAGTGCATTGAACAACGCATTGAATGAAAATTGAAAAAGTTTTATCTGTCGGACACAGCAAGCGTTTTAGGGAATTCCCAGATTTATTTCGTACATTACCACAGCAACTTAGTTTTCGTGGAATTCGCTAAACGAAAAGTTTTAGTAAGTTCTGTATGAAGGTTCGGTAGCTTTGATTCCATTATATATAGTTTGGTGGAGCTTTTTACCTTTAATTTAAAAGAAAAATAATAACAAAATAAAATGCTAATTATACATTTTATTTTCTACAATAATTATAAAATAGACGGAAAGCAAATTCTAAATTGGTTTAAATGTCTTTGAATATTTTATTTATAATTATTGCAAAAGACAAAAGGTACATTTTTTAAAATGCATCTGAAATATTCATGAGTATTTTGTGCCTATTATAAATAAATAATTTAAAAAAATTATATTAAATATAACTTTTTGTTGGTTCTGTTACTGAATTCGAACCCGACTCTTTTGCTAATGCGGTTTACAGTGTATCCGTAATTTGGCTCGTCGAAGTGAGCTTTTTAATCTGATATAGAAGTTGATGTAAATACTTCCCATTTCCAGCCCACTTCAACATTTCCACAAGTGTTCTAAAAGTCAGAATAAAAAATATATAAAAATTTGGTACATGATTTTACCTTAGCATTTTATTTGACGATCTTTTTGTGCAATGCTAGTAATTCTGCCATTCGCACCGACGCTCTGAGCCCAGAACCGTTGGTGCGAAAGGCAGGATCGCTGTCCTGGAAGGGGCAGATATTTATCATACGTGTTTATATCTTTTATCATACGTGTATGTCTATCCGGTACCCTAGTATCCTTAACACAAGCCATACAGTGCCTACTTTGAGATAAGCCAATTGGTGTGAATGTAAGAAATATTATATACTAGTTGTTGCGACTTTGTTCGCGTAAAAATTTAGATGTGTACCTATGTGAGAAAATTGTCCAACCGATCTTACGGGAATCATACATTGTATCAGTATAATCTACCTAGATGCCAAATACCATTAAAACTGTTCACCAATTTCTACGTTTTTACTGTTGGTCATAGTGGCATCCAGACATAAATTTCTTTTTCCAAGCAATTGCTTGCTGCTTTTACTTATAATTTACAATTGCCTGTATAGACAGGCAATTACAAAATATGCCCATTATCATCCTATGGTCAATAGTGACCATAGGATGATAATGGGCATATTTTTCAATAGCTGCCCGATTCCCTCGGGATTATTATAGGAATATTTTTAAATAGCTGCCCGATTCACTTTGGGATGATTTTTGGAATAGTGTTTAGCTGCAGTTTTTATTTGTTTCCTACGAATATTATCTGTGAACTTCTTATTGTGGTTTTCTTGCCGGAACCACTCATGTCAGATTTTTCAAAACTATCTGTACTTACATTAACTTGCGACTCAATCACATTAAAACATTTTTTCAGTATCTTCCGGAGTATGCAACCTACCCATATCGGCTAGATAAAGGCGTTTCGTCCCATAAGGGGTCCCAGATCGGTCCACTGTAAAACACTTAAATCTTTACCAATTGTTAGTCTCGTGGCTTACTATATTGGCTAGAACTAACGCAGCCATTGAAATATTATGATGAAGCAAATAAGACAGAGACTAAAATATATATGCTCCATCGCCAGGTATTTCTACCACTCTGCATCTCTGCATTTGTAATCCTTCGATGATGACTGTTATAATTTTTCATATAATTTTTAATTTAATTAACAAATAAAAATAAAACCAAGTAATTCAAATGAAACTTTGAAATAAATTTTAAAAGTATCTGAATGAAGAAGTAGGTATTTTAATATTTATTTGGTGTCAGGATTTCTAACAAAAAAATCAAATGAATATTTAAATGCACATCTGAGAAAGTGAACATCAATCAAACAGCATAAAATGCAGAAAAAATTGTACATTCGATACGTGCAACAACGACGACTGCCCGTTCGGGTAGCCATACCTAATGACGAGCCATTCTGCGCTGCGTCTTCGAAACAAATTATGGTTTCATCATTTTTCGTTTGTTAAATCTGAAATGTCACTAATTTTTTTCTTTCCAGTTTTATTTAAAAAGATAACATTTGTGATTATAACATACATTATATTATGACAATACTTTGTGTGTTACCATACCAGCAACGCGTGGCCGGGTTATACCAGCAACTCGTGGCCGGGTTAGCTAGTGATATATAATAAAGATTTAATATGGGGGTTTTCGTAAATTCAATCTTTAGTGTTACAGAAAATGATTATGAATGTACGATAAAAATAATTCGTATTAAAAACTTTAACAAATAAACTGACTTCAATACTTATCTGTGTACCTCTTTCGAAGGTACAGGCGTGATTTTATGTTATTTCATTGCGTAAACAATGCATACAGATACCATTTATCACCAGATATAAATGAAATTTAAATAGAACTATTTCAAGCAATAAAAGAAATTTTATAAATCCCTCTGTACATGACGGAACTATGCCCGAACATACGTATATAAAAAAATAAACATCCGAGTTGATAACCTTCTCCTTTTTCATCAGTTAATAATGAACTACATTTTAGTTTCGTTAAATAAAAAGTATTTTCTAATAATTTGGAAATTCTACTGTTAAAACTATAGAAGTTTGCAACCCAGTTTTACCCTTTTAGGGGTTGAATTTCGCTAAATCCCATCTTAGTGAGCACTTTAGTCCTAAAAGGAACTCCCACGCGAAATATGAGATTCCTAGCACTTGTAGTTTCTAAATTTCGTGATGTTTGATTGAGCTTTTGATATATAGACTAATGGGTTCATACACTTTCGCGCCTCTGACATATTAAAAAAAAACACTTTTGATACATAAATGACACGTCTAATTTTGTTTTTTTTATACTATAAAATATATCATACATTTTACATTAATAATTATTAATCACAAAATTGTATTATTTAAATATTATTATTATCGTTCCAGTTAATGTCGGTTGGAATTTTAAGTTTCCGATGATCGATCATGAAATGAAAGCATATTGTTGAATACATAAAAACATAGTTATTATAGTCAGATCATAAGTTTACACCTTAGACTAACACCTTAGTAAGTTGAGGCGTAAGTGATTATATAGCTATTTTTCTGTGAGAATGAGTTTCGGAGTTTTGCTATAGGGAAGTGTAGGTAATCATAATTTGTAGAGTTTCTTAAACGTGGTACAAATTTTTCCCAAGATTTAAGCAAAGCACATGATTTGATATTACACATTACTTGTATGGTCTACAATCAAGTGTATGTACTAACGTAAAGAATTTTTTTATGTGACAATAACATAAGGTAGGACTAAAGTCATAGATGTTTTCGTTGCCGACGGTACATTTTATAATTTGATTTTAAAAATATCACGACGGTTAATTTAGTCTAAAAAATATTAAAATAAAAGTTTCAAAAATGGTTATTTTTAATAATATCATTGAAAATCAATGTAACGTTACTTTTTATTTCTTTTAATAATTAATTATTTCATTTATTTTTCAATTTAAAAAACTTTTTTGGAAAAAAAAAAAAAAATAGTAGAAGAAAGTTAAATCCGGATATGATTCGAATGGAATCACAGGTAAAAAATACAAAAATATGGAATTTTATTTATTCAGTACTTAGAAAGATAACAATGTAAAGAAAAATTTAATTGGTCTACGGGATCCAAACCCACATTCCCCGCTTTCTAACCGAGTGCTCTTCCAATCTTATCTGAGTAAAATTAAACTTTTTCCTCTTACTTTTTTAAAATAAAAATCTAGCAGTTAAACGCTTAGTTAACAAAGCAATAAAATAAAGACTTTTTTATAAATAAAACAAAAATATTTCTTACATTCACACCAATTAGCCCAGCCCAAAGCAAGCACTGTAAGGCTTTTGTTATGGATACTAGGTTAACGGATAGACATACATTTATGATACATAGATATGTAATATTCATAGAAATATATAAAACACACATGACTGAGGTACAAATGTTCGTATTCATCATTCAAACATCTGCCCCTTCCGGGATTTGAACCCAGGACCGTCGGTGCGAAAGGCAGGATCACTACCGCTGCACCAAACGGTCGACAGAAATATAACAAAATTTTGTTGAAATACCTATATCTCGTTATATGCCACTGCCTGAGTTGTGGTTCTGGTTTCCAGTTATAGTCGGGTCAATTGGTAAATAAAGATTTTAAAATTTCACATAAACCTACATTTACTTTAGCAATTTTACTATTATTATTTAACTACAGTGCACTTGATATTTACGCACAAAATCTTCGAGTAACAATCCGCATAATAAATCGAAACAAAATAATAATACTACGAGTATAATTTCGAATACGTTTCTCCCCTCAGATGTACATTTTTGATGTCAAAGGCACAGTCGGAATATTTCTCAATTAAGCAATATTGTACATTATTCAAGCTCGCTCGGGGCCGCACAACAGGTACCAAATCAATATCAGCGCGTAGTCATAAGAACATTTAGACATGTACAGTAATCTTGTAGTTATATAATTATTTTTTTTATTAAATACAAACGTTTCAAGATAAGATTAACAATGTATTAAGATATATTAATGCCTGTTTAGGAAAAAATAAAAAATTGAAATATCTAAGACACGCATAGAAAGCTTTAACTTTAAAAGCAACCAAATAGTAGGTAGGACAGTTTAAAAAACGATGGAAGCGATTAGATTTATAAACTGATGTGTGTCAGTCGTTTGCTTTCGATGATGTACGTAAAATATCAATTTGTCTGACGGTATTGATCAAGTTTTCCATTTGAATTTAACCACGCAGATCCGATATTTTCTTAGAATACTTTCTTAAATATTTCTTTTCCTTCTGAACCGTAAACGCATAATTAACAATACAAATTGTACATTATTTGTGATATAGAATATGAATAATTATTATATCGATCTTTTCCCAAATCTTAATTGGAAAAAGACGGATGGATATTTTACATATATACATGAATATTTTCTTTTTTCCTTAACTCAAACTCATATTTTCTTATAGATAACAGCTTTTCAACTTACCAAAAAACGATAAAGTTTAACAATTGCTATCGTTGAGCTCAAAGGAGAAAATCAATTCGGGAAAATTTACAGTTATGAATACCACATCAAGCTATAGTCTCAAAAATAAAATAATCTTTATTACAATGGTATAAAGTGTATACATACTTCGAAGTATATGGATTCATGTGCTTGAACGTTTGAAAGAATTGAAACAAAAAAAAAATAGATTGTCGGTTTTCTATATTGTACTATTATATTTAAAGTCTGGTTTCTTATTAGATTATTCCCATAAGACTTGGCAGAAAGAATAGGACGCTCGTTTCATAATACCTCAATGACACAATGAAATCATTCAGGTCCATTATCCTATAAGCTTTTAGAGTTGATAGCTCTCTGTCGCGTGTAATCCCCTGAAAAGACTGATTGCAGGGCTGCCATTTGTTAGAATTTTGTGAAAACACAATAGGATAGATGGCGAACTCGTAGCGCTGTCAAACTCTGGGGTACGAGTGGCGGCCGTAGTAAATCTTAACCTAACTTATTTTGTAATCAATCTCATTTTGATTTGAGAAATAAGTGACTGATATTCGGCAACGACCAATTTCAATACGCTCTTGTTCAGTTCTGAGGAAAAAAAAATTAATACATAGAACGGAACAAATCTTAATTACACAAAGAACATTTTATAATATTAAATTATACTGAAATATTTCAAGGTTCTTTTCAAAGTTTATGTAATAAAGAATATTGTTACAAATACACTGTCATAAAAAGATAACATGTATACACAATATCAGGTACGCTATTTTTATAACCCTAATTTTCTCTGTGTAAATACATATTTTAATAACAAATATATAATATACTAGCTGAACCGGCCACGCGTTGCTGTGCCGACTGCAGCGTCATCTGCCGGACTGATTTGTGAATCTAAACCATTCTCAGATCCCCTTGAACACACACAAAAAAATTCATTCAAATCGGTCCAGCCGTTTAGGAGGAGTTCCGTGACATACACACTCACAGAAGAATTATATATAGAAAGATAATATTATGTAGAACAAACAAGAATCGTGAGATTGAAATAAACTGTCAAGTTCGACGATATTCACTGTTGACAAAATTCAAATGAACATCGAGCTACAGGAAAAAACAATTCTTAATGTTTGGAAGCTTGCGGTTCCTCTTTATTTGTAAAATATAATATCAATATTGGGCTATTAATTTACATTGAATGTGGTGAATACATATTCATTACAACAGACATACATAATTAGAAACGATTTAAAAACAACTGTGGTTAAGAACTCAATGCAAACTGGCTATCTACACTGTCAAAAAGTACTTCGCTAAAAGGTTTTTTGAAATACGCTGTCCTATAATTTGTACCATTAATTTCGATAGTCATTTAAAAATATTTTTGATAGTACTACTTATTATTCAAATATATAAATAATAGTGTCACGACTGGTTAACTGTATTTCACAGTATTATACCGTGTTTGCTAACAACAACTTTATTTACGAAAGTTTAGCCTTCTTGTAAAAGTTTAATAATTCATGGAGATAAAAAATCCGTGACAATAAATTAAATCGTTCATCTAATGACAAGAATTTTTAATGATCCCGTTTGGTTTTTGGAATACAATCCTTTAGGCAAAAGTCCTACTTAACTGACATGGGTTTCTTATCTACGTTTAAAAAAACATTATGACAATAAAAAAAACTAAACATACGGCTATTTTTTGTATATTATACATTCTTCTATATATTATGTTCTGAATATTATGTTTACTATGGATATTCTGTATATTATGCATTTATTCTCCAGCTATAGAATGCCATGCACCAATGCCTTATACCTATTTAGAAATATAATAACCTATTTGTTCCATCAATACTATCAATAAAAAAGATAAGGGTTAATCGAAAACCTGCTTCCCTTTGAAGCAATGGCGTTTAGGTACGGAATAGCAGTTCGATTGAAAATTCGTTTGTTCTTTGAATTTTGCGCGTACCGGCATACCTAAATAAAAGGGCCTACGGAAAAATACGCTTACGTTCCTCTCGAGGGTTCATAACTCGTGGGGACACGGGTACAAGGGTAACATTTACTTATCGACGTGGAAAGGCATCGTTATACGGGTGTAACGGAAAAAGTGATGTGATTCGTAGTCATTCAAGTATATGTGAGCTATTATACGCGCAGATATAAAATGATGAATTATCTTTTTACATATATTGTCAATTTTTAAATTATAATAAATTGTTGCATCTAATTATGTAACAATAATTAATTTTCTTACTTAATTAATTTAACGTATAGCTGACCCGACCTGTACTCGAAGTGTGGTTCAAATTAAGACATGATTTGGAGTTCATGAAGAGAGAAAATTACTTACAAACTGCAAGTTTAAGTTTTCTAATTTTTCTTTTCGTTAAGCCAACTATCTAACGTAATTCGTAATAACTATTATGAACATAAAATAAACTAGACAAGAGTAACCTGCCGGACGACACACTTGACAATGGAATATATTCGAGTTCGTTGGCAAGACTTTGAAGACTTTTTATTTGTTTAATAGGTATGCTGGTGTGGAACGAAAATTTAAATTTCGCGCAAGCTATTTTCACCGTATAGCATAATTTACGTAATACGGGACGCCGCCGTGAGAGTTGCATGTTGAGCCTCGGTGTTTTTAATATAACGTTAGAAAAATTCTTATTTCGTCCTATGTGAAATTACCGTGCGCCAAAACAAGTCGTAATGAGCAACATTTGAGGATAATATGTATTGTGCTAGACTATTTCCACTTAAAAATAACTAAGTTTACAGCAAAAAAAGGCTGACTGATTAGAAAAGGGTTTTTTGTTTATCGTTATTACATTATTAATACTCGTACTATACTATCCATAGTACGTTTGAAGGATATATTTTAATATATAGTTGACTTTGTTCTAATAGTTACGAGTAACGAAAACGACTTACTTAACTCGGTAAGTTAGAAAATGGTGCACAGAGTGAAGAAACAAGTTCCTTATTACATTAGCAACCACCAAAGTATCGCTTATTATACCGAAATTATTCTAAAAACGTCCTGATCATAAAATTGTAGGACTTCAGGGGAATTGAGGGAGGTTAATCAAATTTTGAGAGGACTTTAGCTTTGATTCATATAATTATTACAGTAAATGGAGTCAACGGGCGGTGATACTGGTAATTGCAACAGGTCCGCCTCTGTTTTGGAGTTTTTGTTTTAATTTCGTTGACAATTAAGCGTATCGTTTCGTAATGACACTCGATATTTCAGCTTTAGAGGGTTATATTTAAATGGTGTAAATGATACTTTATGGGTAACGATTAAGGTCAATTTAAACACTTTTAAGTAGATGTTTTAACGATTAATTCTGAACTAATAGTGAAAGGAAATATAACATCACTTAAGTTTTTGATTCCATAATTTATACTTATGTGTTATCATAAAAAATTCGTCATATATCAAAATCATAAAATATGAACATTAAATTAATTACTTTAATAATTAAAGAAAAAGTTTTAAATGTATGTTTTCTAATTTAACATAAAACTTCGGTAAACGCTACTTTTCTAGAAAACAAAACACTTCCCACAGAACTGTAAAGTATATTTTTGAAAATATTATCTATTTTTTTTTAATTTAGTTTCAACCATTTTTTTTATAGATAAAGTGATTCAAGAGAAAGGTGTATATGTATGATACATGCATAATATAGTAGAGAAACACTGTTAATTTTAGAGGTTGCCAATTTAATGTCGTAAATAAACTCATTTTTTGCGCTTACATTGCAAACGCTGGCTAAACCCTAAGAGATGGATCAAAATCATGTACTACAGTATTGTACACCTTAAAAAGGTCTACAAAAAAGTCCGCAATGATATATGTGTATCTCTTAGGGATAACTCACAATAACAATTTTTTATCCTTTACTTTCTGCGAGAAATAATGCTTTATTTACGAAGCGATTTTAAGCAATATAGCATTAATCCTTATCCAATTAAGTACCTCAAATACAATGTGCATTAATATAGTTAGATATGGTCCTTTACAGCATATAATTTAAATGAATTATTTCGAATATGTTATACCTAGAAATAAAATGCAGGTACATAAAAATTTATATAACTGAGCCACAGCAATGCGTAGCCGGGTCAGCTATATCTTATAAATAGAATTCCAACAAAATCCTTAGCCTACAAAACCGTAAAGTTACAAAAAAGTAAGACAGTTCCCGAGGAAAACTTACTATACCGAGAAGCAGTTGGATCTCTCATTCACCTGGCAACCGTAAGCAGACCTGACATTTTATATGTAGTGAGTCTGGTGATTAAATTTTTGCAATGTTATAATGATTCACATTGGAATGCAATAAAGACTATTTAAAAGGTACCAAAGAATTTGGTTTATGTTATCAATCTAAGTCAAAAATATATGAATCGATTGACTACAGCGATGCTGATTACGCTAATGATGTCGCATTAAGGCGTACCGTGACAGGATATGTCTTCATAAAGAATAGAGCTGCTATCACATGGTCCAGTCATCGCCAACAAAGCGTAGCATTGTGACTGAGCAACTGAGGCTGAGTTCACGGTTGCATGTGCAGCTGTTAAAGAACGTATGTGGTTAAAACAGTTATTAAGTGATGCTTACTAATAAATATAACAAACAAAATTGTCGGTTTTAAATATTTACTTTAAAGAAGTAAGCGGTGTTCACAAAGGCCGTCATTTATTTTCAGTATTGTATAGTATCCTATTAAAGGGCGCGTATGAAAAACACATTTTATATGACAAAGGCGTGAAAACTAAAACCTCGGCGAAAGTATATAAATATATATATATCTCTTTTAAGGGTATACTTCTTTAATACAAACATCAATACATACTAGGGACCGGCTATTCTGCTTTCAACCACAAGACAATTCGGCTCACCGCTAATGTCCTCGATTTTATCAAAGCTGACGACTGGCTTTTCTCTGGCCCAAACCTTAATCCTCTTGATTGTAAATTATGGCTAGCTTTAGAGAGCATTCTGAAAAAGATAAAACAATTGGATTCGCTAAAGAGATCTTTGGAGGAAACAGTGGTAAGTTTCCTTTTGGAAAAGTGCGATAATCAATAACGCTTTGTTTGCTTTAAATATATTGTAAAGTAAAAATATAAAATTTGTGAAGGGAAGGCTTGAACTCTAAATTGAATTTTAGATAAAAAATACAATGTATTTTGACGACCATTGAATCCGGGGTTTGAAACCTGAAAAGTGCAGATGTTTGTGTGATGAATACGATTTTGTATTGGTACCTGAGTCATGGGCAGATTATCATCATTAGCCTAGTATTAATAAAACAAGTGTTTACTTATGCATGTGAATGTAAAAAAAAAAATTTTATTTCGAAAAAACGGGATTTTACCTATGATTTCTGGAAATTACTTGTATATTTATTTGCTTGAAAACATATTACTTAAAGCTCTATTTAAACAATATAGACAAAGTATTAAACCTGCGATCAGGTGTGAATAAAGCGAGAATTTTAAATTAACTCAGAATATAAATAATAATAAAATTTTACTTTTTTCAAAAAGAATCGTAAATTGATAACTATGCGTAACGGTAACGGACACACTAGTACAAATGATGACATAGTACTACATCGGGCTTGACATGATGATATTGAAAAACAAATAATAATATGCTGTATGTATTGTGTGTGTATATGTATATTTACGGTTATTTATGTATGTATATAAATAGATCCATAATTAATACGCATACTATTACTGCTACGCCCACACACAAACACAAGCACAGTCTTCACGATACAGATAATCCTAGTGTGGAGTGCAGAGATACTGTTAAGAATTGAATATTACGGACACACTAGTACAAATGATGACATAGTACTACATCGGGCTTGACATGATGATATTGAAAAACAAATAATAATATGCTGTATGTATTGTGTGTGTATATGTATATATACGGTTATTTATGTATGTATATAAATAGATCCATAATTAATACGCATCCTATTACTGCTACGCCCACACACAAACACAAGCACAGTCTTCACGATACAGATAATCCTAGTGTGGAGTGCAGAGATACTGTTAAGAATTGAATATTACTGTTTCGATAATACTTAAGACCCTTTGATTCGAATAGTTGCCTATTTATTGATGTGTTGTTTATATATAGTACTTGTGAGTGTATGTCAATTTTATAAAACTATATTCATATAGTAAATCAATTGTAAAAACAGGCATACTCGCCTTGGTAAATGTTATCAAAATTATTTTTCACACATTAACAAATAAAACTAACGATTTAATGTTTTGTGATAAAATTAGAAGTAGTAGAAGAACCAAACAATCCAAAAAAGGTTTGCGAGGTGGGTTATGGCCCATTTTTCCGCGGTCTGTGTCCCAGCAATGTGGATAATAATAGGATAATGATTTATATAACGCGATCGATCTATTAAATGACTGAAGAAATAAAAACTTATATTTTAAGAATGATGATAATTAAAGCAAAGAATAAATAGTAGATTATTTTGAAATCTCCAAATTAGTTTATAATAATAAAACGCGATATAAATAGTAAAAAAGTATAGTTTACGTTATATTTTGTGACGGAATTATTTTATTTCTAAATTCCATTGTGGCTTTCTTGTGTGTTGCTAAAAATAGCCGCAGGGAGGTAAGCTTGGCTCTATGGAGCCAGGTGGAGCGTACTTTGGTATTGCTATTATTTTAGCCGGGCTGCGGGCGGTTACTTTGTGGTTTTTTCTCCTGAATAATATGCAATAAAAAGTAGAAAATAAAACTCGAGAGGCGTAAAAACTACCTGGAGGTGACATAAAATGATAAAGGTTGTCATCATCTACAAGAGAAATTGATTTTTAATTGTTGTTTCCTAATGTAGATAAATAGTTTTGCACTGTTATTTTTATAGTATAACTAGCTGACCCGGTCACACATTACTGTGATTCAGTTATAATAATTTGCAATATATATTTTTTATTATAGATTAAAATGAAACTCACCATATCTCCTAAATCGAAACAAATCCAGTAAAATAAAAAAAAACGTCAAAATCGGTTGAGCAGTTTCGGACTTCATCGAGGTCAATAACTGTGACACGGAGTTTTGATATATGTATATAGGTTGTGAAGACGTAGGAGTCAATATTATATACTTCAGTTATAATTGTGTTTCTTGGAATGTTTGAAATATTATGAGACGAATAAAAGGTATTATTTTCTATAGATTTAGATTTTAGAAGTAAAAAGCTCAACCGTGAGATTGGTTACAGATAGGTATCTCCGGTTGAAAACAAAGAGCCTATTTTAACTTATGACTGTATATATTTTGTTTAACGTATTACATGATTTCGATTCTTTAAGTGACTAAAATTTCAACTAATTATTATTAATTACTTAAGAAATCAGAAAACCATATTGCATTAAATGTAAAACATAATTAGTTGCCTTGTAAGGAACTACATATAAGCAAACACATCCGTATTAATGCTAACCTTCTGAAACTGTTGAAAACCTATAAATAATGAAATGTAAAATAATTTTGAAAAACCAGATTGTATTGGCTTGAAATATTCAATTGGGAAGTATAATTTATCATAATAACAAGAGAATTGTTTTGTTTATATTCCATTCCAATTCCACAAAACGTGTGGAAAACAAGCACTCGTGAATATGGATTTATTACACGTTCGCGCTGCAAAAATAGAAAACAAGATCGGTGGTTGTTTTGTTTCAGGCTATGTTTTACTGTAATTCATGGCGACCTCTACTATTCTAATCGAAAAAGACAATCTAAATATCATCATGAAATCATGAAATGAATTTATATTTATTACTGTTATGATATGTTATAATAATATAACTGATAAGTATATATCTGTTATCACAAACTCAGGTTCATTGACGGTAAGCTAAGCTTGCATTATAATGCGGTCCCTCTGCAGCAGAAAGACAGATAAGTATAGAATCAGAAGTATATATTCTGCGTAAGACACTATTTTTGCAATCGTATGTCTGTGTAAAATAAAACTGTAATGGGCTATATTACGTAAATCATTTTTGTTTTATCCAAAGTGTATTCTGACGGTGAGAGAGACATTTTTGCAGTGCCAGTAAAGCTAGAATTGAACTATGATAATATAATCCAAGAGAGCTAGGCATACAAATACTAAGCCTATCCTGCAATGTTTTTATTTTTTTTTATTATATTTTTTTCGTGATCTTTTTTATGGGCTTTCTAACATCCAGTTATGTAATAGTATAGTATCTTAATCAAATGGTATTTATATAACTCTGTACTACCTAATGTTTTACGCATCACCGATACGATATAAAGGCGTAACTATATTATGAGTGTTTCCTTTAATATAGCATTGTAAAGATTCATGACTCACCTTGAATTATGTCTGTTAGCCAAATATATAATAACCAAATTGACAATGATTTTATCAGATTGGTATTTCAAGCGTTCGTTATAGGGTCGATACAATTTCTGCAAAGACGTAAAAATATTAACGTAACATTTTTGAAAACGATATTTTCGAATGAAAACACTACCTTTGTGAACGTTGATGATTGTGTAGTGCAACGATTGTAGTTCTTTATAATACAATGACGGTTCTCGAACCCTGCTAAGGGCATATATTTGTATTTTTACGATGAGCGTATTTGTTTCTGTGTCATGTTTAATTATTTTTATTTCGTACATACGTTATTTCATTTCCATAGTTCAAGCGTTTTGGATTAAATATTGATGATAATTTATTCTAAATAGTATTTTTATAAAGATTCTTAAAATTTGACATGATCATCATCAGAGCCTAGTGAGTATTGAAAGGTAGTAACGACTGTAGACCCAGACCAATTTAATTCCTGTGATCCGTTGCGAATATTCATTAATCAATGTGCTTAAACCAAGTTAAAGCACATTGTATATCAAAAAATAACTTGTCAAATTAATATTTAATTATATAGCTACCGTTATATCGTCTAAGGGTGTTATAAAATAGTGTATGGCTTGTATTATTTATTCATCATTCATTGCCTTCCAAATTTAATTTAAGTAATGTGAATCAAATATTGCATATAGGGTTACATACATATAAAATGTCAAAGGGAAGATTATCTACCGGGTTAGGTGACCGAACGATGTAGGTCGAACTTTGTATAGTATATATTGTAGATATGCCTGGAATCTCTTATTGCGTGATGTAGGTTTCCATACTAATGCACTTTCTTAGAGCTTACATCATCTGTGATACGAAATGTCAATTATGTTGTTACATGTAGCGAGAAATATATGAGCGGCGACGTGTTGATTTCGTTGTCACATCGCTGAGTCGGTAGGTCGCTAGTACATGTGAGAATAGCAATCGATGCGTTAGAACTAGAAAATGCAAGAATCCTGCGGAATGCGGTAAGTCGAGAGGGGCAACCATTAACACAGGGATGCTCTAGTGTTTAGAAAGTTGAGACATTAAGAGTGTGAAGATAGCTCTGAGCTGCTGCTGGGTAGGAAAGTCGCGCAGGTGAGTTGTGGCCAACAAGTGATGCACCGGTCATGGCCAGATCGGGGTGATGCCATCAAGTGATTGTTGATACGAAACTTGTTGAGGATGGGAATACGAGGAATGATAGCTGCGTTGCTATTAATGAGGGTTACTGTTGAATTGTAACTTATGGAAGGCCAGGTATTCATCAGGCTAGGTATTCTGTGCACTGGGACCAACCAATGTAGGTCGAACTTTGCATATATCGTAAATATATGTCTTGCTAACTGTTATTGAGCGATGCAGGTTTCCATACTAATGCGCTTTCTTAAAGGTACTACACGTTGTGTTAATCAGGTTTCTTGGAGTAGCGAACGATCACCACCACGTTGCGTAACTATTCCGAACTTTTCATTAGCTCACTAGTAGGCCACAGACTATTTATTTAAATTGCAGAGTGAATCGTAGTTCATCTATTATTTTATTCATTATATTATTATTAAATTTGTCTTTGTTATGACCTGCAATATATAAATTCCAATATCCATGTGTATAAACGTGGCTTTGTTAATTGTACAACCCTAATGATCAAATACAATAGTCATTTTGTTCATTTAGAGGTCGGTGCTCGTTCAATTGATCATTAATTTGGGTGCAACTCATTCGATCTTGAAAAGTAATAAACGGACATTAGGATTAAACTGATTTAGAGACTTATATTGACTAATAATAGCAAAAAAGGACAGACTTGAGTACTGACTGGTTAGGATAAGACTAAATACGTCTTTACGAGTATAATTGTGACGTAATAAAATATATATGTATAATTTTATTTTTCAAATAACAAAATACCAGCCCTAGTTATTATTAAGAAATCGCTTACGCTTACCGTTTGTAAAAGCAAACGTAAAGGTAAGCTTGACAACGCAAGCATACAAAACCTTGAAGTGGCCTACATCAATATTGTTTCTTTGAAGTCAAATATTGTGTAACAATAATCTGGATTTGGGTTCAACTGTAAAGGGTGGGAGTGATATTGTGTAGTGCTGGGCGAGGGCGCGGGGGCGGCAAATCGATACGCTCCCCTGCGATGGGCCTAATGCACCCCAGCTACGGACGGTAACCAAATGCAAGTATTCAAGCGGCTAACCGTCGATGTAGGTTAGTTTGAGTTAAAAAAAATGTAACGAGTAATACATTGAAGATATGGAAGCGTAATACAATCCTATAAGTAAATAAATCTTATTTAACCACAATATGACTTGAACCAAGTTATATAAGTATATATAAATTAAAGGGAACTAATTTTTTGAGCTGTTGTTTAAATTTCGAGACGTTATTATGATCAGTTGGAAAACATATTGAGCAGTTATTTAATTTAATGGCGGTTGATTAATTATTGCGACAGTAAAACATGGACAGTAGGTAATAAAAAATCAATTAGTCGGTTATTTTATCATACAATGTCAATTCTAAAAATAATTGAGCAGTCCAATAACTGAATGAGCGGTAAAAATGATGGAATGAGCGGTTCGATAAATAGTTCGGTAGATGATAGCGAACGGTGACACCCGAATTCAAATTCATCGAAAAGAGAGGTAAATGTTCGTTAGTTGCGCGGAGCTTATTAGCGCGGGTGGCGGAAGCGACCAATCACAGTGTTCTTTAGGTTAGGTTCGGTTATAGAATTGCTTAGAATGAGATTTTTTACAGACGAATTCCGATTTATTACTGCCCAAATGTAACCGCTCGTTCAATAATTTTTACCGCCCATTTAATTATTTTCCTGCTCAATTACATATTCACTGATCCATTTCATTATTTTTTATTTCTCATTTTTGTTTACTTTACTGCTTAGTTTTAACTGCTGAACTAGTTTTTAAACGTGCCATTTATAATTTTGAACTTACCAAAACTGCTATTTACTACTGCCTCTTTAAATCAGTGCCTAAATTAAATATATTTTACAATTTCCTTGCTTAGTGTAAACCAACATTGTTAGATACAAATATACTGTAATGGGGGCAAGACTCAAATAAGTCATAAGAATTATCGTATTCATAACTTATTTTCTTAATTATGTATTAACGCTTATGGAAAAGTTATATTTATTATGAAGTTAAGTTTAATTGTAAGTAGAAAAGTAATTCAGTATGTGTTGCTAATTGTATTAATAGACGCGCCTGTATTAGACAGATGAGATGACGGAAATATCAATAGAATTGTTAGATATTTATATTGTCAGAATTATAAAAAAGTAATTTAATTCATCTTCTTCTTGCATTTTCACGCAAATAAAATAAAACACATTAAAATAAATGCCCCACCTCTTTTTTTTATTTAAAAAATATTTTTTGTTCTCAAGCGAATTATACTGTAGATTTCTTTAGTTTGTTTTTGTGGCTTATCTCTGTGCCTCATGGTCGGATTTGTATATTTTATTTGATAACCATTCGGTTAACTTTTAAGAAAGTTCATCATTACCTGTTTAACATTATACTACGGTTGAGTAAAGTGAAAAAAGTTGTAGACAAAGCTAAGTGAAAAATACGAGTGGGCGATGCGATGCGGCTATGTGATAAAACCGAATCTTACCCGGACGAAGTTGCGGGAAAGAGCAAGTAATGCTGCTAGTTTATAATATAGATTTTTGGTGAGAATCTTCTCTAGTTTTGTAAATGACACTGTTTAATATAAATACCGACTTATTGGATTTAAACTCTGTTAATTTCGAGGAATTTTAAAAGAGTTATTAAATAAATAACTAATTATACCTATACAATTGCCAATATTGTAACACAAACTTTACATTTTGTTTACTCAAATATAAGCTTAACCTTGAAGCAAATTTAAATACAATAAATAACATAGAATACTTAATAAAGTTGTATTTTGAAAACAAGGATCGATTTTTATATTATACTTTATAACAAACTGAACATACCCTTGCCATTCTCAACTGTCAAATATTATTTCTGTCCGCATAATAATAAATTCCTAAAATATTATTACATTTAAAGTTCATAGCCTTGTCTATTATAAAAATTTTAACGCAATTATAATTTAAGTCCGAAATTCGTTGCTGCTCACTAAAAAGGAAATTAAAAAGATAAAATGACGAATGTTTTAATAAGAGTCTTACGAACTCATCTATCTTTCCGCGTTGCATGAAGTTTTTATTACGTCATGTAAAAGGGAAGTGTCGTCTTCCGTGCAGTTTTTGTTTAAAAAAAATAATCTTTTTTGTTTGGCAACGGGGCGTAGAGCGACGATCCGAGTCCATTTGCGAAGGGTTTGCTTTGGGAACACCCAAGTGGAGCCGTCTACACAAACAAACAACACCAAAGTTCCCATTATTGCTTTCAACATTTTAACATAATTGGATACAACTTACGAATAAAGCAGGTATAGGTATTTGATTACAGAAAAGTGTTACTGTATAGATTTTAGAAAGGTATTATGATTCGGTACCAGTTACAATTATGTTTTGAAATCCAATCTATATTCCAATGTTAGGTGTATCATACAGGTAAACGGCTCATAATATCTTCCTCTTTCGGAATAAAAATTTCTAAATGTATAAATATTAGCTTGTGAATTGAGTGATTCGTCATCATCATTATACCAACCTAAAAAAATCCACATCCACATCCACTGTTGGATTGAAGTCTCCCAAAAGGCGGGTTTTGCTATAATTTCAAAACCGCGGGTCGTAGATCGTAGTAGGCGATGAAGTATAGAAAAAGTATGCTGGAGCTCATTTTATTGTCTATGCCTCCCGTATATGGTATCTCCAGTATATATTTGGTATGTGCGGGTTGATACTACTCTACTCTATTATCACGCGGAATTTAGTAGCTACTAAATTTTAATTAAGTACGAATACATTAAATGTACGTATGTTGATGCAACGATTTACAATCAGAGCAGATATATAAATAAAATAGATGATATTGTCGCTTCATCGAAACTATAGGAGCGTGTGCGTTCTGTGACATACAGAAAGCACATACACGTACACAAAACTTTGTGAATAGGGCATATACATAAAGACTATAGCGTGACAAGTCATATACAAATAATGAGATTAAACGTTTATTAGAAAACACACTTGTCTCCCTAGACTAATGATTAAATGTAAAAATAAACTTAAAGGTTTTGCTGCAGTTTTTTTGTTTATAATCTTTTAACCAGAAATACTGCTAAAAACAAAAAGAATATTAAACATCATTGTCGCGAATTAGATCGTGAATTATATAGTGTGAATACAGAGGTAAGCGCATATAGTTGCTGTTCTGGAAAACTGGAAGAAAGATAAATAGCTATTCCGTGTGTGTTTCCCACATCTAAAAGTGCGACCCGTCCTAATATTAAGGTACGTCAATGCAGGTCGAGTATACTCATTGTATATTTCACGATCTTCTAGAATTTTTAAATTACCAAAGTTAAGAGACTATTAGAGCTGAAAAATCCAGAGTTACACAGTGTAACCGGCGGGCGTCAAGAGTGATTCGTACGAAAAGGTGATTTCCTGGACGTCTAGACAGGTTTCCCCCCACAGAAATGACATTACGCAGGGATATTATTGGAGGTACCATTGGTTAAGAATAACATTTGCTTACAAATATATTATGAATATAAAAATATAGTAATTAAAGAGGACGACGATGTATCTGAAACAAAAGTATTTTCCTATTGTAAAATTATCTATACTAATATTTATTATAAAGAAGTAAAGTTTGTGTGTTTGTATATTTGTTAAATTGTAAGGGGTAATCTCGGGATCTACTGAACCGATTTTAAAAATTCTTTCACCAATAGAAAGGCACATTATTGCTGAGTGTCATAGGCTATATTGAATGCTAGAAAAAATTTAAGGAATTTTGTCCACCCGTGCGAAGCCGGGACGGGCCGCTAGTGTTTATATAAATTAACATAAATTGTGTATTGACTTATGAAGTCATAGAATACTAGTTTGAAAGATTATATTACACTAATTACTATATAAGTTATCTTTGATATAAATATGTCTTTATTTGTATGTGCAAACTTTTAAAAATGAATGTAACAACTTAAAAAATAATTGTTATAATTTTCCGTAAGAATGGTATATTTACTATAACTTTACATTAAAACATTTAACAAAAAATATTTGTTAAAAATAACCTCATCGTCTTCCTTTTCAAAATAATTTGCGCGTAACCATGATTGTGCTCGTAGTTTGTTTGTTTAGTCAGGTAAATTTTGCTGTCAATAGGCAGTTGGCTACCAACGAATATACAAACAAGGTACACCTGATGTCAATGTACCCAGACTGACACAATTAACTATAACCTCATACATACATAAACAGCTGTATTCAAACACAATTAAAACAAAAGATAGCTCAACAAAAGACTGCTCACTTCTTCGTGATGTAATTTAAATTCACAGTTTTTGCGTAGGTTGTAATTTAATTACATAAATATAATAAATCAACGTTAATGAGAACAAGTATTTACTGCATTCTTTTGTTTCAATATATATAATACTATTACAAGTAAATATATTCAGAACATTAACATGTAGCTTTTCCTTTTTTATAACATAACATCTTCTTTTATAAAAGTATTCCTTAAAAAATATCAAGTATTCCGACGCTTTTGTTGGGATTTAATACAAGAAAAAAGTAAGCAATAATGTCTAAATCGAATCCCAAGTTCTTAGTCATATTAAACCAGCGAGCACAATAGAATTATTGAACACTCGTTCTTTCACAACGGTCAGACCAATAGCGCATATTCCGAGATTATTCAATGACCAGAAGGACGGTGACAATAGCCACAAAGCGGCTGAATGCATAAAACCGGTCATACCATATATGTTTACTTAGGTACATTACGTGCGTCTGCAGGCAGGACGGCTATTGAAATACTTACAAAAGGCATTGTCGGAGAACTAGCACTAGTTTATCTCACATCTATTTGCAGACACGAATGGTTCCGCACTGATACCGCTAGGACGTAGAATAGTGTGTAGCAAGCTTGTACTTTTACGATTGCTGATAGGTGTGCTAGGAGTTATCATCTTTTCGCTTATACCGCTATTTCGCTTTCTATTCTAGCGTTGATACCGACAATTGAATTTTTGAGTTAGAAAAAAAGGAAAAATAATCAGCCGCGTATATGCTTTGTTACGTGGCTTTTACTACTTATAATATGACTATAAAGAAAAGAATGTTTTCTTAATTGACCCGAACGGAAATCGAACCCAGAACCACAAATAAAAAAGAGACGTTTGAATCCGGTGTTCATCGCACCAAAATGATCGTCAAAATAAACTGAGGGCTGACTGAAACTGAGTTTCTATCGAGTTTGAGTTAAGTTTTTTTATTAAAGACCTTATTCTAATAGCTCCAAATGTTTATCGTAGAAATATTAACCAAACGCTAAAGTAACGTTGGCACATTTAAAAACTTACAGGCCTCTGAATTGAACTGAATAAGAAATATACAGTTTTTTCTGGTAAGACGACATTTTCTTCAAATTAATTCAAGTGGTTGTACTGAGTTTTCCGCTTGATAGGATCCGGTTGAATTATGGAAGCGCAACCTGACAATTAGTAGTTTTCGTCATAACTAAGGCACTAATGTTACATCTGGGGGCGTTACGTGTGTTCATAAGCTACAATTACTGTCTAATATCTGGCCAGCGGTTGTTTGATATTCTTGTAAAGAGAAAATCAGTCTATTATCACAGTAGTAAGAAATCGTAAAACAGGCGCTACAGCAATATGTAATATATTAGAGATTCCAGTCAAGGGCAATATCTCCAATTTATACCAAACCGATAAACATGTCAAAGAACTACACAAAATAGTTGGATAAAGATAATGTCAATCAAACAATAGATGCAGAGATTTTTATCAATTTAGCAATTCAGTATTTGAGATAACCTAATCGAGTGGAAACGTTTTACAAACATACAATATGCCACACAGAAAAATTTCTCGTGGTCCACCTGAGTTAATAAATTTAATTCATAGAGTGTCGGATATTTGTAAAATCAAAAACTTTGATCATGTTATTATGTTTGGTTGTGATGATATCGATAGTTTCAGTGATGGCCTGTACAAAGTGAGCTTGAAAGGATACAGAGATGGGCAGAAGACTAAATGGATTTATCTGATAAAGTGGCACAGTGAACCGAATAGGAGAACATTATTTAGAGAAGCATATAAAAGAGAAGTTTTGTTCTATCAAAAAATCGTTCCTCTATATCTTGAAATTCAACGAGGTTTCAAACTTATTGAAGGATTAAAAATAAAATTTCTTAACTGTTATTTTGCTAGTGCGGAATGGGATAAGGAAGCTTTAGTGTTTGCAAGTCCGTACGTGCAAGGATATAAACTCCACAATAGAGTATTTGATTTAGATGTAGACCACGTCTCACTCGTGATGAAAAATTTAGCAAAACTGCACGCTTTATCATTTGTGTCAGAAAATCATTACTCGAGAGAGTTCGGGCAAATTAGAAATACATGCTCTATTGACCACCAATATTCTGATCCGAAAAAAATATCAAGTACAGTGACAAATTTTTACATGGCATCAGTAAATGTCGTGAGAGATGAAGCATCCAAAAGAAAATTACAAAGCTGTTCTTCAGACATTCTTCTTATTCTCAATAAATGTGTAATGCCTGAGAGAAGAAAATACCTTGTAATATGCCATGGTGATTGTTGGGATACCAATGTTTTATTCAAATATCAGGTGATGTATATATAAATGAATGTGAACTATAATTGCTAATAATGTAATTACGTCAGGTAATTAAGATTTTAGTGATACTAATTATGGTTTGTTTATGACTTTCAGAACCAAAACCCAGTGGATGTAATGTTCATTGATTGCTCACTACTCCGATACGCATCACCAGTAACAGATATATCCTATTATCTGTATATGTCGACAAGCGAACAATTCCTGTCTGCGCACTACGATCGAGTGGTCAATCTTTATTACAATACTTTATCAGCGATCCTACGTCAATGCGATTTGGAACCAAGCGATATTTATCCTGAACATATCTTTCTTCGAGATTTAAAAGTCTATTCTGTTTTAGGATTGATAGAGGCTCTTGTTTCAATGAAGATAATCACAGCTGAACCCGAAGAAGCCCTTAAAATGATGGAGATGAAATATGATGAATCTTGTGAAAAAGGATCGTTTACTCACGAACATAATAATAATTCTTATGTTGAACGAGTAAATGGCGTGGTTAATGATTTTTTTTCACGAAATTATTTATTAGATGCTGTTCTTAGTAAATGACTTATAACACTTTTTAATTTATATTATTTTCGAGTTTTATTTTGTTATTTTAGTTTTCATTACATTGATATTTAATTTCATAGACTCGCTGATATTTTTTTAAATAGTGGCCGCTTCTAAAATTCTTATTGTTAAAAAAAAACTTTCACATCATTTAAGCACGCAATGATGATTGTTTTAAATCATATATATCATATCTTTATATTGATTGTACTGATCGTGTATATCTCGTAAGATATTAGAAGGTGTAATATGATTATTTCCCTAGAGATGTAGTTATATGAAATATATCTTAATAGGAATATAACTATGACACGAGCACGATCTAGTGATGTAATTATCTTATGACTAATTAAGCGATAAAATAAAAGTTTCAATTTTTTATATGCAACCGTCACATCAAATAACAGTATTATAAGTAGTAATTAAATTGATCTACATGAATAAAAACAAGCTGTTTTAGATTGAGGCATATAATAAACCAAAATAAGACTTTTATATAAATCTTGTATACTAAAAAATAAACTCTGTGTCTATTAATTAATACGAATATTTTGTCGTAGTTAATGTTAAGAGAAGATAGAGTTATTGTGTAATATTTTTTGATAGTACTTTAATAAGATACTACAAGATTTTTACAAAAACCTATTATCTTTATTTTCATACCTAAATGTAATAAAAGCTTATTTTTATTAATTTGAATTATTTATCTACTGCTTATAACGTTTTTTTTTGGTTGTGAGGTTTGCATTAAAAAGTTATTTATTGGGCCGTTTTATTTAAAAAAGTAAATGTTGTGCAAAATTAAGTAAAACAAATATTTACAATCATGTGAAAAGATTAGTCTTAATTGGTAGTTTTATTACAAAATCGTGCTAGTATTATAGGTATATTCCTAGAAAGACAATTGTGAAATGCTTTCATATGTATATAGTATATACTATATCGCAAGGGATATTACTAATGATATAGGTACACATCAAAGAGATTTATTAAAAAAAACAATTAAAAAATAATGTAGACGTAATTATTTAAACAGAACAATAAAATAATAACAAAAAGTAACTTTATTTATTTCATATCAAAGAATAATTCATCTCCCTAATAATAGCTCCTTATTGTTAAAGTCTCTGATATATATTTTTTGAGATATTAGACATGATGTCATTGTCAAAAGTTACGTCTTTTAATATCAAACCTCCGTAGTATAATATTTATTTGGTAATAAAAAAGGAATTAATTCCTGTCAACGTACCTAATTGTCTGTGACAAAGAGTCCAAAAGCCCGCAGGATTTCGGCAGCACTGGTGATAATGGCAGATGGTGCTCTTTATGCAGAGCATATCTACTGTTATAATCTTTTGAGCTTCGTCAATGAAATGAAACATTTAGCTATCGTTAAAGTTGTGTGTCATAAGTTTTTTTAGTTGTTAGACTTTATAGTTTTCATGAAATTATATAATACTAGCTTTTACGGCTTTGGCAGCATTTTTATTTCTTTTCAATAAAAAGTATCCTATGTTACTTCTAATACCTCCAACAATATATGTACAAAGTTTCATGATGATCGGTTTTTGTAGTTTTTGCGTGAAAGCATAACAAATAAACTTACATTTATAATATTAGTAAGGATTGCCCTTTTTACTGACATAATCTTGAACGTGAAATAATATATTATAAAAGCAAATTTAATTGAAGTAACCATGTTATAACCATTATTTGTTATTTATATAAAGTGTCATATTATTATATACAAATAAGTTGAGCATTCACAAAATACTTTTAGAATAAGATTAGTGTAAGAAATTTTTAATTTTTAACAACCTGTTGTCTTATAAAAGGCGTATGATCTACGCTGTGATATATTTTGAAAGGGTTTCACTTACAGATTCCTTTATATTAACATCGTAATTCACTTCGAGTGACACAGTTATGTTAAATCAATTTTAGACAAGAAAGGAAAACAATTAAACAACTTAAGATTATTTGAGAAAAAAAGTTATTATTGTTCTCTCAGTGACAATATACTCATAAATAAATATTGAGTTCGTGCCAAACGATATTAAATTTTACAATTTGTATGTGGCTCGCATAAGAGTTTTCTTAGTTTTCAAGGCCGGGTCTTCTATATTGAGTCAGGCATAAGGTTTGTGTAACCGTCATTGTTTCTGAATTCTATAGTACAAGTCATTTAGCTATTTAAGTTGGGTTCAGAACAACGTATGTGACGTTGTCTAATATTTATTTAAAATTATATAAATAGAATGGAAAGAAAATATAATAATATTTTTTTTTGGGAGTTTTTTTTGGGAGCTTCTTTTAATGTCACATTTCTGCATCATATATTCATCATATTTGCATAGTTGTCTGTAAAAAATATTGTAAACTATCAATTTTAACTAATTACTTTGATAAGAGCTGGCATTCTTTCAATTGGGTTGATAGACACTTATACTTACACTGCTTGATAATTCCGCCTCTACTAGTTTAATTTTGTATATATAATTTCTTTTTATCCTTCATATATAAAAGCAATTGCACTTTAACTGACGCGGCATTATCATTATCATTTTATTTCTTATGTTGCTTAAATGTATTGCCATGCTCCGCGGGGGCATCCATGTGTCAAGAGAAGGAGAAATGGGGGCCAATTGAAAATCAGCGTCAGCCCTCAAGCTGACATTAAGCTGAATTGGTCACCCATTTGGTACAGACGTGGGACATAATTATTAGGTTTAAATTAAGTTTTTATTTTTGTTGTTTTAAAGTTTTAGCTTAATCTTAATTGTCTTGTTTTGTTTTATTTTCTTTTAGTTTAAATTTTTATTATTATTATTTATGTACTGTCTTTGTGTTGTATGTTAATGTCCTGTGTTAGTACCAAATAAAAAAGTGTTTATGTTTATGTTTATGTTAAGTAGGTTAATGTTAGCGATGTGCCGAGACTCGATTCCTGCTTTGGACTCACCTATTCGAATACCAATTTATTTTGATTCGAGTATGCCGGACTCGATTCCGGTACTCGAGTCAGGAAGAATCGATTTTGTACTCGCTGTCTCGAAACTATTATGCGAGTCCAACTGACTCTAGTATTTGAATTAGCTTGACTCGCTCGTACTCGATTTCTGTTGACTTAAGCAATAAAGTGACACCTAAAATAATAGTACATACTACCTAATAGAACAAATACCTAAAGTTCTTAAATAACTAGCTTCTAAAATTATCTCTTTTTGTGATATTACAAACTGACTCGAGTTGACTCTATCCAAAAAAAATAGACTCGGCACATCACTAGTTAATGTGCTGTTGATGAACGACTCAAATAACATGGTGAATCTAGAACAGAGTGAACACTATCCACGCTCTATCTCTTGTCCAGAAGTCCTTAAGAGAGGAAACCCAATAACTCATATTTGTAATACATAACCTACCATTACCAACTATAACGAAGGCTATAAAAGAGTTTGTAAAGAAATTAAAATCTCTTTTTTAGGGTTTGAGTATATTGCTTGTAAAAAATGATTAATATTACCTAAGCTTTTTAAGTTTTCATTGCGTTTTTTTTGTAATTATCCATTAGAACAATATTTTTTCTATATTGTATTATTTTTGAAGATTTAGACATAACCGTTTCTTTATCTAATATAACCGTCATCAACATAGTAGGTTTATTAAAGTCCTTAGAAATTAAATACACGCCTTCTCATTGGAAGGAAACACTATTGAGAGAATGGGCATAAATTAATACACAGTTCAAATGCGGAGACATCGTCTGCTAATTGATCTGGGATTAATAGCATAACGTGCCTTCTGAGCACAAAGGAGCTAAAGATAGTAATTATTTGGTCACCTTTCGTCATTGAAATTTGCTCAATTATCCAAACTATTGCCAATTAATTTCACAGGCTCTGTAGAACTATTATTCGTGAGAAATAGTCAGTTGCGGTTTTGTACAAACACTGAATCTATTCTTAAAGGTAAGTTAAGCCACAGCACCGAAATAAGCTATGAGACGAAGTCTATGTTACAAACTTTATTTAATAAAAAGGAAAAACCCTTCATAAGCAAAACATTGGCCGTATTTTGAAACTGTCAACACCAGATTGAATTTTATTGATGGCACATCACAGAGGATGGATGTTGGACTGGCAATGTAAATCATGAGGGTCGAATTTTCGAGTCAAAGCTTGACTAGTAGTCTCTGGGGCATTACCATAATATACATCTAACGCGTTATAGCCTTAAGTTAAAAACATAATATTTATTCTTTTAACTTAAGGTAACGAACTATTCTAAATCTTTCTACGATTCTTATTCTTTACTCAAGAAATGGTCTAAAAGAACAGATAACAAAGTTTGAAAAAACGAAGTAAAAATAATTACTTTATTATGTTTTTTTTTGTTAGAGTATGTGTATAGTTGATTATGATTTAATAAAAAATGTGGCCATTGTCAGTACAGTCTTAGTCTTTATTTGTTTAAAATTATAAGATGTTAGAATAACGAAATGATCTCAAAGTGATCAGTGTATTTATTGTTTACCTGACTTGTTGTCAATAGCGTACTTAACTTTTAAATATTTTGTGACTATATAAATATATTTGAAGTAAATACGTCTCGTTGAGATATCTCAAACATTGGTCATTTAATCAAGTAAGATAGTACATATCATTCTTCTTTTAACACGTGCAAGACTTGTGACTTAAGGTAAAAAAAAAACTAGCTTATGAACAAAATGTCTCAACTTACGTGTTGAGAATTTGGTTGACATTTGTCACTTTCAGGTTGATTGACTTGTCGGTCATTGTAATTTAGAGGTTTTAATTTAATCATTAAACAAAATTAAAGTGACACTATATAAGTGTACTTACAAATAATTCTCTAATGGTATTAATTCAGGTTTTTCTTTGTTTCAGGTATCTTCTGAATAAATGCATATTATTTAATACATGGCTGAAAATAACACAGTACTCGGATTAAGAAACTCAATCATGTTTGTATTGTTTCTTCCTTTTTGAAGATTAAGCAAAATAGTATGTCAACTTGATGTGACATAGCTCTGCTAATGGTCAATAATTACCCAGGTTAAAATACGAGATTAAATTATCAAAGAAGAGCCACAAATAATAGATCGACATTATCGTAGGCTTGCTGTTATGCTAAGTATTGGTTAGGACTCGAGTTCTGTAAGACCTAATCCAACGACTAGACTTATTTCGGCAGAACTCGCAAGACTCTGACTGAACTTTAATGAATCTTAAGTTTAAAACTTAATCTTTTTTATGAAACAAAAACGCGATCGATTTTTTCCAAATAACAAAATATCTCAAAACAGATTCTTTTGATTGATTTTTTTTTCACATTTGGACTAGATCATACAGACTTCCAATAAACTTCACATTAAACGAAGGCCTCAAGTCTTACTTGTCTTGGTTTTTTGACATTTAAAAGACTAGAGGTGTAATGTCGCATTTTGGTTTCAGTTCGAAAATGAGCGCTTAGCCCTCATTTTCGAGTTAAGATCAGGAAAATTGAGTCTAGAACATCAAAAGAACTCAAAAGACTCGAGCCTTTCCCAACACAAGTTCTGCTACTTTTCAAATAAGAGGCCTTGAATGAATACCTTCATGCCGATATTACAGATTTTTGTTCTCTCGTATTTATTTTATTCTAATTGATTGATTATGATTGAAAGCCATTTGGTTCACCCTCTTAGGCAAAGTTGCGAATGGCTAATGGGAGGCAAAGCAAATAAGATAATGATAATAGTGATCGTAATAACACGATAAACCAAGCCTTACTTCTATAATTGGTAATTATAAAAATAAAAATGATAAGCATATACATACATATAACAGGCATGTCTATGTAAGAACATAATAGAACCAATGTGTCCAAGGTAAGGTCCTGCTTGATTAATTATATAGCCTGTTAAATACTTTCGCTATGGCGATACTTGATTATTTATTTGGTTTTCGAAAGTAAACAAATTTAGCTATTGTTATGTTGCAAGCGTTTTTTCGTGTAAACATTTTATTTTTCCGATATTGACTCTTACGTTCGGTACAGTGGACATTGTCGCACCCACGTCAATGTCGGAATATGTCTTTCATACAAAAGCTCTAATGGAACCGCTTCAATAAATAATGTTACTTATGATTTATATAGGAACTTAACGAGGGTGTGAAGTACATACCTTTCAAAATGTTTTATACGTACACGTGAATGACATTAATCTTATTAAGTAAGAACATCGCAGCAAGTACGTAAAGTGAATTAAAAATATTTTTGAAAACCAAATAATTAGTATTATCATACGTTATTCTTTCTTCAAAATTTAATTAAAAAGAAATCAAACGAAATTTGGTATGGAAGTGACTCTAGGTCTGGTGAAGAACAAGATTTAATTAAAAAGAAATCTGACCATAATACTAAACGAGTGAAGTATTAAATTTCAATAAGGCACTTGTGTCATGGAAATCAGAAGCAACGATGACCCACAACATTCAAGCCCTAACCAATATTAAAATTTCGTATTCCAATTGGCAAAAGTTGTAAAAGGTACGTTAGCTGTAAGATCAAATCAAATAGCTCTAATAAATTTTAATTCTAATTTATTAGAGTGATATACTTACTTAATTCGTTTCTATAGAATCTACTTTATAGAAGTTTATGGATTTAAATTTATTAATCCTGGAAAGCTGACATGACTTTTCTTGATTAAGAATGAAGAGCCTAGGCATCGTGGAATTATCATACAACCGATATGACATGTGCGCGTATCTTGCATCTCACCTCAGTGTCGCCGCTCGCAGGTTATACAGAGGCAGTCATTCTTTAATGCGTGTCTATTGATCAGAAGGCCTAACGTAAGTTTTAAATGTGCATACGTTGCTATTGCCTCCGAGTTAAGATTTTAAGTTAAGACCTTACTTAAATAAATCCACTTTCACGATTAGTGACGTATTTGATTTTTTGAATAAAACACTTTTTTACAGATTTTGCGCATGTTTTATTTTATATTTAATACTGTCGTTTCGACTCCTTTACAGGAGTCGTGATTACAGGATGACTAAGATAATGGTTGTCATGTATTTTCTACTTCCTTTACAATATTTTAATCGGGCACGGTCCTAATTGTAAAATTTTTTATTTAAATAAAATTATTTTTTTAAACTAAATTAAATAAAATGTACTTAATGATAAAACAATTTGAAAAAAAGTGTTTTATTCAAATGAGTAATGTGTGCGGAAGTGTAAGAACTAAGTATTTTATTTTGTTTTTTATAGCCTAGCATTTTTTATTATCTGTACGATATATTTTTCCCGTCTATGTTTATCTAATATCTATCTATCTATATTATCTAATATATTTATTTATATATATCTTATATATATCTATCTATATTTATCTAATATTGTTTGTATTTATTTTGCCTACATCTATCTTTATTTTCAAATCCACTCCTTCCGATTTACGTGCACTTGATACATGTCAGGGATTATTTGAAACAGTTTTTCTGTCCTACTCTCATATTTGTTATTTCAACTGTTGTCGTGAAAATAGATTGTTCTCCCGTGGCTACACAAAAGTCAGGGGATGTAATGACCCCATTGTATTGAATTCTAAACTGTTTATAGCTACTGTTCCTATAACGAATTTACTCGTTTGGTTTCACCAGATAACGTTTTCCCGACACGATCGCAAGTATTGTATAAATTGACAGTTATCGCAAAGGGAAAGTGTCACCATTAACCCTTAAGGATCATTTTATGGATCATTTCGCGCGTACAGCCGCAATTTTTCTTCCTTCCCTTTTTAAGACTACATTTTGTTTCCGACATGACAGGGACTGGCCATCCCGGTTAACTTGTAGGCCCAGTTAGGCAGTAAGCACATAGGTAACACTACTCTTAAAAATAATTTGTCAATATTCCTTTGGGTTAGATGTGTAATTGAAAGTTGTAGCTAGTATTCCTACGGTCTCTCTAATGGAGCGTCTCTCTCTCTTATGGTATAGTAAATGGCAAAAAAATTTTTTTTATATTATAAATAAAAGAAATATCGTAGAAAGTTTCCACTTTTATTTCAAAAAGTAGAACATTACTTATGCAGTATTTCGTTAAAAATAATTCGATACCGGGCTAAAAACTAATTAATCTCTGTGGGTATATCGTTATCTGTATTTTATAATTATAAATAAATTCCGGACAACTTCCAACAATAATTTAGTTCTAAATTAAACTGAGCTAGTACTATGGGTACTAAATAATGTATGGAATACATAAATAAATATATAAACGACCATGACTCTGGAATAAATGTTTGTCACATAAGCTCCTTCCGGGATTTTAACCTGGGACCTTTGACGCAGAAGATAGAATCGCTACCGTTGCATCAAGCGGCCTTCTAAGTCTCATCAGAAACCTTAATGTTAACACTAAAATTCTTGACAGGTTTCAACCTTCAAAGTTCGTTCAAAGTTCTTTCAAGGTTCGTTTATTTATTTATTAGTATTACTTTATTTTATTTCATCACCAACGGATTTTCCGTTTAAGTATTATAAACCTATAAAAGGTAATATATTATTTCTAATATAAAATATCTAACAATGTCCCAATAATGTTAAAGAAATATGCAATATGGCTTTACTTTATGAATATCGCAACATTTTAAGTTTTCAATTACTCTTATAATAATACTTGTAAAAGGTTATAATCGAAATTCTGACAAAATCAGAAATAAATGAAAGGTGCTCTTTTGATTAAATTCTTCGAATTCCGTAGATAGTGAAGAAATTCATAAGCTCTGCAGGAAAATAAACACTTATAATGTGACAAAATAGAGTCAGTTCAGAGGGGCGCATTCTAACCGACTTGTCCTTTTTTCTCTAAGAACGTTAACTTATATTCGCCTCTTAACCATAGGAAACAGTGACAGCACTACCTCCAAATATTTTAAAAGCTTTGTAAATTGTAAAATGCGCGTCAATTTTCTTATGCGCTACGAAAGTTTCGTATGTATCGTCCAACTTATTCATTTTCAGCATTTCAGCTTTGCACTGAAAATTTTCAGCTTAACATATTATCAATGGGTTATAAGTACGAAAACATTGATAGCTATACAAGCAAAATCAATAGACATATTAAGATTGTAATGTAAATAAAAATTAAAAGTAAATATAAAATCAGAATCAACATTAAAATTATGATTGCAGTACGAATAGCTTGGTAGGAAAAAGGACAAATTTAATTAATAATTATTTCAAATATCGTTAAATTGGCAATCATTAGATTGCTAAACAATTCGAATTAATAACCATACTTCACGGTTATTATTTCATCTGTTCATTGTTTAGTAATGAAATGATTGCTAATTTAACGATTTCTGGATTTTGCACCCTTTCATTTCACATGAGTACTTCTGGAAGTTCTGATGCTCTTGTGAATGCCAAAGTAAGCATAATTTGATGTATTTATTTGGTTTAGAATAGAATACGACTTAGATTCAAATGCCTGTTATATTTGCACCAAGGTACCATAAGAGTTAACATTTGATATTAATTCATACTCGTCATTTTCCGCGTTTATGAGTAAAAATTGAAAGAAAAACATTGGACAACATAGTGATCCTATAAAGATTAGTAGATAGGCATTTCATTAACGGTAATCCTAATTACCGTTAATTCATTAACGTTAGTAGCGTTTATCTAAATATGCTAATGTACCAAGTAGCACTATATAAAAGACATATAATACGATATTATATATAGAAATAAAAGTAGCATTTGATTATGTGATCTCTCGACTCAAACCAAGTATATACTCATAACGTCAAAGAAAATAAAAAGACAATAGTAACTAGCTATATAAATTTTTCATAAAGAACAAAATACATTTTAAAATCCAGACCTGCTAAAGCAGATGATTACAAATGGAATCTCGTTTACAGAAAAGTTTATCAGATCTAATTGGCTTGCTTCCTGCAAGTTGCTACACAGGCTTTACTTCGAAATTAAGCGCCCTATCACCTTGTAGTCTTCTTAAAGGATTATTTACTTATTTCATTTTACACTTCAAAGAGCACGGGTAAGACACCCGATTAGCAATCTACTCGGATTAGGCTCTTGACAGTTGAAGTTTCTAGACTGAATTTGCAGTTAGTAGACATGGATTTTGTTATTTCTTCTATGCTTTTACGTAAAAGCTACATTAATAACCATTTTCAATCAAAAGCATAGATTTTTTGTAAAAAATCTGTCAGCCTTGAAGAAATTAAACAATTTTCTTAAAACCCATATTTTTAATATACATACACAAACTGCAGGAACTCACTTAACTTACTTTAATTCATGAATGTTTCCAAAACTCTGAGCGATATCGTTTTGGAAGTTTTACGCTCACTTACACATTAAGCTCAATATTGATTATTTGTTCTCTCTTTTTCAAGTTTTAACCATATGGCTTTTGCCATGCTTTTCCTGCTCACGTAATTTGAATAAGCAGCTTTTATTTAAATTAGATTGATAATACTTAATACTGGAGTCCCAACATACACATGCAATCGGTTAGCATCGAAATGACAGCTCTTGTGAAATGATTAATTAAGCAATAATCTGGAAGCAATCATTACAGAATTATAGTTTAAATACTTTGTCTTGTAGTTTATGTTAAAATCCTAGAGTGAGTATGTTTTTTTTAATATACTTTTACGCCTTAACTCATTGATATATACAACTACTCAATCGATAATCATGAACTTTTGCATACACATTGTCTGGGGTTAAGAAAAGGACAGAGGCTACCTTTCATCCAAAAAAAAAGTTTTGTTCTCGAGGGATAGATATATAACATATTAGCGGTAATTTAAATTAACGCGAGCGAAGCTATTGGAATATAAACTTCTGGTAAATAACGTTGAATTAAATCATAAAGTGAAGTAACTTCATAAATGTTGGCTGAAATAATTGAAATCTTAAGGTAAATAATGTTAAACCTAAGTTCATTAAAAATAACATGTTTTTATGGTGAATTACAATTAAGTTTATAATTAAAAATATTCTCAAAATCAGTCGAATATTTTTTATGCCGCTTTTCGTGGCGATCGATGTTCTAAAACCCCATCAGGTGGCGACGTGCATCACAGTTGATTGTTTAAAAAATCTCCGCGCTCAATTACCTTTAATAATTATTTTCATGGCTTTTTCGACCAAACGGTTAATATTTTATAGTGTCATCAGCTAGTGGCGAGTTGCAACAACATCACTTAATAATGTCGAATTTTTCATAAAAACTTTTAACTCCTTTTTTGTCCTTTTGCTAATGGGGTCTTCGTCTCAAGTGCTTCCAACACCATCTTTTTATTTAAAAGGAAAACATACATAATATATTAGAGAATATTGTAATCTATTTTAGAAAATATAATATTATAGATGCATTAATTAGTTGATCACATAACATTCATTAGATATTATTTTCCTTACTTTTACTATCACTATCTCATATCATCGATTTGTAGATATTTACGAACTAAATGTTCAGCAAAATGAGAACGGCGTGTTTTCAATGCCTACTTACTTGAAATTCTGATTAACGCCCGCCGAAGCTTTTCAATATCTTGATGGCAATTATTAGAGAGGCGGCTCAAAGCAATTCCATCTACTTGTTAACAAAGCTCTTAGATTGATGGTCCTAGGCCCACAGCAACAAGACAAAATGGGGCCCCGCGGGACCGTAATTAATTGCTTTTGCTGATGTTTTAGAATAGATTAAGATCGGTAGTGGCAGACGATCGGTTTATAAAACCATGATTGTGAAATACTAATTGGACACTGGATCCAATAATATAATTTCGATTTCATGGACTGGTTTAGTGCCATTTAACTTATTACCTACAAAATTTTATCGTCAAAATTATTGGTTAAGACACGGGTGTCTTTAATTTTATCAGAAATATGCATTTGTGTATAAGCAATGTGAACTTTATGATCAAAACTAAATTCAGAATTTCGACGCCTGTAAGTTAATATATCAGAACCCGCTTCAGCATTCTATTCCAAATTAAGAAATATACCGGCACTGTTCGCCGCAGAGAAAATATAAAATGGATAAACCCAGAGGAGTGGCTAAAAGGACAGGGATGTGTAGGTAAACCTCTCCGGCGGTGTCGGGGTTAAATCTAATTTTCCCCCCGTTAATGCCCGCACTCCCCGCCCCTCCAGGCTTGGGTGAGCGCGAAAATTGTTACTCCAAAAGTGGAATTTCTGAAGTTCACTCTCTGAGAATCGCTTTTAGATTGGAACGAGAAATGAGATGTTTATTGTTTGCCCTCTTATGCTCCTAATGTACACTTTAGACGAGATTTCGCAGTAGGAAATACTGTGTTACTTGTATGTCAATAGGAATGTAGAGTAGAAGTAGTTCCAGATAGATAATCAAACAGCCACATAGAGGTAAAATATACTGTATTTTTGATTTTTTTGTCTTTGTCTTTCAATAAATTTCCTGATTTAGAATTTGACGTGTACATCGAAAATCTATCATTAATTTTTATGGTAATCATGTTATACATACAGAACTTTTACAGATCGTTTTTGTTACGGGAAATCAAGCAACGTTTGCACTTGTGTACCACCAAGAAACTATGGAAATTTAAAGAAATTATTAAGAAAATTAATAAAAGAAATAAAAAAATCCATGAAAAGAACGTGTGTTGATCTAGTTGATGCTCATCGTGGTCAAATGGCATCATGGTAACGCCACTTCGAGATCCCGAGATCGATTTACGGCGGGGTTAATGTAGAAAAGGAACTTTTCTTTATTGGTTCGGGTTTGAGGCTCTTGGTACCAACTTGATACAGTCTCATAGTGAATTTTGTTGGTAATTATACATTTTCTTTTAGTAAAATACATATATAATAGTTAACGCTTTCGTAACGTAGAGTTAAAACAATTTTTATAGAAATTAGTTATCGCATGCGTGAAAGTATGTCATGTCGTTGCATCTGCAGTCTTTAGCACCCAAAACTTCGCACGGGGTCCACATGACACATTCTCCCAACGGTGCTTTTAGTGGTCCTGCAATTAGAAGCTGATTATAATGAAAGAAATGCAACCGATATGATTACAATACATACATGACTTTAAATATGCTTTTATTTAATAGATCTTTTTAACAGTAATGGTACCTAGTTATCGAGATATTGTTGTTTGTGTTTTTTCAATGTATCGCGGCTATAGCCCGCAACGACGATTTGTATGACGAAATTTAGCATAAAGTACGAAACATAAAATGGATGGGCGACACCAACATCGCAATGGTAACTCAGTACCTGGAGGCAGTGTTCAATTTATTATGGCGAAAACCGACGGCGTAATACCGTGCCGCTAAATTTTTAATTATATAGCGCGCACTGGTGGCAAAGTGCGGCATTTTCGTAAATACACTAATTTTTTGACTTTAATTTAGGGCAATACGCACAAAGACCTTGCTTTTTATTTCGAAAAAACTGTTACATATATATTTTTAGACAAGAAAAAGTTACTTTTAAAGAAGTTAATGATATTATTATAATTGTAAATGATATCATGTTTGTTTTTATAAAAGCTCATAATTGGTTCTAGTGAAGTACTTTTAATGAAGAGATTTGGCTTTAACGAGAAATTATTCCAATAGCCGGTATTTGCAATTATCTATATGATCTACAACAAAAAAATTAAATTAAATTAAGAAAAAAGTAAGTAAACAGGTGGGTTCCCTTCAAAAGTACTCGTGAAAAGAATATATACCTTCATAATCATCACGACATCACAAATCTAATTATTACCTCTACCGAATTCTTGTGGAAATATTTACTAGTAATTTCATTTTACGAGTGCGTTTTTACGAGCAAGTTCGGTTGAATGGCATCGAAAAATCAGTCGATTGGGGTCAACCTACCGTAATTATTTAAGGAAGGTCGGACACTTCGAATCCTTGGGCCATCTTTCGAGTTATTTATGTGAATAATGTTAGTTTTCTTTCTCTGAAATAAGATTTCACGGCAGAAAGGGAACGTTGTTAGTAAGATTAGACTTCGGCTGTTGCTTTTTTGTCATTCCGCTATACACTTTTATAACTGACAAAACTTTTTTTTTAAATAGAAAGAAATAAAGCGAGATAAACTTTACAGAGTATATTCAAATATGGAAATACCACGTTTATAAAAACTCCATTTAAATAACCGCCTCAGAGTGCTGAAAGTATTGTTTCAGTCTAGGCTTACAACCTATAATTACAGTTCCTGGGATCACATAATATAACGAACAGAAAATATTCATTAATTTATATTATTCAATCAAAAGCCGAGGTCTTAATACCAGTCTTAAAATTTTGGTAATTATTGCTTACTTAAATTAAAATTAATACCTGGTAAACGATAATGTAACAGGAAAATTTTCAAACCGGTTTTGTAAGCAGGCTTGGTAATGTAACATTTATGTATCCGAACATAGAGTACTATTACGAATGTTCTGCTTTTGAACTGCCAAAAAGTGAAACTTACAATGATTTATAGCAGCAATCGAAACAATATTTACTAGTGCTTTGTTGATTACCAATATTTACTTTGTCTAAATGCTGTGTATTGCATGAAAACCCAATAATGTTTGAGTTTAAATGTTCAAGAGTTACATGTTTTAATATAGATCAAATTGTGTTTGATTTCATTTTAATTTAAAAGGATTTAACCCATATTAAAATAACTCATTGTTATTTCCAATTTAGTATTTAAAGTATTAGGCCTTTGTAAGTTTGTATGGAACGTGGTGCGCCAAATTTAGCGCTGAGTTGTTTAAGAAAATCAATAAAGAGACCTAAGTCCACAATATCATGAAGACGTAGTATCATTATTTCGCGTCACGTTCGACCGCCAGAGCCGAATTGATTGCGGGTCAATTCAATTAATGCTATTGTGGACTTTACGCTGTTGTAACAAGTAATTTTGTACCTTTCTCCGAATCTTTTCTCCTACGAGAGTTGTCTGATTTATTTTGACAAATATAACGAGGAAGGTAATAAAACTACATTGAATGTTTGCGTGTTGCGTAAGAGATAAAATACTATTCAGTTATAGTTAAGAATAATGATGCTCGACGAAAAATGTCATGATTAAATATTTGTATATACCAATACCAATCATATTTATAATAATATAAAAAGAAGTAATAAAAGATGGCAGATAACAGTGTATGAGTAATTTGAGTAATACACTGTTCGTTTCTCAAGTCAACTCTAGTTTGTTTGAGAATTACCGGTTATGTTTAGATATTATCTATATTACCATTATTAACAACTTATTCATAAAAAGTTACGTCTGCTGAAATGCAAGTTGCAAGCTAACTAAGCAGAGCCTGTCCTATGGGTACTTAATAATGTACAGAATAAATAAGTGAGTATATAAGACCAGACGAGATTTTGTATGGAAATATTATGTTGAGAGCGTAGTGTGTTGGGTAAACAGCTGTCTAAAGTTATGGTGAACAGAAGAGTAAGCGTAGTGACAATTAATTAGGTATGGGCTGGATAGCTTACATTTCCGGTACATATAAATAAAATTAAAATACTTCTTTATAAGAATATTTAAATATTGATTTATCATACATATGTTGTGGAACTCATATTTTTCTCTTAATAAAGATTTTTTTTTCTTAATAAAGAAAATGATTCATTCGTATAAAATTGCTTCAAAGTCATAGCATCTTATACTTAGTATCCTTTTTACCTGTACACAAATTCTACTAAGTATATTTCTAAGACGGTTAGCAAAGACGGAGCGTAACTTTAATGGGCTCTGACGACGCTTGACTTCGCAATTGGGTTGTAGCTGAAAAGCGTGTTAAGAACTCACATGTATCCGCAATAAATTACAGAAGGTTGGCGTCGCCCGACGTGTATATGCCCGCCTATCTAGATAAAACTATAAACTTATAAAACGTCAATATACTTTTAATATACGGTCATTATTTTAATGACCACCTGGCTGCCTCTATTATGTTCAGGAATTTTTATGCACCCAATAAACATACGGTTTAAAGTATTTACACTCATAAATGAAAAGGAGACATAACATAGTTCCACTTAAATTAGAGCACTTTGAATCTAGGTAGGTGAGTAAAAGAGACGACAAAGGCGAGAAACCTGCGGCACCAATATCTGCGCAGTGAATGGGTCAGGTTAAAGACCTGTCCAGATTAGCTCTGGGAAAGAAGGATTTAAAGAATGACTACCTACCTTCAGTCACGAAGAAGTAACTAAAGAAGAATAATCAAGGTATTTTAAGCTACATTAAGGGATTGCAAAATTGTGTTCACAAGTAAATAATGTGGCAGGTTATACCGAAGACTGCGGGCCGAAATCTTTTCTGTCATATGGATAAATTTATTTTTATGACTATAGAGATTAATAGCATTGCATAAAAAGAGAAAAGCGATCAAGACTCTTTGAAATATATACTAAAGAGCTAACCCTGTGTCAAGTTGATATAGAATTTGTACACCAAACTAAATAACATTAAGAAAAGCGTTTTGGTTTAAGATCGAAGTTTTTGTCGTAAATGGGAAAAGTAATAAATATACTTGGTCACACTTATGGTGCGTTTTAGTAAAAGCTTAAATCATGTGAATACGAATACCGCTCTTCGATTTTTACCCTAATAATGTTATTACTACAGTCACTACAGGAGTTCAGACCTACTAGTAATGATTGCCATAATTAACCCACTGGAATATTGGCGGATATGTACATTGTGGGTTTTTAGCGGGTAGTGCTTCTTGCAAACGCTGGTTGGGACTTCTTTACTCCCGCCAATGTAGGTTAATAAATCGTTTTTCCTTCAACAAAAAAGTGCCCTGCTATCTCTTTGATTAAAAATCTCAACCTGAAAAAAGAAAATCTAAGACATCCATGTTCAAGAGGTTGCAAAGAAATTGACTCGTAATTATCGTATACGGCAACTGCTCAGTAACCTCGTTTAAGCAGTTTAAGGAAAAGTACCGATCGATTCGGCTATACGTACACGCGAGTATTATTCAATGTGCGCATTCAAAGAGTATTACAGGTATATGTATGGTATGATAACTTTTTGTTCTTAATAACTAGTTGTCATAAGTCAATATCACTTTGATATTTGTGTAGTTATATCAAAAATTGATATTGATGTCTACATCTACTTTTTACACATTGCGCTATTTTACTGAAAAGATGCACCCAAATAAACTTTTTCAACCAGCTATTACGATATGTGTTCACACGATGGATATATTTTAAGTGAATTTGAATAAAGTATAAAGCATGTAAGCATGAAAGAAAGAAACGCTTTTGTGATCGGTATATTATTCAATACAATTGACTGTCTATACATTCACAATTTTCCATTCAATAATCATATTAACGGGTTTAGGAAGCAATAGCTCCTATCTTCACTTTTGACCATATTGTAGATAAAACATTGGTTTTTAACTTTGTATATAACAAAAAACCAGCGCTGCGAAAACAATTGCACTGACCAATAAACAATACGTTATTGGGACGGAATAAGAACAATAATACCTACTAACATAAAAACTGGTTATTATATAGGCAATTATTCCAAATTTTATTTTAGACTGCCATATAACAGCATTGTAGAAAGTCCATTCTTTATTTTTAGTTTACACCTAAAAAGAAAGACGTGTATTGTACAACAAGAGAAGAGCATAAAAGAAAACCTTGCTTCAAAAAATACCTAGAACTTAACGGGTTCATACGAGCTTTTGATAAGGTTGTAGGGTAACATAAATACAAAAACGAATAGCAATTGATGACCCTCTCTTCTATTAAAATCTAGCTGTAAGTAAGTACACCACGCCTGTAAAAAGCAATCTAAAATAAATATGAAGCATTCAATGAAAAGTGAAAGGAGTTTCTCAAAAACGATCAATACGAGACAGTCTTTGAAATATCACTAGGTCCTGAGGAAACTGCCGCAAGGCCACGAAAGCCACCCCATCTATCAATCAAGCATGCAAAGTGTTGGGGCGTGCCGTATACCAGTAGGTATAAAGCTAAGTTATAGTTCTCAACTAACTATAAAGTTTTCAATTTCTTAGCTGATATTAAATTGTACGTGTTACGGTTTGAGGTGAAATTTATTGACAAAATTTGGACATATTGACTGGTCATTAACTGTATCTAGCAAAAACTTTTGCGCGAAGTAATTATTTTGAAAAGTGATGGAAAGTGCTTGATTTCCACCGGACCAGGCAATGGAGTTTAAATAATTTACTTAATCAGACTTTATTAATTCGAGAAACTATTAGTATGTTTATCAAATAATAGTCATAAAACTGATTGTAATAAAAAACGTAACTGCTACTCAATTACTACTGTCAATTTTACTTAATATCCAATATGCTTATCAGTTAGATTAAAAAGATATCCTACTACTGATACTACATAAAGATAATCTTTACTATATCTATACTGATTGTACCTAATCTTTCTCTTTATACTGATTAGGAAATGTAATTCTCCTTGATTAGTAATAGATTAGTTAGTAAATATTTCTCACATTCACACCTATTAGTCTAGCCCAAAGTAAGCACTGTAAGGCTTCTGTTACTACGGGGTAACGAATAAACATATATATACCATACTTGGATATTTAATATTTATAGATATATATATAAATACCCATGACTCAGGTACACATGGTCGTATTCATTACACAAACATCTGCCCCTTCTGGGACTCGAACCTAGGACCTTCGGTGCGAAAGGCAGGATCGCTACCGTTGCACTAAATGGTCGTCAATATATTCAGTTCTTCGTTTTCACTCTTTTAAAAGAGTAGAAATGTCAAGATTAAATATAAAAAAAAAAAACAATAATAAGTGGTGTCGTAAATTCGGTAAAAGCAGGAATTGAAATACTATATTATTTATGTTATTACCTTTATATAAGTATACTATAACCTATTTAAATATTACCGAATTTTACAAAATAAGCATTATGTGTTACATTATTTTTTAACATATAACAGATAATATTGATAAGTAAGCCTTAACAAGAACGGTAAAACAGCAAAATTATGCTGCGAATAAAATGAAAAGGTAAGAATTTTTCAATTACAACTATATTCATTCAGCAAAGGAAGCTTCCATTAATATTCTCAAAGATATGAATGCCTTTGAAGAGATCCCTAATTACAAAAAGGCTACAGCGGATCTCAAATGCACACACAAGGCAAGGAAAAACTGAAGATCAAGATAATATTAGCGGAAGGTCCATGAAAATAACATCCTTTTCGTTAAGCAAAACAAAATTTAAATTGGAAATATTGTTGTGCAACCCAGTCACTCGATCAAAATCTCTGGCGGTGAGAATATTATCATAATTGATTCTGAGGGCCAACGCCTTTTTCGGAATTCTGATACTCCTAGAACTTTATACCGGGCTCTGAGTTTCCAATGTTATAAATTGGTTTAGATATTGAGTTTTATGTTATAGCGGCTATTAACATTTTACTTTTTTTTAAAAGGAAAACCGTATTTTCCCACGTTTTTCTCAGGTCGCTTTCTTGTTTGTCTGTCTGTCTGTGCAGTTGGATTCTTGCAACTCAATTTTGTGGCACTTCCCGGCCACCTAGCAAGCTAGAATTTTTGGAGCAAGTCAGAACCCGATGACAATGCATCCTAAAACAACTTTTAACTTTCTACGGCCACTTTCAGGTCAACTTTCGGCAACTTTCACTTTTGTATGGGGCTTATCCAATTGTTGCGTAACACATGGTAACTTCGTTGAGCTAATAATTAAAAATAATAAAATAATAATACTATACCCCTCGTATGGCCCCGCCGAGTTATTTTATTCTTTTTTGGTCACTGAAAAACGTGGGATTTTTAGATTTTTAAATCTAGTATTATTTATAAGTATAATTGATTTTGAACTCATGTCAATATCCCAGTTTGCTTTGATTCCTTACGATGTTTATATTCGTATATACACATTATATATTGCAGATAGCTATAAAACATATTAAAATGTTTATTGCATCCCTAGTTTACCATACTGAAAATATTGTAAAAAGTTATTTTAGGTTCGCATGAAGTCATAGATTATAAAATATAATTATACCTAAAAAAATATAACAGGTTTGCTAAACGTAATCTTATCGTATCCATTATATTTGCGTTACGACTTGTTTTGAAGCGTCCTATGAAAGCAATTGATCATTGGTAATCTCATTAGTTTTGAGTGCTTCTGAAGTTCAAAGTTCCGTAATAAACTTGCATTAACCCTCAATTTGAATACGGAACTCAATTAGGAAGCAGTTTTTACGTTATTATTCCTCTATTATTTTCTAAAAGTACGTAAAAAATAATGTGCATTGGCGTCAAGTTAATTAATAATTGCTAATTCCAATCAATAAGGTAATAGTTTAGAAAGAATAACAACACATATTTAAATAAATAGAAATGAGGCTTATATTTGCAAAGGCCGTCATTGGATGGGGCCATAAATTATTTATGATCTCCTTTAGGCTTCGGAAAGTGCATTAAGCAAAACAGCATTTCTTAACGCCCTAGCTCGGTGTGGTAGGCCTGTGTTACTAGAACTCAAGTAAACGAGGTACTCGAATTTCATGAGGTACATCTTCATTCGTCCTACCGTCTTATAAATTACATTTACAAAATACAAGGTCAGCTAATTCCGAAAGTTATAGCAATGTAACTATTATTTAATGAGTGCCATTACTTATATTTTTACCCTTTTAATTAAAAATATGATATTACTTAAAAGATAAGGAATCATACCTTTACTTTATTGAATTATTAAAGTTTCGACCTGTAATGTATCACTGCGCCAATGCAAATTATTTTTATGTAGGTACTTTTAGTAAACAATAGAGGAATAATAATGTTAAAAACTGTTTCTTAATGAGTTCCGTATTAAAATTGAGGGTGAGTGCAAATTTATTACGGAACTTTATACTTAAGAAGCACTCAAAACTAATGAGATTACCAATGTTCAATTGCTTTCATAGGACGCTTCGAAACAAGTCGTAGAGCAAATATATGAATACGATAAGATTATTGTAGGTTTAGCAAACCTGTTGTATCTTTTTAGCTAAAATTATGTTATAATCTATGACTTGATATGCTAGAGTTGCAATAAACGCTTTAAACATGTGTAAATATCTGATAACTAGATTTTGCAAAACGTTTTAATAGAATAAACAAACCACAATTAATAACAAAGAGCGTACACAACTTATAATCCTGTGCTACGAACAAACTTGTGAACATTAAAATGTTTTACTTCAAGAAAGATCGTTTGGAGAATTGTCAAAAGTTGTCTGTTATGGGTGTGCCATTAATTTCAACACGAATTCCTAAATTAACAACTCCGAAGTTCCGAAGTACACAACTTATATTCCAACATAATGCTAGCTGCCAGTTTTTAAAAACCAAACAAATATTTCGAATTGTAGAATTAAATTTCAATTCTTACTAACGTTTTCAATCTCTCACACCATTTTCCCCGTTCATAATTTAATGTGCGGACAAGAGGGAAATCCATAAAATCTAATGGGAAAATTCCACAGTACGATGAGCCTTCAAGATTTATATTAGTACTTAAACGACTGCGGTAGTGCCTGTTTAAGCTTTATTACGTTTCTTCGAGATTGAAATATTACGAATGCCTCACAGGTATTACTTGGAATTGAAATTGGTGTTTGTCATGACAATGCTGTTCGTACGAGAATATAATCAATGTACATACTATTCTGGGGTGATTTAAGTTAATAGAGATTTTTTCTACTTAAATTCAGAGCTTTTCGCATTTTAAATTATAAAAACATAATATATCAAGATACTTTTTAGTTATCAGAAAAGGCGTTTAAATCCACTGGAATGACTTGATTCGATAAAAATGATTATAATAAAAACTTAAATGTAATGGCGTGCATCGTTGGCCCTTGTCAAAGCTCTGTGTTATCTATACTAGAAAGATCTTTTAACATCATCATTTTTGGTAATTCCGAATAAAACTACAATAGTCCCTTCACTAGAAGGCGCTGACAATGCCTCCTAAAAAAAGGATTCATATATCATTTTATTAGCATCCTATATTATTTAGCAATGAAGTGATGAACTGCAGGAGGTAAACAATTAGGCCCAGAGCTGGGTTATGTAGCAGAATCAGGCTTTAAGAGTTGCCTAAAGGACAATCCTCTAGGCGATTAGAAAAAAATACTGATTACAACTACCAAGATTAGTCCATACCAAGTCCCTGAAGGTTAGTCGCAAAAACGAACTGCATAACTCACACAGTTCAGCAGAGCATAACCAGCGCGATTGTTAGTGCCTTAACTTGATTTTTACCAGGTTATTTCTTCTGTATTTATGACAGTAACTTCTTGTAAACTGTACCTTACAAACATTCACACCTTGATAAAAGGTAAGGTTGGTAGCGAGCTTCGATTATAAAAGCCTACTCATATTTCAAATCGGCAGGGATAATAGTTTGATGGAAATATCCAATATTCTTGCAAAATATGTTGTCTCTCATTTGTTCATATAAAAACAAGAAAAAAAAACAACTAAGAAATTCCACATTAATTATGTACGAGAACTTGTTTTGTTCTAACTAAATCTAAATTTTATTTGGCACCAGCAGCTTGGTATTGGCCACATTGCAAAAGAAATCAATCAGGTCTCATAAAAGCTTGGTTTACTATTATTCCGGATTGTTATAATGCCATATCCAGAGTGGCACATCAGGATAGACTAGTATAGGGAGGTCAGAAACTGTAACAGGAATAATAATAATAAACCGTGTCGGTGACTTTACAGAGAAGTAATACTGAATTTACGGTTTTAAAAAACAATTCATTACAGTTGACTAATTTAACCTTACTCTCTTCTAACGAACAGAACTTTATTACTGACTCGGAATGGAAAATGGATATTCAAAAATATTAACACGTGGACCTTTTCTGATATTTTCAGATTAACGACTACATTATAAGAATTTATAAACTCTAAGAGAGAGTCCAAAGACGGGCAGCCTGAATGGTTTATGAACCGTGTGTATGGATTTCAAGGACAGACTGCATAGTGGTTTGATGACATTAAATAAAATAAGTTTGTGGTATAAAGGAATACAAAACGTTCCTTGAAATAGCCTTGGGATGGAACAAAGGAGTAAACAAGATGACTACATCTGGTAAAGTTGAAAAGGAAGTTATTTAAGCTGCAAATGAAATTGAGGTACGTGATTGTATTAGCGCAGACCAAATATAAACGGGAGTTGAAATGTCACTCAAGTTTAATGAGCTGATCCTCCGTAAGATTAAAATAGCAGCCGTTAGCGTTATCGAGAATAGGAAACAACAGAGTTGCTTTAACATATAATTTGCTATTACTAGTCTGTAATTACTGTCCCCAATAAAGGCAATTGCTTAACATTATCCCTAAATGCAGAATAAATGCCCGACGAGCTATAGGATATTGCGGTACCATTTGATTTATATGTATATTTCTTCTTCTTCATCTACTGCCTCTTCATTTTGAAGATAGTCCCGGTATTGTAGATCATCTATATACAAGTGCAACGAAGATTCTTTTTTATATTTTGAATGGGTTCGCTCTTGACTCCAATCAAGCCCGGGGGCCAAGACGATCCACGATGGAACGAGCTAACCCAGAAGTTGTCTGGTCACTTTGGCTTTTAATACGGACGGGTTATAAGTACTTGTAAATACAGACGCAGGTAGGGAGTTTCACTCCTTTGCTGTGCGCCTTTTAAAAGATGTTGAGAAGCGCAAATTTCGACTCATAGAAACGATAATGAGGATAAAGAGGGAATTTTCCCTACTTTGGGGAAGTCCCAAAAACGGTAAATTTGCAAGAAGAAAGATATTGCAAACGAATTTGGTGCTTGCGCCCGTACAAATAACGGTGAATTGGAGATTGAATAACTATGTTAAGACATGCCAGAAAAATATAAAAATTTACTGTATTAAAAGCATTTCTGAGTCCAACAATATTAATATCGTTGAATTTCCTGTCTGAGTTACCATCAGTCATTTAGAATAAAATTGGAAGGAAACCAGACTTGAGAGGCTGAAAGAGAGATATAGAGCTTAAAAACCTTAGATAAGAAGTAAATACGAAAAGAAATAGTTCTTAATACACAAAAATGTTATTGGATAAATACTTACCCGATACTCTTATTTAATCTAGTAGATTCTCCATTTTATCTCTATGGGGTAGACTGAGATTGCATTGTCTGTGTGTAAAGGCTGTATCTTACCAGATGGAGTTCATTACTGCCTTTGGGCGTGCCTAGAGGACGTATGCGATACTTTAGAATGCAAATGCGTACTCGTATTTCAAAACAGCCTCCGTTATTGCAACCTGAGATTTGAGCTATCGTTTACAAAGAGAGTTATTGTTAGGGAATGGAATGCCTTGAGGGTCAATTAATAAAAACATTAGCGTTCCAACCTTCTTCTTAGGGTAGGTTAGTAATAACATTTAGTGAACCAAGCGTAGGTAGTTACTCTGTCTTGTAAAGCTGCCGCGAAGGAAGATTCACTACACTCGATTTTAATTGCGTGATTTTACGCCCATTTATCTAAGTAATATATATTTTTATCAATTTATCATTGTTCTGTGAAATTTTGGTAATAAACCATGGGTTTAAACTAGCCTCTTCGATACGACAATCTATATCTGTCATCTAGTTCACTTGTTCATTTAGTTCAACTGTTCAATTAGCTTATTTATTATGCCTACACAAATAATTGCATTAATATTGAATCACGTCTGGATTTTAATATCTTTTTTCAGAATAATTTCATACATTTACACATTTACTGGCAACTTATTTATTTCAATATTGCTGGATTCTTCAGACGCGCTAAAGTAACTTCCTTTTTAATTTACCTCGGGGACGGGGTAGAAAAATAATTTATGTAGCAAGTAATATTCGAAATTGTGATTAAATATTAAATAAGTTAAGATTTTTTTTACAGGGTTAAATAAGGAAAAAAATCGCGCTGCGTTAGGTTAGTCAGACAGCTTGTTGCCACATAATAACTGTATGCCACATAATTGATTATAAATATATATATTCAATTGTGTGGCATACGATAAGTCAAAAATGATGTATATATTTAATGGCATTAGGTGAACGGTTACGATTTTGAAAATCTCGCTATCAAATGCGCGTAGCGGCATATGTTTGTGTGATAAACATAAGTATTTTGTTTCCGAGCAGCCATGAGGTTGCTTATTTCAACTAATTATTTAATATCAATAGTACAAGCTGCTTACTACATTATTGTAGTTAGTTGTACAGATATTCTAAAATAAAAACTGGTTGGTTGCCTGTAAAGTCGGTATACGGGCGAAAGTTTTACGTGACAACGACTTTGAGTGGTAAAATAATTTTAATGTGAATATTCATTCGTATAGAAGGAAGAAGGATGAAATAATAGTAACAATTTAAAACATTTATTTATACAAAGAATTATATTTAAAACATTAATTTATAGGCACGCGTCCCTTCCACTTTTTATGTCTGTCTCTCTCGCTCTTAGGCGGGCTAACCATGCCCGAGTGGAAGGGACGCGTGCCTCTCACTCGCTCTCATTGTAAGCGCATAACGTGAGCGGAGCGTAACGCAGTTTCTTGAAGTGTCACCCGGCAAACCAATTTATAAGACGTTGTCACGTCAAAATTTATAATACTTTTTGAAGGAGGTTACAAACCTTGCAGTGAAATTCTATGAATGCCGGTAGTGATGATAACTGTAAACTAGATGTTTTACTGGTATTGTTGCCTATTTTAGCACTACAACTCACTTTTTTGTTTCCTTCAGTAATTTAGTTAGTAATGTTATGTGTAAGATGTGGATGTAGGTCTTTATTCCCTTAGGTATACAATAAATATTATACATCAATAGTTACCTAATCATTTATTTATTATGAAATTACCAGAAATAGAAAATTCCTTTGAAATTTCTTATTACATCCCTAATTAGTGAGACATATATGAAAGCTGTATGTATCCGATCTTGCAATTCATCCACAAAATTACTTACTTGAGCTCATGTCTTATTTCATTACCTCGTTTAACAGCATATAATATCTTACAACCCACGTTGCCTCTGTGCGTCACTACAAGCTTGTTAATTTCCGTTTTAATATCAGCTTTAATACCGCGGCACAGGATTCACATTAACTCCGCCTGTGTGCAGCGCCACTCATACGTAACATCACTTTATTATGTTAAAGCATGGTACAAAAAATAAACTCCGAGACTTAGTGAAGGAAATTTGTTTGAAACAGCTCTAGTATGAAAAGCTGCACTACGAGCGCTGTGTATGCTGTTATTCTTTGGGATAAGTATGATAGCTGTTTTTAAAATGTTAGTATTAAATTTAGTGTTTCTTTTTCTTACATGTATGTTGGTTGTTTTACATTGAATGAAACTTTTGTCTTTTTTATCAATATCAATTTAGAAACTCTTATTTTCTTCTCTGTGTATATCTTCCGGAGGACTTGGGCTTCCAATTCCCAGGGGGGTGTACCTGCCAGCGTGCATACCGTTGCCCATGAAATAGTGCGATATCCTCGGATTATTCGGATTGCCATTGTCTTCTATGCTCGCCTCAGGTTCGCCCTATTCTTGATAAGAATATCAAATCACCAAACTGGGCAATAATTAAGAATAATCATTGCCCAGATTCATGAATATAATCATGAATCATGAATGATGAATGATAATCATGAATAACCAACGGGAGCTGGCTCTGGGCCACCTAGGTTGATCAAGAGTTTGCTCATCGCTCCGGCCCGCCAGTCTTAATTAACATTGGGACTAGTTGCCTGAAGTGCTCATTAACATTCTACAAGCATTCCAGGACTAGCCCCAGGTATCTGAAGTGCGTTTTAAATGCAACATCTTGTCCTCCTATCTCTATAATAGCCCCTGTTCTTGGGCTCTTTCTCGGCTTGTGGAAGTATGTGGCCTCGGTTTTATCCAGAGCAACTGCTAAGCCATCTCCTTAAAACGCGAGATGATCAACGCCATCCCAACTCTTGCCAATCATCTCGTCTCAAGAAAGCTCTTGCCCCGCGCAGTAACCGACGTGTCGTCTGCATAGCAGAAAATCCCCATGCGCCGACCTCCTGTGGAACCCGATATAAGTTCTTCCAGTAGCTTTATTTCCATATTGTCAGGGGAAGCCTGGGATTTCATCTTCCTCCTAACCATCCAGTACGGGAGGCCCCATGGGTCGCGGTCCAGTCCCTTCAGAAATTCCCCCAAGCGCAGCATTTGGCTTTACGAAGGGTCGTGTTAAGCGTCTTTTTATCTTCTCTACCGGGTGAGTAGCGTTTCCCATTCCCCCTGGACTTGGTTCCATCGTCTGCTACACAACTGGAGAGTCCGGCGTGCACTTAAACATGAAGTCCTGAGTGACCCCAGTTTCTCCGACCACCAGTACTCGTTTGTCTTTGGTGGCGTACCCGTCATCTTTGGCATCGACGCGTCACAGACGATGGTAAGGAACTTCGTGAGTCTGTGTACTCGTTCCCCAAATGAGGGTGTCGATAGTTCTTTCCTCTACTCCTCCTGTACCAGCGCTGCCTTTTCCGCCAGCTCCCTTTTAAGTTTTGTGTGGGCACACCGCGGGAAGAGTGCTTGTGTTCTTCGCACCCCCCTGACAGTTGTGTTCTTTCCCGTTCTTTCCGTTACCTCGAACCTAATCGCTATCCATCCTTAGGATAGCGATTCTTTCCGACCATCCTTAATACTTGCATAAATACTACTACTAAAATCATAATAAAATAAATTATAGTAACATTATTATGTTAGGTTCTATTTTTAATTTACACTGAAATATAATCATAAACCCTATATTTTTATCTCTTCCTTAATTTTCTATATAATTTTTAATTTCAAATTAACCAAGGGAAGTTCCGGCTACTTTGCATTCACTTATTATGAAAATAAAATATAAAACGGAAACGGAAATGAGTATGAGCTAAAATCGAGATACCCCCTCCATCTTGAAAAAGAAAGAAAGATGGCGCACTGGCTGACTGGGACATTTTGTGCGAGAGCATCGAACTGTACAGTCGGGAGTAATAAAGAACGTGTCTACAGTGGCGATTGTGTTTTACTGAGGTGGAGGTTTACTATAATTATTTGTTTATATTTAACCTAAATAGAAAAATATTATGTCAGCGATAGATGCAAATTACGTATGTTGGCTATACGAAGACCGCTGACGCCACCCTTGCAATTAGGCCATACCTAAATGTTGCAACGTGATGAAAATGTCAACGCTGCGGAACGTGAGTGCTGCCGCCTCGTGCCATCATCTAGGCCATCCGTCTGGACGCCATCACCACTCACTTCGTATCTAACATCGATCGGGTCAATTAGTCTTAGTTAGTTATAATAATTATATTGTAATTTTTCTTTAATTAAATTAGTTTATAAAATTATTTCGGTTTTTTTTAAGACCTGCGGCTGCGACCTTCGTAATTGGCGCAGTCGGTAGGATATTCGCGGTCGGTTTCGCGCTACATCCAGGAAGATTTCCGTAATTGCACGAGCCGCCCGAGTGGCTATCAAGTCGCGCTACGAATATCCGAACCAGGAGGAGCAGCCAAAGGGTCCAGTATCCAGACCTCGATACGCCAGAGCCGAAATGTTTATGTGAGTACACTTGAATCGTTCTCGTGTTGCCTCCTATCCCTAGTTTAATAACCTTACCTTGATTTTTTTTCACCATTTTTCATCCTAAGAAAATTAGGTCCAGCGTTTCTGCTTCACATCAGCAGTCTCGCAGGAGAGAATTAGTCGATAGTAATAGATCTAGTTTAGAAAGTATCCCAGAAAAAATGGAAAAGAGCCCAGACCTTATCCACAAGGCCTTACGCCTTGTTCCCGATTTTGACGGTAACGCGAATGTACTGACAAGATTTATAAGAATTTGTGATCAGTTATGTAACGAATTTCTGAGTGATGATCCAAATAATCAATTAATTAATTTATATTTATTAAATGGCATACTTAATAAAATTACCGGTCCAGCCGCTACTATTATAAATTCAAATGGAATCCCTGATAGTTGGATCGGCATTAGAAATACTTTGATTAATAATTTTGCTGATCAAAGGGATGAAACCGCCCTTTACAATGACCTATCTTTAGCTAGGCAAGGTAACAGTAGTCCTCAAGAATTTTACGATCAATGCCAAAAGCTTTTTAGCACGATAATGACCTATGTCACACTCCATGAGACAATAGGTACCACTATCGAAGCTAAACGCACATTATATAAAAAGTTGACCATGCAGGCGTTTGTACGAGGTTTAAAGGAACCACTTGGATCTCGTATCAGATGCATGAGGCCAGAGAGTATAGAGAAAGCATTAGAGTATGTGCAGGAAGAATTAAATATACTTTATCAACAACAACGTAGCGATAATCTACCTAGACCTCAAATGGGGCTACGCCCGCCTGCCGCACCTGTAGGTTTCTCACCGATAAGACCAATTAATTTTAATGTACCAATGCAAAGTTTGCAGCCCATGCAGCGATTCGCGCCGCAACCGCCACCAGCACAAAGGTACGTTCAGCCGCAATCGCAACCCTTTAAATTTAATACGCCTAATAATAACTTCCAACAGCGAATGCCATCTCGCACACAGCAGATGTTTAGTGCACCGCCAACGCGCTATAACCCCCAAAGTAATAACTTCAGGTTACCACCTAGGAATCAACCCCAATTCTCGAACCCTAGACCTATGAGTGGAGTACAGCATTTTACACCAAAAGCTCTACCCCCTACTTTATCGGGACACGATTGGCTTAGATTCGGGAACCCGCAACCAAATAATTATTTTAAAACCCGTGAAGTTAATTTAAACGAGTGCTCATATTATGATGACTTTTATTACCAAGACAATTATTACGACGTAGATTATAACAATGACGTAAGTGACCATAACTACTATGACTCGACGTATGACTATGACGATAGAGTTCAGTTTTATGAGAATGCCACGAGCCCAGAGTCGAATGACGAACCGCAAGCGTCATGTTCCAATACAGATTCGGATTTTCAGAAACCGTGCCCATCAAACAAATTAAAATAGAACTTAATTTGCAAACGCAAAGACAGTTACCTTATATTCAGATTACAAACCCACCTTTAAAGTTATTAATAGACACGGGCGCTAATCAATCATTTATTAGTCCGGAATGCGTAAACAGATACTTTCATAGTTATTCTTTAGATTACGATCCATTTGAAGTAACTAATGTTCGCGGCACAAGTCGCAATGAGTATTCCATTACACTTCCATGTTTTTCTGAATTTAAAAATCATGAGCCTATTAAATTATTCGTATACCGTTTTCATGATTATTTCGACGGACTTATTGGACTAGATTTACTCACGAAATGGGAAGCGAAAATAGACTTAAAGAATCAGTTGCTTAACACACAATACGCGGTCAACCCTATTCAGTTATATAATTCAAGTAATGTTAATCTTTACGAGGATATTATACCGGCTCATTCCTCTAAATTTGTTCGTATCCCAATAAACGCCCCGGATGGCGATGTATTAGTAGAAGAGCAGGTTATTTGCAATTGTCTTATTCAGGAATGCGTCACATCCGTAAGAAATAGTCGTGGAATATTAGAAATATATAATTTGTCCGACAATGACATAATATTTTCTCTAGACCGGCCAGCGCAAGCGGAGGTATTGAATATCGAGTGCACTCGCACCGGGCCGCCGCCTACGTCACGCGCACGCGACGTCTTATCGCGCTTACGGACGGATCATATGAACGCCGAGGAAAAGGCCAATATAGAGGCTTTATGCTCACGTTACGCCGACGTATTTTATTTAGAAGGCGAACAATTAACTTTTACGAATAAAATTAAACATTGCATCAAAACGACCGACGAAGTTCCCATTTACACGAAAAGTTACCGCTATCCCTTTGTGCACCGTAATGAGGTTCGTGATCAAATTGCTAAGATGCTAGACCAGGGTTTAATAAGACCTTCTACCTCAGCATGGAGCTCACCTATTTGGGTGGTGCCAAAGAAATCCGACGCATCAGGAAAGCAAAAATGGCGAATAGTTGTGGACTTTCGTAAATTGAACGAAAAGACTATTGACGACAAATACCCAATTCCTAACATAACTGACATCCTTGACAAGTTAGGGAAATGCATGTACTTTACGACCTTGGACCTGGCATCAGGCTTCTATAAAGTCGAACTTAATGAGGCCGATATTTCGAAAACCGCCTTTAACGCAGAACATGGACACTATGAATTCTTAAGAATGCCTATGGGTCTAAAGAATAGTCCTTCTACTTTTCAGAGAGTTATGGATGATGTCCTCAGAGGTCTCCAAAATGATATTTGTATAGTATATCTTGATGACATAGTGGTTCTAGGAACTTCTTTGCAAGAAGCTATTAATAACCTTGAAAAAGTACTACAGAGGTTACGAATGTCCAATTTTAAAATACAAATGGACAAATCGGAATTTTTAAAATTAGAGACTAACTATCTAGGCCATGTCATAACAAGGGAAGGCATAAAACCCAACCCTGATAAAATTTCTGCCATAGAAAAATATCCAATTCCAGAAACTACTAAACAGATTAAGCAATTCTTAGGGCTCATTGGATATTATCGCAAATTTATTCCCGATTTTGCACGTATTACTAAACCGCTGACTAACTGTTTAAAAAAAGGCAAAAATATTACCTTTGACCACGACTATGTTAATGCATTCGAGAAGTGTAAGACCTTACTGACAAATGACCCCATTTTACAGTATCCCGACTTCAACCGCGAGTTTATACTAACAACAGACGCGTCTAATTTCGCTATAGGAGCCATACTGTCCCAGGGACCTATAGGATCAGATAAGCCTGTTTCTTTCGCTTCGCGAACTCTTAACGATAGTGAAGTCAATTACAGTACGATAGAAAAAGAACTTTTAGCCATAGTTTGGGCTACAAAGTATTTTAGACCATATTTATTCGGCCGTAAATTTAAAATTCTTACAGACCATAAACCATTGCAATGGATGATGAGTCTGAAAGAACCTAATTCTAGATTAACTAGATGGAGATTAAAATTGAGCGAATATGATTTTACCGTCATATATAAAAAAGGTAAAAGCAATACGAACGCCGACGCTCTTTCTAGAATCGAAATACATAATGAAGAAATTAGTTCAATAGTCGCGAATTGTTCAGATAAACCACCATCCTTGTTGTCAAACTCAGAAACTGTTACTGTCCATACTAGCCACGAAAATCCTATTTTAGAAGTTCCAATAACTGACGAGCCATTAAATAAATTCCATCGACAGCTGCACATCACTATCGTACCAGACGTAAAACGTAGGGCCGTAACAACGAAACCATTCGATACGCATACTCTTATTTCATTACAAGTAAGTCAAAATAACTTAGAGAGTGACGTAGTTTCTGCTATAAAGGAGTATGTTAGCCCGAAGGTTAAAACAGGTCTGCTTATAAATCCACCCCTTGCCATGTACTCTATCATCCCTATCATTCAAGAAAATTTTAAAAGTTCATCTATGAATCTCGTCTTAACTAAATCCGAAATAGAAAACGTTAAAGAATATCTTAGACAACAAGAAATAATTCGTAATTATCACGATGGAAAAACAAACCATCGAGGTATTAACGAATGTCATTTAGCCCTTTCAAAGAAATACTTTTGGCCAAAAATGAAAGAACAAATATCAAAATTTATAGGCGAATGTACAATATGTGGACAAGCAAAATATGACAGAAACCCAGTAAGACCACAGTTCAACATAGTACCTCCAGCAACTAGACCTTTTGAGACTATACATATGGACTTATTTACCGCTCAAAATGAAAAGTATTTGACGTTTATAGATGTTTTCTCTAAGTACGGTCAAGCGTACTTATTAAGAGACGGTACAGCAGTTAGTATTTTACAAGCACTATTACTATTTACTACGCATCATGGCATCCCCTACACTATAGTTACCGATAACGGAACCAAATTTACAAATCAGTTATTCTCTGAATTTATTAGACTCCACAAGGTTAACCATCACAGAATTTTAGCACATTCACTGAACGATAACGGTAATATCGAGCGATTTCACTCGACTTTACTCGAACACCTTCGCATATTAAAGTTACAGCATAAGGACGAACCCATTGTTAATTTGATACCTTACGCGATAATCGCTTACAACTCTTCTATACATAGTTTTACTAAGTGTAAACCCTTCGATTTAATTACAGGTCATTTCGACCCCAGAGACCCCATAGATGTTGACCCTGTTCCACATTTATTGCAGCAGTATACCCAGAACCATAAGGCCCAAATGCAGACAGTTTATGAACTAATTAATCAGTCAAGTTTAGAAAATCGCACATTATTGATAGAGAATAGGAATAAAACCCGGGAACCTGAGATAGAATATACCCTGCAACAACAGATTTTTATTAAGAACCCAATAGCCAGTAGACAAAAAGTTGCCCCTAGATATACCCAGGATACCGTTTTAGCAGATTTACCTATACATATATATACCTCTAAGAAACGCGGCCCCGTAGCTAAGTCTAGATTGAAACGTGTGCCCAAAAACGTTAAATTGTTGCAGGATTCTAATGCTCCTGGTCCAGACAACAAGCCCACAGGAGATAAGACTTGAGAGACTCGACGACGGACCTGGACTTTTACCGTTCAAGTTAGGGCCGACTAGACTTATTACGCATTACCAAACCTTCCTACAGCGAATTCAATTAAGTGACATTGAAAATAAAATAATCAAGTTACAGACACAAATACAGACCTTTAAGACTCGACTTCCTAACGATACTTATCAGTTATACGAATTCCAAATTAATTACCTTAACAATAAGATAGAAAAATCATTTGAGCAATTAGCTAGTTTAGAACCAAGCCGTGCTAAACGAGGTCTAATAAATACATTTGGAACTGTAATAAAGAGCATAACCGGTAACTTAGATTACGATGACGCGTTAAAATATGATAACGCGATTAAGACCCTTCATAGTAACGAAGATAAATTAGCATTTGAATTAAATAATCATATAAGTTATAGTAAAGAATGGATGACAAAGCACTTTGGTATCATCTCTCAGATAGTCGAAAATCAAATCCTTATAAATAATACACTACATTCATTATTAGATAAAGATTATCTTCGTAACTCTAGCCTTATTAAATATGCGAAATTTGCTCAATTACTAACTATTATAAGTGAAAATGTAGACGACACTTGCAACGAGTTAATTAATATTGAAAATATATTAGCATTCATACGTACATCGAGTACTCATCATGCTATGCTTAATATAAATATATTGCGTAATATGATAGATAGGTTAAAAGGTTTATATAGTAGTAAAAATATTTTAGATATAGAGTTACGGGAATTTTATAATGTTATAAAACCCGCTTTTTATTACACTGCTAAGGATATAATGTTAGTTTTTAGAATCCCGATCATAAGCGATGTAAATTACAATTTATATAAGTTATCTGTAGTACCCAATAGGAACCACCAATCCATCATCCCTTCCTGTCCTTTTTTGGCAACTAGCGAGTCCGCATTCGTGTACATAGAGGCTGAATGCCCGAAGTTAAGTAACGGCTACCTCTGTGAACAAGACGTAAAGCATCAAATTCGCACAGTACCTGACTGCATCCAGCATCTCATCTCAGAACATACTCTGGAGAAAACCTGCAGATTGACATCCATCACCCTACACAAAGAAGCTATGGAGAAACTGGACGACCAGCATTATACCATATCCCTACCGCAAGAAACAAGGGTACAGCTCTCATGTGGAAGAGAAGATTACACCCAGCTTCACGGAAGTTACTTAGTCACCATCCCGATGAAATGCATCTTGCGTACACCTGCGTTCACTATCACCAATGACAACGATGAAGTGCAAGGTCAGCCGCTTAAGATAATGAAGATACCCGATTTGGATATGCGAGACAAGGAACCTATGCACATCAATCTGCATTCGATCGACCTAAGAAGCCTGCACAGCATCCAAGATAAAATATCACTACAGACTCCTGTCCAAACCCTAGAACAACCAACCGGAATATTATACCATACTACATTTCATTTCTACGGCGTACTATTCGGTGCAACTGTACTTACAATCGTAGTCATGCTACGACGCTACGAGCTGCGGAACCTTAAGAAAATTGAAGTTGTCGATCCAACCGACTCAGCCTATCACCAGTACTCACAGCCTCATCCGCCGGAACCAAGAAAAGCCGGACAATCTGAAGATCAAGACATGCCAGCAACATTTGCTCTCAAAATTCTCAAATAGTTGCTGAGCTGAGGGGGGAGAAATTACGTATGTTGGCTATACGAAGACCGCTGACGCCGCCCTTGCAATTAGGCCATACCTAAATGTTGCAACGTGATGAAAATGTCAACGCTGCGGAACGTGAGTGCTGCCGCCTCGTGCCATCATCTAGGCCATCTGTCTGGACGCCATTACCACTCACTTCGTATCTAACATCGATCGGGTCAATTAGTCTTAGTTAGTTATAATAATTATATTGTAATTTTTCTTTAATTAAATTAGTTTATAAAATTATTTCGGTTTTTTTTAAGACCTGCGGCTGCGACCTTCGTAATTTGCACGATAAATATTTTTATGTTTTTTTAGAGTAACAGTGTGAATAATTGGCGCATATTCTAAACCTTCAAGATATAAAAGATGAGTTTGTTAGAAAAAATGGTTGAAAATATGAGAAATTGTATTTGATTATGTCGAATAATGATCGTTATTATTTCGTAGATCAAGTAATTATGTCTGAATGATTACTTAAGTCATTGATATAATAATATCGAGACTCAAAAGAGATTCCAATTTCCGCCTGGCGAGCGAAGGTATTGAGGGGTCACGGACGGCTTTACCTATTTATAGATCGCATTAAACAACCGTTAATTATGTTTACTTAACAGCTCATCATATCATAACTAAATATGGTTAAGACAAATGTTAGGTAAAAAACGAAAAACAAATGTTAATTTAAAACACTACATTTATTATGATTAGACAATCATGTCCTTTGTAAACATATTACTTTATAAATAATCTTTTGACAAAATACGGAAATGTTTTTACTCTGAAAATATTATGTAACTATATAAACAATCAACTGCTAAATATTAATATAATTGACACTCTCAATCTATTATTGAAATTTTAATTTGTTTTTAATTTTGGTCGACAGTAAGAGTGGTTTTCGACTAAGGCTTCTTTAATATCTTATTCTCCGTAAAGGGATATCCACCTTTATCCTCGGGATACATGAGTATTCAGACGTAGTTTAGGTTCAACGGTCGTCCACATATAAATACAGGATTAAGTTAGCTTATTATATAGCAGATTTTTTACATTAATTCAGATTGACCTCTGGCAGAGGATATTGTAAAAAGTATCAGTTCAAAACAATAATCGCTACAATCTTTTTAGTTTTTTAAATAATATCTGTCTTCATTTTAGAGTTTTCGCATTATCTCATTGTAATAGAACACTTTTTATATTTTTTGTGGTAAAAACAATATTTGTGTGTGATAGGAAAAATAAATATTTCAATGAATATTGAGGACGATTCTAATAAAAATTTTACTGTATAATAAAGCTAATGTGACATAATAATGCACTGTAATCGTTTCCATCTGCCTTTCTTCTCTTCTGGCAAACCCTTATAGGCTTTGTGACTTTGTTCAATATCGATAAAGAAGGTTAATACTTTACAAATTCATTTTGGCAAGGTAAAATAAAGAAATATTATTGACTCACCAAAGTGTTATGTCGAGCCTGTATTGCCAACCATTTGGTGCAACGGCTGCCGTCCTGCCTTTCGCACCGACGGTCCTGGGTTCAAATCCTGGTAGGTGCAAATGATTTTGTGATGAGTTCGAGAATTTGTACCTGTTTCTACGGATAGACATACATATATGTATTATATATGTATGTCTATTCGTAGTATCCATATCACTATCCTTACTGTACTAACTTTGGCTAGAGTAATTAGTTGTAATATAAGAAATATACCAATTGAAGTAAATGGTTTTCAATATGTATTTCTTTGTGTATAGAATATATTATAATTTCTCAAAACGATTTTCTATATCAAGAACGTTTATCCTGAATCAGATTTTATACAAATTTTCAAGTTCAAATACTTTATTGATACTGATTCACGTGAAATTTTATATGTTTAAGTGTGGAATTCAACTACTAATTTGCAACTGTGACAAAATTATCCAATAATTTGCAAATATACAAAATTACAGTAACGTTTCAAGAAAATGGACCGATTCAATTGTCACCATTTGAGTGCATCCATATTAAAAATGTAATGTAGAGCATAAACGTCGTATTAACTAATAAATTCAAAATTATATTATCATAAAAACAATAATAAATAGGTGCGAAACAAGATAGAAGTAAATACTTATGCGCGGTCTTTTCTCGGTCCTCTATTTAATTACATTGGCTGGAAAATGTAATAAAATAGAGGTTCAGCAGTCACAGGATCGATTCGCAGCGTCAATGTTGGTTGCCTGCCGCCCTCACCGGTCTTGTTCAAGCCCACTACGGTTCAATGAACTTGGATTTAGCCTTTGTTAATGGCCACTGGGCGGAATGTTTCTGCAAATAGTGGTGTGATAAGCAGTTAGAGAATCGACTAGCAGCTTCAAAGCTAAAATGAAGCTTAACATACATTTCCACAAGATAGGTTGCATTACAAAGTGTTAAGCACGGATTTTACTGCTTCATTTGCAGGGTATTAGCCTTTAAAGCTTGACTTTTAACGATATAAATTATTTATAACTTTACTAATATCTTATTAAATAAATGCTTTCGTCTTGTATGAAACGTAACGAATTAAAACCTATAAATCATGGGCCAACTATTAATATTTCTTATATTTCTTTTTAATACCAGTAATATTTATTACTAGCGACTCGCCCTGGTATTGCATGGGTGCAATGTTCTACTATATTATAAATATATTATAATTAGAGACCGGATTATATGCAACATAAAAAGCTTGTTCTATGCATGAAAAATGCTTGAAATATGCACGAAAATTGGCAGAATATGCGAAATTAAATGATAAATTTTAGGAATCCTCAAAAAAAGAGAAAAGTTAGTATTTTTTTTTATTTCAAAATCAGCATACAATTAGTAAATTATTTTTTGGTAGGCGATAATAGGTACAGTAACATTATATGACATTAAAATTATTTAAAATTTTTGTAAACGTAAGCAATCAAATATTTTACTAAATTTTCAGGGGTAAGATTGTGTCTACGATCATTTATAATATTTTTGTAAATGGAAAAGGTTTGCTCCACATCCACTGAGGTAACTGGGCAGAATTTGAACTTGGATGCTATGTTAGCACTTATAGTTTCTGGCAAAAGTTCTGCCGTCCCATTAATGAAACTATCAATTTGACACAAACTTTTTAATTTTCAAACTTTTCTTTAAGTTTAAAGCAATGCCGCAACGTGTAGATATATTTTGTGACTGTCATTAAATTTGGTCGCATTTCGGAACGCAGGATGAGTGAAAAATATTGTAAATGTACCGATAATATGCAACATAACTAGATCTTAGATAAAATATGCTATTACCACTGAGAATGGCTAAAATATGCAAATGCATATGCGAATATGCAAATGTATATAATCCGGTCTCTAATTATAATATAAAACTTCCTCTTGAATCACTCTATCTATTAAAAAAAAACCCATCAAAATCCGTTGCGTAGTTCTAGATATTTCAGCATACATTTTAGAAGCAGGATCGATTGAAGGTGTTCGTTGTTAGAAGGCGAAGTTGTTCACAGGCTTAGTTCTATTGATTTCAACCTTTTCTCAGTTTTTATGTGATCGTATATAACTTTACAAGTTTAGATTTTATAAGTTATAATGATGTTGGGTATACTTACTTGAATTAAAAGACTTGGTCGAGCGATAATTTTTAAATAATATTTATCATCATCATTACCTCATCCGAAAGACAGAAGCCTCTTCCGAAAATTGGAGTGGTTTTGCCGTAATCTCGACGCTTGCCGGACCATACAATTCGGAAAAAGGTGCTGCCCATTTTGTGGTGTACGGGAAGTGTATGGTGATTACTTCCGGTATCATTGGTCGATTTTACGACAAACTTAAGTATTAGGGTTAATTCCTATTCTTCTTTAGTTGTGTCCACACACGGTGTGTTTTTGTGACGTAGTAGGCATGGTATTTGCATTTATTCCATTAATTTCATTCCACCGTTTTTCCGTCCATTTTTCTTAAACTAACAAATTTGTGTTTTTGTGATTGGCTGTGAGTGAAAATTTCAATTCCTTATTCCTCTCAAGGCTCTTAAATGGAATAACTGCTCCTACTCGGCGATCCTTGAGTTGGATAGCTGTTTTAGATCAGTTGCTTCATGAGTGACGTTCCAATTTACACGCCCCCTGGCGAAGCCACTCGAGTCGTGAATGCCAATGCCGAAATTAAGGACTACTTTCTGTGAGTGAAATCATCGGCTTTGTAGCGATTAGAAGCTGTGCTGCGGCCTACGTGCTACACCGGGCTACGGAAATCTACCATGTCTAAGTGTCTTATTGTTCGTACAATTTCAATTTAATTAGTAGACGGTAAGATGCCGAGAACACAACGTACTCCGCCTGCGTCCCTCCCAAAAGCTATTCCTATACGATCGCAATCGGAATCGAATTCTTTGTCCTTTGATAAACCCGAACTAAGTCGGAAACTAACGGCACGCTCAAAGCGTCTTGGTTTGGAATCATCGCCGCTAGATACTGAAAGTGAACATAGTAACTTTTATGAATTCAAGAAGGAAGTAATGATGATGCGAAGTACTCGGCAAGCAGAGCAATCGGCCACTTTATCTAAACTTGTCTGGAAAGTAGCTGCACCTAAAACTGAATGTTTTGAAATTCAGAAATCAAATTCTGAAATTGAAACCTCAATGACGTTCATGAACACATAGTTTGAAGAGATAAAAGACAGAATTGGAAGACTGGAAATAGAAAAGCATCAAAACAGGGATTATATGATTAAGCTAGAAAAACAGAAGACTACAACAGCTTTCTTGTCGTCCTCCATCGAAGTGCTAAATATTCTCGATAAAGATAAAAATCGGAACGTGAGTTAGTTCATGTCATCAAAAATCTCGGCAACACATTGGGAGTTAGCTTTGAGGAGCACAATTTCAGTGACATCTATGTATAGGCGTCCTGGCAAACCTGGCTTATCTAAGACAATAATTGTAAAATTTCACTCATGACAACTTAAGAACAACTTTTTTGTCTCTTCGCGACGCTTAAACAGGAGCAAGCAGGGTCGTGAAAAACTCAACCATGAACACATCAGACTGGTTGGTGATAAACGACCAATCTATCTAGATGAGTAACAGGACAAGTGCTCATTCCACACGTAAATTGCTTTTTCAACCTTGTAAGTTTTTTCAAAAAGCACGATTTCAAATTCTGTTGGACTTTTAATGGGCGGCTGCGTCGCCTCAAAAATTCAAATTCAAAATTCATCCATATTGAAACTGAATCGTGCCTTACTAGCTTATTTAAATGATTATCTGTTATTGGTCATAAACAAATTAATTCTTTACCGATTGACACCCAATCACTTAATCTTTTCAAAACTTTCTCCAAACTCAACAAACTACACACAATTACTCAACACACTGTACAAAAAAAAAACATACCACTCATATTGGTCTCAATACTAAAAGAATAGTATTTTTTTTATCGCATATCCTATTATTATGATCACTCGCTTACCTCAAAATTGCATGTTTAAGTCACACAGTCTTGGGCTCTGTTGAAATTGTTAGTTCACGATATTATCAAACTTTATTGTATCGGCCTATGATGTTTATAATCGTAATTATCCCTTTGTTATGAATCGGTGTATCCACCTCTTCACCAACGTTGACCAAATTTGACCAAATCTTTTGAAATTATTATTAGAAATGAATAATCTAACAAATATTCTATCACAAATAGATTTCTTAAACATTGCAAAATCACAGTATTGCACTCCTGAAAATTGTATTGTGTACTTACCTAACGATTCAGCACTGAAAATAGTTTTAGTATATGAGAAGTATTCACAAAAATTTTAACAACTTCATAGCTACCTTGGTCACCGAGTGTCAGTTTAAAGATGTATGTAATTTCCCAAATCTTGATGGTTACACTGTGCAATCGACCTTAACACTACGGTACACGCGCCTCTAAAAAGTCCATGACTGCTCGCGTGGGCTTCACTTGTAGCCCTAAAAGATAATCGTTTAATTTTTTAATAAAACATATTTATTATTATAAATGGCATTTTTTAAATAAACCGAAATTAAAAAAAAATATCTTCTCTTTCTTAAACTTAAAATATTAACAAAACTTTAGACTTCTAAAAAAATCACATAATGTTTACTTATTTGAGATCAATCAACTTTTGGTTTAATTCTTACATCTTTTTCTACTTTTTTTTTTTATTTTTCATTACACGAAGGACAAATTAAAATTTGGTGATCATTACATATACGCATATAGCATTTCGAGCAAGTTTTCCTTGTGCTGCGATCGCGCATTCTGCTACAAAAATGCACAGCGTGCAACCCCCCCACGAATTGGTATATTTCCTTGTTGAGGAGCTTCTGACACATTCAACAATAACTTTGCTTTTGATTTTATACTTCTTGGAATATTATCCTGATGAATACGTTCTAAAATTAATGGTTTCACAAACTCAAAGACTGAAGAAAACTGCGTCTGATATTTTTTTCATTTAGATTATTCAACTGGTGAATAACTAGACCGTTTATACCAGCAATATTCAAAAAAATAAAAAATAATGTGAGTGGCCTACTCCTACTATTTCTAGACACGTCATATTGACGTCACATTCTGTCCACAATATCCACCCCACACTTTGTTTGATTATAAAATGTTATAATATCGGGCTTTTTGGCATCACCGGTAGTAGCATCGATTGCTGCATCGTGGTGTATTGTTGACAATAATAACACTGTTTTGTTCCTTTTTGGCACATAACTGACTAGTGTACAGTCTTTCTGAAACCCAAACAAAGAGCTATTTATTTATCGGTCCCGACTAGTTTTAAAATTTAGGGGTATTTCTGGCTTATTACTCTTCAGAGTGCCGACAACAGTAATTCTTTTTTCCAAAAGCTGCAATGCCACTGGATAACTGGTGAACCAGTTATCCATCGTAACATTACGTCCCATATATATAAGTGGCTCTAGTAATCTATTATTGACGTTTGCCACTTTGTTAGATACAAGAAATGGGCCTTCTGGTTGTTCACCACAATATACTTCAAAGTTGTAGATATACCTACGGACATTTTGTGTTCACTACCATAAATATCTTTATCCCAAACTTTGCCGGTTTGTTTGGTAGGTACATAATAAAACGACACCGTCCTCTAAATGCTACAAGTTGCTCATCCAATGTCAAGTTTTCACTTGGAGTGTAATATTCTAAACAATGGTGTCTCATAGCTTCAACAAAGTCCCGTATGACAGGAAGTTTATCAATTTCTTGTCTCTGAGGGCGGTCGCGGATGTCATCAAATCTTACAGATCGTAATAGGAAACGAAATCTATTTATAGACATTGTGAGATAAACCAGCTCGAAGCCCCTTCCAATAGAGTTGTCCCAAAAGTTTTTAAGATTTTGACGTCCAGATCTATTGACACCAATGACCATGAGTAGCCCAACAAACGCTCTCATTTCAGTTAGAGTCGTAGGCTTCGCATCGCGTTCTCTTTGGTATTTATTCTTTATAGTATCAATATATATTTTTGTACACTTTATCAGGGATTCAAAGACATGAGGGTCAAAAAATAACTCGAAACATTGAAGGGGTGTACTGGCATTAGAAGCTGTACCTTTTAGTCCTAAAGGTCTTTGTAAAATATTATGAGAACGTACCCTTGTTGTAGGTAATGGTCTTTTCCTCCATTCCATTCCATTTCGTGACTTATAAGTGGCTAATTCTGCGAGTGGCATACTTTCGTCCGAATCACTGTTGTTTTGTTCAGCATTCTCAGCATTTTCTTCAGTCTGATCTTCTTGCTCGGTATCAGTGTCGTGCGGAGAATGAACTATATTTTCTTCTTCTCTCAAATCCTCTTCCTGTTCGCTTTCAATCAAATCATCTTGATCTAATTCCTCTTCTAGCCATTTCAACACGTTTTCTCCCATTCTGCTATTCATATGTAGCAATTTGTTAATAAAATATCACCAAACAGTAAGTTTTCAGTACAAAAATTTAATATATAATATAAAAATTAATAAGAAAATATAAATACTTACATCAATTTAATAAAATATTACACTCCTAAGAAGTTCCGCCAGTGCACGCATGGGCTACATACGTAGCCCAACAACTTTAAATAATTATTTTTCGCACGTGCGCCAGCGTCAATCGCTCACGCCACACTAAATACGTCGAGCAACAACCAACCGGAGCTTAGCTAGAGACTCGAAGTTAAATCACGCGATTTCAAGAAGTTATGAACAAAAGCAATACCCTGGGCTACATATGTAGCCCACGCGTATACTCTAGTGTTAAACAATCCTCTTCAAAATTTTGGTGTTGTACTCTATGTCAAAGTGGACTTAAAATCCTCTACTACTGAATCACCCTTTTTGTTCACATACATTAAAAAGAGTTTGACGGGGCTGCATCCGCACTTAACCTCGTGATTGGGCCATTGTGCGTTGGAATAAAAGTCATATTAATATTACTATTTATCTTGTGTCAATTTTTTCCTTTCAGCAAAATTAAGGAAACAGTCTCTTCAATTGATAGAGCGACAGTCTCCGATGATGTCGGAACGGCGCAGAGTACGTGGTTCGACTGCCAATCAAATGCCGACTTTTGAAATGCGCGTATGTTCTGAATACACAATAACATCAGATATTTTTTTTTGAACTTTATTAAACCAGATAGTGTGCAACAACTGTTTTTTATTCAGTATAGAATTAAAACAGGTTTAATTTTAGTTTACATACATACCTATCGTATCAGAAAAACAAAATATTTTCAAATCATACAAATAACCCGGGTTTTTGTTCTATTTTCTTCTCGTTTCATATTCATGAGAATGGTTGTTTTTTTCACTACCGTCTATTTTTTAGAGACGGTTTTATCATAAAAATATAAGTTGATTAAAGGATAGAGGACTTACCATCTGTATGGAAATTTTAAGACTTTTTTAAGAATAACCAGTTTAAGAAACTAAGATAGGACTTATCAATTACATGAAGGGAAGGAAGACTATAAAAATATACGAGTCGCACCCTCTGACTATGGACCATAATATCTGTCGACATTATACCCATAAGAGCTTGGGTTTGTTGTTCGCACGTATTCCCGCCTACACATAACTGTAAATCGGGTTCATTGAATGTTTCTCGCTAACTAAGTGCTTCTCGAATACTGAAAAGGTCTCTTCGTCCAGAGATTTGAATATTTCAAATTACGCTATCGCGCTAGTTTTAGAGTTTTGTTGGTTATCAGAGTTTGGGACGTGGACATTGTTTTATTACACACTATCTAATGCAGTTTTATTTTGGCCATGATATTCATATTTTTATAAATATTTTATGTAATTTCGAATGTCAAATTTATTATATGGTGTAATAGTAAGACGTGAAATATCACTTGGACTGCCCGAATCACCACCATGTGTTCCCGCATTATTTTTAAGTTTTTCAATATTTTGACAAAATATATATAAATAAAGTATTCTATTGAATAGAATACTGTTTATTGCACATCATACACGACAAAAAAGACAAGGAGAGATAAACATCCAGACAAAGTACAAATGACGGCCTTATTGCTAAAAAGCAATATTTACGGCTCCCTTTGGATATAGTATATTGTTCCATATAGCTATGTATTTGAATTTGCGCATAATTTATATTTAATCCTGAAGTTCCGACTCCTTTACAGGAGCCGTGATCACAGGATGTCTTAGATTATGGTTGTCATATATTTACAATATCTTTAATAGTTTATCAAAAATGTCAAATGCATTCCAAAGCCGAGCTGCCTCTACAGTAAAAGAATAATTGTCAAACTTTGAAGAATGTACTAATATGGTTAACTGTAAGTTCTCCGATGACCTTAACACTGGCGAGTGACTGTCATTAGGGAACTGAAAACGTGATTTGAAATAGTCAGGTGAATTTGGATAAAAAAGAACACAATAAAGTAAGGGAATAATATGGGCATCCCGGCAACAACGAATAGACAGCCACTTGAGCTTAGTATATTACGGCTTGAGGTCCACATTTTTAAGGGCATTCCTCCCCAACATAAGCATAATTTTTTTGCAAGATATAATACCCTTATTATTGATGCCCGAGTTGAAAAAATTAAATCGAAAACTACTCAATATCTCGGAACTTACATGAAGGACTTTCGCTTTGCCCTATTTTTTGGACCAGGTATATACTTGTTCATCTTGGCCCATTGCGGATTGGTTACGATTGCAGGACGCTGAGACTAACGGTTTAATGTGTCTACTAAAGCGCATAACGAGCATATAAACTAGCGATGGGTCTTAAATCAACGGTTTGAATAGACGATCTACGTTCAAACGACGCTTCGACAGTCTACAGCTCATTCGTGAACTAGTCTAATTGATAGACAGCTAAACTCCAGCTCTCAACTCCAGAGAGTCCACAGCGTTCTTATCTACTGATAACGCAACGACGACACGTAAACGTTCCCGGTTAATTCAAGCTGATGCGTTTGAATTTGAACGTTAACTATATCGCGTAGGAGTTGATATTGTTATTTTGACGTGATAACGTCTTATAAATTGGTTGCGGCTGGGAGTCACTTATGAAAAAGTGTAACGCTCGGTAACGTTACGATGAGTCACCGAACGAGAGAGAGGCCCGCCGAATGCCTTGCGTCTCTCTCCCACTCAACTATGATCGGTCTGCCGCGCGCATTGTGCAATTTAATTATATTCATATCAATAAATATTCTACCGAGAAAAAGACGTTGTCACGTAAAATCTTCGGCCGTAAAACCGACTTTACAGGCAAAAAAAAAAAAAAAAAAAAAAAAAAAAAAAAAAAAAAAAAAACCGACTTTTTTTAAATAGACTTATTAGAGTAGAAAGGCATGAACATAGGAAAACATAGGCGCGATAATAGGTCTGCAGTGTGTGAGCATGCTTTTGAGGGGCCAAACCACTATATTCGTTTTGATAAACCACAAATTCTCGCTAGAGAACAAAGATTTGTTCCTAGGATGCTACGCGAGGCTATTGAAATTAAGAAACATCCTAATTTCAATAGAGACGAAGGTTGGAGCGTTCCACCTGCTTGGGACCCCATAATTAATAAATTAATACCTACAAAAACACACACTGCAAGACCTGATGATGTAGTTAGCTCTTTTTGCAAATAATTAAACAGTAAGATGGAGGTCGGTCCCCCTGCCCGAGTTTCTTTCGCCAGTTCTTCTCGGAAGGCCCTCCCAATTTCCGAACTGGTAGTAGACTCAGTAGTATACAATGTAATCGTAGTGAGAATTAATTAAATAACTAAATAATGTTTTAATATAAAATAAAACAACTTGATTTATATAAAATAATTTAATAATTAGAAACGTGCCCGTTAAAATATTGTGAAGGTAGTAGAAAATACATGACAACCATCATCTTAGTCATCCTGTGATCACGGCTCCTGTAAAGGAGTCGAAACGTCAGGATTAAATATAAAATAAAATAAAACATGCGCAAAAATCCGTAAAAAAGTGTTTTATTCTGATGTGTAATGTGCGCGGAAGTGTAAGAACTAAATATTTCCATAAGACTATATGGATATATATATTTAAAGTAATAGTGACGAAATTGTCAAAAATCACTTGTGCGCGCAGACAGCGTTGAATTAAGTGAAACGAATAATTCGATATGTGAATTATTAAACTAAAATGAAATTAAATAAACCTGAATCCCGTTCAATTTCAGAAGGCGAGGTCTATAATTTCAAGGTTAATGTTAACTGCAGTGGTTGAGTACCTGTAGCGGTTTATTTGCAATGCAAGCGTTATTAAGATTCCAATTGGACATATATTTATTGGGAGAATTTGTCCCCTGTTAACGACAAAGCTTGGAACATAAGTGTTTGTTATTGAAATTTGATAGTAAAATATGTTACGGCACAGTCAGGGTACTTAAACATAAATTCATAGCCCAATCCACATAAAGCCCGGGGATGCGAGTGGCAGCCTCCGCAAGCCATCAGTCATCGTGCCTTTTGGCTAGCGAGGTGGAGATTTGCATCTTCGAAATTGATTTATGTTCTATGTCAGTGGCTACATAGTTGGGTCAATTATTATATTAATTTTTACATGAAAATCTGAGATATAAATGTGTTCAGTAATGAAATTGCGACATCAATGATACATCAAATTTCTTATGAATTAGGTTTATCATTGAAATAAACATTTTACTGCTTCCGAAAACACCTTTATTTTTATTTTGTTATTTATATCAATCAAACGTTTCAATAACTAATTACGAAAGTAGGCGAAAGTGAAAATACTAAATATTGGTTTATATCTAAAAACTTTGCCAGCATTAAAACTACGAATTGTCTAAATTACATATCGTGAAGAGGAAATGGTTTATCCTTGGCATCATAAATGATTTAAATTGCTGAAAAAACAAGTCTTATTTACATCAACTACTAAAAAATATTCATATTTAGTGATGTCGTTCTCTAGGCATAAACAGTTTAAAATAATTAAAAAAGATTTTTCCGAAGTAATAAAATTATTTAACTATATTACATTTTAAATATTCTTAAAATGATATATAAGTCCAGTTTTTAATACACAGCTGTGAAATTTCCATGAGTTTGTTAACATTATAGCAATATCTACTCAAAAGAGTAAATGTCGCAGAAATAGGGTATCTAGGAATAATAGCAGACAATGCATAATTTTTGTTCATCCTATGTTCGCCGAGTGTTATTAAAAAAATGTGTGTGTGGCAGTTGCGACTCATAGCTGGAGTTTACTCCTTATGCACGATTGTCTTTGAACAGACTCAGGAACGATAGGTTGCGCACAAAATATGTAACGCTGTCATTCAATCACAACATTTTACTCCATATTTTTTCATATCGGGCGCCTAACATGAAAATCGATTCTTAAGGTGTAAACTGCAAAACTAAATAAATCAGGGTTTTTAAACTCATTTCAAATTAGATTCGCGAATTATTTTTACATATAAATATAAAAAAATATACGAAAAACCAACATTTTAGTTGGTAGATTATAATTATAAAGTAGTCTGTAGTGTTCCACTATTGGGCTAAAGCACATCGTGCCTCTTCACTACCTTGCCTTTCATCTCGGTCTTGTACCTTAGAGATAGACAAAAATACGTTTTGTACAATATATTTTTTATTTGTTGTATATCATCTGATGATAAACATAACAAATTCTTAGAATCGGATTAAGAATCAGAGTGAGTGACGTTTATTATAAAACGCTCAATAGCTTTTCTAGCCTTCCTTTAATAAGTGTGAGCATAATAACAACAACGATGATTTTAGGAAAACCTTTTGTTACTTTTTATGGTTTTCGAAATAGGGCCGAATTAATATAGTGCAAAAACATATTTTGAGGTTGATAATTAGTGCAGTTCCATGTTTTCAAATTACCATTGTAATAACATCTTCACAGCAAAATCAGTATTCTTGCGTCGAAGGTTTCCTGTCACTGGGATTAAATGAATTATAGGGATTACCAGACCACACCGCCTCAGGTAACCTATCGATCCATCCACGGCAATAAGGATGAAGAGGGGGAGGTAGCAATTAAAAACTTTTCTATTACAGAGAAAACAAACAACGAAACAAAACAAAAACTTCGAGAGGTCTTTGATTAAAGACGACAGTAAAATTGTACAGACTACATCTTGGACTTTATTCAGTGGAACCGTTAAGGTCGCATTAAGAAAATTCTCTATTGTTTTGAGTTTTTGAAATAGAACCTGTTTTGTAGAAATCCTTGGAAGGATCTATTAAAAGTTAAGCTCTCAATCGTCGAAGCTTCGAAGCGGACAAATAGGGGTCGTTTAACTTTGTAAGTAATCGCTTATACTTTCAAACACCTCGGTAACTTGAGTCCGAACCTTTTTAATGTAAAAGAAAGGAATGAACGTATATTTACGATCTATTTTAATGTAAGTTTTGGTAGTTACAATAAAGTGTGACATATAGTTTAAACCATTAAATAAATGTTAACGTGTCCTCCTATATGACTAATAAATGTGCGGTTTAATGTGATGCCATTTATACGGTCAAACTAATTTTATCACAAATGGAAGGCTTGCTCTCAGTAGAAGCTGACAGTTAAAATAATCACCGAGCATTATTAGAACCTAAACAGCACAAAGAAAATTACTCCGATGGGAAGGCATTCTAAAGGGTTTTCCTTCCACATTAACATAATATTTATTACAGACTATGTGTGACGGTGCTATTTTTGGAAGTTTGACGGTTTTCCACGTCGAGGGAGCCCCCTTCTAAATACATTGATCTAATTTAAATTTTACGTGAGTGAAGCAACTTTCCAGAAAGTTCTATAAACGATGTGAGCCGGTGAAGTATGTGGAAAGTTCGCACGGCCCCGGGAACCATTGAATTGTTTTAAGTTACTCGTGTGCTATTACGCTTAATTCAAAGAGTTTCATTTTTATTTTACTCGTGATTATATTTCGCAGATGTTGAAACTTTTATTCTTTCAGGAATTAAAGAATACATTTTCATATATTAAAGAAAGAAATATATTGATAAACATCAACTAATCTTTTGAATATTTATAAAAGATTTTAAAACAAGTAACAATACTTTAAATATTATTAATGATCCCAATGACCTTTCGTGATAAGCTACATGCTTATGAGTTCACTTTTTCGAAATTTGTCCGTTATTTATATAGTTTTTAATTGAGAACGGTATTACGGTTCTTTTGTCAGACTGTATCTTTCACACTTAATTTACCTTTTTTTAAAATACTTAAATATAATTTAAATAAAAATATAAAGAGAAATAAAGAATATATTTTTTGTAAACACAATTCGTATTTGACCAAATGATGTATTGCTTCTAGTTTTTTATCTTGTTTTGTCATGAAGTCTCCGTTTTCTTAGTTCTTCTACAATTTTTCTGCTTTAAATGCCTTTTGTTAGCATTATTATTTAATATTTTCTTGGCATATATTAATGTTATTTAATTGTACTGTTGAAATTAACATAAAAAGCTGCTTTAATAATGCATGAAATGGCATCAAGAGCGGATATTCAGATATGCTAATATTTCCAGCTCCCCGAATCAGAATAGAGATGGTTCTAAGAAAATCTCATTGAGGCAGCGTTGCGTGGGGCTTAGCCAAATCTCCAAATCTACCCGTGTCGAAGGATTATTGATGGCGAGAAGCCACATGCTCGGATTGCGGGGTAGATCTTCTCGTTAATTATTACAATATTTATGTTGTGGCATGAATATATAGAATGTTAGCACCATTTTCTCTAGTGAAGTAATATTAAATATTTTTATATTATTACGCAAACAATAACATTGATTAGACATATTTATCATCCGTCAACATCATATTATAAACTATTGTCATAATCATACTATTCTTACGACACCATTACGACGCTACTGGGCCCTAACCTCCCCTAAATATCTCCATAGCGATCGGTCCGGCGCTGCCCGCAGCCAACGGTTCCCTCGGCCTTGACCAAGTTGTCGGTCATATTTTAAATACCTAAATATAATAATTATGTATAATGATGGAAAAATAAAGTTACATTATAATCTGTTTCAAAATTTATGTACTTTCCAATAGTTAGTAGCATGGCGCACTTGTGTTCGGAAATTTGAAATGGTTATTATAAAAGTTACTTTGCTAGAATTAATTATGTGTAGGATTTTGAAATAAGGAACTTCGATTAACTGCCAATTCGATATCTAAAAATTTCGTTGTTTTGTTTTAACTCAGACAATTATTAATGATTTTGAATTTGAGCATCGGCATTTTAGCTATCGATATTGAGGAAATCTTGGTTCTAATACGTACGTAAGGTACGAAAAGTTAAAAATATTTAAATCGCAAGTATTAACCATGATTATTATAATATTATAGTATTAACCACTAGAATTTTTACTATTTAAGTGACTAAATTAAATTTCCAAACGGCATGCATTCTTTGCTTAACATATCATTTCTGTTGATTGACACAAGTTTTGGTGAAGATTCCTGTCTTCGCGAACTCCTGTATACTAGCGTAACATAACTTTTGGGACGCGAGTTCTGAATTTCTTCGAATAAAAGTTATCACACGGAGTTATGTGAGGCAAACTCCTTCAATGTTTTCCAGATTTTCATGGGTTACGGAATAGAAGATAAATAAAATGTTGTATTATAAAATAATGATTTTGCGCTTGAATCTAGTGCTAATTCAAGGGTATAATACGTGGCATAGCCAGACAATTTTAGATACGTAAAATATATGAATTAAATTTTGAAAAAGCTCTCCGCAAATCTTTATACAAAGTTAATGCGTATGAACAAAATTTTCGAAACACTATTTACAGTCTATCGCTATTGAGAAATGAAACTAAATTAGATAAATAAAGGAAAAATCTTTTAAATTCAGCACACTATTTAATCAAAACGTTATAACAAGACAATATCACCATGACAATAACCAAAAACCAGAAGGTAAAAAAGCAAACAAAATAAAAAGTATAAAATACAAATAGGTTCGCCACATGCTCCCCTTTTTTAAAGAAGGACAACCTTTTTTAATGGTCGCCTCAGGATCCCACCTGCAGTCCTAATATCTACCACCCTGACTATACCGTCTCGACCTGGGTACGTGGCTCCGACCACTCCCCGAGGCCAGTTTCCTCTTGGGAGATCACCGTCCCCAATAAGAACCGGGTCCCCTGGCTTGATCGACGCAACGGTCCCCTGGACGCGGTGAGGAGCTAAGGTTGGTAGGTATTCAAAGATCCACCGACGCCAAAAATGGTCAGCAAGCCTCAAGGCTTTCCGCCAACCGCTTCTGCCACAAAGATCAGAGTCCGCAACTTCGACGGGGAACGGCCGCCCAGACGACTCTCCGAGCAAGAAATGGTTAGGCGTCAGTGCCTCTGAACAATGAGGATCGGGTGGTACGTGTGTAAGTGGCCGTGCGTTTACTACGGCCTCTGCTTCCAACAAAAGCGTATAAAGAATCTCTTCTGACGGCGCTCGATCTCTTAATGTTGCACTGAGCGCCGTTTTCACAGTCCTCACCATTCGCTCCCACGCTCCACCCATAAACGGAGCCGAAGGGGGGATGAAACGCCACTCAATCCTCTGATCCGTTGTAAAGTCTGAAACCGCGCGATCATAGAGTGCCCGCAGCTGTCGATTAGCACCCACAAACGTTGTCCCGTTGTCTGACCATATCGTGCTCGGTGATGCGCGACGTGCTATAAATCGCCGGATACACATAATTGCGGCATCAGCCGACAGACTGTAGACCACCTCCAAATGGATAGCCCTCGTGACCATACACGTAAACAAAGCCACCCATCTCTTTTCTCGTCGCCGCCCAATCGTAACTTTCAATGGGCCAAAATAATCTACGCCCACAATGGAGAAAGGACGCTTGTGGTGGGCCAGGCGGTCTTCAGGTAAGGGCGACTTAGGAGGAGGTTTCAATAAAGGCGCTCGCAGCAATTTGCATAGTTGGCAGTTTCGGGAAACAGATTAGCATTTCTCGCGCCAAGGATCCAGTATTGCTGGCGTAATTCATTCAGTATCGTTTCCTTGTTGGCATGAGCATACTTGTTATGAAAGTGACGTATCAATAGGCGCACAGCGGGTTCCTTTCCACATAAAATTATCAACCGAGTTGCCTCTCTTGACACTCCAGGTGCAGCAGATATTCGGCCACGTAGAAATATCAGACCTTCTTCATTCAGAGCGGGAGACAAGCTGGCTAGGCGGCTTTTGGTGGGTAACTGCTCACCACGGCTCAGACTAACAAGTTCCTTCTGGAAGGCGTTTATTTGACACAGACGTAAAACATGCCTTTTTGCGCGGTTGATGTCTTCCACATTTAATGACATGATCTCTGTGGCAGGAGCAGTGACGGCAGCGACAATCTCATCGGAAAAGAAATTTGAGACAATATCCTGCAACATAGGATTTTGAAAATTATGAGATCGACTTTTGTAAATGAGAGCGATGAACTGATGCAGTCTAGCAGTGGCTCTAACTAATTTCTGCCAAGAGCTAAAATGAGTCACATCTACGACTGCCGGCAATGGAAAATTAAAGGTATCATTAAAAAGAATGATTTCAGACAGTGACAGATAAGGTGAACTTAAATGAGGTTTTGATGAGATATTACGACAAGCCTTATAACTAGGTTTAAGCTCATCTTCTCCCAGCGATGATGAAGAAATTATTAATGATTCAACCGGCCAATCGCAAGGAGGAGATAATAAAAACGTTGGACCCCCTATCCAGCGTGACTCGATAGACAGAGAGTTACACTTGCCCCTCGTAGCATCATCCGCGACGTTAAGATCACTGGGAACCCAACGCCATTCACGTATGGCGCTTGATTCCAAGATTTCGCCGACGCGATGAGCGACGAAGGGCTTAAACTTTCTGGCATCGTTACGCAGCCAGCCCAAAACGGTCATAGAGTCAGACCAGAAAAAACGGCGAGCTGGTTTATAACCTTGGCTACTACAAATGGTCGCACAGAGGCGAACGGCTAATAAGGCGGCTTGTAATTCCAACCGCGGGATGGAGACGGGCTTGAGCAGAGACACAGGTGCTTTACTCATAATTAAGGCGAGCTGTACCTCACCAGTCTCAAAGGTAAACCGCCAGTAGGCAATTGCAACATGCGCTAATTCACTGGCATCGGAAAACACGTGCAGCTCTAAATCAACAATTTTATTCCCACAAAGATTATAGCAACGCGGCAACTCCATATTAGATAATGACGCTACACTATCAAACCACTCTCTCCACACACGCTGGTCCACCTCAGGCAACTCGTCGTCCCACTGCAAACTCTTACGCCACAAATTTTGAAATAAAATAACCTGCGCTAAAACAGTACGCTTCGTGAAATGATCAGGCGACTGATTACATAACTTAGAACTAAAACTAATTACATCCCGACTGGGAAACCAAATTAAACCTAATGTTCGTACAAAAGCTGATGACCCTAAATCTACACTACAATCTACATTAGTAATAAGAGCGGACACTAGCTCGTTTGGCAGCAAACATAAAGACTCTGGGGTATTAGATACCCAATCACGCATTTTAAACCCACCACGACTGTAAATCGTCGCAATATCACACGCCAAACGAGCCGCGTGTCACAGTACAGAACAGTAGGTTATCTAAGGCCGCCCGCCGAGTTATTAGCCTACTCTTGCGTTGATCCCCAGGGTTGTGACTTTTACTTTTAGTTAATATTTTCGAACAAGCAGCACTTGATCTAAATTTATGTAATAAAAAGCATATTATGATTGAATATTTGTTTGCGAAATCGTTATTGAGGCACCCGAAAACACTACAATATATTTTTCCCCTTTCTGAAGTCATGATACTCGTAATAATTAATATTATGGTAAGTGGCCGGCGAGAGTTGACGATCGCGAGCGGTCATGTGACGTACGCGCATGCTCACAGTCGCGCGGCACAGCCCGTACTGCCGCTACCTTATTCCCCCATATATTATGCTAGCGTGTGCGTGAAATCGCGTGCCGACACGGCGCGCGGCGCGCACGCACACATTCAAACCGAGAGCGGCACGTTTGTATGAAGATATTTTACTGTTCTTTACTGTGCGCGTGTGCTGCATTATCAACACTGCCGATGTAGTGCGTAGTGATGTGCCGTCCATATACGTGTCGCTTTCTATTGCGCTCACAGCCTCCGGAAACTCTTCTCGAAATTCCGATGCGTTCAAGTTGGTAATAAACATCGCGGTGGAAGGGCTAGAACAGGCTCCAAACATCATTGACGTCATATGATATGTTTTACGGGCTCTTCTGGACTGTCGCGCCAAAGGAAACGTTGCGCGTCACGGTCACCCTCCTGAATTTTCACCTGAGAAAACATCTCCTGAATATCCGCAGTCAATGCTATTTTCCCCTCCCTGATCCCGCATCAAAATTCCTAGGAGAGAGCGAAGTAAATCAGGGCCGGGTAACAAAAGGGAGTTTAGTGAAACGCCATGAGACTTAGCCGCGGCGTCGTGGACTACGCGGAGCTTGGCAGGCTTGTTTGGAATAATCACACCAAAGTGTGGCAAGTACCAACAAATCGGCCCTGGTGTCTGCCCTGTGCAGTCTTCAGCGTAACCCTTGCTTAAAGTGTCGTGAATATTTTTACGATAACGTTCACCATAAAGTGGATCCTTGAGCATCTTCCGTTCGAGGCTATGAAACCTGGATAATGCTAAAGGATAGCTGTCAGGTACGCAAGGATTATCCTCCTTCCACAACAGTCCAACCTCAAAACGCCCAGATGGCAGCCTGTGAGCTGTGCGCTTTAAAATTTGGAGAGCGCGTTGGTCATCATTACTACGTGGTTCATGTTTTGTAATACCTAAGGCGTCTAATTTGTACTGCTCCTTAATGAGGCTCTCTAGCTCATGTTTAGGGTCAGAAAAATCGAAAGAACTTACATGACAAGCAGTTGCATAATCTATAGGTTTAGTTTTGCTACTCGAGAAACCAAAGAGAACCCAACCTAAAACCGTCCTTATAGCCACAGGTTGCGACTTTGAGCCCTTCCTGGTCTCATGGTAAGCAATAAGGTGCCAATTGTCAATACCTATTATCAACATAGGCGTAGCAACATCGTAACACAGCTCCTCGGACAAATCACTTAAATACAAATAATCAAGTAAACTATCACGGGTAGCCGTTTGAGATACTAAACCTAAATTCTTGATAGAACGTGCCTTAGATATTACAAAAGTATCAGATAAATACTTACCTTTTATCTTAAAATCTACATAATTGACAGTACTATCTCGGGACAAGCCTCCAACGCAATATAAGCGTATATGTCCCGCCGGGCCCTTTGCACCTATTCGGACAGCGACGTCCGCATCAATGAAAGTCCCCGTAGAGCCATCATCTAACAAAGCGTATGTCTCGACGCTTCCGGCAGGTCCACAGACTGTTACGGGTAGCACTTTTAGTAAAGGTCGGAGAGAAGATGAGACTGGCGTTGAGGAAGTCCCAACAATAGCTTGATCGGCAATATCTACGTGTTCTTTCTGCGGGGACGGAAACGACGTAGATGCTACAGAGTTATCTGGAACTTGCATATCGTCACGGTCATCACTATTATTAACGTTATAATTTAGTCACGTCGTTACTGTGAAGTAATGTGTGGTGATGACGATTTTTACAAGATGCCACAGTACAAGTCGTCTTACAAATTGCATACCTATGGCCACCCTTAACCAAGCACTTCCTACAAACTTTGTTTTCCGTAACCCATTTCTCTCGCCAATCAATTGACAACGAAAGAAAACGCATACAAGCTAAAATCTCATGACTCTGAGATTGACAAAAATACGGAGCCTTCGGCTTGTCCTTAAAATAAATTGCTTTTGAGTTTGTGTTTTCTTTAACGTCTAAAAAATGAGACTTTTTTTGACCCACCTTGTCGTGAGGTATGAAATCAGTTAAAATTCCGAACTAAATATGGATGTGAGCCTCGTGATCGAGGAAGTCCGAGAGAAGTTCTAACTTAAAATTGCGAGAATGCTGACGAAAAAATGCAAACTCTACCCATTTTTCCCTAAGATGGGGAGAAAGCTTACCGAGAATGGTATTCACGAGCTCTAGGCTGGCTAAATATTCAAAATGATTCAGCATTTTGAAAGTAGAGACACAGTTATGGCCTTACACGCAACATAGTTCAGATCTCTGCTGGAGACGAAATTACTCATCTTCGGCAAAGCTTTTACTTCAGTCAAGGCATTTAGAACAACAATTTCCGGATTACCAAATTGCTCTTCTAAAGCTGTCATCACAGCTTGCGGGTCGTCACACGCGATCAAGAGTGTTGCTACAGCTTCACGTGCTGCTCCCCGTAGAGCCATTGATAATCGGACTAGGTTATCCGCGTCCTCAAAATGAGCCCTAGTGCGCTCGTAACTTTTGCGAAAGCAGAGCCAATCTGTGGGCGAGCCGGAAAAAACAGGAAGATCACTCACCTTCCGTCCGGTCCGCGCGAGGCTCTTGATAGCTTCCGCGAATTTTGTAATGGTTTCATATGATTTATTTGTGTAACTATTACAATTATTATTTTGATTATTAGGTGTGTGCCTACGCGTGCATGTGTAGTGGTCGCGACGTCCGCATACACGCTCTCAGCCTTTGGGGCATTCCGCTGATCTGGCAGCGTCGCCGGCGGGGAGCATGTGGCCTCAGCAAGGTATGGAAACTGACCTGAAATTGAGTACAGTCATTAATATTAATACTGGAATGAGCCTTTACCCAAGTTTCAACATGTTGCGCTGAAGATCGGCTGGCGGTACGACTGGTATGGCTAGCGCGGCTGGAGCGCACTTCTAGAGCAGCAATCTGAGCTCGTAATTCTGCATCCGCAACTGCGCGCTCAGCAGCAGCGGCGCGCTCGCGTTCCTCCCGCTCAACTTGTATCCGGTTCAACTCCGTTTCGGCCATACGCCGAGCATGTGGCGCTTCTAACGCAGCTCGCTGGGCGACGACTGATGAATTTGATGTAGAGGAACCTGCGGTTGTACTATGTCTATCAGCCATGCTTTTTGCCTGAGCCCTAGTCTTCACCATTAGCAATAAAGATAATAAAATTAAATAAAATGAAATACGTGAATTCTTTTAAAATAAATACTTCTGACACCACTTATTGAGAAATGAAACTAAACTAGATAAATAAAGGAAAAATCTTTTAAATTCAGCACACTATTTAATTAAAACGTTTAAACAAGACAATATCACCATGACAACAACCAAAAAGCAGAAGGTAAAAAAGCAAACAAAATAAAAAGTATAAAATACAAATAGGCTCGCCACAATCGCAGACACCTCTTCTACGGTCTTCTGTTTCTTTCGGCGATAGAAACTGTACACATTTCAGTTGATTTTTTATTTTAAGACATAAAAAGATTTTTCACGGTGTCAAATCAGGATTGTAGGGTGGTGAACCAAGACTGTGATCGGTGTGGTGTCCAGGAAGTCTCAGTTTTGAGCGCTGAATGCGCTCAAATATTGAAGATATTAACATTTATTGGAGGATATGGATCAGCTTCAATGGCGCAATGTCTGTTACGCCATAACTTCCCGAGTTCTTAACCGATTTTAATATTTTTGTGTGGAATGGGTCCCCGAATCAAGTCGGAAAATGCATATATTATCTATATAATGTTGTTCCTTTAATTCGTTTAGGTACGATACTTTTTAAATCATTGAAATCGGTCCATTGGTTGCGAAGATATTACACATTTTGTACAAGCCGACCGCGGGGCGGCCGAATAACTTATGTGACGTCACGATTACCTTTCCTTCCGCGCGCGCACTCTCCGCAATTCATTTATTAAGATTTTCTCGATCTGCACGGGTGATGTTGTGGTTTTGCAGTTTTTAAGTGAAAATATGCCGGATTATAAGTACTGTGTAATACCGAAATGTACTAATACTTCAATTAGTACACCTGAAAAACTGTTTTTCAATGTGCCAAAGGACTCAAAAGTACGCAAAAAATGGTGTACTGTCATGAAGAGGGATGACAAAATTCCGCTTTCTTGCCAAGCTTCAAGATTTTGTTGCGAGGATCATTTTGATGTAAATACCTCCCTACCAACCATTACCTTGTATACAATACAACAATTGTATACCAACTTTTATCATCATTACTCGTGTGGTAAACAAGTGGGTAGGTAACTTAGTTACAACTTGTTTACGAATGTTAAAAAAAATACAGGGTTGTGTTATGTATATTTCAATGAGTAAATTAATGATAAAAAGTGTAAGTAGTGAAGTTTCTAATAACCCTTCCTCGGGTAAAAACCAGGGTCATACTAAGGTCTAACTACAATAAAATTGAAGTTCCCCGGAACATAGGGGAATATTCCCGCCTTAGGGTATAAATATATATCTATCTATACATGTAATTAAACTGTAGCCAAAGTGAATTCTGTACATTGAATATTTTTTTGAATAATCGCGTTAGGAGGGCTTTATACACGCAATAGAAACCAAAAACATTGTCATTGAATTTCTTGTCTGTCTGTCTGTTGTACGCTTTGCATGTGAAAACAGTTGAACAACTGAAACAACGAAACTTGCTGTAAATATAGTAGGTACTAAGATTATAATAAATAAACCGGATTTAAGAAAGTAGTACCTACCTAGAAACAATACTAGGACTTAACAAAGCGATTTCGTTTATTCATAGCTCAAAATTACGTGTCCAAAGAACGTAGGTACATTCCTGTCAAATGAAGTATTTAACTCTAATTTTATTTATTGTATACATAATATTTTTTGAACAGTAAAGTTTCTACATACTCATCTACATAACAATGTTAAAATAACGGCGTATGTAGTTACAACAACAAACACAACTGCCCTGGCTGACTAACCTAAACCTTTTGGGTATTTTATAGGCTAGTCCAAGTACGTGTACCTACCTACTTATTATCCTGCTGTTCTGATTAGGTTGATAATGAGATTTGCCTACCTCTGAGTTTCCAACCACGAATTTCAGAGCTTGTCTATTTTAAATGATTACTAAGATAATCAAATACCATGAAGGTATCCACTTAAGGTAGATTATCGGATTGCGCTTGCTCAAAACCGATATCTACCTTATTTCACTCATTTGTTATATTATAATAACAACCTTATAATAATAATAATAATAAACAAATAAAATCAGTTATTAGTCGATTGGGTATAAACTGGTGACGTTACGCTCCCTGTTGGACGAATATCGCAAACAGAATAAAACCGCGCAGTGGTTCGGCGGCATGCGCTGGGTCATTGTGACGTCATCGCATGTGTTCGCGCGGTCTGTGAACCTCGTTCGGTATTTTGCTCATAACTTTGTAAATTTTGGTCGTAGAACAAAAATTTTTGCACTTTATGTTTTAGTTTCTCAATATCTATAGAACTGCATTCATAACATAAAACGTGACTGGTCCCCATTGAATCAACAGGTTTTAGACCAGATTGTGACGGAGCCCGATATTCGCAAAAATTCCCATCGAATCAATTTTTTTTTCTTTTATAAGTATTACGCTCCACACCAATATATGGTGCTAGCGTAGCTTTATGCTTAGCGACTGCATCGTCTAGTATAATTTTCAACTACCAGCACATTTAAGACGACTATTCCCTTCTTCAATCCCCAAAGTAAGATGATCGCTCTTAAATTCGTTATGCCAACGGTAGATGATGACGTCGATCAAACTACTTGTCCGGCTTTAGGCCACATTTGAAATACTAAAAAATCATCGCACCAAAATGTTTTATCTGTTGCAGATGCATTTTTCAATGAATGACAATAATTTAATTGAGTTATTATAAAATGTGGTAGGTTATTCAAAGTTTCAACGAGGTTACCATTTTGTATAATATCATAATTATCTAAGTGGCTTGGTATTCTTTTGTTAAATGTTAATTATTTAATTGACAGTTTTTGACAAAGTGGTTAGTATTATACCTAATGTTTTTTTACATAAAAACGTTTTTAATAAAATGTTAGAATTTAATTTATTTTTTATTTTTTACCAAACCCATTTTTAAATTTTATAAGCTGTCATGGTGTCCACAATGACTTTATGCACGCGTTGCGCAACATGTTTTCCGAGGAGCTTGGTAGGTACTTTGCAAGGGATTACCAAAGAATACCTACTTATGTTATCACCACTTTTAATAAATATATACTACCCGATTGGCGTTTGATATACATGTGACCAGAGTTGTTAATTTCACCGTTTTATTTTTTGGTATTAAAAATATTGTTTATCTTTTTAAATTCAGTATCTAATATTTTTTTTTTTAATCTTTATATATTAAACGTCTATAATAATGGGAAAAATATCAGAATGTTTTTTTTGACTGAGCTTTAATCACCTCATTCAGGGGCAAAACGAAAATAAGAAATATATATAAATTTTTTAGTATAACCATTTATTACAAAAGTCGTATGGGATTTTGCAGAGTAGAATGGTGAATACCCAACATAGCAACAGCGTTTTTCGACTTATGGTTTTACTACGATCTCCAACCTACTACATAATCTCAAGATTAGAGATTACGACAGAAACCCCTATTCGGGGAGGCCTCTGTCCAGAAATGAACAGAAAAATGGTTGACTATTAATATATTAGATATTGACATTGTTATAATATAGGTATAACGGCGCGCGAGTGAATTGAATCGATGCATGGCAATGTTTCCGAACGATTATTGTGATTTTTAATTTAGAGCTGGTAGCACCGGATAGGGTTGTGAGTAACATGGCGGCCTTACTGGCACTTGTCTTGTGACAGCTACGCGGTTCACACGTCGGATCTAAATCCAAATATAGTATTGTAATCATTAACTGTTTTATTGATATTTTGTAGCGGTTATTAATTATAGCTTGATTGTGATATTCTGGTGTTCTTATTTTAATAATTAGTGCACTTTTAAAGATGATACAAAAAGAAGAGATAACAGATTGTTCATCAATCGACATGTTAGATATATAATTTAATACGTATTAAAGCTTTGGTGTTTTAGGTCAAGATTCACTTCTTTCAAGGTCTCCTGCGGGCCTGTAATAGGTTAATTAGTGTAACTATTAATAGTACTGTCGAAATACTTTTATAAATAGTATGGAAGATGTAAATAGAGTCAAACGTTGCAATATTATTGTTTTAATATAATATTTTAAAATATAAACCTTAGTTATATATAAGGTGAAGAAATTACAGGTACAGTGTAAATTTAATTTAAATAAAAAATAAATTGAACGAATATGAAAAAAAATAAAAAAGCTACCATTAGTACGTAATAAAACAATGTACTGTGGTGTTAACAAGTAAAGCGATATCCCCGTTCCCATATATTATTCTGTTCGACTTTAGTTACCTACAGAAGTTCTCGGATTTTCTCAGAACTTTATCAGCGACTTTGTTTTGGCAGCTCTCCCAATTGGCGCCAGATGGTGATAGAACTCGTGCGGAAGTTTCTCTAAACTATCTCGAGTATTGTTTCACGATTTTAACGGTTTAGACATATTTCAATAGCTAGCGATGATTAAAATGCTTTAATTATTATTTAAAGTAAAGTTTCATAGATTTTTCAATCCAGATGACCCTCTTTTTAAATTTGAATAATTTATTCGTTCCCATTACAAAGACGGATCTTATTTTTATAATTCACAGATACGTCAAAAATGTTCAATTTGAAATTAAGTACTCGATATTTCAACATGTAAAAGTCTAAAAGCGCTTCTACCTTTTCACATAGATTAAAAAAAAGAATACGTATTAAACTTTTTAATAAAAATTATACTAGATTTAAAAAATCTAAAAATCCCACGTTTTTCAATGTCCTAAAAAGAATAAAATAACCCTGCGGGGCAAAGCGAGGGGCCACTCAAAACGTGGGGGCGCATCTTTACAATAATCGGCATCAATGCATGTCATTCATCTCTTTAAAATCTCCTCTTAGTAATATGCGCCCCCACGTTTTGAGTGGCCCCTCGCTTTGCCCCGCAGGGTTATTTTATTCTTTTTAGGACATTGAAAAACGTGGGATTTTTAGATTTTTTAAATCTAGTATAATTATTTTATTCTTTTTAATTATTAACTCAACGAAGTAACCATGTGTTACGCAACAATCGGATAAGCCCCATACAAAAGTGAAAGTTGCCGAAAGTGGACCTGAAAGTGCATCTGGAAAGTTGAAAGTTGCTTTAGAGTGCATTGTCATCGGGTTCTGAACTATCCTGAAAGTTTCAGCTTTCTAGCTTATCGGAAAGTGCCTCAAATTTAAGTTGCAAGATTTTGCCCGGACAGACAAACAAATAAGAAAAGTGAGATAAGAAAAACGTGGTAAATAAATCAACGACCATATAGGAATACAGTTGTATAAAATTTAGAATTTCATGAGATGCAGAAAGTTATAGTAATAATAAAATAATAGTTGTGATGATAAAAATTCAAGCAAGTAGGTAAATGTTGATTCTTTACTAAAGTATTACCAAAATGCTCCTTTTTTTGTAGTGGTATTATTTATTCCTACCTACTCGGCTTCTACCAGTTAAGGACTTTGCGATTTGAATTTGTCAGCTTAATTTTATGAAATCTGACTGTTTTCTCAATTCAAATTCAAATTAATTTATTTGCAAAATATGGGTACATTGAGCAGGTCTTAAAAGTTATTAGAATGCCACATTTAACCTAAATGGTGTGCAAATATAAATTAAAATAAAATAATCTTACTATTTAACAAAGTACTACTTAAACAAATCCCAAATTGAAATCTAATATTGTAATTTAATAGTTTGGTCAATAGAAATAAACAAAATAAAAACAGATCATAAGCATCTTAACAAAGTTGAGTTCAACTATATTTTTTATTTATTAAACCATTAACATTCCTTCGCGTGCAGTTATTTTTTTCCAGTTGTCCTATCATTAATTATAGTGATGAATTAACATTGCTTATAATCGATTTAATGAAGTTGACTGCGTGATAGATAACATATCTATGATCCAAGTCTCGAGTTGTATTGACTGTAGAAACATTCTTATATGATGTAGGTATTTTTTATTAATTGAATTGTACTGCATTTAATTGTATGGTGTATAAGTAACTGATCTTTAAAATACATACCTATATATTATAAACGTCAGTAATTTGACCTAATTAGTAAGTGAAACTAGTAATTATAAATACGGACGGTATGTCTTATGACCTAAAAAAGAAGTGTTCTTTATCTAATGGCTACCTCTCATTAAATGGTCTCATTAAAACAAAATGTCTACTTATGTCTCAATTGTAAAAAAATTTAAAAAAATCTGGTTCAAGTTTAGCTAGTTTCATAATTTTAATGTTTAATTTATAAACCTTATTTGTGCAGCTGTACTGGTAAAGGTTTGTCACCAACAGAAAACGTCTCATTAAGTGTAAGATGGTATCTGTCGTTTTTCTGTGTAATAAGGGTCATATTTGCCTAGCAGTGACGTTGACTGAATAGAATTTATCTTAACACAAGCTAGAGGCGTTGGGTTAGGGTGTGGAGATACCGCGCCGTCTATGAAGGAATAATGTCGAGGTCGTAAAAGCCACGGGGCAAGAATCACTAGATTCCTCTATACTATTTATCTTAAGGGTCGTGTGTACTAGGAATGAGATTAACATGACAGAGGGAGTGCATAAATTTATTCTGGACAAAATGTGCAATTGTATTCTATTTATAAGAAGTCAGGCTTGTGCTATCAATATTTCTACACTATTCCGTGTGTTTTCACTCTTTCTGCAGGTTGTAGCAATTCGCTGATTTAAATTCGTTTATGTCTGTTACAATGTTAAATTTATAGATTTGTCAAAAGGTGTGTACACCACTTCGATAGTTGCGATTTATTAAGCTTAGTTACCTAATGAACGTCTGCGGCGGGTAATATCGTATCTAAACATTGTTTGATAGAGACGTGTTGTAGGTATGTCAATATCTATGTATGTAATGGACCATAATAGTCCATCGGTTGAGATGTCAGCTTTAACTCAATTACCTAGTTCAGTCCTTGCTGATAAGTTAAACCACTCGTGACACAAACCTTTAGCTTACCACGAAGGATTAGCGGAAATATTAAGTGTTTAATGCATTGTTAATATTCTCTTAAAAACTGTAGACCATTCGCTCGCCCATTTTAAGTGAAATCAACGTTAAAGAATCGATTCTTCCATAATATCTATGTAGTGTTTTGAAGTTAATGATGATTAATGATTGTTATCATACCTTATAGAAATGGTGATAGAATGCAGATTTGTATAGTTTTTAAAGATATAAACTCGAATGCCATGTGACGTCTATAACTTTAAAATAAAATTTGAAAGTAAATGGCAAGTGCCATTATTTAACTTATAATGTTTTCTTCGTGTAAACAATTTCTGAGTCATTTTGTTAATAAAGTAATCTCTGGCGTTTCTGAAAATAATGTAATAAATCTTACTTAGAGAATGGGGGTTTCCGCCCCAGTGACGCTTCCATCTTAATTTGCGTCTGTAGCCCTCTAACCTAGGGTTGCTAGCTTCCAAATTTAAACTACTAAGAATCTAGTTATATCGTCCAATGCAACGTACCTTTTGTATATTAGTCGACTATCAAATTAAATCCATACTGTAATTTTTTCGCTATTAATATGGAACTCTGTGTTGGGCGGTAAGGTTCATAATCAAATGGAGATAAGTTAATTATATTATTCTAGTACCTACACTTTTTTTAGATATACAAATCTAAAATGTTGAAATTACAATAAAACATAATAAAAGAAGATATTTTTCAGTTGGGTTTGCTATTTAATGGAAAATTATTTCTAAGTATTCAAGGCTGAATGATTAATATTCGTTTATTGATTCTCAGTATTGGGTTTAATTTGAAACTGTTTACACTGTCGATTTCGGACAGTATAAGACAATTTCAATATCTAATATTCAATTAGTATAGATATACTCGTATTTATTTACTTAGTTACATTTGTATAAACATCTTCTTATGGCATGTCGAATATAATTATGGGCATTTCGGATCTGGGAAAGGAATTAAACTAAATATTCTTAAAAAAAATCGTTTCAATTTTATAATTAAATATTACAAATTTTATAAACCTATATAGGAGAGTGGTTAAAAGCTCTTAAAATCTGGTCAAAATTGGATTTACGCGGTCAGATGGCGACCCTACTCGGTGTTTGCGTCAATGAATGGAAACAGGGTGTTTACTCAAACGTGTTGTTAAGTTGCTTCCTGATATCAACAAAAGTCACCAGATGCTCTGTTTTTTAGTCACTCGTCACATTTTAGCGAAAACAGGGAAATTAGTTTTATTCAAGCAATCTATATATTTTCACTTGGTTTTTGAAATACAACTTAGTCCAAAGATCCGTTAAAGTAAGTTGACAAGCATTTAGACCAACTCTAAATATATGTTACAGAAAGCATGAAGCCCCTTAGTACCTCCTTTTTTTGTAAATACCAACCCGTCCCCTTGGGCCTTCGTGGTGGATTATGGCCAGTCTTCTTTAATTTTTCTTCTATAAGGAAAACCTGCCATTTAAGGCTAAAAATGATAGTAAAAAAATTCATGTCTTAAAAATTGGTAATAATCGAGTGAATACTGTCAGAAATGTGATTAAAATTTGAAACGCCAGAGCCTTAACATTTTAAACTTACTGCAATGTGATTCATAAAGTAATTGGAAAACGAATCTTTATAAAATAAGAATTGGTACGAGAATTGGAATGAAACAAATTTGTAAAATTAAATTCGTTATAAGCCAATAAATATTGTATTTTTGTTTGTTAGGCCGGGTCCTTCTTTTCGATGCATAATTGAATACAAAAATTTGAAAAAGTGATATACTATAGTGTTCGAGTCACAGCTAGATTAAAACGCACTCACTATGCCTTTTCTAAATTATTTACAATTTCCGTAACATTATCGTTAAATTGCTACATTTAACTTGTTATGTATATAATATTTTAATATTTACTACTATTATTCTATCAATGAAAACCGCGAGATAAATATATGTATAGTTATATACAGACGTGTCTGTACATAAAAAAAGTGTGTCACTTGTTATCTGACTTACCCACAAATTTTCTTATACGGTACGGTAATGAAACTTTAAACTGTTTATTCATTCCTTTAAACTTTAATTTACAAACAATAGTTTGGCGGCAATATTATCGCCATTATTTGTCATTTGACAAAGTTATAAATCAGGATCACAGTCATCCTGTGATCACGGCTCCTGTAAAGGAGTCGAAACGTCAGGATTAAATATAAAATATAATAAAACATGCGCAAAAATCTGTAAAAAAGTGTTTTATTCTGATGTGTAATGTGCGCGGAAGTGTAAGAACTAAATAAAGTTATAAATGAAAATATCAGATTTTTTTTTTTAATTTTTTACATCAGACCACAGAAAAAGGTTTCAGTGCTATTCAGTCAGACCTACCCAACTTTCATTACTTTAATAAGAAATAATAAAATAGCAAATATTCTTCTCTGAATAAATAATATCCGTGAGTTTCTATTACATATATAGGCTAGGCAGGCTTTATCTAAATGATAATAATATCTAAGCCATTATAAATAAGTCTTAACAGACAGGCGGCCACCAAAGTTCAGCTTATGTCTTTTGAGGTTTGGATAAATTTTATTATTAATTTTAACGCTTTCACCGCGGGGGCGCTGCGGTAAAAGCGCCTTAAAATATGCGCTGCAACGTCTATAAAAAATAATGATTCAATACCTCACCATTAAAAGTAAGCAGGTGTATCTAACGAGCATTTTAATGCTTCTATCTAAAATCGCGCAACTCCGGGACGTTTAGGCGATCACTCAAGTGAAGTAGTTACAATTTGTTAAGCTACGCCACCGTACCCTAATCCTTAGGGGCGAAGATTTCGTACTTACTAAATTTATTGGCATAATGTAATTAAACCTCGAGAAATTTTCATCAATTCTTGAACAACTTTGAAATCGTTTAAACGTCTTTGAGATATTCATAGCAGTGAAGTAACTGATGAATTGGTTACTTTACCAATCAAGATTCAAAATACACTTTTGGAATAGATAACAATAAAAAAATATTTACTCTAATGAAAATTCTTTTTAATATAATCTTTTTTATTCGATATGAGCATATCTAAATCGCGTATTGGACAGCTAATTCATGGCTTCATAAGTGCTACCTCGGGAGACCTCGTAACGAGAAGTAACCGCAAGAAACTTTTTCATTAAAAAATCCCTCTTGAAAAGTTAAATTAAGCACGAGGTAAGTAGATATTGAAAAAGGAGCAGAAAAGAATCTTATCAAATATTTATACAAAGATAAGTTCTTAGACGACTTTCATTTTTATAAGCTGATTATTATAGCAATATACTTGTTTTAATAAGTGGCTGTAATCGCCGGTGACAAGGCTGGCTACCGTAGTGGCAACATATGGTTGCGGTTTCCGGCCTTCACGGAATGAGATGACTGTCCTTGCTATATCAATGGCTTCTTGATTCTTGCTGACGTTTGGTATCCGGCAGAGTAGAATATGATGTGAAGGGCCCAGACCGGAAGGGACGACGGGAGTAGCTCGCCATCAGGTATGAATAAAGTTGTCACTAGTTCTGTCTGGCTCATTTCTCATCAGAAAAAACAAAGATTTATGTAAAGTGGGTGATGGAAGTACTTCTTTATAGCATAAATGTCTCCAATGCGTCGTGCTTTTGTTATTTAAACCGCTACTGAGTAAAAAATAGAGGACTGCTTTTGAGAACCATTGGATATAGATAGTATTATAATCTAAAAAATATTTGTTCTAAATATTCTTGACGAATATTTTAAAGAAATACTGAAATGAAATGTCGTCTCTTTTTCTTGTCGCTGTGCCTTTTAAAATGCATGTGATTGTTTAGTACCATGTTGGCAAATGTGACGCAATTGTAAGTAAATTAATATGTTATCATAACTATATCAAAAACTATAAATTCTGATTATCATTTCTGCGTTAACAGTTTTAATCGATGAAGTACTAGTGATGTAACTGGGTTAATTAAAATAACTATGCTTCTAACAACGTGAGTAGTAGTATCATTAAAATGTTAATACTTCGATGGCGCTCACAGCTATGGTGTTTTTAATTAATTGATATCAAGAAATGTCAATTTCTATTTGAGCCCGAGCACAATTATTGCCAACGTAGAGTGTTTAGGAGTTTTAATTAAATCCCGAGGGAGGGTGCTGATTAAAAAGGGAAATTTTGAGAGTCGTCTACGTGACGCCAGACGCACCTGATCCGAGTGGTTTATATTGCTCAATTCGCTTGTTAAGCTTTTTGCCTTTTCTTTCTATGTAATTTCATTCATGCCAATAGTCTAAAGTATTAACGCTTAAATTTGTACATTTTCAAAAGGGGTAGTGATTTTCTTTTATACACAATACAGGAAAATTGTAACAAAATAAAAAATAAATTTTAATACTTTGTTGTATTTATTTTATGTCAATTCTATCATTGATGTTGAAGATATTTCTCACACTGCAGTTTGTGCATATATCGTGTGACAAATAATTGCCCACATGTAACTCATTCCGGGTTTGGTAAAGTAACTTCCTTAGTATTTATACTAAGGAAGTTGCTAAGGATTTGCGGTTAAAATTCCAATTTGGCAACGAGCCAAGCCCTGAAGCCCTACCATCATCTCTTATTGCGATTCAAGTTAAGTTGTTGAAGAGAGACGCCGTTATAAGCCACGTATTGCGCTGTTTCACTTTGACAATCGAACTAGCATCTCGCTAAGAGGCCATGGTAGGCTCTCAGCTTTTGTTATTCAATTGTTATCGAAGTTAAGAGCAACAAAGAATTTGAGCGGACCACGTGATATCAAGGTTTTAACGTAGCCATCAACTAGATGAAAGAATGCGTTACTTGCATTTACGCGTAATTGGAGTATTTACATCAATGCTTAGAAATGCAGCTCCGTGCAACGAATCGTGGAATATGGCTATGTCAAATATACCTAGAGTTTTCCACTTTAGAACATAACTGATAGACTTTTAAATTTGAGCCTATAATCCATACTTCATCTACATTTCTCACTATTTTATCCTCTTGGTGTAAGGGCATTGCCAGTCCTATATTCCTTTTTCTTGTATGATTGTATGACTGAATTTTAGGGACTTTTTTTGTAGAAAATTGTAGTTTTATTATATAAAAATTGTTACCGATGTGATTAGCATCGCTTTTTTCGTGACTATGATACCATCTCTGACTGTTAAATTTGTATAATTGCTTTAGTAGAAACTTGTATTTGAGCTACGCAGGGTCAAATGTGATTTCAGCCACCATGTCAAAACACCGGCAGATAAATGGTACAACGATCCTTTGAGTTACATACGTTTTCCTTCATTACGTAAATTTGAGTCATATATTGTTTTCACGCGGTCGGATCGCGGTTATGATAATAGAAGTATTTACTTGCGACCCTTTTTACGGTGAAGGAAAATTCCCGAACAATGTTTTACTGTTGTAGAGCGTCGCTAAAAGCGGTATTGTGTGAAAGGTTCGCATCTCACGCTGCTCTATTGAATCGAGACGTAAAAATGGAATTTACGACGCGTAAATTTACGAGTTTTCGGGATTAGTATTATGCTTTCCGTTCAGTTCGGTAGTCATCAGCGTGAATGTAAAGCGTTGTTATTTTCCAGACGTTTCAACAGCGCTGCGGAATGACGGCGTAAACTATTCAGTAATCAATAATGCTCATCCGAGCTTTAAGGCTTTTACGGTAGGCCACAAAGTAATTTAGTTTATATTGTAACGTAGTTCTACAATGTTTACGTTGAAATTACTATTTTATATGAAACAAAATTGAATCGGACACTCAAAAATGGTTTGAGTAATTAAATAAGAAACTTATATGGATTAAATATTTTTTTTAATATTTTCGTCTATTTTCTAATATCAAAGACGATGGTTTCCATGGCCTTCTCGAACGCTATTAGCTTATCTTCTGGCAACTGCATCCGTTTCCGTTGATTTTATAGAATAACATGAAGATCAGGACTGTTAGCAGGATGTCCTGGATATATCGACAGTTACCCGATTGAACGCTGAGTACGCGGACTCGTTCTCGTGGTGTAGAAGTAATAGTAACGCATTGTTAGGTCGCTTGTTATTCATTGCAGTGAAAACTTCTAGTTGTCATTTCAAAGTATGCGTTTCGGCGTTGATGCTGCTTTAAATTTTTAATGGCATCAACACCAGATACTCTGTTCAAGTAAAAAAATTTTCTCTGCGCTTCACGAACGCTGCACTGTGGTAGGCGTTGGTTCTTTTTTTACCAGCCAAACTGTTGACTGACGCTTTGATTCCTGTTAAAATGTCGTAAACTCATCAAGAAAACTCTGCTTCAAATTTCTTAATCACGGCACCATTTCACGTGGGCCTATTTCTGAGCTTCAACGGGGTTGTGCGGCACCCAGTCCTCCACCTCTTTTTTCATTCCCCAAAGTTAAACTACCACGTAATTTGTTCTGCGAGCGGAAGATAATAATAATAAATAATTAAATGTTTCTTACATTCACACCAATTAGCCTAGCCCAAAATAAGCACTGTAAGGCTTGTGTTATGGATACTAGGATAACGGATAGATATATATATATATATATGATACAGAGATATATAATATTCATAGAAATATATGAAACACACATGACTCAGGTACAAATGCGCGTATTCATCATACAAACATTTGCCCCTTTCGGGATTTAAACCCGGGACCGTCGGTGCGAAAGGCAGGATCGGTCTAGAAAGGCCTTCATCCATAAATATGTTTTGACGTAGATCAAACAACTCGTCTACTTTTAGCTACAATTGAAATTATAATATACCCGAAACACCAATTCTTCAATGAGACACGACCATTTAAGTTTGCTCTCAAAAATATTTTTGATAATTATAAACCACTATGGCCTCATTCATAAAAAGTTTTTGTAAACCTTTCTGAGTGGCCTGGTATATGCGGCGCTTTCACATATCACATTATACGTGTGTTATACTGTCACTTAAACAGAAAAATTATGGTTTTAACACCGTGGAATATAAGGCGTTTTACAGATTGACCAATTACAGATATTTTGAAAACCGTAATAACCGAGGTAACCGTAATAACTCGAACTACCTAATGTTTCGTACCCATGAATCAGTATTTATTTTATTATTGGTAAGTAGTGTTATTCTACAGCTGGAACTCCTGTACACCGCGAACGACACTAACATAATTTCGCATTTTTTCCTATCTATCCCAAGGTTTCCTGGAAGAAATCACTCACGCCGAATTTTGTACGCCTTGTGTTTGTATAGTCATTCATACTATAAAGAATGTTCATTCTTCATTCAACCATACGGGAAAAGCTGAAGGATATATATACCTTTTCTTGTTGCTGATTCGAGGCACTTCACTAAAGAAAATAATTGAATATAGATTCAGTATTTTGATTATTCGTCTTTGTTATTGGAAAAAGGACGAAATCTTGTTGGTTCCTTCACCACTTGTAATACAATCGTACCTCTTGACTAATTTAGTATTATTTGCTAGTAATAAATTCTTTAGATATGAGTTATCTTTTATGAATGGGCTTAAGAAGGTTTAGTGTGTAGGTTTAGGCGTAGCTTGTTCCGTTATTCATTTGGTTATAAAAACGATTACACAGTTTTTTGAGGAAGTTGTAACCAATTTTTAGTCCTGATCATGTCCTGGTCAAATGTTATTCATCAGAGAGGAGGTTAGACACTTTATGGTCAATTCGTATGATTTTTTTATTTCATGCGTATATTAAAGCGATTAGTGACTTTATTGATCGATCAAATAGCATAAAATTTGTGTCGTATATACACAACCATGACTTGGAAATTAAATAACACTAAAACAAGAAAGTCGTCATACCCGATTGCACTGAACTTAAGAATCGCCAAAGTCGTAGCAGTCGGGACCCATTCTAGAAAGTCAGCCTTCTAGTCAGTAGATTGGAGTAATCTGCAATGTAATATAGGCATGTGCTCTCAAGTCATTAAGGCTCCATTTCTAGAATGGGTCCCAATCGCTACAACTTTGGCGATTGTTAAGTGCAATCGGTTATGACTATTTTCTTGTTTTAGGGTTTTTTAATTTCCAAATTACACAGAAACGCATTCGGAATTTAAATTTTCTAAATAAACTTTTTTTTAGTTGCATTATTGAATGAGTTTGTTTGGTAACCTATATACACATGACACATACATACATAAGAATTACGCAGATTCACAATTAATATGAATCTAACCTGACACCTTTGAAGCTAAAATCCATCGAGCCGTTCATACTGCATAGCATAGCTTGCCAAACATTTGAATTTGGCGCCAAAAATCCGCCATTATGTTTTTTTTATTTTGATATACTGTGTCACTCTCACAATAAATACGAATCTCACTGACTTTATCGCAAAACAACAGCCTACTCCAGTCTTCTCGGGCCCAAGACACACATTTCTAGTGAAGTTAACTGTGACAACTTAAGGAGTAATTTAGAGCCACGGGTTAGAAGACAACTCCGTATTTTGGCAGTAAAAAGCCTCTTCCTGGCCGTTAATAAACTAGTAAAACTTTTTTTTACTTCTTAGAGTTTTTTTTACTACTTCGAGGTTATTTTTGTGCTTCACTTACAAAACTTTGTGTTTTTTCTTTTAATTTTTATTAATATTTTTCTATTTAATCCGACTTATAAACACAGTTATACAAATACACTAGATTATGTTTACCTGCCAAATTAAATGCGTTTAAATTATTTTCGGTATTAATTTCGGCCGATACTAACATCGGTTCTGTTCTGAAAATTCCGTTTTGGTCGGACACTAATAAAAAATGTTATGATTTACGTAATGTTCTACATAAGAAGAAATTTAAATTGGAACCCAGATTTACCGGGAAAACAATTACAAAGAAAAACGTCGCTGTAGTACATTTCCCCTTGAGCGTACCAAGGTGGTTCCCCTATCTAAACAGGGGCCCGAAGGCAACTCTAAGCGTTCTTGTCTGAAGGATCCGTACATGCAGTGTTGTGATGTCCTATTAGTGAGTGCTTGTGAGCGCTGAGCTTTTTTAATTAAACTCTGTAATAACGGAAGGGTTTAAATTGTTTGTGCATGTACGTCATGATTTTCAAATTAAACTGCAAACGTGGTAAGATGTGGTAAGTCAAGAAGTCAGGTTATGCAGAAGGACGTGTGTTTATAAGTTTGAATTTGAAGAGTAAATGTTTATGGACAATAATGAAAACGTGAAAATATGTTATAGAATCACTTGCTTTTTAATAAAACCAATAGTAAAATATACTCAAATATATGGAGCCTGTCCGTAGTGGTAGTTCCTTGCGAAGATTCGGAGATGAGTGAAACTCGAGGTCAGGATTCAGAATGATTTATTCTCCAGAAAACACACGTATTTATAGGCGGACAGTGACGTACGACGGTGCGGCTCGTAGCTCCTGCGGCGGTGTGCGAGTGAGACGGCAACATCGGACCTCTCGAGCGGACCTTATAAATATAAGTTGGTTCCTCGACGGTCGCTCTCCAGTATGCGCGCGGCGCCCGTAGATGCGACGACTCCCACAGCACTCCCCTTCAAGAGAAGCGTACGTTTCTCTTCACCGATCGTCCGCTTCTCGTAACGTATGGTTTGCTTGCTGATGTGGGTGTCGTCGTGTCTTGATGTGGCGTCGGTGCTGCGTTGATGTTAGGAACACTTGATGTCGCTTCTGTTGGTTCTTGAATGACGTAGGCTGGTTTTAGCCTGTCCAACGATACAACTGCAGTACGTAGCGGTAATTGAATCTTGAAGTACTTCTCATACCGCTTCAATACTTCGTAGGGTCCATCATAGGGTGGTGTTAGCGGCGCCCTTACGGCGTCATTTCTGATGAAAACATGCGTACACGTAGCTAGGTCCTTGTACACAAATGGCTGGCACGATGAGTGTGATGCTTGCGGGGCTGGAGTTAGTGACGTCATCGTGTGAGAGAGACGGCGTACTAACTCAGCGTCTTCTATTTTGCTCTCAGTAGGTATGAAGAAATCTGATGGTATGCGAAGCGTAGTCCCATAAGTCATTAGGGCTGGACTTAGGTTGTTGTCTTGACGAAGTGCGGTGCGTAGGCCCAGAAGGACCGTAGGTAGTTCGTCTGCCCATTGAGTAGTGGTGCCGCGCGCCATCAGGGCGGCCTTCATAGTGCGGTGCCATCTCTCCACTTGACCATTTGATTGTGGATGGTAGGCCGTAGTACGCAGTCTTGAGATGCCAAATTTCTTCATCAGCCCGTTGAATAGCGCGGATTCGAACTGTCGGCCCTGGTCTGTGGTTATGCGAAGTGGACAGCCGAATCGCACTATCCAGTTGTTGTACAGTGCTTGTGCGACAATCTCTGCAGTGATGTCTCTCACGGGTATTGCTTCGGGCCATTTGGTGCAGCGATCGATGATCGTCACGCAGTATCGATATTCATTCGATAGTCGCAGTGGGCCGACTATATCGATATGAATATGTTCAAACCGTTGCGAAGGCGGGAACTGATTCGGAGTGGTGGTCACGTGACGATTCACTTTGGCTCGCTGGCAGCTAACGCAGGCTTGTGTCCACTGACCCACTTCTTTATTCATCGATGGCCAGAAGAACTTGCTTGAAATCTGCTTCCGTGTCGTCCGCACGCCCGGGTGGCATAAACCGTGTTGCGCTTTGTAGGCTGCGTAACGGTATGCAACTGGCAGGTAAGGACGTGGCGTTGCGGTCGATAACTCGCAAGTGATGGGTTTATCGAGTCCTGGTACAGATACTTGTCCGAACTTGAGGTTAGCTTGTTTCTTCAGTTGTTTCAATTCTTCGTCGTTTTCTTGGTCGATACTCAGTTGTTCGTAGTCTATGGACGTCGGGCATTGGATTTCTTCGAGCCTTGACAACGCGTCTGCAACGATGTTTTCTTCTCCTTTAACGTACGATATTCTTGAGCAAAATTGACTGATGAAATGAAGTTGGCGTTCTCTTCGTGGTGTATCACTGCTACTCGCCGATCTTGTGAGTGCATAAGCGAGCGGTTTGTGGTCGGTGTATATTACCACATCGCATCCCTCGATCAGTCGGCGGAAGTGCTTGACAGCTGTGTACATAGCGAGTAATTCGCGATCGTACACACTGTATCGGCGTTGCGTGTCACTCATCGCTTTCGAAAAGAATGCGATAGGTTTCCAGTGGTTGTCAATCTTTTGTTGCAGTACTGCGCCGAGGCTGTGGTCGGATGCGTCTGACATGATGGCGAGGTCGCTGCCTGGGACTGGATGACTGAGTATGGTTGCTTCGGAAATGCTTTGTCGGCACTTTTCGAAGGCTTCTTCAGCTTTAGGTGTCCAGTCGATTGGCGTCTTGTCGTTCTTTTTTCTGTTGTGGAGATATTTGTTTAGTTCGACTTGTAGTTCGGCTTGACGGGGCAGGCAGTCGCGGTAGAAGTTAATCATGCCGAGAAAGCGACGGAGTTCGATTATGGTCTTCGGCTTCGGGTAGGTCGCGATGGCTTCAGTGCGTTCTTGGCTTGGTTTAATGCCTTCCGCGGAAACTTCGTAGCCCAAAAAGGTTATTGATTCCTTTTCGAACTCGCATTTGTCGATGTTCAGCGTAACTCCGTACTTATCCAGACGTTGAAGTACTTGATGAAGAAGTTGTTTGCTCTGTTCCTTGTCTTCAGCACACAAAAGAATATCGTCGACGAAACAGAAACAGCCTTCTATCCCTCTCAGCACTTGATGCATGAAACGTTGGAATGTTTGACTGGAATTTCGGAGTCCAAAGGTCATGCACGTAAATTCAAACATTCCGAACGGCGTGATTATTGCTGTTTTCGGTGCGTCTTCTTTGGCGATAGGTATCCAGTAGAATGCCATTTTTAGATCGAGCTTCGAGAAGATCTTCTTGTTGTGAAGTTGGTAAGTGAAGTCTTGTATGCGGGGGATCGGGTAGCGGTCGGGTTGCGTAACCGCGTTGAGTCGCCTGTAGTCCCCGCATACACGTAATCCTCCGTCCTTTTTCTTCACGACGTGCAGTGGACTGGCCCATGGACTGTTTGACGGTTTGCAGATTCCCATTTCGAGCATGCGCTCGAATTCAGCTTTGGCGGCCTTGTACTTCTCGGGTGGCAACGAGCGGGCACGGCCGTAGAGGGGAGGGCCCGTTGTTTCTATGTGGTGTATGACGTCATGCTTGCTCGGTTTCTTGAGTGACATCGGGCGAAGTACATCGGGATATTGTTTGAGAATATCGTGATAGATTTGATCGCTGCTAACGACGTGGATCGACTCGGAGTTAATATTTGTTTTGAGTGCGTCGATCGATAATTCGGTGACCTTGTCGACTAGTTTTTTCTTATCCAGGTCCACAAGGAGTTTGAAATGCCGAAGAAAATCTGCACCCAGGATGGAAGTCTTCACGTCCGCTACGATGAACGTCCAGGTAAAGTCGCGGCGTAGTCCAAAGTTGAGCCTTATCGTTTTGTTCCCATACGTCTTGATTGGTGAATTGTTTGCCGCGTAGAGTTTGTAGGCGTTTACTATGTTGTTGTGTTTCTTGTGCGTGGCGGCCAATACTGAGATGTCAGCACCCGTGTCTACGAGGAAACGTTCGTGAGTGTTGCGATCGTAGACACAAAGGCGATGACTCGTGCTTGGGACACCGACGTCCGCCACAGTCGGTGTCGGCGTTAGTTTTCCGTCTGTTTCTTCCTCCTGCAGCACGGTGATTCACATCGCTTTGCTTTGTCACCAAAGCGATAATGGTATCTGCATTCCCACGTCGAATCTCCAGGCTTCGGTCCAGATGTACGTTGCGTTGATTGCGAACGGGAGCGAGAGCGCGCGCGAAAGGGACGGCGATATCTGGACGTCGAAGATTGGCCGCGCCGTAGTTCCGCGATTTCCAGTGATAACTTCTCAAGTTGCTTCGCCAGGGCATCGATTTGTGAGGGAGCGCCGGTCGTAGTTGAAGTTGACACGACGGCGATTCTGGATCCTTGAGTGTACTCGGACATCTTGTCCGCCATGGCGGCCAAAGTGTCTAGCGACGACTCGGTGTTTATAGACAGCACAACTCGAACTTGCTGAGGTAAGTGGTTTAACCATTCTATCTTTAAGCCTTCTTCGGTAATCATCCCGCTGCCAAGTTCTCGCATTTTCCGAAGTAACTGGGATGGCTTTTGGTCTCCCAGCTCGAGTCCGCTGATTAGCTTCTGGAAGTTTTTGACATCGGAGGTTTCATACGCTGCGAGGAGGCGGTTCTTCACTGCGAGATACTTGTCGGTTGCGGGCGGGTTATACAAAATGTCTGTGAGATGTTGCAGGTCTATTGATTGCAGCTGTTGCAGCAGGTACCGGAACTTCTGGTCGTCTGACGTCTTCAGTGGGTCTATGACGGCTTCAAATTGTATGAACCAAGCGCGAGGGATGTCGCGCCAAAAGGGTAAGAGCCTCGACTGTATCGAGACTGCGTTGACATCGTAGTTCGCCTCTGCAGGTATTCTCTTCTCTTGTTCTTCAGCCATGGTAAGTAGCTCCAAATTATTTTTCCAATTCTGATCACGTCGGGGTCACCAAATATGGAGCCTGTCCGTAGTGGTAGTTCCTTGCGAAGATTCGGAGATGAGTGAAACTCGAGGTCAGGATTCAGAATGATTTATTCTCTTTTTTTTTTTTTTTTTTTTTTTATCTAAAATGCACCCTCCGGACACGGGGGAGGGAGGTGGTGAATCCTCTATGGATACTTCGGGCCGGCCCGATAGTTATGTCAGACTTGTACTGACTAAACACCACCTGGGATTGGCTTGCACCCGGAGAAGGTCATAAGCCGTCATCTGAGGCGACCACCCCTCTAGAGAGGGGTGGCGCAAGCGCTACTCACCTAGGTGAGAGAGCGCATAGAAAAAACGATTGACTCCCAGAAGGGGGGTCAGTCGTGAATGAAGTTAAGTCGGCTGGCTCCCAGAAGGGGGGCCAGTCGGCATCTGAGAGGACTGGGGTAGACCTGATGGGTCTGTATTGGCTCTACGTTTGGCTGATTCCTGTGCCTCTAAGAGGAGGTTCAGGTCAGCTGACAATTGACTGGGTTGGTCTGTCAGGATAGACCTAGGTCGCCTAGACAGAGGGTTCGTGGATGAGGAAGGAGTGTAGTTGGATGCGCCCCGGATAAGTGGGTTAGAGTGGCTCTCTGCTGTTTCGAAGAAACGTTCAGAGGCCTTTATGAAGTATTGTTGGAGAGTAGGGAGTTCAAAGTCCCTGTGCAAGTCCGCGTTGCGGACATACCAGGGAGAATTTGAGGCCCTACGTATGAATAGGTTTTGAATCACCTGCAATTTATTAAGGACTGATGCCTTTGCATGTGAGAAGATCGGGGACGCGTAGGTCATCACCGGTCGTATGCAAACCTTATAAAGTGTTCGCTTGTTCCGAAGTGACATGCGGCTGTGACGCCCCAACATAGGGTTGAGACGCCCCAAGTAAAACCGCGCGTTACGAGACACTCTCTTGACGTGAGGAGAGAATGTCAGTTTTTGGTCAAGGGTGACGCCTAGAAATTTGGCAGTGCGTTGCCATGGAATGGACTTCCCCTGGAGTCGGGGTGGGTTGTGGCGGGCCGGTACACGCGTGCGTTTTGCGTCGAAGCAAACAGCGGATGACTTATCCGGGTTTACATCGATACGCCACTCGCGGAACCAGTCGCCTAAGGAGTTGATGGAGGTCTGAAGCCTCGGGAGGATATTCCTACATGATGAGCCCTTGAGATACAGAGCAGTATCGTCTGCAAACAGGGACAGTTGTACCCCGTTTGTTGGGACGGGAATGTCGTTGGTGTAAATAACATACAGCAGAGGAGCCAGGACAGAGCCCTGAGGCACGCCCGCTGTTATGTTACGCGGAGTTGAGAGAGTACCTTCGTATCTGAAACGGAAGGTACGATGCTGGAGAAATGATGCTACTAGCCGGACCAGTCTCACTGACAGATTAAGTCTGTACAGCTTGACAGTTAGTCCAGCGTGCCAGACCTTATCGAAGGCCTTGGCTACATCAAAGAAAACCGCCACGGTCTTATATTTCCTAGGGAAAAAGCCGCTCGAGATGTACTCGACTATGCGGTGAACCTGTTGGGGGCATGAGTGTTTGGTTCGAAAGCCAAACTGATGGGGTATGATGAGGTCATTCGTAAAGAGATGGTCTTTTAGGCGGGCGAGGATACACCTTTCAAAGAGTTTCCCCATTGCCTTGAGGAGGCTGATGGGGCGGTGGCTCGCAGGGAGGTTTAGGGGTTTCCCCGGCTTGGGGATGCCTATTACGATTGCTTCTTTCCAGGCTGCTGGAAAGTAGCAGAGATCGAAGCAGGCGTTGAATAAAAGGGACAGTAAGACCAGCACTTGAGATGGTAGGTGCTTTAGGGCCATGTTGGAGACGCCGTCGGCGCCAGGGGCCTTTTTGGTCTTGAGGCCCTTGATGAAGGAATGGACTTCATCAGGGGACACTGTGATGGGATCAGAGTCTAGAGGTTTGGAGTTCAGCTCGCTGAGCTCCTTCTCAATCGACTGAAGGTGGGATGGGTCGCAAGTCTGAGTGCTGACTGAGCATTGTGAAGCAATGCTGTCAGCAAAACACTCCGCCTTCTCCTCGTCGTCGAAGGCTGTGGAGCCATCGGGACGGAGGAGAGGGGGTGTGAAGTTTGAGGTGTCACTACGGAGGGCTCTGGCCACTCGGTAGTAGGCTACATGGGAGGGAGTGATGTCCGCCATGAGGTCACCAAATTGGTTATTCCTCAGGTCGTTCAACTGAGATCTTACTAACCGTTGAAGACGGTTTGCTCTGGCTCTGTACTCAGGGGTCGGGTACCTAGCAGCTCTCCGGAGAGCTGCATTTTTGGCCCTCATCAGGTTGCGGAGGGTGGGAGGAATGGCATTGTGATTTTTCACAGGTACCTTCCTCGCACTGTCCGCAGTCTTTCTTTGGACCAAAAGAGTAAATTCGGAAATGGCTGCATCTATTTTCTCCGAACTATCGTAATAGTCGGGGTCCATAGAGAGCGAAGGGTTGCCTACTTCCATTGCCGACTTGAGGGACGATCTGAACCGATCCCAGTCAGTAATGGTGTTGAAGGAGGGAGGGGTTGGCTCTTTGTTTCCCATAATGAGGGAAACCGGCCTGTGATCGGACCCGAGGTCTTGGAGGGTCTCAATCGTCCTAAATGGGAGGGAGACTCCCTTGACTAGAGCGAAGTCTAGTACGTCGGGATCATTCTGTGGGTTGTCTGGGTAGTGGGTGGGTTCGTACGGGCTGAAGACGTCTAATTCGAGATCATGTGTGATCTGAAGCAGACGCCGCCCGCCGGTGTTTGTCTTGCGGCAGGTCCAGTCAGTGTGCTTGGAGTTAAAGTCTCCAAACAGAATGACTGAGTCGCCCAAAGACAGAAGGGACTCGAAGTCGCTCCGCAATGGAGTGGTGCCAGCGTGTATGTAGACAGAAGCTATGATCAGTGTTCTGTGACCCGACATAGCCAGTCTGCATACCGTGGCTTCCATGTTAGAGAGAGCAGGAGTGGGGATTGGTGAGCAGTGAAGTGATCTTTTGTAGTAGATCGCCGTGCCACCAGAGACAATTTCCCTGCGGTTCTGGTCCGCTGGGGTGAAGTTGTCATTTCTGACTAGGGAGTATGAAGGAATCGATAGCCCTTTCCGTATAGACGGTTTGAGCCATGTTTCCTGAAGTAGGACAAGGTCGGGGTCCCTTTCGCGCAGAAACACCCTTAGCTCGGGAATGTTTTTGCGCAGGGAGCGGGTATTGAAAGAGATAAGCGAAACACCTCTAGGTTTCACTCGACCGGTGAGAGGAGCGACTGGTACAGTCGGAGAAGAAGAAGAAGAAGATGGGATCCTTCCTGGCATTATGGACCTTAGTTAAGGGACCGGAGAAGGGCTTCGTGCTCACAGAGAGCTAGAAGCCGTTGTTGGGCGTTTTGGGCCATCCTGAGTTTGGATGCTAAGGCCGATATCTCATTGATATTGATGCCTTGCATCGTGGTGAAGATGGTAGAGAAGTCATCCATAAGGGATGACTTCGGGGCTTGGGAGGCGGGAGCCGCCTTTGGCGGTGTCGCCTTAGGCGGCGTCGCCTTGGGAGCTGGGCCCCAGGCCGGCCCAGGGGCCGGTGCCGGAGGGGCTGGTCCCCAGGCCGGTCCGGAGGCCGGCATGGGGGGGGCTGGAGTGGTGGTAGCCGGCTGTCCCGCCCCTTTAGGTAGGGGTGGGAAATTTGCCAGCGAAGGCTTAGGAGGGGCCGGGGGGCCAGAAGGCCTCTTCTTCTGAGAAGAAGATGCCTTTGGTCCCCGGTTAGGCTTTTTAGCCTTGGGAGGCTTGGGGCGAGGGGCGCGAGAGCAACCCCTATAGTTAGCTGGGTGGCCGGATTGGCCACACAGCACACAGTCGGGAGGGGTGGGGGAGTCTCTCGTGCGAGAGCACTCCTTGGTCAGGTGTGGAATGAGGCACTTGACGCACCTCGGTGAAGCGTTGCAGTTCGCCGCTGCATGGCCGTAAAGCTGGCAGCGGTGACACTGCCCAGGATACCCACGCTTGTTGGGGGGCTCGGCTCTAATGCCAGAAAGGCCGCAGACCACGAGGTCTTTGGCGCGGAAGATTGGTTTGGCCTTTTCGTTATTGGTCATTATGACCAACGCGAGGGGCCAGGACCTCCCATTGCTCGCGTGCAACTTGTGCACACCGACAACAGGGTAGCCCTGTCGAACGAGGTCATTTAGGATGTCCTCGTTCGGAAGTTCTTCGGGGATGCCCCTAAGAACGGCCTTTACTTTGCGCTCCTCGGGGAGCGCAAAGGTGTAGTAGGATATGCCTTTGTTGGCAAGAAGTCGGGTCAGAGACCTAAAGTCCGCGATCGTGGGGGTGTTGACCTCGATGGTCAAACCCTTGTTGACGGCCTTTGTGTACTGGATTTTCTCCTGTACACATAAGGCGGACACTAAGCCCCACTTGGCCTTGTCCTGAAGTTGGATCGGCGGGGGGGCAGCAACCTTTGTAGGTTGCGCGTCGCACCTTGAATGTGGACGCGAGGTGGATGGGCGTGCAGTCGGGGCGGCGCGGGGCAGGTCCCCGGTGGACCTGCTCGGGGCCGTAGGGGCTGCCTTAACCGGGGCGGCTGAGGTGGTGGTGGAAGCCACTGGAGTGGCGGGCGGGGAAACGTTCTTCCTGCGCTTAGTGCGCTTCGAACGTTTTCCCTCTACCGTGGTAAAACCATCGGTGAGCGTAGAGGAAGACTCGTCGGCAGAGTCGGACGAGAAGGGAGGCGTGTGCCTCGGGGCCGAGCGCTTGGATGCGAGGAATTCGCAATCCATGTCGCTAAAGTTGGGTCTGGTCACGGTCGGGATGGGTGACCGTTGTGTCCCCTGTGCGTCTGGGGACGCCGGGGAGGAGAGGATGATAGGAAGGGATCGTTGGGATCTCTGGGTTCCTACCTGGGTTTGGGTCTGCGCGGCCACGGGCTGGGGCCCGAACCGCGCCTCAAAGAAGGCGAGGAGTGCCGCCACACTGCTCGCAGGAAGCTGCGAGAGCAGTGGGTCGACACCCGAAAGCGCGTTGATGAGCTCACTTGGGTCCGAAGACGCCATTTCGTGAGCTCGAAAATAAAATTAAAGAGAAAATCAAAGAAATAAAACTAATGCAAGAGACACCCCCTGCCGGGCGGCAGGGGGGAGGGGGTGACGCGACCGAGGGCAGGTATCCCTAAACGGATAGCTGCCTGCCAAACCCCTTGGGCTAAGCCCAAGTGCAATGGGACTTGGCCTTCGGTTTTCCTAGAGCCTGAAGGGCCCTAGAGAGCAAACCGGGATTGCTCCGCCGACTTCGTTAACACCGCAAGGTATCCGTCGACGCAAGACGCGGGCGGGAAGAGGAACCCTTTATTTTAATACAAACAAAGGGTTCCAGCTAACCCGGAACGATTACAACCGAGAAATCGGAAGTAAAAACCGTTAATTGCGGAAGGTTCCGCAACTAGCGGCTGCCCTAACGACTACCGCGGTGCGCAAAAGAGAGAGAGAGAGAGACGCGATCCGACGCGAGGGCCGCTGGTCGCGAGAAGGCTCGCAAGAAGCGGCTGCCTATCCGCCCGGATCGGGGACTCAGGAGCGCTTCGGCTTCAACAGGAGCGTTTCACGCGGGAGGCGAGCGAAGTGAGGCGAGCGCCGCTAGGGGGCACCTGTGTACGGGGACGACTGGTGCGCACGGCGGCTCGAAGCGGAATGCCGCGATTTATTCTCCAGAAAACACACGTATTTATAGGCGGACAGTGACGTACGACGGTGCGGCTCGTAGCTCCTGCGGCGGTGTGCGAGTGAGACGGCAACATCGGACCTCTCGAGCGGACCTTATAAATATAAGTTGGTTCCTCGACGGTCGCTCTCCAGTATGCGCGCGGCGCCCGTAGATGCGACGACTCCCACAAATATATATAAATTCAATTAACTACTGACAACAAAATTATCGCTTAATGTCTCTTAGTTAACTATGATAACAATTAAGGCACTTTGACACATTGAACGTAGTTATACCCATATTAAATCTAATAATATTGTTTTATTTTTAATAAATGACAAAAAATGTTTTTTACTGTTATTATTGTAAAATATCTCAGTTACATAGGTAGGTACTACAATGGTAATTTTAAATTAGTTAAGTGAAACATTATTAGCTTTTTTTCTAGTCTTTGTTGTTTAATATTTTCATGAATTTATCACTTCTTTTTCATGCATTGTTTTGTTCTATTTGAACTTGAATGCAATAAAAAGAGATTTACTCTTTTCAGCAGTCAGTGCACTATTATAAACACTCATTTTTAATAAAGCTGCTTATTCAGCGGCGATTGGTATGAAGAATCAATTTGTTTCGTATTATTGTTTTCGGATGTTCCAATTGTTTTCCGATTATCCTTTTTAGTTCCCATTGTATTGTGGAATAATAACATCTGATGATTTTACCTTACCAACTTTGTGTTGTGTTGTTACCAAATGTTACCTAGTTTGGTAATTTAATATCGATAAAATCGAAACAATAACCTGATTATAATCGTCACTGTAAGTAGAATTTAAACTACAATCAAACTAACAATTTGATAGCTTTTGTTGCTGTGAACTTGTGTAATTTTGTTTATTGGTATGAATAAGAAATATTACTTTCAACGATTTATCGTTGGACCAGTTGTTTATTATTGTTTAATAGTTAAATTTATCTAATAGGTAGCATGCTTGTATAATTTATGTTTTCTGTACTGTCGGGTGGGTTTGTTTGGATTATATATCATTATACTTATTATATATTAGATTTTACCCGCAGCTTCGCTTGCGTTAATGCAGACTACTGATTTAAAGTTATATTTCTATCCCTAGGAACAGTACTTTTATTCTGGATAAAAGTATACACCTATGTACTTTTCTGTACACCTGGAAAAGTGTATACAAAGTATCATGATGGTCTATTATTATTTAAGGTGTGAAAGTATAACAAACAAAATCACTTTTGTATCTGTAACATTAGTTAGGACTGTAAGGTTTTTATCGATATGATATATGCCTATCATTTGTGCTATCACATGTTCTTACCATATACCTACCACATTTTGTCAAAATCGGTCAACTTTTTTTTGTTCATGATTTGAAGAAGGACGTATAGATAGATAGACAATTAAAGAATAGTAGTTTTTGTAACACTGAGTCATGAAACGAACATTTATCATAAAATTTGTCAAAAAAAATTACATACAGAGCCTACAGATAAATAAACCTGTCTATTTGGTTGTATAAGTTTCTCACACAGTCATTTAATGTTAGTATAACAATAATTTACCTGTAACTTGCCAAATTATGAAATAATAAGAAGCATTGAATAGTTTTTGTTGTCATACTAAATTTTCTTTTCTAGGTCCTATTTTGTTTTAGTAAATCACAACGAATATAAGATATAAAATCTTCAAGAAATTTTAAAACAAAATATGTATCACATAAGAATATTGTTCTTAAGTAACACGTAATAATTAATTAGTGAACGTAGTTACCATACAGACAAGAAGGTACCGTCTACGCAATGAATTGACGAGTGCCTCTTAAGGCGTTTTGATTATTACCACTATTACAGATAACGGAGTTCGTAAAGAGCGAAGAGTCCTCGATGTTAGGTTTACAAATTTTAATTTAAGCGAAAATCAAAGGCGGTAGCTTTGTCGGTTGAGATATCCACTTTAAATGATTTGTTTAAATATGCTTGAAAAATAAATTGAAGATTTAAATTAATCTTGAAATTAATCTTTGGGTGGAAACGTTTTTAAGAGTACTCAACAAAATATTAGAGATGGAAAATGGAAGAGTAAATAATATGAAATTGAAGCGAATAGGTATTGCAAAAACTTTTAAACATATATTTTCAGAGAGAAAAACAGGCGAAAATTAAATTTACGGCCGAGTTAGTTTCAAATAACAATTTGAAATATACACTAGTTATATGTTTCACTCCCGAATACTCGAATACTCGAATTAATCCCTTATATCGAACGTAGACTTTTGTTGTCATTGTCACAAACCACCAACTCAGTCAAAAGATTTTCCTTTATTGGGTCTTATCCACTTGACAGTCTACGGTAGCAATTGCTTTCGATAGCCAATACCCCTCGTCAGTCCCTGGTAGTAATTGCTACCATATTCAAATTATCGCGTGGCCTGCTGTTTTTTAAAAAAATCGATAATTTTGAGTTACAGAGATCCAAATATCCAGTGGTGGATGCTTTATTTAATCAGCTTTACGGTAGTATTTTTTGTTTGGTCCTAGCTTCATTATTAAGCGAGAATATGGCATTTTTATCTAAGAGTCCGACGGCTTTTTTCCACTATTCGCGCAGCATTGGGACTGTTGAAAGGGGTGGGGCGCGCGGTAGCGGATTGACAAGTGGTTATATGAGTACTAGCCTTTACCAGCAGCTTCGCTCGCTTTAATGTAGACAACCGATTAAAATTTATATTTTTATCCCCCTGGAACAGAACTTTTTTTCTGGATAAAAGGTACTCTATGTATTTTTTGTACCCCTGGCTAGGTGTATGCAAAATTTTATAATGATCGATTGAGTAGATAAGGCTTCAAAGTGTGACAAACAAACTCCCTTTCGTATTTATAACATTAGTTAGGACTAAACGGTTTTTAGTGATATGATAGCCTATCACTTTCGCGATCACGTTTTCTTACCATATACCAAATTTCAGCACAATCAGTCTACCCGATCTTGATTTATAGAATGACAAACAGACAGACAGACGAAAATTAAAAAAGTAGAATTGGCGTAAGTAAGTTATAAAATTAGTATTTATTAAAAAAAAATGTCCAATAAAATTTTGTACAGACAGAGCCTATAGATTTATATGTATAGTAGTCTTGATAATATAATATATTACACGAAACAATTATTTCGTTTCCTAAAAATAAACATAGCTATTATTATTATTATTCTTAAAAAACTCTGATCATCCATGTAAATAAATAATAAGGTGTTACAAAATTTTCATTTCACGCGTGATTTGCAAATGTCAGATTGAGGTTAATCTTTATCACACAGAGGCAGCTGTTTAATATCAAAAGTAAACCAAACCCTTTTATAATTAGTGAGAGTTAAGTAGAAGAGTGGTCCGTCATTAAATTCGGGTAAAACTTTCGATAGATAAATATTTTTTTAATAGCTTTTATTGATTACTTTTCGAACCAAAACAACCTGAGGTTTAGTTTTTGTTTACCGGTTTGAGTAAAACGGAGATAGATTCTTAGAGAATACGCTTCGTTTGTTTTATAGTGCAGAGGTTAGGGCGTTCGTCTTATGATTGCGAAAGCTGAGAAACAACCATTTGACGACCGTTTGGTGCAACGGTAGCGATTCTGTCTTTCCCACTGTCCTGGGTTCGAATCCCGGAAGAGGCAGATGTTTGTATGATGAATACGGACATTTATACCTGAGTCATGGGTGTTTATACATATTTATGTGAATATTACATGTCTATGTATCATATGTGTATGTATATCCGTTACCCTATTTTCCATAACACAAGCTTTACAGTACTTACTTTGGGCTAGGTTAATTGGTGTGAATGTAAGAAATATTTATTTATATATTTACTTTATAATGTTTTATTCCTTGTTCATCCCTGTTCATACGCGCTGTGCCCAGCAGAACAGCAGTATGACTGATGACGATACTACGTTTGGTTTGCTGTGGTATCTGACTAGATATAAGATATAGTGTTATTGACGTGACAACGTCTTATAAATTGGTTTGCCGGGTGACACTTCAAGAAACTGCGTTACGCTCCGCTCACGTTATGCGCTTACAATGAGAGCGAGTGAGAGGCACGCGTCCCTTCCACTCGGGCATGGTTAGCCCGCCTAAGAGCGAGAGAGACAGACATAAAAAGTGGAAGGGACGCGTGCCTATAAATTAATGTTTTAAATATAATTCTTTGTATAAATAAATGTTTTAAATTGTTACTATTATTTCATCCTTCTTCCTACTATACGAATGAATATTCACATTAAAATTATTTTACCACTCAAAGTCGTTGTCACGTAAAACTTTCGCCCGTATACCGACTTTACAGGCAACCAACCAGTTTTTTTATAGAGCTACTTGTTTTGCGTAAAAATAGAACAGCGATCAATAAGTTATCATGTCAGATATGTCAATACTCCATTCAATTTTATGTTGATATATCGACGTTCCTCTTCTAGGCTTTTTATCATGTGTTAGTTATATATGACTACTTTGCGAAATCGTATTTATTAGATATCGTATTTATTAGATGCTACAATCGATTTATTTTACCATTTACTAATCGATATGGTTATATTTGTTACATTTGTTAAAATATGTCTACATCATTTTTACACGTGTATAATTTATTAATGTTTTTGTTTTAGGGTTAAAAATGCGAAAAATTAACCAGATTAACCCGATTAACGAGATTACCGAGAAAAGCCTTAGTTGAAATCCCACATATGTCATTTTTTTTCTACAAAAGTCTTTATAACAAAGTAGCTACAGAAAATGATTTAATTTTGTGTCCACAATATTTTTATCCAACTAAACCTAGGATAATATTTTATTACCAAAGTATACATAACTATTCATTCTTTTTATTTCTAATTCATTAGTTAGATATTAACTTATTTCGAAAAGTATTGGTTAAATTTATATTCGGTTGTATTCTTACCTACTCCTCTTGACACGCTGAGTTAGATGATGACTTTAAATTGCTTTCATTAGCAATGGCAAAATTCGAGCCATAGAGTTTTGAATCCTGCTCATGGTATTTTTTACAAATAAAATCAGGTAGGTTTTGAAATTTTACTTATATTGAAAAAAGAAAACAAAACCATACCGATAATCCTCGTACACCTTACTAATTAATTTATATTAATATGGATATTTCTTTATATTAGTAATAATTAGAACAGGATTAAAACCATCTTTCTTTTATTTCACATATACTTAAATAAAAAAAAATCTGGCAATAATTCCGTTCCAATTTATACTAACGTAAGAGGTCATAAAACAATTTCTTTATATTTCTAAATTTCAGTTTCTAACTACCAAACTATCCAGTTCTGTGTAAGTAAAATACAGGTACCAAAATATATTGTTGTAATTAACTCAACTGGTAAGTAAGCCTTTAGCAAAGTTATCGCTATTTTAGGGAGGCTAGTTTACTTAAAGTATATAGGTACAGATGCTAATATTACGAGGTGCGCTTTCGAAATGTGCAAACTAAGATAGTCGAAGCGTAGTTTGATCGTTTACAAAAGCCGAGCGCTGGCCCGCTTTACATTAGCCTCCTTCCTTTGGGGTTTTAGTTATATCTATTCCAATATCAAAGCAGCGCACCTGGTTTGCTTGCCGCTTCAGTTTACGTAGGAAATTAACATCCACTACCCAGCCATGGCACACTAAATGATTTAGTATACTACCCAAACTTGTAGAGCGCTTATGAAGGGTTGGTCATAGATATTAAATACAATTATTTGAGGTCACTAACCATTAAGGCTTATCAAGGCAGTCATAAATTAGGTATTCAAATAATAATATAAAGGTCTTTACATATGGAACTACCTACGAGTATTATTTGCTATACATAATCATGCACACAGTCACTTCAGTTTGTGTTATCAATTTTAAATTGAGACCTTATTTTTAGTTATTTCTACAAACAAAAACCCAGTTCTTTAATTAATTTAAAGTGAAAAATAAATAAAGACTTTAAAGACTTTCATAAGCTACAATTGACGTAATTTTTGTGTTTATTGGAACGGAACATCCGCTTCTGAAAGCAGAAAAGAAACTATAAGAAGTATAAGTAAACTTATGTCGTGGAAAATTGTTGAAAACTTTTTTTATTGCCCCTTTTTGCCATACGTTTCATCATCATCGACATTTTAATGTCCTCACTCAGCAGTGAGCGGACACAGATATTTTCTATGCATGTGAAACGGTGCAGGGAGAATGGTCACAATCTAGAACACGGGCCTAGTGGGGATTTTTGATTGCTAACCATAGCAGTCGAATTCAACGACTTAACTTGCTTAATTAAACATGAAAGAGCTCCAGATATGTTTTTTGATCACCCAGCCGATGACCACTTTTGCGAAAGTCTTCAATCGTAAGCTTTACAGCATTTGTGCTTTACATACTTGTATAAAAGTTAAATTACTTTAAGTATTGGCATATCGTTTCGTTTTATACATAAGACCATTATCTTTCATGATTACATCGTGGCACCGAAATCCGTATTTTGTGTTACATTAAATACAGTAAGTATTTAATGTAACACAAAATACGGATTTCCTGTTGATTCTTACTGTTGAGCTTTGATAGTTAGAATGTTTGACATTAAGGAAATATCCATCATAGGCTACTTCAAAAGTTATTGTGAAAGGTTGCTCTAGACATCTATCTGACGTCGCAATAGATATCTGACAAATGTCAAGTAACTACTGAAGCTCAACTGTGAGTTTGTTATAGACGTTACAGAATCGACACGCTTCACTGTAGCGAAAACGAGGATAAAAAAGACACTTCATTTTATAATGAGAGAAGGACGATTTCTTATGATGATAATTATTATTGTTATTATTTTGTCAAATGTTAAGACAAGATGTAAAGAAGAAAATGGTACCTTTTCGCTCTAGTGCTTTCATATAATAGCGGAATAGCTATTTTAATAAAATATAGAGCCATTTTAATGGAACTGTAAATATTGCAATAGTAGTTTATGAAACTGGTACATAATACTGGTATTTTTTAAAAGTATCACACGAGTGTGTAATACCTAGTTATGTGCAGTTTCATACACTACTTTATCTAATCTCATACATTGAATATATCAAATAATTTGATTGATACAGTTTATTTATTGGTTATTGTAAGTGTTAACATTTTGTATATTACAATGACTTTACTGGTAGAAGATTAAGACTGACTGCTGCCGCAGTCTCTAAAATGTCAGGCGGCGTTAAATTTTCTTCACTTTCACTATCAGACATTTTATTAAACAATAATAATTATCCAGCGAAACACAACAACGAATTGCAAGGAAACGTATTATGGCGCCAAAATTCCCGGTATAACCGCGCATGCGCCAAAGCGCGCAGCCACAGATAAAAATGAAATAGTGCTATACGAATAGGCGCAGTATTGTATTAAAGGTCTGTAATCGTAACGTAATGAAAAAAAATTATTATAACATTATTTTGTTAGAAAAATAGTGTTATAATTAAATTTTTAATTTCATTTCGATATACTATTTGGAAAGTTCTTCAATATAAACTCCTTTTGAGATTTATATTTCAAATTTTACGATGTGAGAGTAGATAAAATTTATTATGTAATTGTAAGAAATACGTATAATCCCTTTCATATAAGTTGAACCTGGTTTGAAATTGGATTCATGTGGTATGAAGAGTAGCAAATTCAGGTACATTATCCAATTACTGAGCAAGTTTATTGTTTGGTTCAAATTACATAGAGCGAATAATATAGGGTAGGAGTATGATTTCACATTCTATGTTGATACATAGTGAAGAAATATTTTGTTATTTGAGGCAAGAAATAAAAAAAAAACAAACTCGTTCGTTGAATTGAATTCAATTGGTTGTAATCGATATAAATGTAATTGAAATTGCGATGTATAATTAAACGTTATTTAAAAAAAAGGAGGTAATTGTTACATAAAACTTTCTTATCTTGGCTATAAAACTGAAAACTAGTTTTGAATAAATACAAAGCTTTTTTCCATACGATGAACAATAGGAAGGAAAAGTATAGGGGATACATTTACTTTTCTTTGTGAGCGGTGCAATGGAAAATAGCCCACTTATTTAAACATTGCTCTCAGGATCGGTGGCGGAAAAAAACAACTTTTCGTTTGTGACTTGTATGTAGTGTATACAAGTTTGTAAAGTCGACTGCACATCAAATGACTTTAGGATGTACCTTAAGTTTTAACATGATTGCAGGCAGGCTTGACTGCCGGTACATCAATTATTGCTGCATGGTTCATGTTTATGTAAATGTTTAGTGTTATTGCGTCTTTGTTTACATTGTAATGTTTTAACTAACATTAGATTTAAGTACCATTGTTACTAACCATTTCAGTTCAAGTTGCTTGAAATAAACGTATATTATTATTACTATTCAGCTATTTATTTTTTATATATTATGCGGATAGCAAAAAAGATTATCAATAGAAAGTAGATGAATAAATGTTATTTTATTTTCAGACTGTTTAGTTTGTTTCGTACACAAATAATTTAAAGCCTGATGATGCCGTAAATGATGCGTCAACAATTATTAAAATTTGTATTTTATAAGTATTTTTCAATAGAACTAATTTAGCATCATTTATTCCATTTATTTAAATAAGCGTTAGGTATAGAGGTGTCATAATTTCATAATCCTATGTTTTATTTATCTGCATTTGTGCAGACCACTGGTCCAAACTTATTTATAAAGTTTACAATTTCCACTAATTGAAACAAAGCCCAGGGGGAATTTAAGTTACGCCTGGAAATAAGGTCTGTTTATAAATTCAGTAAGTATATAAGAACACAAACCCGAAACTGTCGCAGCGATCGGGTTATTGTTACAAATCTGATCAAAATTGCTGACTTTGTCACCGAAAGCGATAAAGTTTTTATAGCTGGTCGAAAACACTAAGGCTCAGTGAACGTTTGGCTTTTGGACGTTAAACTGAACATTAGGTATTAAGTTAAAAAGTGGAATGACTTTCAGGTACCAATAAATGAATCACATTCAAATGGAATAAATGTGATAATTCAAAATGAAATGTGGTAAAGAATCGTGTTTCTCAGGCGGGAAATAACCCTACGTCCTCTGATTTCAGGGTTGCGCAGGCGAGTGGTTTGCCACCGCGACATTGGTTATAAATTGGTTATGACTATTTTTATATGGCAATAAACATTTTAAGTTGTAACTGTTACTTATTTAAGTATATTTACAGTTACAGTATATTTACAGCCGTGATCATGGCTCCTGTAAAGGAGTCGAAACGTCAGGATTAAATATAAAATAAAACATGCGCAAAATCCGTAAAAAGTGTTTTATTCTAATGTGTAATGTGGGCGGAAGTGTAAGAACTAAATATATGTTTACAGTGTTGTAAAAGTAAAACAACACAATTATGGAATAGACTAGGGATTAAAGTAGGTAAAGTGAACTACTATAGCCAATAAAATAGAATGAACAGAGTATTTTGTATATCTGCTGTAGACGTTGCTCTTTTAAGCGACCATAAAATGATATTGTAGTTCTTATTAGTGAAAATATGCATGTTACATATTTATTCCAAGTTATCGATCGGTAATTTTATCGATATTTACATAAGTTCACCTAAAATAACACGTTACTGCAAGTAATTATGCTGCTTTAAACGTTTACTTCGTGAAGCCATTCTAGTCCTATTTTTTTTAAACTTTTGCATTATACATGATCGTGTCGTGAGCGGAGTTATGTTCTTTACGAGCACGTAACAGTTGGGGGGACCATTTGAAATGTGAATTGCCCCTCTGATTTTAATAACACTGTTAGAAGATGTAAAGTTTCCTTGATCATAATTACAATCTGTTTTTACGACATTTGAAATAGTAAAAAAAATAATGTTCACAAATATATAAAAATGAGAAAGTTTGTAAGATTTAAAGTTTCTTACTCAATGAATCAAAACTCGGCTGAGCGTATTTGGGTTACACACAGTTTGTTACCTGAATGAAGACATAGAATACATTTTATCGAAAAATGTTAGGTTCTAGTGGGATTATGAAATATTGACGTATAGAACATGTCCACTTGGAATTTTCTAAAGTTAACGCGGACGAAGTCGCGGGCAGAAGATAATATAATAATATTATATAATTATACGATTTGAATGAAAACAATATTCAGATAAAAATTAATAATAATAAAAATATTTCTTACAATCACACCAATTGGCCTAGCCCAAAGTAAGTACTATAAAGACTTGTGTTATGGATACTAATAGGGTAACGGATAGACATACATATATCATACATAAATAAGAAATATTTATAGAAATATATATATAAATAGCCATGAATCAGGTACAAATGTTCGAATTCATCATTAAAACATCTGCCCTTCCGGAATTCTAACCCAGGACCATCGGTGCGAAAGGCAGTATCGCTACCGTTGCACCAAACGGTCGTCAAAATTAGAAACGATAATTTTATAAAATGTTCATATTTTTCTTAACCCATTAACGCTGAGGTGACCAATATTTGTACTAACTTTTCAACGTGTTTATTTATTATATTAAAAAATTGAGTGTTCCATGAATAATTTTAAGACATTTTTGTTTTTAAATTAACTAAGGACAGGCATGAATCTGAACAATTCAACCTGAAGCCAGCCCGGGCAAGAAAACATCACAACCCATAGCTCTTGGGAGTAGACTGTGATGTACGGCTATAGATCTCGAGATCTGAACGCCACACATTTATTTTATTTATTTAAACCTATAGACTTCACGAAATAAAAGTCTTAAAATTAGTCATGTAACACTGTTCAATTTTTTCAAAGAATTTTCATGTATTTTCGAAAAATTAAATTTTTTGATATTTTCGAAAATCAAACATTGTATCCAAAAATTCTGAAAAAAATTGAGAATGTCTTTAACTAATTTTAAGACATTTTTGTTCTTAAAATTCTTTTCTAAAGTTTATAGATTTTAAGAAAACGATAGATTAAAAAAAATATAATTTCTTTTCATTCTCGCCGCCATTTTGAAAAAACGCGTTGATGAAATTTTCTAGAAAAAAAATCTCTTAATGTTCTAGTGCCATGATCACCTCTGATCATAGTGAAAAGTTGATACCTTTGCGGTATCATTGTGAAAAAAATGCGAAAAAAATATCTTTAGGAAAATTTTCACGTTTTTCACGTTTCAATCGACCATTTTTTTTTCTCGGTGTCTAATCCAAATTTTGAGAGAGCATTAAATTTCGCGTAGGAATGGAGATATTGCATTATTTTTTTGGTCCGATAACATAATAAATAAACACTTTGAAAAGTTAGTAAAAATATTGATCACCTCGGCGTTAATGGGTTAATATAACATTTATTTATAGTTTACCTTGCTTATTCATCATGCTTTACAGATTTAAGTATTCTGATCTTATGAGTAAAACATCATGCTATTCTCCTTTTAATAAAAATTATGTAGAGAGGTGCAAATTTAAATAATTTCTACCACATTCAACGAGCTCGGTTAGTATGGAGAATGCGTGGCGTTGAGGAAGTTGCGACAAGCCCATATCTACATAGTTAGTAAGTTTGCCGGATAGGAACTCTGTTGTATTGGCGCGTCGCACGTCGTCGGCGGTTTGTCGCCAGAACTTGCTGCAACTTTTGCCGTTGATGCTCTGTATGGAACATTCTGTGCACTCTCACACTTTGCCAACGAGTTGTTAAGAGTTAATGCACAATTAAAATTATCTTAGTTATTGCTAAGATCAATATTTGAAAAGCAAATAGGTTTATATAAAATCGCATAGGAGATATTTAATGAAATAAAATACAAGTTCCGAATTATTTATTTGGTCCATTCTTCAGGAAAACGACGTGTTAGTAATGCAGTATACTGTAGATTTAACTATATTAATAAGGCAAATATCTGTATTAAGGATGCAAATTTGAATAATTTCTCATTCACTAACTAACTCACGACCGTTTGGGTAGATCGGGTAGTGTATATTTTATGACTAGGAACAAAAAGTTTAATGAGATTTTAAAGCATGTTTTATGTAAAATTTTAGACTACTACAAATTTACTTGAAAATTAATACAATTTTATATTGAAACTACTCTTTAAACCGATTCAATTCTGTGGTTGGTAAATATTATCAAATCAAATTATTATTTCACAATTGGAAACTATCTCACCCTATAGTAGTTAGGGTGAGATAGTTTAACACAGTCACGTATGTAAGAGTAAGTAAATGAAATTCTCCTTGCTGTTTATAAGACCGCAGTTATTGGTTGCATGTTTATTTGCTGTTATTAGTATTCTGCTGTGGAACGTAATACCTATCTCCATTATGGTGAACAATACAACAGCCCGGGTCATAACACAGCGTTATTATTTCCAGAAAATAGATATCTCGTGGACCCATTTCTCTGGGGATACTGAGCGTGAGCTTATTCAATTTAATGTTAATAAGATTAGTTGCAATAAAGATAAGGAGATTACGTGAATTATCGATTACATAGACGCATAGAGAGGTAATGTTTTAGTAGACAAATATACATCTCTCTACTCATATTTTTAAACAAAAGCGACTTGGCTGCTATCTTTTCCGCTGAATAGACTTCGCTAAGTTTTGTAGGTTTAGTAAAATAATGGATTTCTGGTTACATTACATATGTACTTATAATGAACTGGTGACAGGACTTCAACAAAGTTTATAAGTAGGTGTTTTTTAAGTTTTTAGGTCTCTGGAGTATCTTTTGTTTCTATTACTGATAGCCTCTTTCTTTAATAGTGTTAGTTTTATTGAGATATATATATATATATATATATATATATATATATATATACACTGGTCATGACAAAAATCGGCCCACCCTGTTTTTTCACTATTGCTCTTTACAATTTCAAAGATAAACGTTTAAAACTATCTTTTGTTTATGTCTAGGGTCGAATAAGATCTTTGACATTTGATTCCGATAAATGTTTACGAATATAAAGGTACTTAATAAACTTTTTTAAAATAAACACTGCCCAGTGCCGGTTTGATGAATACGGCAGTATTCACTTTAGCTCTGTTTTATTCGCAACCAGGAATTTTAATTTTTGTTATTGTTATTGACGATTGTAACTTTATTGATTATCATTGTAATTCGGATTAAATTAACCTAAAATAATGGATACTACTGAAGCTGAAGCGGTTCAAGTTGTGGCTTTGCTGCGAGCGGGTTTCAGTCAACGTATTGTCGCTCGTCGACTACATCTCAGTCGATCTGTTGTTCGGAGAGTTTACCAGAGGTTTTAAGAAACTGGGCAGTACCGTAGGAAAACAGGTTCTGGAAGACAAAGGGTCACCACTCAAAGAGATGACCGCTTTATTGTGACATCGGCTCTAAGAAATCGGCACCTTTCTGGTGTAGATCTCCAGCGGCGGCTGCGTGAAGTGCGGGGTGTAGCTATAAGTGACAGCACGGTGAGAAGAAGACTTCGTGAACAGAACTTAAGACCTCACAAGCCAGCAACAGGACCACAGCTGACTGCAGCTCATCGCCAAGCCAGACTACAATTTGCGAGGGAACATCTTGAATGGACTATAGACCAGTGGGCTTCAGTTTTATTCTGTGATGAGAGCAGAATGACTTTATACGGCTCTGATGGGCGCCGTAATGTCATGAGAAGGTCAGGAAAATGTTACGCTCAGTGCTGTATTAGAGAAACTGTCAGTTACGGTGGAGGCTCTGTTATGTTTTGGGGCGGGATATCTTTGACAGCACGTACAGAGTTGGTGTTTCTCAATAGGGGTTCTTTAACTGCTCGACGTTACATAACGGACATCCTAGAAGATCATGTGTTGCCGTATGCAGGTTACATCGGAGAAAATTTCCAGTTAATGCATGATAATGCACGGCCACACATAGCGCGTATTGTTACACAGTACTTGGAAGAGGTTGGCATTCGTGTTATGGAGTGGCCAGCAAGAAGTCCGGATTTAAATACTATAGAGCACATATGGGACACGCTAAAACAGAAGGTTAGAGCTCGAGAACCCGCCCCTATAACCTTGGAAGCTTTGGAAACCGCCATTAGAGAAGAATGGGACCGAATTCCTCAAGGAAGCATCACCATTTTAATAAGGTCAATGAAACAGCGAATGCAGGCAGTGATTAGAGCAAGAGGGGGAAACACCAAATATTGACGTGAAAGTTATGTTTCAATAACATGTAAGACTAAAAAGTCACAGAGTGTTCAACTTGAAGCTAAAAATATGGTTAAAATAGCGATTTTCTTTTTTTTTTGTAAAATTGTAAAAAAAATACTATTAAGATAAACAATTTATTGACTAATTAGTAAAAAACAGACGTTATTTAGTAAAGAAATCAATAATTATACAATTTGTTTCATTCAAAATATGAAATCATGAGTTTTCGTGTAAAATATAGGTGGGCCGATTTTTGTGATGACCAGTGTATATATACATACATACACACACACATATATATACATGGAAAATGTTACAGGTACTCAAACTAAGTAAAATTGTTTACTTGTAGGTATCTTATTGTTAGTGCTAAGGTAACAATGAAAGGAATAAATCAATTTAAGGGAGTTCGATTTTATTGCTTTTTTATCAATACAAAATATAGCAGCGGTCTAATTCACTATCGATATAATAGTTTTGTTTCAATATCACGTAAAATATTAAACGGTCTGTTACTGTTTTAGGTATTTACGTCGAATATATTAAAATAGTAGAGTTTCCCATCGTATTTGACTTTGTAATGTAAGTTGAACTTATAATCAATTTGGCGTTTTACTATTTCGGGTTGAAATTGTGAAAACAGAATTAATAGTTTCTAATTATCTACTCAAATAGTTATGAAACATTTGTAGATCAGAATTATTAATAGAATCGGGTGCTGTTCACAATGTGTTTGCTTAGTCAATGAATGTAGGTACAAAGACAAGTTCTCAGTTCTGCTTTGCCGATTGAATTTACTAGGCTATGATGTGACGGCATTAAGCTCGAGTACGCGAGTTAGAAACCTGTCTGAGATAAATTTTAATAGTATAAAGTAAGTTAATAGTAAAAAAAAAACATTGGAAACATAACATATTTTTTCGTTTGTTTCTACGGAAAGAATGCCGTGACAGAGTGGTAAACCGAAATGTGGTCTCCACAGAAAAAGGGCAATAACATATTTTTTTAAAAACCAACATTAACTGAATTAATATTTGCCGCAAAGGAAACTTTAATTAGTCCTAATGATAACACAGATGCAATTTCTTTTAAATTCCACACAGAAACCACAAATATGGATATAGTTCAAAAACCAAAAAAAAAAACAGAAAAACGTCGTTTCACTGTCGGTAGAAAAGAAGAACGACCCATTTACCTTATGAAGTCAGATTCAGGGTATTTATATTTTTTTCCTGACCTTCAAATAGATATTCATAGTATGAGTAGAACTGATGTGGAATTTCAACAATCTGTAATAAGTAGCGTCTTCTACGAAGTTCCTGGAAGCAATTGCCAATAATTCAATATAAACTTCAAAGCGTGCACATATGTGTAAGTTGTCTACTACTACTACATTATAATTGAAATTTTCAAGAAAACAATTTGGGTCTTATACATATCCAATACTGAGTTCTTATTTAATGTATATTTTCCACAACATTATTGTTTTAAATATACGTTCATAATTTTTAATTGCTAATTCATTTAGTATATACTATACCAATAACGCCGCAAATGGTGTATAATAATCTCAAAATCTAATCCGCGTGCACAAACCTATTTTAATTTTTATACATCGTCCACAATTATGTTAATAAAAAGTCTGAGTTAATTAACTGTCTCCTCTTTATTATTGTAAAGTTCAATATTTGAATAAATATCAATGGAAATAAAATATTTAACAAAATTACTTAAACTTTCTGTGTAGTAAACCTAATTTAAAAGCACAATATTGTAAAGAATACTTTGACACTCCTTTTGCTAGTACGAGCGTGTTTATTTACCGAATGACTCCGCCGTGATTGCAACTATATAAATATCATTATTTTCATGACATGTTGATGTGTTATAAAAAACAGAGCACGCATTTTTCTACTAAAATTAAAGGAGGCGTTAAACCAGCGCAGCGGTTTAATTATGCCATAAAACGTTCAAAAGTGTTACAACTAAATTTTGATTAACTAAATTATAGCTCTAACATAAATTTGTCTGTTTTATCCATATTCAAATACGAGCACGATATAATTATATAATTATATTACTAGACTAATATAGTAAAATTATTATAAATATATATTAACTTCAATTTGCACAACTGGTTACTAGTTTAAAATGAAATAATGCAATCAAACTATTTACACATTATTAAAAAGACTATTTTGTTACGTAGGTATAGAATTAAAAACTAAGTAGGTACTTTATGAAAATCGTGTACATAGTAAAGAACTATGGGGCGTATTATTGACGCAATTGTTACTGTATTTTATAACCCAGCCCTTAAGCTCGGACACATGGTTGTTTTTAAAAGGCGTATTTAAAATTTTATAAAAACGTGGCATTGTGAAAATAAAAAATAAAATAAATACAACTTTACTTTTTTTATAGTGCACAGCTGCCGCGGTGCGGGTTGGCGAGTGGAGGAAGATGGAGAGTGTAGAGTTTTAAGAACATATGCGTTTATATAAGATGGGTTTATGTCGCCGCGTCTCATCTTTGGCTTTGAACTCATTAACCATGTTTTACCTATAAATCGATAAACCGAGTATTTATATGCACCATTGGATATTGTTATAAATGGAGTCGTGTATTTATGAAAGTTTTAAAACTTAACACTGCTTATGAACTACGTCATAGCAGCAGCCATTGATCATCGTAACAGGAATCCTGAAAAACTACTTTGACAAAGAAAAGAAATAGTTTTGATGTAGTTCACCTATTTTACCGAGCATACTCGATTTCGATAACTCTGCGGTTCAATAGCAGCTTTAGTAGGCTGCCCCAGTTTTTTAGAAGTTAAAACAAGAAGTTCAAAACGTAGCTAGGTTAATTTTTAAACACATTATAAAATATTAAAAACCTCATTTGTTTGTGCTTACAAACTGATTCATAAAATGATAAAACGCTTATGAATAACTGAATAGATTTGTGAAAAATAATAAAGTTATTGATCAAATACCAGGTTATGTGTTGGTAGAGAAAAAACATTATTATTTACAGAATTTTATATAATCACTTTATAGTTTGTCATTATGCATATAAGCGAAGATATTTCTATTCCATGTTAAATATCAGAGTTCACTTAATAAATATTTTTTGCTTTAATCAGAAATTTTAAAAATTTACTAATTATTGAAAACTTTTATAACATAATTACACGTTAAAGGTTCAACTTACGCCCATAAACGTACACTGTAACTGAACTGAATCACGGAAAGCCTCTAGACCTTTTATGCAAATCTTTAAGGATGTGCCAGGATTTTTAATGAAACTGCGCAATTACTTTGATGGATACTGCATTCGTGATGTAACGATTTGGGGCTGAAAACAAATCTAAATTAAATGTCAGCGACATTGATTGAAATTGTAGCTTAAATTAAAGTACTGTATTGTAATTTAAGCTATCATTCCTCCTCGCTATTGAGATCGGTTATACTCGAAAATTAATGTTCAATTATTTTACTTTGATTTTTAAACTATAACTAGCTGACCCGGTAACGCGTTGCTATGGTAACGCGTATACAATGGAAAAAGAGCGGACAGACAAACACAAAAACAACTGTGATCTTAGATTATAGATTAATACTTGGCTTCGTTATTGACATCGGTAGTGACATAGACGAGGTTGATAACGACAAAACATTATTAAGAGACATGCTTCTTATGAACAACCCATTATAATGCTTGTCATGGAACTACGCCTTTTAGGAATCATGTTTTTTTAATCCTGATTTTTTTATTACTTTTTAAAAACAATATTTACAGGATGACTAAAGTAAGGGACGTCATAGGTGTGATACTACCGTCCAATATTTTAATCGGACAGATTTCTTAATACTCCATAAACCATTTTAAAATTTTGAACAGTTACACTAGTTTTATTACGTATTTTATTAAGTTTTTCAAATTAAATTCTACTTAAAATAATCTGTATCAGATTTTAAATTTCAGTGGACGTGGAAATTAATTACAATATGGAGACTTAATGGATTCTTGTTTTATCAAACTTAATTATGGATTCAATTTATTGAAATAAGAAATGGCTATCTTTAATTGTAAGATTATTAACGTAACCCTAAAGGGCGATAAAATAAACAGTAACGCTTAGTGATACTATTCAGTGGTATCACGTAAATGGACAACAGTTAAAAAAAATGAGAAACGAAGCTCTCTGGACGCAATCTATTAAAAAAGGAGATAAGACTGTCTTACGTAGTCGGAATTTTAATCAATTCTGCGGCCTATAACTGTACCCGAGAATCCGACAAGCCTTCTCGCAAATTACCGGCTAAGCCCTCTCTTCTACTATATTCGTTAGAATAATAGACTCATATAAAAAGTATTGATGACGAAGTTGAAATCTTACCGTTTATTATCTCATTTGATGTAAAGTCGCAAATCAATACTTAGATGAATAATTTGATTTAGTAGTTTCCTATTTATTTTAACTTAAGTTACTGATTTCGCTGCATAATGGTTTTTTAGTTGTAACTTAGTTGGGTTCAATGGTCATTTTATCTAAGCGAATAAATAAAATTTCAATAAACACGAGTATATTTATACGAGAGTTATTTAAGTGTTTAGATTCTTGTATATTTGAAAGTTATTATTTATTCATGTGGGATATTCTAAATGGAACAAAAGATCTTAAAAATACAATAAACAGCCGTTTTTTCTGTCTTAAGAATAAATAGTGTATCTAATTTTCCATAAAAAATATATTAATTTTAATATATTGATATATTTAAGTTAAGAATATTTTGTTCGGTAAAGCATATTGTAGTAGTACGAATCTTCATAGCATTTGTATGTTCTGTTTTTTATACCGTTGAAAAAAATATAAATTATAAAATAAAGAAAACCAAAACCAAGATTACTTCCCATCATCACGATGATTTTGGTGTTTGAATCTATATGTGAAATGGGGGTAGTACAAGGTTTTTAAAAATAAATCAACCATTTGTGTATATTTTTTCATTTTCCACGTTACAAAAGTTAGGTTTGTAATATGCGTTTACTTTGCGTATATTATGTCATACTGATTTTTAACACCTACATAAAAAGAAATCAATAATTTCATACATTTTTTGGATTCCTGCTTAGTTTCAAGTACACTATTAATAGTCACAGATTTAGATAATAGAATAGAGAATAATTTATTTCATAAGACCTTAGCTTATTTTTAGTGGTTAAAAGAATTTAAGAACAAAAACTTTTGCTATTTAAATTTATATATTTGTATTATTTTAAAACTACAAACTGAATTGTAGAATTAAATTAACCATTGATAAATTCTTTTGTTTCAGAGATTAGCTGTCAAGTTCTCAAGCTAAGCTCAAGGCGAGGAACAAAGTGGAACAGTTTGACTAAGTTAAGGTGGTAAGACTAGTGGCAGGTGTCACGGGGACCATGAAGAAGGGGGGCGGCGGAGGATAGCATGACAGCGCCTGCCACGGCGGCCTGATGGCGCTAGTGCGCCGCATACTAGGCGACGCCCAGGTGAGTAGTGACTAGTGTATGAGTTCAGCCTTATAGCCCATTTGTAACATATTATTCGTTCGATTGAGTCACGCGACGATGTGACACCTATTTGATGTTAAACTGTTAGCGAAAGATAATCCTTGCATACATGTTTGCATTCAAAAAATGTAGCCTGAAAAAATTAAGCAGCATTTTGGGGTCGGAAAACTGTGGTTACATAACCATTATCGGAATATGATATTCAGAATTTTCCATTTTGTGACAAAAGAAAGTTTAAGAATAAGTTGCGTTCGTTGTGAACAATAAATAGTTGAACATCAGAGTATTTAATTGCGAAACAACGCTACACGAAAAATCGGTTTTTCGCAAATAAATACCTCGTTTTAAGTTTTGATATCTTTTCGTTTCGTTTATGACTGCGCCTTTGATCATTGGTATCATTTCATAACTGTACCTTATAATGAGCTATATTGAAGTGACGACAGACCAAAATCGGTCTGCTCCGAAGTAAATACAACGTTAACATGTTTAATTTGAAACAGCTATTTACTCTTTAAGACAATCTTTATAATTTTCTATATATTAAGACAATTTATTAGAATACCAGTGGCAACATCTCAACATCAATTCTTTCTTGAAAAGCAAACAAAGATTTTAAGTAGTTGCTTGATTGCCACACTTACGGTACCCATTTAAAATTTTAGTAGATAATAAAAAGCCTACGCACGCTCATGCTATCTATCCAACTTTGAGCGTATCCTTGTCAAATGCAACACCCTCAACGCATTATCATTAATTACTAATTTTATGGGTTCTAATCTATAATGATACGTTTAAATAAGCGACCTCATGCGATTACCTCAAACGTTCGCCGTCGAATTAAATGAAAGTTTAATGACTAAGATTAATAGTCACAGATAAGGTTTTGATCACTAAAACGTATCGACGTAAATTGGTTTCGCTTATCGAGTAAACCAGTACAGTAAATCTATGCTTTGTCTCATAATTGGCAAACAGTCAGTTCTGTTTATGTGCTTGGCTTGATTAAACTAATAAACAAACACAGTGTGATTACAGAAAACGTACATGGAGAAAATGATTCAACTTGCTCATTTTATACTAATTATTTTGTTCAATTGGTTTACTTTTGAAGTGCAGCTTTACTTAAATTAGGAATCAAATTAGGAAATTTCCATAATTTTAATTGGTTTAATTAAACTACTAAATATTGCTTAAAGTAATAAAGAAAACGATGGAAGCATGCACCTTAAGAATCTCTATCTTTTGCAAAACTGTGCCACAGACTGTGTTTGCAAGAATTGCTCTGATATAGTTTTACTAGTAGCATGTACTACAATACACCTTGATAAAAAGACGATGCTGTAGATGGAAACAACCAAGGCTGGTTAAAACTTTCTTATAAAACAATTCTCGCTTGCTAACTGGACCTTAAACATATTTAACCTTCTAAATTGATTAACTTAGCTGAATGGCAATTGTGGTTTATCTTTTGCAAACCGAATTAACCTTAGAAATAAACAACAAGTGCTTTTGTTTGTATGAAACTACAAATGTATTGAAAACATTTTCACCTTTGTACATTAGAATGTAGATCTTGTTTAAAAATGCTTATTTAGCGTCACTATTTTAATTACGTTTAAAGTTCTTCCAAAAATTTTAAAATATTTAGAAGTTATGGAACTTTTTTCAGATTTTAAAATTTAAAGTTCTAAATTGATCTTACTTACTCTAACGTAAATGATTTATTTTCGAGGCATTATATATTTTAAACGTCAGGAAGCTGGCTATTTTATGTGTAAAGTAAGTAAAATATGCAGATTTTGCAAAACAAAAGTATTTAAGTCGGTTAGGTCAAAAATTCTAAAAATATAACCTCGATAACTGCTAAAAATGTTGCGGAACTTACATGGCGTATTTAAAAGTAAAAAGAAAAAATGATCTTACTGATGATAAGCGGTTATTGATACTCTTCGTTACTTTTGAAACGCCAGAGAAATATTACTTTCCTGATCCGGCATCTATAGAGCTACATACTTGTAGAAGCAATATTATCTTTCTTAATAATATAAATTCACTACACTAGATCACCAATGTCGTGTATTATGCACATAAGGCATCGGTCTTGGCAACAGTTTTGTTAAATTATGTTAGAAATTTCCTGAATACTTCAGTAGTATTAATTACAATATTTTTTTAAAAATAAGGAGAATAGTATAATAAAATGTGTCCGATAAGCTTTCTGGAGACTATTAATCCAAGAGATAGCTGAAATTGCACCCAATACATTATTTTCCAACGTAGGTAATTATAAACTTTGTTCTGCAGGCGAAACTACGCAAAATGGTCGACGAGCAAGTTTCGGTGGGTGCTCGGGTGGAAGCTGATTCCGAACCAGAACCCGCAGACCCGCTGATTACTCCCGCCAGTTCTGCCCTTGAGAGAGACATAGACCCACGGCCGATCCCTCCTGAGCGCCGCCTCCTCATCGGTACTTTAGACAAACGGAACAACTCACTCAATGGAGATAAGGAGGGCACGCTCAACAGAACTCGACTGAACATTCGGAATGGAAAAGACAATCCCTTTATAGGTAAATACTATGTTTAGCCAAAATACCTTTGCCAATTTATGCCTACGCAATCAACATCAGACTTACAAGACTCAATATTTGTTATTTAAAATACTTAAAATTAATCAATGTTAAATATTTTCTTCCCTTTTTAAATAAGTAGTTTAAATTTTCACAAGTGTAAAATTTAATTACATTTTCACATCGTTGATCACGTTTCCTACGATTCAATTACAAGAGTTACTGAAAATAATATTGATCATTAAACGAAGTACGACATTTAGGATTTAATTATTTTGTTATATGCTTATCTGTAATTATTAAGTTACCTTACCCACGGAAATTATTCCCTTTCGAACCGCTTAATACATCTTACAAGATAGTCATTACTTAAATGGCTAACCTTTAAATTAAAAAATAAAAGTTCGTCATTGTAAAATGGGCAATTGGCAATTATCTTATACAAAATAAATAACTATATCTTATCAAAAAAATGTAGTCTCTTCTTTCCCAGATGATGACAATAAAGAAAATCAGGCAAATGGAAAATTAGAATCTCCAGTAAAGTGGTCCACACAAAACGGAAGTGATAGTGGTACATATGCTGAAATTGGTACGGGTGGTACCAGTAATACCAGTGAAAGAAATATCCTGGATCCAGCAGACAGTTCTGAAGAGGAGGTGCCACTGCCCGATGCTACTTCACCTGGTAGAAGTAGCGATGGGCCTGAGCCAAGAGCTGACATCACAGCAACACTTGACGGAGGTATTTATGATTTATTTATTCTAAATTTAGTGCAATTAACTATTCTAAGTCTAGTGCAATCGTTTTGATCGCACTAGACTTAGAATAAAGAAATCTCTTCTTGCTCTTATGTCTTAATCAGGTTTGATCTAGTTGAGTTTTCACTACTGTAAATTTATATTGACACACAACGGTTGGCTAGAGCGTATGTGTTATAAAATTAACTCCTACTGAACGTGACGTCGAAAACCTGAAGAGTAATGGGAGCTCATTCCACGAGGCAGTTTCTATGGTAAATAATATCTATTTCGTGTACTGAATGTTCAAGCTAAATTTCTGAAGCTATCAATCAATCTGACGTTTGATAAGGAAATAGCTGTACCACACGGAAAGTTCCGTCAAGCGTTGTTACATGCTTATAGTCGAATAAACAAAAATTACATTATGGATAGATAAAGGCAAACTTGATGTTCTAGTTTATCTTGCACTTTGTAATCCAGGAGATAATAGTTCTTAACAAGTCGAGACGGCATGTTTATTTTGTTGATGAAGTAAGTTCGGAGTTAGTTAGAAATTCTTCAGAGCAGCTACAAGCTGAAACTGTTATGAGTGCCGTTTATAAGACTTTCGTTAGCTAGCATGAATAAAGACTAATGTTTGAAGTTAAGTTGTTAAAGAAGAAGAGAGATTTTTCACAGTAAATAATTTATGTTCATCCCTAATTACTTGAGTAGCAAAAATCTGTGATTTTTAAAGTGATTAATGTGAGTAAAAAATACTAATTTCCGGTGCGTATAATATTAATTTAAATTACAACATTTCTAATGGCAGAAAGGTTTTCGTGTATTTAGATACATTAATCTAATTGCTTAGTAATAGATGCTTTTAAACTTTTCAAAAAACGTTCACTTAAATCAGAGGTATGAAATTCTCATAAGTAAAACGGACACAAAATGTATGTTGAAATATGATTCTATACATTGTTCCATCCTCTTCGGAATATCCTCATTGCTAATGAGCAGACTGCCTTGGGGAATAAGCTCATTTCGCGACTAACTGCACAACCGAGTGACTTTGCTGAAAAGAACTTTGCGCTCTTACAATTTGTCATAGAATTACCGTCGCGACCGCTAAATTAGAGCACATTAATTAGGAATTTATATGGTATTAATTATGAATAGATTTTGTATTGGTTGAAATTACTCATATATGTTTGGCAAACATAAAACAACTAGACTAATGTGTACCCATTCCTAAAAATAATTAAAATATTGTATAATTATAGGTGCTGGTGAAATTTAATCGTGAAGTTACTTAACACGCTCTCTGCAGTGTAAAATATAACATACCATACTTAGATTTCAGTCTAATTTAAGGGAGAATTTCCATTTTATGGATTGTTTTAAGTGCCATACTTAAGATGGAAAATAAATCTCGTGCGCTGAAAATTTCTATTTATATAATACGGATGAAAGCTAAAAGTAACGCCAAGATATTGTGAAATGTATTTTGCTATAAATTAACGAATTTATCGCAAAATATACAATAGTACTCATCAATTTAATATTAGACAATACATCTAGGCTATAAAGGACGTTGTTTCGGCAAGGACAAACTCCATAAAAGTCGAAGTTCATAAGGATTGTTTATAGATATAAATAGTTATGTAGTGTGTGTGTGATAATACTGGCACCACTCAGATTGCAGGCTGAGTAGGTATTTGGTTGCTCGATAGAACAAAACTTAATTTCGTTCGACGCTGCTAGACACATATATATATAAACTTGCTGTTTCTGCTTCACATTGCAAAGAAGGTGGTTAAATTTTGGCTAGATGTAATGCATTTTAAATTAAGGTACCGCACTATGTAACTGAATGCTTGCCTTGCCTTAAATATAAATGCATTAGAATTAATATTGATGATTATTTAATAGAATAAATGCGTAGATATAAGTGACCTTTAATATCTGCACTGCTTAGTAAAAAATTGTAAAATAATTTTCCTGATGCGTCTTTAGGAGCGTTACAAAAGTTTATTTTAGTCAAGAATTCTGTAATACATGTTTAGAAGAAGAAACAAACAACTGTTGTCGAGTTTCTTGCGGCTTCTCTGTACAAGTTCTCCCAACATAGTTCTTACGATACAGTAGCATAGTTGTTTGCTTTTAATGAATGCATAATAAATTCTCATATTGAAAAAGAAACACATTTTATCTTATCCACCATAACCCTAATAATCGTGTGACAGTGCCACGTTAAAATTAAGCAGTTAAGTTAAACATATTTTATATTATGGAATTAATTTTGTTTCAAATAAACTTTCTCAGAACTATATAATACATTGATATTGTGTTTGTTCCATGGGTAGAGCAGTTAATATCATAAGACTAATCACCGTAGAAGAAATTACAAGTGAATACATCTTTTTGGAACGCCAAACCATAAATTAAGCTTCGCTTACACCTGCGCCCACCCTACCGCCTGTTCCATACGTGTAATCGATTTGTTTGGGTTCTGCACTATTGCTGAGACATATGGCAGTCTAGTTTACCCTTAATATTTGGTTAAAATAATGTTTTCAATTGAATATTAGTAGAGTCAAATGAGACATATTTATAACTGTGTTTAACAATTTTCTAAGTTCATCTCTAACGAAAGGTATGCAAGCTACTTTAATGCAAGTGTTGAGTGAGTGAATTACTTTAATATTGCTGTAGTTCATAAAAATTTAAGCAAAGAACATTACTTTTAAACAACTCTCTTTCGTAATCGAAAGAGAAACTTTGTTAGTAAGTTTCTCTTCTTCTATTTACTTTTACGGGATAAATTGTGCTTATACGAGTAAGTTTGTTTTTTACATTTCATTCTGTCGTTTTGACTCCTTTACAGAAGCCGTGATTACAAGGTTATGTAATGTCCAATTCTCCACATGTAAACGTATGTTTGTTATATAACAATATATTTTTGTATGTAATAAAACAACATAATATCAAGTTGCCTCTTTACTTGTGAGACCTTGATTTACGTTGAATATCGCGACTTCAGTAGGTAGACTACAATATGTCTTTCAGTCGATATAAAAAATGTACGATTGAGTAGAATCGATTTCGAAATTAACTCAAAAAAAAAAATAGTTGAACAATTTGGAAAATTGGCCAAATTCAATACACTAGTAACACTTTTGTCTATTGTTAATATTTATCGCAACATACTAATATATTTAAAGCTTTTTTTTATAATGAAGGGTTTATACGATTATATCGGTTGAAGTAATTCTATTCTTTCTATCAACTTTGCCGTATTTAAGTACCTATTTATACTCGTGGTATTTGGTTGCATTATATAGGGAGTCGAACTGTTAATCCCGTATTAGTAAATTGTATTAAGTGACAGTAATCGGATTTAAAATCAACAACAAGATAGACGCTAAAGGGCTGAAAATTGGGGTATCAGTTACAGCGTCGAAACGGTCTATAATTATGTGTGTTTACCTTATATTTAATTCGTCCTAAATTGTTTTCCTTAATAAGAGGGAAAAGATTATTTTAATTTCAAAATTTCCTGTTTTTGTATTACTTTACAACGACGAAGCTCTTATTTTCCTTCATCTCGTCTTGTCAGACAGGAGAGATCAGAAGGTGGTAATGCTAGTCGATTTTTACTACTGTTCAAGTTTAAAATCCTCAACTACAAAGGAGTATACCTAACTAAGTACTGGAACATAGTATTAACGCAGTGTGATTTGTTGATATTATGTTACAGCCAACTCTGAGTTTCCATTTGGAATATAGAGAATCTAAACATAATTCACTTTCTAGAATAGTGCTATGCCACGGCATCGCACCTGGGGCGATTTCCAAAACCTGGCGGAATGTTGTAAGCAACAATTTCATGTTAAAGCATAAAATTAATTTCTGAACTGAACTAATACTAATAAACACGTTAAATTATAAAGTTGTTACTAAATTTAAATAGGCCATTACATACCTAAAAATTGGTAAAAAATATAATTCATTTCGTATAATATGCATTATTATGATGCAATAATGAAAAGTAAAAACCAAAATTAATGAAATGATTTAACTTAAAAAAAAATCATAATATTTATCGTTATGCAAGTAAGCTCATCACTAGAAGAGAAAGCCTTTCGTGACTAGTTAAACTTTCGTATTATTACGATGTTTACATCGCTATAACCAATTCAGGATTCAGTCGTATACGACTGCCGTGGCACCATATTTTACTAAGCTTTACGTATTAAACCAGGACAGCTAATAATAACGCTAACCCCCTTTATGTTAAAAGGGTCCAACTCAAATAACTATTAACAAGTAGCATACATCGGAGGTTATTAAGGTTTCGTGACAAGTAAAATAATTTGTTTTACTCGAAATGTTTTAAATTTTAAATAAAGGCTAAAACGTAAATTATCATTAGAATTGCTTTATCTTATATCTATTTTACACTTAAATAACCATTAACAATGGAAAGGCAATTTCAGTCCGCCATATGTGTTTTATGGGTTGAATAGAGGTTAAGCATGGGGTAGTAAACATAAGTTTATTAGAACTATCGGAAGCCCGGTTATTAAGAGTATAATTAATACCCATAAACTGAATATGAAATATTCCAAATATACCAAGACGCTTTAATATCATTTTGTTTGCAACTTTGCCATAAAATTATAGTCTCACATTTTTTAAATGGATCGTATGTTAGTAATTCTGTATTGTTTGACATAAGTATGATTTGACTAATAAACAAATCTGACCGTCTATGAATTTGCATTGTAATTGGATTAGGAACTTGTATTAAAATATTCTGTGGCATCTTGTAGCGCTCCCTACTTAAGGCAAGTAATATGAATTTCGTCTTAACAATTTTTAAACTATATTTTATTCCTAATACGCTTTTTTATTATTCCAACGTTTCGACTCCTTTTTTCAAGAGCGGTATGCACAGGATGACTGAAATTCGAGTTTCAACAAAAAGAATCATGAAACCTAACATAGAATCATTTCAATGATGACCTCTGTGGTCGAGTAGATCGTATCGTTAATGTAGAATTAATGTAGTTTTCATGGTATAGTCACCCCGAGGTCCCGGGTTCAATTCCTGGCCGGGTTAATGTAGAAAACAATTTTATTCTATATTAACTCAGATCTAGATCTTGTAGAACTGTCGTTGTTTCTGAATTCCATTACACAAATGCTTAAGCTATTTAACTTGAACAGAATAATGTATGTGATTTTATCTTAAATTATACTAGCGGCCCGTCCCGGCTTCGCACGGGTGAACAAAATTCTTTAAGTTTTTTCTACCATTAAATATAGCCGTTGTTACTCAGCGTAAATATAGCTTTCGAATGGTGAAAGAATTTTTGAAGTCGGCTTAGTAGTTTTTGAGTTTATTCATTGCAAACATACAAAAATACAAATCTTTCCTCTTTATAATATAAGTGTAGATGAAGATTTTATTATAATGCCAAGACAGGAAAGTGTATAGGATAATTTTGTGTGTTAATATCCTGCTTACTGACCTGAATCTTGGTCCTTATGGGAATATCCATCTGACATGAATATAGAACTATACAGAGGTTGTGACTCCTACAAGTTGCCCCTATGATGTGTTAGGTCGTATTTGCAGACATCTATTCAATTTGCTTTAGGATCATGTATCTCTATCCCTAAAATCTATACCGAAAATTATATGTATTTGATTGTTTTTTCTACTTAATAAACCCACATACATGAAGGCAAATAATAATAAAATTGCGCCATTGCGATAATTACATTTTGTCTCTTATAATAATAATCGTCAAAATCAAAACCTCGGCAAGGGGTGTTTTTTAAATTATGTAATCAAATAAAAAAATCTTCCTTTCATAATGCAATATAGTATACTATTTAAAAACAATTTTCTTATACTATTAATAGATATAAACTATTTATTATGCCTTCGAATTTTTATCTCGAATTTTTTACTCTATATCAATAATCGTCTAGTTTGCTATACATATACATCGCCAATGTTCATGAGTGTAAGTTTAAAAAAAAACTCAATAATTGCTTTAGTAACATTGTATGGAGCATTGTTTTAAAATGCTGGTGGATGCACTTTAAAATGTGTCTGTATTTATTGAAATTGGAATCATATAAAAGTAAATAATTAACAAACATTACATTTTAAATAAAATAACCTTAATATTTTCTTTTATACACTATTTATTTCAATAATTGTCGATGGTAACCATTGGACAGAAAGTTCGAATTGGCGCGAACAATGAAATGATTTCTTCCTTTTTGAAAACTCTCTTTTGTAGAATTAAACAATAATCAGTATTATCAGTTTCACCACACATTTTAATAGGTCACTTATTACAAAATAAAAAAAAACTAATATTGGTTCTACTAACTAGTATTATTCTTGGTTCTCAAATGCCCCACATCAGATAGTAATTAATCATTATAACAGCGTTTGCCCATCTGCCTGACATGACCAGGCATCGATTAGGTAGCCTAAACTTTATATTTATTCGAGTTGAGTCCAAAATTATCAATAGTGAATTTAAATACGAATGCACTTCTTAAGAGACAGTATTGTTTATTTCACCTCCCATACCGCCTCTGACATAAATAAAAATGAAAGTGGTATCATTTGCAAACATTATTGTCTCATACAAGTAAAATAAGTGAGTTATGAAATAAAAGTTGGTTCAATATCGATCCCTGAGGTATACCCATATTTATACGAATAGGTGTTTCAGAATACTTAGTATCACGAGCAATAACTCCTTAAATGATATGTTTTAATTAATTTTAAGATACTATTTCAAACGTCTTTTTCTTTTTAATTTAATACAATATTATGACTGGTACTATTATATGCCTTTGAAAGATCAAAATGAAGACACTATGTTTATTCTGTTAGGCAACAAATTGTGTCTGAAAGAAAAGTGATGACCATACCGGTAATGGAACAGAATAGATTTTGACTAAGTTCACCATTCGTAGGCTTTTTCTGATTTCCCTCGAGTTATACATAATTCAGTAGAGTCGTAATAAATTGTGTAGTTGTATAAGCTCTCTTGGATATCGGATGGTCACATTTCTGGCAATATCAAGTATGTTTTTTTCACAATCCATTGGTCCTAATTGGTTGGTAGCGTACCAACACGTAACGTGGACTGTTTGATAGTATTTACTCTAAAGTAGCTCTACTCTAACATTATTTACGATGAAAGATAAAATAAGAAACAAGTGAATTGTACAATATTTATTGTAAGTAATGCTACTGTGTTTACAATGCAATGGGAGACGAAGATATAATAATGGGTAGAATACTTCATTGGTGTTTCTCATTCTGCATCGAGTTCCCAAAAATAGCTATGATGACAAATCGTCGTTACTGTTGCCCCTAAAAGTTTGAATAAAAAAAGCACCATTCTCTTTGAGGTTGTTTGATCGTCATATTACATAGGCTAAAATACTTTGGCCATTTCAAGCAAGATCCGAAGGATTTCGTGATCTTTCATTGGTTGGTTTATCGCCCAAAAAATGTATATCTCTCTTTTAACATAACACATTAAACGCGACTACTTTGTTAACACTTCCAAAGAATATAAACTGAGCTTATTTCCCGAAACATTAGGATTTGTGGGCAAACATTCTCATGTACACATTCTGAAGGATTAACAGATATACGGCCTCCGTTTCCCTCGGTACTGTTTGTTGTTGGAAAATATTTATGTCAGATTAATTCGGGAAAGTGTCGGGCGGTTCAAGGAAATCTTAGTTTTATAAGGAAAATTATAGAAGTATTCAAAATAAATAAAAGAGAGAAATACTCTTACACATACTTATAGCAAATATTTTTCACATAAACTAACTGATTAAGATTGTTTTATATGTTCACAAAATGTTTAACTTTTATTGTTTTGAACGCGGCACCTCTATTTAGACAAAATTGGATATGGTGTGGTAACGAGAACAACGATTCTTAATTGTCAGCCTTTGCCTGGTGCTACATGATATAGAAATTATCTGCCGAACTACTTTACATAACCGGTACATGTCTAACAGTCCCACGACATCTGTAAAAAGATAAAAAGTCTCTAACACTATATTTTTTATCAGATATGCCAGATTAGAGATGACATATCTATTATTTTGTTTTATATAACAATAATATTTTTGTTTCTTTGTTAATTTTTAAAATGAAGTATTTTTAAATACTATTACAAAAAGACAATTTTATAGTTAAGATTTAAATATTTAAGTGAATTGCAAAACTTCACGTAGGATTGAAAATTAATCAAAACTTGCTTTTCGTGACATATCTGCAATAAAGCTTTCTAGAATCCAAATACTACATTGTGACAATCATGTAACAATTAATATTAATAAGTCGCCATTAAATTTTAAAGCAAACAGCTGATACATTCCGAGATATTTACCATTAAAAAACGGCATTAAATATATAAGTTAATTTGAGAATACACTGACAGAAAAAGGGGAGAAATTATATCACCCCTCAGGATTAAAAAAAAGTAATAACATTCCAAGAGAAAGAAGCAGATACAAAGATCTAAAAGTAATGCTTAACTTTTTCTCCTAGTTTTAAATTCCTATTTTTTTTTACTATACCACTGTGCTCTTCATATTATATAGCTTTACTATTACTTTGTACTACTAGTAACAGCAGAAACTATCTCTTCGAATTATGACAATTCCGAAATTTGACATTTTGAGTCACCAAAGATCCCACCTCCTCAAAACTACAACTACAAAAGTACTGCACTTGATTTAAGATGTGTTACGGGTCGTCTCATTTTGACTGCACCAATCACTAGTAAATATAGTGTATTGTTGTTGTAAATGTGCTTTAAGCTCTGTACCGTGAATGGATTGAAAATGCACGTTAAAATAGCTACGTCGTCGGCGTCGTTATTTTAGTGAGAAAAAACATCTAGACATTCCATAATTCTTTGTACTTCCGTGTATAAATAAATATTTTCTTTACAGAGGCGGCGTCTCCTGGAGGGCGGTCAGATAGGTCGAGGCAGGAAGAGATCCCGGCGTCTCCTGGGATGTTAACAGCTGCTCAACTTGCTAGGAGATTAAGGCTCGAAAATGAACGATTACAGGTAAGGTTTTCTTATTTTTTTTTAAACATTGATTGATATATTAGGACATTTGGGCCTTACAAGAAAACAAAGCGTCGATCGGTGATATAGTATCTAGTGTTAGTTTATTCTGAGCATTTCATAGTAGCTAAGTCCGGCAAACATTAAAAAAAGAATTATACACTTCTTTTTTATTAACTTACATATGTACTTATCAGATAAAAATATTAATAACATATTTAAATTTGTCATGATTTGAAATGTTTAACTATAGATTACTTTAAACATCTACTCTAAGTGTATTTATATTAACTTGAATAATACAGGCCGAATTAACTCGAGTACGCCGGCTTCTGGTGGCAGCAGCTGAGCGAGGTGAAGCAGGCACAGCCCTTATTGAACGGGAAAAAGAAGGGGGACAAAACGCGTCTCCCTTAGATCCTCAACAGCTTGAGAAGGAGCTACTTCTGGCAAGAGAAGCAGTTAATTGTAAGTATTTATATTATAAGTATATTTGCTGTTAGAAAATTTGCTATTTTCACAGTTAGAAAATAGGACTGCAGAATTTGACAATGACGTCGTTAATCTAATAGTAAAAGAGGAGAAGATATGTTAAAAATCGAAAGATTAGGGAAATAAGCAATAGCCGTAGACATTTATATTTTTTGAAGGAATCAAAAGTTGTTAATATCAGATACTGATAACGTATTTTTATAAAAATACAGAATTATATTGACGAGAAGTGTTCTTAACATAATTATACGAATTTGTTTTAAGACTACCGCACCTGATGTAAGTATCAAGTGCCTAATGGTGATTTAAAAACTTTTAGGTATCGCTAAACTAGAATCATCGATAACTTTTTTATAGCTATCCAATAAATTTCACGTACTGAGGAATGTCCCAAATCATAATCCTGATCGCACTTACAAACTGATCTATTTGTCAGGAAGCACCCTTAGTGTCGAAAGATAGGATCAATGGGTCGGTTGACAAACTATGGTCATAAAATTTTTGACGAAGCACCTGACGAAATCAATACCCAGGTCACGTACTATTCTCACGTACTTTTGTGGCAGCAGCTTCCATTTTCCTTGGCTTGTTATTAAGAATTTGATACAACTTTTGCAAGAATTTACGTAAAAGGCGTAGGGTAGCATCGAATTTTGTCCATAATTACGTGGAAATAATTTTAAATTTCCTGCTCAATTAGCTACTTTCGGATTTATATATTATGACTGCGCAAAAGTATATTAAATTGAAATTATGTAACACTTCTTTTTTAAGAAAATATAAAACAAATACATAAATAATTATGTTTACCATAAGTGTAGTCGTATATGCAAAAAATATTCATCTAATTCAGTCTGAATGTAAATATGGATAAATAGTCCAACACGCAATATATATTTATCACCCATTAAAATAAGGTTTGCGTTCACATGACAAAAACTGATATCGTGCTTTTTATGGTGAAAATTTCTGAATTAGACTTTTAAGCATTTGCTCTTCATTAATCTAAATTGTCCATCTTGAGGCAGTAGAGTCTCTGAAGGGTCTATAGACACTGCGCTGTAGAAAATCTTGTTACAAAAACATCATGATAACCTTAAGTAATTGTTGGCTATTGGAATAGTACTTGACCTTATTACGTTAGGTTGCAGGTTTATGCCTGAGAAAGATGTTGATTTTTCTAGTAAACATATTTTGATAGCAAAATTCAGCAGTAGAAAAAAATAAAATAAATAAATAGCAGTTTGTTTGTTATCAATACCGAGATCGTTAAGAGATGGCGTTGGATTTCAGAGTAAGAAACAGTCAGTAGCTCATTTAAATGAGCATTGGGTACTTGTCTGGATAGCAAGAGGTTGTAGGTTGGACATCTGAGACAAGTTGAATTTATTCCAGTAAAATTCTTTTAGACCTTTAGTAACAATGAATCTTAATTTACCCATTTGCTGCAACGGTAGTATTGCTACCGTTGCAGCAAATGGCTTACTGTATAAGGTCCTGGGTTCTTATCCTGATAGGGGTAAATGTTTGCGTGATGAGCATAAGCATTTGTTTCCGAATTTATTTTTTTTATATTATTTGTTATGCAAAGACAAAGCTCTGCTTAATTCGGGACTAAATAGTTGGTGCGAGTTATGCCAAATTCGTTTAAGGGTATTTTTTTTTCTTATCCATGAAATGATGATATTTGAAAAACCATATTTCAAAGTAGTTTTGATAAGTAGTATTGCGTCAATATGGCCTCAAATTTGTGATGTTAGTGTATGACGTTATTAGCTAACAATATTATATTCTCAACTTATTATAACTCGTTTAATATAATGCGTTTAAAACACAGCGATACACTTGCCCTATTTAAGCTCTCATTGTTTCTTAAATATCACACACATCAATGTTCCTGATGTTTATCTTTGTGGTCACTCTTGGTTATATCAGAAAACCAGCAAATTTCTGAAGGTCGCCCTTGCGTGCTACTGCGGCACACTTTGTCAAGGACCGGATTTTATTTGCTTTAAAATATGCTTATAATATTTTTGTTAGTTTTGTGTGCGTGTGTGTTTGGAATAAGAAATAAAGCTATTTATCTATTTTTTCAATAATATTACTTTGGATAGATTTTAATTTAACTGTAAATTATTAATAAACTTGGCAGTAAAAACATCGTCGCCGTTGCTCCTGCTAACCATGTTTTTAAAATATTTATTACAATGTAACAGGCCTCTGTGGAATTTGAAATTAGAATTGGGTGATCTTGCTCATCGATTTTTGTGGATTACCTACTATGGAAATACAAGTTATTTTGTCATTTAAAATGCCGCTATTTTATCATAATTGTAATTTGATTATTATTGTTGTTATGTAACTATTCTCTCAGGCGGTTGACTGCAAATAATGGTTTTGAACTAGTGGTTAATTAACTGGGCCTTTGCAGTATTACGTTTCAAAAATTCAATAAACTATTATATAATATGGTTATTTTTGCTAAAAATCTAGAATATAAAATTCACGCCTTTGAGTAGAGAACGTGATTCGAGGACAGTGATCCTCCTGATGGTTTAATGCCGAAAACGAATCACGGTAATAATAAGCAGACGTTTGCGTGACAAATACAAGCATTTGTGCCATACTCATGGATATTAATATATACTTAAATTTATGAATGTTATTTACTTATGCATTTTATATGTACTGTATCTATTCGTTACCCTAACTCTCCCCAGACAATCTTAGAATTTCGAGTTTTTGAAAGCTAAATCTTGCAAGAGGAAGTTTATTGTTGTTTACTCAAAACTCAATACTGAGTTTATCAGCATCCCTTTTATAATAAAAGTGTCGTAATATTTTTTAACCTACATCATATTTTCATAGATATTATGAGATGCCACTATTAACTTTTCAATTTCCTTAAGTTATCGCCTTATTTTTTACTAGCTTTCCGCCCGCGGCTTCGCCCGCGTGGAATTCGGTTATATTGCGGTATAAAGCACAACTATAAGAAAACTTCTCATTCCCACGGAAAAATCTAAGAAGCGCGATGTAACGCTGGATACAATTAGTTGTTAAACCAAAACTGAATGGTATACTATATTATATGTTTTCCCTTGTGGAGCAAAAACATGCAGATTTTGGGCACTGGAAACCCGGGAACACGCTACATAGAGCTGACCATTCTTCTGACACTTCTGACACTGAGATGACACTTCTTATGTATTTTAAAAAAACACATCGTTACCATGTTTTAAAAAACACCCAGCGCCATCTATCGCATACCTCAAGAACTAAATAACGTAACAAATACTTATACCAATTAGTAATTCGTTGACTTTAGCGATTTCAGGATAAGTAGATGTAAAAAAACAATTTAGACGATAAAACAAATTGTACGTCATCCCTCGAGAATTCCTCATTTTCGAGGATTCATTTTCGTATCATTTGGCTTCAAAATTTACATGTTTATATTCGTTTGCAATGTTTTACCTTGTTTTAAACGACACACAGCGCCATCTACAATCCATCCATCAAGCAAACAATATTTTTGTTTCTCCTCGGGAATATCAATTTTTTTCCAGGATAAAAAGTACCCTATTATTTAATCCGGACTTTTATCTTTACGTCTGCAAAATTTCAAAGCAAACGGTTCAGTAGTTACGGCGTGAAAGCGGAACAAACAAACAAACAAACAAACAAACAAACAAACAAACTCATTTTCCGATTTATAATATTAGTAAGGATAAGGATTTAGTTACTGACTTAGTTTACTTTACGTACTTAATGCAGTGCTGTTTTATCTTTTAGACTTGTAGTTATATTTATATTGAAAACTAAAAAAATGCTACTTAGCTGTTTATTATCAAAATATTATATCATAGTGAACAAAGTAACAAAATTTGTGTTTTGTGTGTTCTTTGGAATAAAATGATGGTGTGTAAAATGTGCATTTACGCATGGAACAGCATAAACCACGAAAGAATGTAAAAACGAAAATCACGGAAAAGTAAATTCTTAACTACTATGAATACTTTTTCTTTGCTTCAGTTTGAAAATCTCTGAAAGAATTCATACCTACTTTACTATAATATAAAACTTTTGAAGGAAATAAGAATTAAAACTGTTTTGGCCTTATAATTAAATGAAATCGTATAGAAAAAAAAAACATTAACGTGGAACAACCATGCGCTTAAGTAATTTTCAATTCATGATCACATAGAGAGTCTATTCTCAACGTATAATTTGAACAGCGCAAGTTTACAGGAAATTTAATAACTCGAAATGTTATTTTATTCTTATCATCAGCTCCAGCCATACTTATTGCAATAATGGTTACGTGGAAATAATGTGACCATTGTTTTTATACTTCATTGCACAAAACTGTATAAATGGCAGACTTAGTGCCATTAAGCTTTCTTTACCAATCGACCAAACTATAATCATTGTGAGAAACCAAATGCAACTAAGTACTTTAAAAACAGGTTTTTTTCCAATGTTTTTACTGTTAATTTAGTTCTTATATTTTTTTGTTTTCATTTACTTATTGTAATTACGTGGTTTATTACTTTGTTTGACGTAAACAAATATCCGTACACTGCAAGACGAATTTAACAATACCAAACTCAATGGGGTTGCGTCGTTATGTCACCTAAAATTACTTTTTGAGATAAATATAAAGAGCCCCAACTCAATAGGATTATGTCGTTTTATACTAGAGTTACTATAGCCACCTTCCGGCTCCATCATTATATTACCTATCATCTTCTTGTCATAATTATATTGCAGTTTATCAAGTTGAGTACCAAATGTCAACCTAAACGAAACTGATTCGGAAACTGGTTCAAAATCCAATTATCTTGCAATTTCTTCTGCAAAATCCAATTGCAAGATTTAAATGAAGGCGCTTTAATTCTACTTTCTCATTGCATAAAATCATTATAAAAACATCGTATTTAATTCTAGAAGTGTTCAAGACTTTGAGAGCATCTTTTAGTTCTGGGCGCGATTTTATCACTACTAGATGATATTATGTATAATTATATATGTACCGCAGTTTGTTGAGTTATTCTCCACAAGTTACACTTACTACTCCACCTTGTTAGTTAAATTTCGAAATAAGAACTTTTTGGATTTTAGTATTAATTTTTCTTTTTACATTGATCGAAATTTCCAAAAAGTAGAAGCAGTAAATATATCCTTTTACTTTTATTATACCTATTAATTTTACCACCCGCTTTAGCATGGCAGAAATTAATTTTTTATCCAACTTTACCTCCTAATTTGTATAAAAAGAAAGACGAACTTTCTGAACCGTTCTTGCATAAATAAAAACATACTTTTCAAGCAGGTGTTGTATGAATTAACCTTATACCATGGGCTTACAATTCTTTGCAGATTGAGGCTCGGATCAAATATTTGCTGTAATAAATACACTTAAATTATTTTGATTAATAGCATCAAACATTAATTGATTACTTACTTTGGACACCAGTGACTTAGGTTTTGTATACTCTATAGTATAGTAAAGATCGAACATTAAAACCACATTAAACCGACGTATTTTATAATTTTTATTAAAAGTAAAGCAAGGGAATGCAGCAGTAATGCTAATTAAAGCTTACATTTAATAAAATAAAATTCCACAAGTTGAAAGTTGTAAAATGAAATTATAATATTCTTCTTCAATAAAAATCGATACTTCAATATCAAATGCTCATTGAGCTCTCAATTGCGTACCTCAATTAATTAGCAAGCATAAGAAAAAGAAACATATTTTTCTTTTCATTTCAACCATTTTCTATATCCTTATAATATTCAAAGAAAGATTTGAATAGAATAAATGGAATGAACGAGAGAAGCCTCGCTGCAAAAGGCCGGTTAAAGTGCTCGAGTGGAATTGAAAGAATTGTGGTATTAATGGCGAAAATAAAGCATATTTTCTGTAATTTGGCTGATATAAATTATGTTAATAAACAGTTTTGATTTTTAAGTGCATTTCAAGCTCATATACGTAGCAATTAAGATCTTAAAACCTCATAATTATTAATCTGCTCCTCTATTAAGATCCAAATTATGTCAATGCGGTAATAAGAGCAGTACATTTTCGTTTTTATAAAATTCGAGAGCAGTGCTATATGACTAACTTAAAATTATCCATTGAGAAAACGTGCTCGTAGCCTTGACTTTATATGAAATATTGATGTGAATTTTATAAGATGCTAATAACATGGGTTTCACACCCATGTAATTAGCATCTCATCTCACCCATATATTCAAAATACAATAAAATAAACGTAATTGACTTTATTGCAATTACTAGAACTAATTTTTACAACAATACGGCATTATTTCTATTTATAATCAGTTCCCACTTCCAGACCTTCAGAGGATAATAATTGGTTTATTTATTGCAAACTTTATAAGGCATTGAAGGCAAAACCGTTTATTGCAATAATGTGTGACATTGTATACTATTGATGAAAGAGTTAAAAAGTGTTTTCAAAAGTTATTAAAGCTGAACCACTTGTTAGCCATAAAGGTATACTCTTTGTAATGTACACAGAAACCCTTTTTCTTGACAAACTTATTTTTGCAAAGACCGTAAGTAAATCTTAGAACGTTTGTAAATGGAAATTGCAGATTTTCTTTCTAGTGTTTATTTGAATTGAAAACCTTAAAGGAAACCTTGAATATTATATGTCTATCTGTATTTATTTCTCAATGTATTCAGAATGAAGAACATGTTTTTTTATTTGACAATTAGGTAGTTCTGTTGTATATAAAAGTGTAATTAAGTTGTAATGTTAGTACCTAATTGGCATATTAGTTAATAATTTGTAAAAAATGAATGTTAGGCACAATTAAATATAAAACACATGATGCTATAATTTTCCGGTTTGTTTCAGCGTTGAAAGCGGACAAAAAGCGTCTAAAAGCTGAAAAGTTTGATTTACTGAATCAAATGAAGCAGCTGTATGCCACACTGGAAGACAAAGAGAAGGAATTGCGCGACTTTATACGAAACTACGAGCAGGTGTGTGAAACTTTTTAACTTCAGGGCTTAGTAAAATGTGTAAACATTCTTTTTTGGCGTTACTTATTATTTTTATGTAAAATAAGACACAAACCTTTTTTATGGATATAAATTTAATAGAGATAATAGAGCATAACAGCCACTACACAGGCCCTGGTCTAGTGCAGACTGATGTGTACTAACGACTGTTGAAGCAGCAAATAGCTCGATAATAGAGTATACTCACGTTGCGAATGTGTTAATGATGTCGTTTTATTTTTCATAACATTATTTGCAATGACATAATTCACCATAATGATACACGCTCATAACATTAATTTGCATTTTTATTATTTACATGTATTAACAATGCATAACGAAACAAATTTTCAGACAAACTCTCATTTATTAAACCTATAATTAGGTGGCATAACAGCAAGTGTTATTATTATTTGCATAAATAAATATTATTTTACATAATTGATAATATTAATATGTTATAAACTATAAGTTTATAAATAAAGGAAGTACGAAGACTGTACCATCGAGCTGTGACCGGTGTACTTTACAATATAATTTTTTACTGACTGTAAATAAACCCACTTTGAAATGCGTACAACAACTTACCAAAGTTATATCGCAACATGTATAAGACGCAGTAAATTTTGCTTTTATATTAAAAACTGTTAGCCATTATTTTTTGCCTTTTTCCTGTCGTTGAGCGGAGACCTTTTGTGATTGACCTGCTTTGGGTAAAATAGTTCACAGGGGTCGAAAGGGTCCATGAAATAGTTTAGATAGTGTTCTACAAAATCCGAACATACCGATCCACGAATATTATGATCGATTTGTTTTATTTTATTTTATTTATGAAAAACTAAAGATAGGTATATTTTTATTTTTAGTACTAAGACTAAAATAAAAGCCTCAGGGCTGCAAGCAAAGTAGAAGTTTTAAGTAATGTTTTAAAACACAAATGGTAAAGGTGTATTATAAAATTAATTGGCAATGTTAGGTACTTTCCACAAAATTACATTATTTGTATTTTTTAAATTTCGTTACATAGAATCGTAAGTTTGTTGAAACAATGCCATTTATAAACTATTTGTTATCAGATGAGGTCAAGAGGAGGTGCATCGTCGGCATTAGGAGCGGAACGAGCAGAGCGAGAACGCGAGCGAGCAGCGCTGTTACGGCACGCGAGAGACGAAGCCGAACGTTCGCTGCAGCTCGCAGCCGCTCTTAGCGCCCGCGACACTCAGTTGAGGCACGCAAGGGAACAGCTGTTTGAGGTAAAGGCATCTGAAATACAAATAAGAAGTAAATATATATTAAAAAACATAAAATCAGGAGGAAGTAGTCAGTAACAAAAAATTGAAGACGAAGTTCATTTTACAACGATGACTTGACCATGCATTAAACCCGACTGTTTCCTTTAAGGTTGTCGTCGTGCTCTTTTGACAAATGGTGAATATTAAGATGTTAGTTTCATCAGAATATGTGTAACCCATAACTATGTTTTCTAATATAAATTACATGTCCTAATCTCCCCGATTATGATTTAGAAATGGGGTTAATGAAAAAAAATTATTGATTGAATTATTCATATCTAGATACTATATATCCAAAGCGATGCGATACTATAATAAATTTGGTATGCCGGCGCTGCGGTCATTCATCAAATAACACAGTTAATGACTGTTATAGACCGCTCCTTCCATTAGAAGGTTAAATAGTGATTTAAGGTTTATTAGGATTTTCAGTCTAGTTTGAATCTCTTAATTTACTTTTTCTTAGTGTTGATGTGTTGTGTTGGTAAAGGACGTCATAATTAGTTATTTCGTTTTATTAGTCAAACTTTTAACTGACAGTGTTTCATCAAAACTAATTTGCTTTTTAGGTATCACAACTCGTTTTCTGAATCATGTTGGGTTGTTGACTAATGAAGTTAAATACATACTTGAACATAATTCTATTTTGAAACGTGAACCTAAACAAATATTTATGTAGTTTAACATATTAGCGACCTATGAAGTTTGCATTTGGATATTTATATTAATTATGTTGTTCATACTAACATTTACATTTATTTTAAGTCTTAATAACCCTAATGTTTGTATCATTGTTTTATTATTTAGTTCAGTCTGAATTATTGTAATAAAAAAATCAATGAATTTTATCAATTCCGTGAAAGAATATACATACTTGATCTAATTTTTGTATTACAAGAGTTACGCATACAATAGTGTCAGGCACTCTCGTTGGTTATAATTCACGATATACTGAAAGCGGTAAAATTAACACATTTTACGGTTGAATCTCGTAAAACCTACAATATCAAATAAATAGGTCACGGACGCTAGCGTCCACCATCACCGTTCATAATTAACATTTCAAACAGCTCTTTCTGTTTTGGGATTCTGAGTGTAATTCTACGGGAATTGTTTTAGCTTTAGTACTACTCGTCGAGGTATTTAGTTTGTTGAAATAAAAAATAATTTCTGTTATTCTCATTACAAATTCTATTTGATGCATTGCGGCATTCTCTGAAATGGCAACCAGTAAGGGTGTTTAAGCCAACGAGTGATGCTATAAAACGAAAAAATATCATCGAATTCACTTTAAAATATTTAAACTTATAGCGTTTATAATTACAGACAAAAATAATGAATAAATAAAAGGTAGAAGATTATTAAAAACACTTTTCTAAACTATGAACATATGAAAATATAAATTAATAAGAAAAATAATAATAATAGTAAACGAATGATATTGAGACTCATACAGACTTAAGTTAGTGCTCACGTACCAGAGCCTTAAAATCAAATTCGCTAGAAGCTTTATAAAATAGATATTCCAAAAAAGAAGAAAAAGAAAATGTATTCGTAAAGATAAATGTCATCTGTGAAATAAATAAATAAATAAAATCTTTATTTTCTCACCACATACTCTTACTTCAATACTTAACATTACTAATCTTAGGCTAAGTTTGTGTGAGACTGATGCCCGAAATAGGTAAATAGAAGTTACCCGTTAGTACAGGTCATTAGGCTCCCACCATATTGGAAATCCGAGACAATCAAAATTTAGTTACAAATATCAGATGATATAACTAGTTTATTATAAATTACAGTTACGTGCATTACAGATACTTTTTTTTTGTTTATGTATGGTTGCGTGTGTATGTGTGTGTGTGTGTGTGTTTGTGCGCACGTGCGTGTGTGTGCGCGTGTGTGTGTGTGCGCGTGTGTGTGTGTGCGCGTGTGTGTGCGTGTGTATGTGCGTGCGTATCTGCGTTTGTGTGTATGAGTTCGATGTAGGTACTGTATGAGTAGGTGGCTAAATTTCTGGTACGTATGGAAAGATATGTCTGAGAAGAACAATGATTTTTACTTTAAGGGCACAAGCAGATTTCTGTGTCATTGTAGGATAGCTGCTGTAACCACTGCGAAATTTTCTTTCTGCACGAATGTTTTGGGAGGGAATAGACTGAAAGACGCGAGTTGATTTTATTATAAAGGAAGCTACCGAGAAAACAATAGAAGCGATGGGCAAATTGTGAATTACAACGCAGGTATGCACAATAAATAAAAAACAGATCCGTTGACTATGAAAGATCTCTACTCTCTTGGAAATGGAATGGAACTGCAAATTTAGCATTCAAAACCAAATTTTTGCACTTTATTGTAAGGCTCGTAATATAAAAGCTTCGGATGCTAAAACTAGTTCCATCGAAGCCTTTAAGGTTCAGCAAAAGATCGTAATCGTCCGATCTAAGCCATACATATAATACATACAGATAATAATTGGACGATCTCAGAAACGATTTGTTCAGCTTTTGCAGTGCGGTCGAAACGAGATTAATTTAATTGAAACTGTTTAATGGAAGAACAAAAGCTAAAATTAACCGTTTTAATTTCAACAGGTAAATCTGAATAAGATTCAATGAATCGTTAATTTTTCTATGAACCAAGTGTTCTGGGTACCATGCCCCAAATTGGAATTTTGGATGACATATTCTTTTTGTGAATGTGTATATAAATATTTTAGGGTTAATTTTTCACGATAAGTTTTTAGTTTGATATTTTTGTATTTGAAAATAAATGAATCGTTTCGTTCGAAAATTCAACTTTGATATTAAAATAAAATGCATTTATTTTGTACAAATTGTACCTGTGACACTATGATCGCTAGCTTTTAACAACGAATAAATTACAAGATTATAACAACAACCCATTCTTTAAAAAACCGTCAGCTTCAGTATTAAATATACCACATTATCAAAAATTAATTTGTCCTTTTTAAAATACATTATGACTCGATTATATTTCTTTTTAGGCCCGAAGACAACTCCAGGCAGCAGGGTGTCTCTCGGAAGGAGAGAGTGTGGCATCCCTCGGTATTGGGCCGCCCATGATGCTTGGGCCGTCCGGTATGATCGGCGACAGAGGCAGCTGCAGCGCTGACTCAGGTGTTAGGGGTATGAGGATGTTTAGTTTTAGAGGAACTACTTCGATCTTACTAAAACCGATTAGATCTCAGCTTGATAGATCACGGATGGGGCACGGAAAAAAAAACATACAAGATTATAATGAAAAATATTTCTTATATTCACACCAATTATCTTAGCTGAAAACACTGTAAAACCGCCTACGGACTTCGCAGGGCAAAACCGCGACTGGTTTGATACGGTTGCCGCGATATTTGTGGACGTGTGTGCTCAGAGTGAGCATTCGCCGCAAATGCTCGTTGCGAGGCAATTAATGCGCTTCGTCAGTACGATCCGTCCGTTTCTAGTAGGTGGACACCTACTAGAAACGAACTCTAAACATTATGATTACTACAATAAATTGAATATTAAGACAGGCAATCATATTTATCATATAAAAGTTTGCCCCTTCCGGGACTCGAACCGCGAACCGTTGGCAGGACGATCGGTTCGTCAAATAAGTTAACTTTACTTATAAATTGAATTCAATAGGCAGCGGTATATCTTTATTATCGTTATGGGTTGAATATACTGGGGTATACCTGAACGAATCATTTAATATAATATTATTTCATATTTAGCAGCGCACAGTTTTAGCTACGAATGGTGGACGATATAGTATTTACAGTAGTAGGCAACGAGTGTGGTGAATGTATTTTTCCTTACTAGACTCAATGCTGCGTCTTGTAGATATTTATGCACCATGTTATACCACCATAATATCTCTCTGCAGTTAAAACACAACTTTGGTTTGCATTTTTATAAAATTTTGTTCAATACCTACATAAACAACTTACCTTACCTAATAAGAAATATATATATCATCAATATGCCACAATATTAATGGTTGTAAAGATAACCATTAATATTATAGCCTACAATTACAAAAACATCTCTATTTTGTCGTAATTGTTACGTTATTCATCGGCATTAATCACTATTGTTCTACGACCATTACTCACTGATAGTTATAACAAATATATATGTGACATTAACAGGCAGCAGCGATGGCGGAGCTACATCTGTATGTGGAGGGAATTTGTCCGATTCAACTGCAGAGGGCGCGCCACCAACACTTGACGCTTACGATACGGATGCCACCTCGCTGGTATCTTCTGCACATCACATATATCAATGTAAGTTTGGATAGTATTTATTCTCTTAATCTATTATCTAAGATCACAGTGGTTTGTGTGTTTGTCTGTCCGCTCTTTTTCCATTGTATACGTGTTACCATAGCAACGCGTTAACCGCAAGTAGTTTGTCCACCGGACGCTAGATAGCGCTAACGGAAAATATTTAATAATAGAAAAAAATTAAAGAATTTTGCCCACCCGTGCGAAGCCAGGACGGGCCGCTAGTATACATATAAAAAGAAACTAGCAGAAAGGAGGTAAACGAATAAAGGCTTGTTGTTATTTTGTAGAACAGTCAAAACTTGAATTAACAATGAGTTGTAATCAGTGACCTAGAAAATAAATATGGCAGTATAATTAATAATATTATCGGATCGAAAAGAATAAAGTAAATATACATAAACGGATTAGATTTTTTTATATAGAATAAAGGACTAGGTGATCTTTTAATTCTTAGACAAGAGTAATTACAACTACGAGTATGTATCGAAATACCTTCATGTCAATTGCGATAAAAGAACTGATCTTTTACGTTATTTCTGCCAAACTTAATACTTGGATAAAAAACAAAAAATGTAGCCAGTGGGAAACGCTCTCGAATATGCTGAACTGCTCTTAATCTAAAATTAGTAGGTTGCCAGTCATATGAGATAAAAACAAACATTCAACAATGTAAATATATTCTGAAGTAAAAACCGCTAGTCGATATCTTAATTTACGCCATCCTTATGCTTGGTGGTGTGACCTTTTAGTTGAGTTTAGTCTGAACGAAAGTTAAGTATCGTAAATGTAAAATGTACATTATGCACTTACGATATTAAACGCTTCACCAAGCCGTATTCATATATGTATGAAGCTTCAATAAGCCCTGACCTGTGAGTTTATGTACTAATTACTTAAAACTATTTAAGATTATCAAAAATCAATTGATAGGAAACGGTTTATATTATTAGGTATGTATAAAATTGTCAACATTTATTTATTGCACCTATAATTCGCTTTCGCTGTCAAACTTTCTACCTATTGTTATTAATTTAGCTGTTGGTAATCAGACAATAAAATAAAAAAATGACTTTTGACACAGAAAGTGTCGCAATGTCGCGTCTGTCTCGTAGCGTAGTTTGATGATAAATATAACAATAAATTTTATCTTTTATAACTTAATAATTATCCATTTCCTAGAATAGGAAAACGGGAAGAATTTGCGGCTTACGTTTTCGCTATTGATTTTTTGCACCTGTGTTACGCCGGCAATCAAGTCGATGAAGTGTTACGTTTGTAGTTTGTTTCCATGTACCGGTATATTTCCAATTCTACGCTTTATATTTTCAATCTATCTATTTTTAAAAATATTGGCGCTACCTAACTACTTTTGTATTTTTCTTTAAAACACTTTTGATTCATGCTTTTCAGGCGGGTCACGAATCCTCTGCGTCTAGGGTTTTGCGTATTTTTAGCAAATCCTACTGATCCTAATTATAATATAAATGTAGGCATTTAATTATTATTAGATAGTTCAATGTTCGTTACTCTTTGGTTGTTAATTGTTTTTCAATTAAGCAAAAACTATTCAACGGATTCTGATGAATTGGCACACGGATAGTTTGTTACCTTGATTAACATATAGCATACTGTTTATATCGGAAAATATCAGGTCCCCTTGAGATTATTAAAAAATTATCTACAAGACTTATCCATTTGAAATTTGGTATAGATGTATGTTAAGAAACGTTATTCCCGGATAAATGTAGCCTCTAGGTATTATAATATACTGGGTGAAATTATTGTTCTTTTTTCACACATATTTCTTTGTCTCTGGAATAAATTAGCAGCTATCAATAAGAAAATGAACATTCCTGCTAGGCGAAAATACTTGATGCTATTTTCCATAGCAACAACATTTTATAATTAAGGCTTTTTTTTTACCTGCGCTCTCACCAGTGAAATGAAAATATCTCACAAATTCTAACCCCTTATATGTAAAAAAACCAGCATCATGGCAATTTGCAAAGTGCATCGCGACATACACTTCTGTTAATTTGATGGATCTGACTAAAAGGGCACTTCATTGGAGCCCAGCAGTTTAACGTCATTAAAACACTCGTATTTCATTCTGTTTACGGAATTTGACTTTACCAAGCCAATTTTACAATTTTTTTTAATACAGGGTGCATTTTCGATTATGTACTTTGCGATATATAAACTACGAAGTTGCATTCGAAAGAAGCGTAACATATCAACCAGTGTTATCTACGACGAAATTTTTGCTTTAACAAACAAATATACTGTTCCTAGTCTTTATTGTAATAAATTATTACTTCGAGTAGCTACGACATAAACAGTCATGATAGCTAATTCGTTACCAGCAGTAATGAGAAGAGGGCTTGTTGGAAATCGCAGCAAAAGAATTTAAATTCACTTCAAACTGGCATTTCTAAAAAGTAAGGTTAACAAGTGAACAGTTGACATTAAAACAATTTTACTTACACAGAAGTGATTACAGAAGGAATTCAGTGGTTATAGCAATCATATTCCCCAGGAATTCGCCTAAATTAATTTAGGTGTTGCCATAAGGCACTCTGGAGCTGAAATTTGATTGAGCATTCAACTCATGGTGAGTTAACAGATCGCTATGTCAGGCAAAAGGCAGTTGACTAGTGAGCGATACGATGTTGGCAATCCTTTTATTTTGATAATTTGTTATTTTTGCCTCTCCATTTTGTTATAAAAAAATATATTAGTATTTCCAGGCTTTTATTGGAAATATTACTGTAATATTTGTTAGATTAGAATAAAACGTCTGTCATGATGATGTCGAAACTTTGACTCTGCAGTCTGCAAGGCAGCACTTAAATATTGAATATTAAACTCTGCTACAAATTTAAAAGCAGATAAATAATACATTGACAGATGAGCCTCATTTATTGAGATTTTGATAGTCTTTTATTCCCGCAGTGAGCACACCACGTGACTGCAGTCCCACGCTATCGCCACACAACAGTGGGTCCCCATTCACGAGGTCCATCGATGCTGGTTCGCTGTCAAGGTAAGTTTATCAATGGGTTATTAACAATCACTTCTTGAATAATCTTTTGCTTTCCTTAGACGTCCGTCGAGAAGCTCCTAGAAAAAAAATTAAATATAGTTGATGATTGAATTTTAACGATGCATAATATGTTCGGGATAATTAGAGGGTTTGATATGGCTAATTGCATTTTAAATTCTCTACCAGTATTCATTTTGGTAAATGTTGATATAAATATTGCAAGAGGCAAAATTAGTCTTTGCTTTTATTTAACCCATGGCACAATTAAACTTTTTACTAAAAGATATTCAGTTATATATTACATGGCTGTGGTGTATGTTTTATGGTCTTGAATAATTAACAGCTTCATCTATTTAACTATGTATTTTTCACCTATGTAATGTTTACCTATGATTATTTCCTAAATAAACAAAGAAATAGAGAGAACAGTCATATTACAAGTATCATTTAGTGGCTGGTTATGGTTTTTTCCTATTGGTTGGTGGATCACAGTGGTTTGTGTGTTTGTCTGTCCGCACTTTTTCAATTGTATCAATAACGTTACCATAGCAACGCGTTAACCGCAAGTAGTTCGTCTACCGGACGGTAGAGGGCGCTAACGGAAAAATATTTAATAATAGAAAAAATTTAAAGAATTTTGTACACCAGTACGAAGCCGGGACGGGCCGCTAGTTATTTACTATTGCTAGTTAATAATAAGAAAATGTGATGATGTGACATGTATATAGCTAATTATAGACTACATCGGACCAATGTATTAAAAATAAGACAATGGCTACAGCTGTCAAAGGAACTTCTATTAATGGCATTGCAAAAATCGTGGGTTGACGAACAGAAACTTAATCATACGATCCATTACAATAGAACATGATGATAAACCACAAAATTTGAATTAGTACGGTAGTTCAAACAACATTGTACTCGTATCAGCCACATAACCCACGGCAACCGGTAACACATAATTTACATTTGGCCAATTGATGCTATGATCATACTTAGCGGCATCAAATTTGGCCTCTTAATGCATACTAATTATTGGTCACCTGTTTTTTCTAACATAGATGTGACCGGGTTAAATTAAAAACCACTTCTCAAGACCAAGACCTTGGAGAAAATTTTGATCTCGAAGACTTGAGTACCTATAACTATCACATTTTTATAAAGGCCAATATCAATATTTATTTACAAATAGTAACTTGAATATAATATGGTAGTAATGTATATAGTAAATAGTGCTTAAGAAGATACGTTAAATTTTATGTTGGGAGACGTATTATCCTAAACGCGTACCTACATTACGTAAATACGAAAAACTTAAATGTAAAAGTCGTAATCATAATTTTCAAGACAACGATTTAAAATAACGAGTGTTTAGAATTCCTAATATCACAATTTCGATGTATTATAAATCCTATTTTTTGATATTATAATAATAGTTATACATATTTACAATCATTTAATTTTAATAATTATTATTTTTTGGCTACTCCCGTACTTTATGTACCACACAGCATTTTCGTTTTCGGAAATATGATAATCGCAATGCCGAAATGAGAAAAAGCGATCAGTAAAACATCGGGTTTGTAATTGTTTATAGATATGAAAGTAACATATATGAGGTTCGTGGGTTTTAAAATTCGAGATTTTAATTCTCAAGAAATATTAATGTTGAAATTCTAATAAACGGAATGTAATAAATTATAAATAAATATTTTGGGGGAGTTTTCGACCTTCAACTGCACTGTGATACATGAAAATAACACCACTGTGACGGTACAGATCTGTGGAACAGCTGTCGAGCCCAGGGGAATGCGAAACTGCCTTAGTAGGGGGCATGAGGAGTCGCGCGGGAGGTGGCAAGGGAGGCCGGGGACGCGGCTCCGCTTGGGGTTCCATATCAAGGGTTTTTGCGCGCAGCAGGCATCGCACAAAATCTGGTAGTGCTGTCGTCAGTGGACACGAGAGTGGTAAGAATGGTTATAGCACGATTTAATTAATGATTTTATCTAAACAATACTTGTACTAGTAGTTGTAAGTGATCTGTTAACAAAAAAAATGTGTTTCATTAAAACTTGGGGAGAAAGAGAATTAAATCTCGGAGATATGCTATTTTCTTCATTATCAGCCTAGAATAATAAATAGACGCAGGCCAGCTTATGATATATAAGATAAGTTTAGCTTATTGCTTATCAAAAAATAAAGTGAACTCATTTTATGATGTCTGTAACGACGATGTTTATCTCGTTCAGAGCCAGTATATGCAGGAACGGGTAGCACAGCCCGCGCGTGGTCCCCTCTAGGAAGCGAAGCAGCATTGAGGGAAGCGGCTTCGTTGCCTCTGGCCCGATGGCGAGCGCCCGCCATTATTGCTTGGCTCGAGCTCGCTCTGGGAATGCCACAATACGCGGCTGCTGTCGCTGACAACGTCAAGAGTGGAAAGGTATGGCTACATTTTTTGCGTTGAAATATAATCGACCCACTTTCCCATGAAGATGGTCATATAAAACGTTGCAAATCTCGACTTTATGAAGGAAGTACGTACGTTTTTTACTGTTCATCTATTCACACTAAACTCCGAAATACTTATTTTCATACGGTTTTCGCTAACAGTTTCATATGGACTTGTTAAATTCATCGTTCTACTGCTAAAATAACAGAACAGACTGCTACTGCTAGTATAGATAGTTTATAGGCTTCGTAGAAAGAAAAAAGTTATACGGTTATAGTTTAGTTGCCAAAAAATTCAATAAATAACACCATTCAGTTGGAAGAGTACACTAATGCAGTTTTTATAACCAGTTCACGAAGCGAACAACCTTTATTCAATTGTTTTTTACATATATTACAAATTTCTTTGATTAGTTCAGAACGTAATTTAACATCACTTGAAATATGGATAGTTTGGATATAATTCAGAATTATTCCTATTTCAAGCGATCTGGTTGTCGCTTTATGAAATAAATAACATGAAGTACTATCTGTGACATATTGTTAACCAGTGCGTCATAATACCAAATCTCACGCGACGATTTTAATCTTGGATACTCTGACAAAGTATAAGCAATATTTGGAAAATATTGGACGATCAATGAAATAAATGGTAGTCGAGTTTTCCAAACGTATGAGACACGTCAATGATAACAAAAAGTGAAATCTTTAACTTTGTCGGATATAAATCTCATTTGCTACTATATCATTATTTTGTGAAGTAAAAATAATTGGCATTTAGTTTTCTTTTTGTCATCTTATTATCTTTACTATAAGTAAGTAATAAGCATATCAAATTGAATTGGAATGACTGAACACTCCGAGAAATGTGAATCCATAAAATAAAAAGTAATAGTAAACTAAATGACAAATTTGTAAAAGAAAACTCAATAAACAATTTGATTTTACTGGCAGATTTTTTTTGCGATCATCGATTGAATATTTTATAAAACGCCTATATATTTAAGGTTTGAATTAAATAAATATTTTTAAGAAACGTTTACTTACATACATTGTACTGAACCCAAGCTAAAGCACCAAAACACAAGATACAACGATGATACTGAAATATCTAGACTCGAGCCAATATAGTATAATTCGTTTTCTATATTGACCTTTCCGGCATCACCATGAAAAAAGGTTCTGGACCATGAAGGTCATCAAATCAAACACTGAAATGTAGGTAATATTTTTTGAAATATATCAAATAATGAAGAAGAATGTACAACAAATGTTCTTAAGCTAAAAATTCAATTCATGTTTTTCACAAATGGAAAGTAATGTGTATTCAAATTGACACTTTTTTTTAACTTAAGCTCTTCGTAATTCCCATTTAAAACAATAAGGCTTATCTTTTGGAACGTTACAGATAGAATAAAAAGAAATCATTTTCATTACCCCCATGGCCATTTGTTATACGGAGTACACTCATTTTATTAGATTTGTATGGAAATTAAGTCCCAATACAAAGCTTTCAGATAAATTCATCGCAACGTTTGTTTATTCAAAACACGTTGAGCTGCGATTTATCGGCACGCGTTTGTAGCCTTATTAATATTGGGCACGAAATGTTTGATGGAATGATATCATGGATTCCATAAATTCAATTGTTTAATTTTCGTTTCAAAAGACAGTCACGCTTTCCTTTTATCTTCTTACAACATCAACGTCAGTTTGATCAGTAAACATAATCTTTCTACAATATTTTTTCTTTAACGTATGAATAAGTATGCACTATTCAAATAACGTTCCCAGAAAAATATTATAAAAGAAAATTGATTTTGTAAAGAGCACTCGTCGTTTCGTAATGGCATGTAGGCGTTCTCTCAATAACGTTTTGCAAAGGTTACGCTAAAAATGTTCGACAAAATAACATGCGTTATAAATATTGTCAAACTGAAATTTTCTTACACGTTAGTATTAAATCTGACGCAATTTTAGCGTCAAATATTGTCTTCTGGTTGGTTCTAGATCCGTGCTTTGAATGGGCAGGTTCTGCTCGAGTTGACGGACGCGGATTTGGAAGTTGGACTCGGTATCACACAGCCGATGCACCGCAAGAAGCTGCGACTGGCGATCGAAGAGAGACGGAGACCTGATCTGGTGCGGAACCCGAGTATAGGGCAACTGACACATGCTTGGGTTGCCGCGGAATGGCTGCCAGATTTAGGATTGTCACAGGTAATAGATACGTTCGTGTAAATTTAAGTTAAAATATAACAGATTTTATTATACATTTTAGAAATTGCGTATTGTTTTATATTATTGTGAAGGTACATACATTAAAATTTTTCTTGGCTAATCTCGAACTTTTCACAGGATTTGTATACATAAGACTTAGTTGTTGTTGAAGAAATAATAAATACTGTATTTACGTCAAAAACATTATAGTTTAGTCTATTTTTCAGGATTGTGTGTTATCATCTTTTACAATGCTTATTGATTCTTTTGTTACCAAATAGTATGCAGAATCTTTTCTGGCGAATCTAGTAGATGCTAGAATGCTGGACACGATCAGCAAAAAGGAACTAGAAAAATATCTCGGAGTCACGAGGAAGTTCCACCAAGCGTCTATCGTCCATGGCATACATTTGCTTAGGATAATGAAATATGACAGACAGGTGAGTTCAACTGGTATAGGTTACAGGGGAGTTTTTTAGAGGTATAGAACTTTAATTTGGTAACACTTTTTTAAACGACTGCCATTTTGTCAGCTATCAAGTGATGTACGTTTAGTTTGGTTTAGCATTTCAACATGAATAGACTGACGCCTGAACAACGCTTCCAAATTGTGCAAATTTATTTTGAAAATCATGGTTCTGTTCATTTTACGGTCAACATAATCGTCCATCAGAGCAATTAATTCGATTAACTATGCAACTTTTACTCTCAATGATAACACGCATCCACACGATCACCTAGCAAAACGTAGATTCGGTGAATGGGCCCAAAACAAGATTGCCGTTGATCCCGATTTTCATTAGCTAATTTTTTGTTTAACGATGAAGCTCATTTTTGGCTGAATGGCTATGTCAATAAACAAGACTGTCGTATTTGGAGTGATGATAATCCTTAAGTTTGTGTTGAGACACCGTTATATCCAGAAAATTTACTGTTTGGTGTGTTTTATGGGCTGGTGGAATAATTGGTCCGTACTCCTTTCAAAACGATGCTGGCTAGAACGTTACAGTCAATGGTGATCGCTATAAAGCCATGATTACTGCCATTTAGTTCATCGATTGAACAATCATGATGTGTGATGTGATGTGGAGCTTTGGTTTCAACAAGGCGGGGTCACATGTCACACAGCTCGTGCCACAATTGATTTATTAAAGAAAACGTTAGATAATCGCATAGTTTCACGTTTCGGGCCCATGAATTGGCTTGACTATTTTATGAATACGTGAAGTCGCTAGTCTACGCCGATAAGCCCGAAACGATTGACCACTTGGAGGAAGTCATTCGCCGCGATATTGCCGATATACAAATGTTGAAAAAAGACATCGAAAATTGGACCTCCAGATTAGACTACGTCCGAGCCAGCTGTGGCGGTCATATGCCAGAAGTCATATTCTAATTATAATGCCAGAAGATTATCTTTCGAATAAAGTAAATTTCGTGACAATTTAAAAAAATCAACTTTTTTTATTCCATTTCAAAGTTCTATACCTCTATTAAACACCCATTATATTTTAACTTTTTATCAGATACCGAAACGCGTTTTCAGGATGACATTCTATCACCCTTTGAAAAGGCCCCTGAACGGAAACGAAAGGATTAAACAAAAACAAAACAAACGCATTTCTGTATTTGGTGAAAATATGAGTGGACGTAAAAGTATTTTAAGAGTGATTCTGACTACCTCGAAACGATCAACCTTTTGTGGAATAAGAATAAAACTCAGCCTCGAGGACAATTGTCGTTGATTCGATTCCATATGTTTGCGTTTGCTTTTATTGTTAACCCATATATCACTTAATTTCGTCGAACGTTATGTTCCTTTTTTGCAAACTTTGTCGATAGTTATTTACGGAAAAGTCTGTGGTCATTTAAATATTCATTATAATGAACAACGCAAGCAGTTACTTTGATAATTCAATTCCTTTGAGTCAAATTGCGAAACGAATTTTTTATTGAATTGAGTAAAATTTTATTCCCGAAAAAGAATTCACTACAAAAGGATAAAACCAGAGGACAAAGAAGCCCTAGTTAAGAAGAAAAATATTTGTTCATTGTAGGCATTAGCGGTACGCCGGCATCAGTGCGAGAACGTTGACGCAGATCCACTGGTTTGGACCAATCAGCGGTTTATGCGATGGGCCCATAATATTGATTTAGGAGAATTCGCTGAAAATCTTAAAGGTGATATTATAATTAATTTAATAACACCACCCATATATATATGTTGTAAGTATTTTTCTACTGAGAATAGAATATCATATTCATTTATTTGGCAAAATATAAACAAAAGAAGGAGTCTGTTGCACTGTTACTCTGCTGAGATCAATTCTAAATCAAAATACTGTCACATTATAATACTATTACCATGCATATAACATAAAGAACAAGATAAAGACAAAAATAACAAAAGCACGATTAAAATCAAACACATCCCCATTAAAATATGGCTCAACAAAAAACACAAGACAAAATCAGGCAACATTGATATTTACAAAGCATAAAAGATGGCTACATTTATAGTATCTCATGTTTTATTAAAATTTATAATAGAAAGAAATAACTTAAAAGAAATTTTTAACTTTTATATATTTATTGCATTTTTTCAATGCTTTCTTATAAAATAAATTATTTTTTTAGAAAATTCCCGCCTGAGAATTCACTTGTGAGCCGTGTCGATTAACATAGCATTGAAATAATGCAAAAAAATAAATAAAAGTGAAAAATTAAATGGTTGTTTCATCTTAATCGAATGTCCAAACATTTGTAAAAATGTTTCTTTTGAATATGAGAGGATGTTTCTCTCATTGATGAGACAAAGCTGGCCTACAGCGTAAAACCGGAAAGGTACTAAAAAATTTCGACGGGTGTTCACAAGACTCGGTAGCTCAATTGAGAGAGGAGAGCATTGGACCGGATTTCCAATGGTCGGGGGTTCGGTTCCCGCCTGAGAATCCACTTATGAGCCGAGTCGATTTTGTCTAGTATTTTTTTTTTAAATAATTACTTTTAAAGAAATTACATTATTCACCTTACACTGTGTACACAATAGCTACAAATGAATTAATTTAACTAAGTAGTTAACCAATAACTAGAAAGAAAAACGTTACAGTACGGTTTATGGAAATAAAACCGATTATTTGGTGTTAACATTATTAGACAGCGGAGTACACGGCGGCTTAGTCGTCCTAGAGCCCTCGTTCACCGGCGAGACTATGGCGACAGCTCTGGGTATTCCCCCCTCCAAGAGCATAATAAGGAGGCATTTGGTCGCAGAATTTGATGCGCTCATCATTCCAGCGAGGTAATTCCTCATAATACTCTTTATTATTCCATTTGAGGGAAACAAAATATTTGCATTTCCATAATCTCCATTTCATTAAATGACTAAGATATTACTTACCTCATTTTTCTTTACAATATTATGTTTTCCTCGAGTATCAATGAGATTCACATTAATTATCTCGAATCATTAATTGATATTTATGACAAAGCTCTGCCTAATGTGATAACGTTCCAACCGTTTTTTTTAAATTCATTACTAACGAAAGAGTATGTGATTGCAAATTGATAAAACCTTTGAAAGGAAAGTAGCACACTGCATGCATAGTTGTCAACAGTCACGTCCCGCTAGGTGAGCAACCTGTAGTTGATTATAATATGAGGTGCAATCCTGCAGGTATACGATATTTTGCCAGGTGGAAGAACTGCAAGTGGAGGCTGCCCGAGCATCCATGTTGTCCACAAAACAAAGATAAATCTACGAAAATAAAAAAACTCTCGTTCAAAAAGTAAAATCTAGCTTCGACGCCCAGTCTCGTCAATCTGTATCTATGTAAAATTTCCTGTATCAAAATGTTTGTAAAGTTGCTATTTTTACACAAAAAAAAAAAACAATTTTCCTTTGCAAAAGAAGTTTTAGGTTTCTTCCGTCATGACACGCTCGTTTGTGAAACTTTTTTGATCGAAAACTTTACGAGCGGTGAAGACTGATAAGTAATTGTAGGAGCCATGGTTTGTAAGTAAAGTAACTCGAAGTGTATAGCGATCGGAAACATTCACAATAATATTTATTTCCCTTCGCCTTCGTCAATGTTAGATTCAATGTTCTACATCGTAACCCCCTAGAGATCCAAACTTGCCGTAGAATAGATTTCTTATATCAATGTTTATTCGTGATCGATCGATTTGGTAAAATTAGTATATGTATACATCTTAGTTGATAAATCTACGTAAAGCATAAAATGCTTCCTGTTAATATAGGGGGTGAATCATATCCCATTTTTATAGTAATCACATGGATTTATTTAAAATTTATCATGAATTTAAAATAATCATAGTGTTCGGAATTTAAACCCATTTCACCAATCGTACTTTTAGCTATAAAAACAGAACCATTCACAATAGCTTTAGGGGTTATAACAATATTAGCATTTACTGATACTGTAAGATATGAATTATGTTTTTGACTTGTATACATTCTTATTGTAAAGTTGAGGACATTGTATATTAGGTTCACTTGTAACAGTATCGATTGACATATAAATGTGAATAAATCCTGATAAAAGATAAAGCCCAAGAGACACCGAGTCAGTTTATTTTACTATCCATCACCCTTATACTTGGCGATCCTTGCATCAAGACAGAACGGTAACGATCATTTTATCGATACATCATGAATGCCTCTCTGTCATCATCATTAGATCGCACTTAAACCAGGCTCTGTCCACTCTTTTCTTCTTCCATAAAATTATTATGATTTTGAAATGATTTCGATCACACTGACATTCGTGCTTGTCTGATTTGGTTACAACATTTTGATTAAATTATTGTATTACTTGTAAATTTTTTTTTCAATTTTGCCATTTTTTCAAAAAAAACAAATTTTCAATTTTGCCCACAGAGAAGAGTACTGCTACACCTATTATTCTAGTAACAAACTAATATTTCAAGACTTAAAAGTCTTTTCGTTACAGTACTATTCTTTGTATGTTCATGATATCAAGCCACCATTTATTTTACTGTCGAATTACCCATAACTCCTACACAGTTAGCATGAATTGTATCGTTTTCAGCAAAAGTGCATCATGCTTTTGATGTCTATGCAAATTCTTATAAAGTTCTTCATACCCCTTTAATCAAGTCTCTCTGCAGCTTAATTTGACAGTTTAAGAAGTAAAAGTAAAGAATGACACTTTGTTAATATAAATTCTAAGTGTAATATTTATATTACATAAAATTACATACAAGAAATTGCATGAGAGCTTTTCGTGTTAGAAGATAATAATAAAATGACAATAGTGCAAATTTGAGATGTTGAAACATCATTATGTGCATAATATAAATCATTATGTACAAGCAAAGAGCGCTCTGCCTGGCTTTTGTCGTATCTCAAATTTGTGCTCTATTTTTAGATAACTATCATATCGCAATATACTTTCAGGAATATGTTCGGACATCAAATCAGGATGTTGGGTAGGCCATTTTCAAGGTCTGTTGCCACTGGTCTGCCAGGAATCGATCTAAGCGCCGATTCTAGGAGACATAGTTTAAGGGTAAGGAGGTTATTTTCAAAGGTAAAAGAAATTACACGATACAAAACTAATGACTGAGTAAAAATTATTTTTAGGGATCCATTACTCGAGCACTTGGTGCGCTGAAGCCGAAACATGATAGGACATCGCCATCGAGTTCGAGCGAAAGCTCGAGTGTTCTCAGCTTAACTTCCCAGCCATACCAGATGTCGTATTCGCCACCTATTGCCGTCAGAACTTTATCTCAACTGAGTATGACATATGCTCCCCCGCCGACACTGCAAGAATATGAACCGATATATACTCCATTGAGTTTATACTCCCAATCCAGTGTGTCAACGAGGGACAGTTTACAGAGATTAAATGATATTAAAGAGAATGTGGGAATCACGCATAGGTGAGCGAGATTACTAAAATTTATAATTTCGTTAACAATAATATAAAATGTTATGAATGTTTGACGATTTAGAAGAAAATATGAAAATTGTAATCCTTTCAGATTTACAGCCTGATTTCGAGACAAATTGTCCTTTTTAATAGTAATAAATTCATTGATTATTGTTGTTATTCATATAAAAATGTAGTAGTAAATGCTTCAATAACCAAATATAATATTCTATTGAGAACAATATAAAGTATATAAACTACAAATTAAAATTATTTTATAGGTTCAAAGTTAATTGCTTCTATTTATTCTACAGATATGGACAAAAGGCTGACCATGCACATAGAGTCAGTTCTCCTCTGCCAGCTAAGTCTGTGGATGATACTAGCATCAAACAGAAGAGGCATAGAAGAGTCAAAAGCATCGGCGATATTAACGCGTGCACCAAAACATCTGTCTAGAAAACAATCCTACGTCTATTTTGCATCGTAACTTTGTCTTAAATATCTAGATTAATATTAAAATTAATAAATCTGCGTTGTGATCTCATTACATTGGTAATATTGTATGATTTATATTAATGGATTGCGTTAAGTAAATGTTGTTCTTTAGATTTAAATGTTTAATAATCAATGAGCTTGTAATTAAACATCGCTGTGTACAGTCTAACAACGCATCTACTGTCCCGATATGACAAATATCTTCAATAGATATTCAACTTTAAATCCCAGTGATAGGGTTCAATATCAATTGGAAATGTTTCACCTTTTGTGGTAAGTTGACGCGCTGCCGCCTGTACATGACTTAATAGTGTCAAGTTTATTTTAGTATATAACTAAGTACTATAATAATTTTTGTGTTATAAATATAATCTGCATAAAACAAATAGTTATTGGCGTAATTATTGTAGGAAAGAACACTATGAGTTTATATGTCAATTCCTTAGCAAAATTTAAATATTAGATGAAAATTGGCCGTAGGACATTTTGATTTTTTATTGTTGATGTATTTTACCATTTACTAACAATATATATTGAGTCAAAAATTTTCATTCTTGTCACTATTTACACCATAGGGCTAAAACGCGAATAAACAAAGTTCTTGTTTCTAAATTCCCACGATTAAGAACGTCGAATTTGGTTAGAACTTTGTTATAAACTGGACACAGCTTGCAAACATGGCAATAATATAATACCTATTAAACAACATACATAAACGATACCGTTTCAAATTTGAAAAAATACTGTGTTAATACTGTTATAGGCGCAATATATTAAAAGTATACAAAAGAAATCATAATCGTAATTATTTGAAAATAGGACACTGACATTGATAGATGAGATAAAAAATCCAATCAGAGACGTTTGCACAAGCTGAACTAATATTGCTTGACGAGTAATCATTTATTAAAAATAAGAATATACCCTGACCATAAAATGTTGAATAACGGGTCTGCCTTGAATTTACTTTAACGTGGACGATAAAATATGATATTTTGCGGATATAATATTATGCTAGCAAAGCGTTTATAAGCCACCTAAAACTGAAACCAATAAAATGTTTACGATCAAACAAAACATTTTTATTTGTTAGCCAAACAACAAAAGACACATCTATCAGTCCTCGAAGTGGCCAAATGATTTAAAAAAGGAAACATTTATGAGGAGAAATTATGATAATAAATTAAGCAGTTTCAAAAACAAAGATGCAATATCCGTTGAGTTTTAATAAATCACAAATTTAAGGGCGTTTAGCTAGATATTATACTGAACGGAAATTAATTCAACTTTATTTTTTATATAATGTTGATAAATCGGATATTTTTACTCACCCAGTGGTAAGAATATAATATATCTTGGCTACTTACTTGTAAGATTTGTTTTGTGCACAATTTATTATAATAAAAATACATTATGTGTACGAATGCATATCAAAGTGCAAATCAACTTATGTAAAGTTTTACCATATAGACTGACTTTTAATATTATAAACAAAGTTTTGTTATTCTAATGATATTCAATGTTCCATTTAATCATAGTAAAATAGTAAGTAACAATTTATAGCGATTGAATCACTTGAAAAATGCGTTTGGATGATTTTTCTTTTATATCACGCTGCATTTACCACCTGTGATAATATAACTAAAGTAAATGAACACTCACGCTGTATCCATATATCACATAAGATATACCTAATTTCCACGAGCTTTATTTTGATACTATATTAATATTAGTCAATTTATATAAATGAATCTCATCGAGCTTGTAATCAATCACAGTATTTTAAAAGCACTCATTTGTTCTTTTTACTCTAAGTTTTGTTTTAAAATTGATTGTTTACAAAGTTTTTATTTTGTTGTATTATTTTACCAAAGTTTATTTTTATTAAATTGTGTTAAAAACGACAACATATTTTAAAGTTTTATATGAGGTATCTGAAATAAAAATATTAAAAATTCGATTACGAGTTTTCATTCTATATATAACACACCTGTTTTAGTTGTTTTATTATTTGAAGGTGATCTTACCCACCAGCGGGTATACGTTGGTAGGCACTAGTGAAACAGCCATGTTATTTCTAAAAGCTAGTTTCACTCATCAGGGGTTGAGAAAATGGGTAAGTAATATGAATTTTAGATTAAATTGCTATGATATGAAAGTGATACGTACACATAAAGGTTGCGTTCACTTGGAAAACTTAAGATGTTTTATGTTTATGATAAAGAAGCAATAATACCGCTTTGTTTATAAGTACCATTAAAAGTACAAAATAAATTTAAATTATTTGTTTAAGTCAAAAAATAATATTAAACAATAAAATATAAGTGAAATAAATTATTCTATTAAAATAACTCACCTATTTTGAACACATGCGGCGATTCATGCTGACACTGCCCTGTTTTCGAATGATGTCTCCTCTAACTTCTGACAGGATCTGTAAAATGGACCCACCCTGTCACAAATACCTCCTTTAAGAGAATCCCATACGTGCTCGATCTGATTAAAGTCAGCCAATCTGATCGTGAATTGTACTCTCGGAGAGCGGAGTTCAATCGGATGTGCAGGCGTATAATCAACGACAAACATAAATCGGTGTAATTTCTTCTAAACGGTCTGACGATTTCGTAAATAACGGCCGTTTTCTACAAAGTCGTTATGTAACCCCGGTATTAAATCGAAGGCTTTCAAGCTCCAATCATTATTCCACCCCAAAACAATACTGATTTGCTGTCTTTTTTAATGGTTCCGTGCAGTTATTTATCTTTCCGAGTCTTCAGGCTTTTTGCAGATATGTACACGTCGGAATTTGGGTCAAACTTCATCAACTAATAGTCAGTTTCCCACATTTCTTCGTTCTCATATTCTTCATTTTGTCGTCGAATTTAGTAGTGCTCTTCATACTCTTCTTGCTCATAACCAAACTGATGTAATCGATTCCAAATGGTTTGAGTACTAATTTCACATCCGATGACGAGTTGAACTGTGATCTGATTGGAGTTGTCACGACAGTTGTATAACGGGCATAAAAAAATTGTTTTTCCAAGAGAACGGAAACTTTGTGCACACATAACAAATTTCTATAAAGTTACCAAACATGATTTTAACAAGCAACAGCCGTTGCTAGTAAAACGCCATAGATTACAAAAGATTTGATTATAGTTCTAACTTTAGTTACCGATATCGGTTGTTACACTTTGCTCTCAGTGACAGTGGAGGCGATTAAATAATTTCGATTAATATATTTACATAGTTTATAATATAATATTTCTTACATTCATATCGATTAGCCTAGCCCAAAGTAATCACTATAAGGCTTGCGTTATGCATATTAGGGTAATGGATAAACATACATATAGGATACAATAATTGATAAAGTAAAATACAGCTATGTGCTATGAGCAATTATATCTTTTATTATTTTTAATATTTAACTGCTTTATTTTAATATGTAAAGATTTTTTAAACCGAAATACTTGTCTCTGGCCTCAGGTGGTACTCGAACCAACAACCTTTCGCTATTTGGGCCAGTATTCTTCCAATGGAGTTTTATTTTGCTTTTATACATTTTTATAGAAAGGATGAAACGACCAACAACAGTTTTAAGGAAGTAATAACTCGTCTGCAAACGATACAATTTCCGGGCGAAAGATATTAAATTTCAAAATAGGCGAATCGCCCGGGGGCAAAATAATTTGCGTACGATTCGTCGCCTAAGTCTTGGAAATGTACAGATCGTAAAACTTTAACAAGTTCACTGTATTCTGCTTTTATTTCTGTTGACATTTTCGAAAATACCCTGATAATTACGAAATTTTTAAGTGCGATAATTGTAAGTGCCGTGATCCTAAGTAATTTTTCGTACAGTTTTTTTTTAATCTTGTAATACTGCTACTCAAGTTGATGACCCCCTGTTTTTAGTAAAATAAAGATGAACAGAAATGTAAGCAGAACTGCGAAAACTGGCATGAGTTGTCAAAATGTTATTCGATTGACTGGTAGGGGATGCCTAATGACATTAGGTCTGCCATTTAATATTGATGACCGATGAAAATTAGTGAAATAAAATAAATAAACACATTATTTTAAATATCATCCGTTAATTAAAACTTTAAAAAATAAAATACTACATCAAATGCATCAAATTTTAAGCTATATATGATCTTCATGTTAAGCTAGGAAGTGTGTAAATATGTCTTTTCATTTAAAAAAATTCTTAACTACCGTTATTCACGAACCGAACAGTTTCACTTTGACAAGGAAAAGAAGTAGATTAAACTAATCTCACTAAATTAGTAAGACTCTCGGTAACCTGATATTCATAATGGAATTACTCGTAAATAGGGTGCAGGTTGGAAAAGTTTTCAACACTAAGTTAGAACTACTGTTAAGATTACTTTAATACTACTATGAAATTGGGTATCCGATATTAGTATTACTACTACAGTCCTATTTGATGAAGATTCGTGAAGTTAACAAAGTGGACTCTATTGCATAGTCTTAAGAGTCTTAAGAGTCACACTGAACTTCGTCGTGTAATCTATTATAATGATTCTATCTCTACTTAAGAACCTTTCAGCGTCCTGACTTCGAAAAGAGATTAATATAGTGATATATTTCCTATTAACAAACTTATTGATTATTAATAAGTCTGCTGCTACTAACGGATGATCATAAAATAACCTCTTCAATTATTTATGAAACTCGCGGACTTTCATCCTGCATTGCAAGTAAACTCATTTGATCGAGTTTCCTGTAACTGTGCGCGCTAAAACTACGAGTTCTAACAGCCTTCATACATGTATTTATGTCCATAGCTTTCACATACAAATTTAAAACGGAAATATTTACTGTAGATCAAAAGTCAGTTGGAACTAAAAATACAGACATTTTCCAAACTAAAAATAATGAATGAGGATAATATTATGTTTAGTATTTCTTTAACATCAAGGTAATGATTATAAAGATGATTATTCGCAACAGTCACTTATAAATACCTATTTCAAAAGGCTTTCAATAACACCTTATGAAAAGTGTTATTGAAAGCCTTTTGAAATAGGTATCAACAACATTTCTTGTTAACGATTATGAAATGATCATTAAAGAGCTCGATGGCACAGCGGCTGACTTTTTCAGACTGATTGCAGATGTTGAGCAGTATTCGCCAGTTTATCGGATAGATAACAAAAAAATTACTGTATGCATCTGCAGTCATCAGTATCAATTAATCCGCATTGAGTCTACGTGGTAGATTATGGTCCATCTTTTCTAAAATATTTTTTAAACCACAGAAAAGGCCTGTGCCCCTTCAGTGGGCCAACACAAAGATGTTTTTTAAGAAATAACCGATGAAGACCCAATTTGTAAGGCAAATTTGCAAGTGATTAATAGAGATATCGACACAAATTTAACAATGAAATAAAACACTACATCAAATTTTCAATTTCATTTGTTTTTAGGTTTGTACCTCAGTCATTTATAAAAATCTATAACAATATTACAAAGAAGGAGCTGAATATACTACTTTGTTTATAAATGAAGGATAATCATAGAAACGATACCATCTAAGTGTTAAAAAAATACCGAAGTTGGTTTTCCTAATATATTATGTACTTAATATGTTTAACCAGGGCGAAGTCGCAAGTAACTGAATAAAATGAAAAATTGAGTGAAGACGATTGATTTGGACGATATTAAACTAATATTCCAAAAAATGTAACCTTCATAATAAGTATAATTTACTTATCCTGTACCTTTCATTCATATCTAATGAAAATTAATGCTTTCGATTCGTATATAGGAAAAGCATTACATTAAAAACGTAATTTTTTAATGAAAATGTGAACACACTCTACGTCTGGAAACCATTCATTAAATTGAAACAGCCGATATATCCGGACCCGATTCATTACCTGAGTTCATCCGGCAGATTCCGGCCCGGAAGGCGTTGATCCGTCTCTAATTTGATTGCGCTTCAACTATAGTTACGTCTTATGAATTTGCTGGTGCGTCTATATTGAGAAAGTTTGATCATCTTAGTTTGTCCTTATGGCAATTATGGCCAAATACCATTCAAATAATATTTTTTTTATTTTAACATCGTTTATCAGCAAAGGTAATTAATGAAATTTTATGTAATAAAAATCTTTTCTTAAATCTCTGATTAAGACTTAATATATAAGAATATTGGATTTCCTAAAAATTTAATCTAGGTACAGTTTTAAGAATTACTGTTCTTTTCTGTAGCATGTTTACTTAAATAAAATAAAATTGCTATAAACATATATATTGTTATGAATAACGTACTAGTACCACATTATTTTTAACCGTAGACGCTGTCATTTAAGGATCACCATAATTCAAATAAAAGTATGAAAGCTAACACTAGCTTCGGGCCTCAAAGAAGTTTTTGTACGCAATATTTTTAGACCTGCCGTAAAGTTATAGACTTGCAAATAGCTAGAAATAAGAATCAAATCAAATCAATATACGTAATTAGTGGCTTAGCATTATAAAATTCTAACAATCTGCCTGTTTTTATAACTAGCATTATTACGTCACCTATTTCCCTAAAGCCTTATTCTATTTTCTGTTCACGTTCACAGTTTTGTAGCAGGAGAAGCACCAAGCATAACAATAATGGAACGTTGTATTAAAAGCGTAGTAAAATTTATTAACTAATAGTAAGATAATTATTTATTTATAAAACCTTGATGAAAGGAGTAAAACCTTGATACCTACAGTACGTCTTGGTGAGTGCTAACGCCAACAGATGCATCAAAAATCAGCGACTTAACGTGTCTTTCAACACACATCTTCTTGGACACACAATGATTGAGTCTTGTGAAGCTGAGCGCGCTCTGAAAGTAGCGTAACATCCGCATACTGTGTTTGCGGAGATTTTGCTATATGGCAAAGAGGATCATGGGAGGGGCAACAAAAAACATATTTCGCATTTGGATGAAAACCCTAAAACCTTGTTTTTTAAAAAACTTCACGATTCCAAGCCAACGGGTAATACAGCGGGTATCAATATCCGCTGTATTACTCGTTGGCTCGCTCACGTTACTCGCGAATAAAATAAAATTTATACAGCGTAAAATAACATGATAAAACTTTAAAGTAATAGATATATTAAAAACCTAATTTAGCAAAATACATAAATAAATTATAAATGACACTGTTACAATAAAACTTTTTGTAAGATTTTAAAAATGTTACTGTATAAAATTATAATTATTCATATATATATAACGATTACACGATTATAATTACTATAAATGTTTGGGGGTATGTAGACACTGCCCTGTTTTATTGATGAAACCATATGCAGAACATTTTTTAGGAGGAGATTTTCAAGTTGATGGTTACTTTTGAAACTGACGAATATAACCTTGAATATGTATTTTCTCTTTGGTTTCTTAAGGCTCTGATTGTAAATAAACAAATATAGAAATCGAAACCGAATAATGATTATAGTCTTTATAAGTTACATATTATTCTTATTTAAATTAATACTATAATACTCCGTTTTAGTTTTATTAAATTATTTTAGATCACTTAATTATAAAATTAACAATAATAAATATTATTTAGAATATAATATTTTATAATAAGAATTTTAAATGTATGTTGGGTGAGATTTCATAACATGATTGGATTTCAGGCCACACCTGAACAAGAACTGTCAAAGTGATTACGGTATTTTTAGTCAAATCACATTTAATAGAAAGCAATAAAAAAAAGTTATTTAACATTAGTAATTTTAGCAATTTCGCTTTGAATTTTTAATATAAAAACCCAATTTACCATTTTATTTAAGTCCTTTCTTGCACTTTTTTCCGCGCTGTAGTGAGGCGAAAAATTGTCCTTACATAACAATAGTTATTTGTTATGTAAGGCTGCAAAGTTGAGATTTGGCGTAAATTGTTTTTTTTTTTATTGAAAATTAAAAGTAAAATTGCTACAATTAGTAATGTTGAATATATTTTTTTATTAGTTTTTATTTAATGTGATTTGATTAAGAATACCTACCATAATCACTAAATTCAATCATAAGTTATGAAGTCTCACCCACCATACATTTAAATATTCTTATATTTCTATTCTTTATTATAAATATTATTTATTCTTGTTGTTTTTATGATTCTTAAATCATAACATCTTAAATCCTTAGAACTAAAATAATTTGATAAAACCAAAACGGAGTATTATTTAGTATTATAGTATTACCTATATTAGTATTATATTAACGGAGTATTAATTTAAACAAAAATAAAATGTAAGTTAAAAACACCTTAATGATGATTCGGAACGTACCATGTGTGTTTTTCTTCAAATAGAAAGGTTCTAATTTTAAAACACTTTTCCCCGCTAGCGGGTAAAACGCAATTTTCCACGCAGAAATTGAATGACAAACCAAACTTTTCGGGGCGTGTGAGGTGAAAAGAATATTGTTTTGTCTGCCACACCACCTTTTTGACACGTTCAACGTCTGTAGATCTGAACGAAGCTTTAGACCTCTTCTCCTAGGCCATCTAGCTGGGTAAATTATCCTACGCAAATATTTTTTGTTTTGTATTCCAGTAAAGGAAAGACTATTTTTACTGAGCTCCGAATTTCCGTTTTATTACATTTTTCAATATGATTTTCTTCATATAACAAAACCTATTAAATATTGAGATTTATGTCTTTTTTATTTGTTCCGTAAATAGGGATCGTATTATCACAATGCAATGTTATAATAATATCCACCCAGCCTAATAACAGAAAAGACCTTTAATTTCGGTGACTAAATGTAAAACTTATCGAGGGCATCTTTGCAGGCAATAATTCTAAAGCTTCCCTCCCCTCATGTGTTTAAAATTTAATTAAATACCAGACCAGTGCTACGCAGGTGCTCAATGAACGAGGACAGGTGCCGCTTGCTTGCTTGCTCCCCTTAAAAATGCATGTAATTCATATCGGTGTCACGGGAAATAATTGTTTTCATTTACGTCTATACCCTACTTGGGTACACACATAGGATTAAAATAGAAAAATAATGGATTATTGTGTTTCTTGGATTCGTAGCCTGTTGAATTTTCTCAGAATAGTTTTTTTTTAACACTTTTCTTCTATATGCTCCGGTTTCTGCTTTTATAACCTACAAATAATCGAAACATAACCGACCAGCTATCAGAAATAATTAGTAAATAAAAATATCTGTGAGAAAAATCAGGGGGATATATTTATTCAGTCATCAACAGAATAAATTGACGTGAATCTCTATTACGCAATATGCGTTATATAATCCTCTCAAATAGTAATAAAAACTTTTATATGGATTTTTAAACAGCCACTATTCAGGCGTTAAAAATAGCAGTATAGAGGTGGATTAATTGGAAAAAATTACACCTTTTGCTGAAAAGAGCACTAATTTTTTTCCTTTGAATATCTTATGTATTTATAAGTCCACATGTACTCTCCTTATAAGGGAGCATTTAAAGGTCCATATTTACTCTATTATAGTGCAAATGGCTTATTTACCTAAATAACTCATTAATTTTTCTTTAAGTGTAGTGAATATATACCATTATTTCGTTTTTATTCATAATATAGCCTTTCAAGGATTTATGTAATTTAATATTCTTCTTTAGGATCACCAATGAAAAATTATAACTGTTTTATATATGCTGAAAGTACTAAATAAAACAAATTAATAAGTGATTAATATACAGAATTCTGTGTTGCTTGGTTGTTACTTGTCTTCTAGTGATATAGTACATGCACCCTCTCTAGCGAGTTATATAATAAATGTAGGTGCTGATGTCTCTAAAATCATAACATTGTCGGTATCCTTACATTTTATCATGCAAGTACTGCATTTTTAATAAGTAGGGTTTAATTTCGATTATATTTTTACTGTATTTTATTGACGTAAATGGTAATTGCTGTATGATTGAGAAATAAAAATCAAGATTTTTTGTATGTATTATGTATTGTATTTTTTACTAATAAAAGTCAAAATTACAATCATATTTTCCACTTTTTATATAAATCAATATATTTTATATGTTATATATACTCTATATACCCTATGATACTGGTGATTTTCTGTTTATTACTGCGTATCAATAATTACAACGTTGTGATAATTGGAGATCCCATGGATCAGCTATAATGACGCAATGTATGTTACGCCATAACTTCCCGAGTTCTTAACCGATTTTTTTTTTAATCGAATCAACAGATTAAGTACTAGATCGTAACGGTAAATTTTGAAATTCACAAAAATAAAAAAGTTATGTCAAAAAAACATTGGCTCCATGGGATTTCGGAAACGAAACAAAAAGAGTGCGCTTTTTGAAAGTTTTCATAGTTATGGAATTTCAAAATTTACTAAACATTACCGATTTTTTAAATATTTATTATTTATTATAGATTTTAGTATTACGCTCCGCTCCAATATATGGTGCTAATGAAGCTTTATGCTTAGGGACTGCATCGACCTAGCATTAAAGACAGCAGAATTGCGTCATCGAAAAAACAGGGAGCATCTTCTGGTAACGGTGCTATTATTACTACTATTACTTTACACTTCGTAGTCAATCAATAAATCGGTTGCCAAAATTGACTCCTAACTAAAGTAATAGGCGTATTGTTCCGTAAGAACGCGGCCTAAAGCTTTGAGCTAACTTCAAATAATAATATACATATGTATATCACATTGATCTAAAAAGGAAACAAATGTTTTAAATAGTTAATGACATAGACGCACTGTCCTCTTTGCTCAGCTTTGAAACGAGATAGATTCTCCAATTAAAATTTCAATTAACTGCCTTTCATGAAACTAGCTCGGATATAATGATGTTTATGTTTCATTGTGTATATGAGTACGCACCCGCGATGAATAGCATCCATTGTGCCTGTAATATGGAATAAAGCTTGCTCTATTAAGACCAGTTACCGCCGGTTCCTATGTTATACGAGGCGTGAGCTAATACCGTCCCTATAAAAACGTCTCGTAAAGCAACTCAACTTCGACTTGCTACCAAAGGATGGGAGGGTTACTAGTAAGAGACGGTAAGCGTATTATACGGAGATGACAGTTCAGGATGTTTCTATAAATATTTAAAACTTAATTAGTCTGTCAAAATTACTATTCGTAATGTCATTCGACTACCTGCCACTTGCTATTGTCTATTACTATATGTTTTCGCTCCGTCTATTCAGTCATTCTAGGTCGATGCAGCCACTAAACATAAAGCATCGCCTGCATCATAAATTGGAGCGGATGTGCAATACTAAAATAAAAAAATAAAAAAAATGGAAATTCCATAAGAAAGAAAACTTTCTAAAAGCGCGCGCTTTTTGTTTCAATGGGAAATCCCATAGAGCCAATTTTTTGGTCATAAATTTTTTATTTTTGTGAATTTCAAAATTTAGTCCGTCACGATCTAGTTCTTAATCTGTTGATTCGATTCCACAAAAAAATATTAAAATCAAATACAATGACTATGTAAGTATCCATAAAATTAAGTTCTCAGATTGAAGAAGAATTCAGAAATCGTAATGATTATTTTCCTCCAAATAATAAGCAGTATGCAATGCCTATCTAATTTTCATAAATGTGGTGGCTCGTTCGCCAGGTTTAACACTGTTATATTCAACTGTCGAACTGCGTGCTAAAGACAAGTTACTTTTATCTATAATAACTTATTTTCATCATTTCAATATATATTTTTTAAGTTTTTAGTTTAGCTAGTGAAAGTGTTTTTATTGCCAACAAATCGTTACTTGTAGATAGTGCATATCCTCTGAAGCCTTACCTTTACAAACCTCTATTAAACCTGCAAACAACAAATATTATATAATGAAGCCCATATCCGAACAAAAAATTGCATTTATTTTATTTTGCTGGTTCACTTTAATCTAAGTCACAAAATTAGAAATAAATTTCTTTATTCATATTATATTTAAGTATATTATAAAATTTGTGTTGGATTTGTATGTCACTATTTATATAACTATAGCAAGTACTTATTCCATAGCAACTATATTCCAAAGGTTTTAGATGTTTCAGAGTTTAAAAACGGGAATTTTCTGTTGTGTCTTTGACTTTGCGTCTGAGTCTCTTACGAGTTAATGTTTTAATAATAGGTACAGCTATACTCCACAATATTTATCTATCAATGAGCTATAGCACCATAGATGAAATTCCTGATACAGACGCAATTCCTTTAGCCAATAATGCTGACGAAATGAATAATATTTTGGGAAGAAAAAGATTGATTGCAGAATAGTTTATTAAGTGAGTAATGCTTATACTCGTTATCATTGAATAATGAATTATCATCCAAAGATATACGAGTATACATGTAGGTACTATCCTGAGACTTGTTCTCGTGAGACCATTTACTTTCGTCTAGAAATACTAGAGGGGAAACTTTTTCAGTTGTCACCAGGGATGACAACTAGACCCATCCGTCTCCTTTAGACGTGTACTTGTGGGGATAGCTAGAAGCATTATGTCACTCTGGGAGACAGTGCTAGATGGGACCAATGGGAACATTTGGTTAAAGCAAATATAATTTATTTTCAGTTTACACCGATGAACAACCTATGGACCCACCTCGATCCAGTTTGTTCGTCACAGTTTGTGCCTTTTATATCAAGAGTGCGAGAAAAAAAAGACAGTTTTAATAAAGTTTTTGTTAATAAAAATGTGGGAAAATAAAAAGACGAATTACTATTTAAACTATGTTTTATTTTCCAATAATACTAATATGACACTAGTTTTTTGTGGCAGTGTGGGTCCCTTTTGTTTTAATCATAGGGTTGCTTTGTATGAGATGACTAGATGAGATGCTTGCCACAAGCAAGGCAACCTCATCCTTGCTAATAGTTTTCTTTGTTTTCTGTAACAAATATACTTGAATAAATATTTGCCAATGCAAAATTTTTGCAATATTTTAAGCGGTAGACACGTAGGGACAGTTTATTAAAAATAAATCGAATAGATGTTATCTGTAGGTAGGTCACCGGCGTAATTTCCATTGCAAAAGATGACAACACTACTGAAACGGTATTAAACTCTCCACTATAATATTCGTAATACCAATCAGAAAATAACAGTTCTAAATGAAGAACATGTATTTTTGATGATTTTGATGAGATGATGGATGTCAATAAAAAAAACCACAAACAAAAGTCTTTTTGGTAAGAATAAAAGGTAAAACAACACGCGGAATTGTACACATTAAAAAAAAAAAATAATTCACATAATTATGTATGTGAATCCAATTTATTATATTTTAAAACGCCTATCTGTGATGGCTCGGTATTTGAACGATAAACGAACGCTCGTCGGCAGCAGGCATAGAAAGTGAATTGTGAAATTGTATTTACGACTCGTCTTCGATTGTAGAAAAACGAATAGTAACTTTAATACCATGACCGGTGGTCAATCATATGTGAATGTTAATATACGGTTAATTTATTATGCACGTATGTATTCTGTATAACAATAAAAGCAATCGTTACGGACTGACTACTCAATCAACGCAAGCTCAAACCATTAAATGGATTGCGCTGAAATTCAGCACACATACAGCTATTATGATGTAGGCGTGCGCTAAGAAAGGATTTTCCAAAACTCACCTCCAAAGGGGGTAAAATGGAGGTTCAAAGTTTGTGTGGAGCATCAAGATCGCGAGGTTTAATCCTTTAACTAAATGAGCAAATATCTATTTCAGGGTTTTTCAAAAATCAACCCTTTAAGGGGTACAATCGGGTAACAAAATCTTAAAAATAATATAGGAACTTTTTAAAGATTTTTGGGGCCGCTGGTTACATGATATCTGTTTTCAAATTCAACAAGGCAGATATGAAATATCATGAACTATCATAATCATTAAAATAAATTAGTAGTGTGCCCAGGGCTGTAGCTAGAGTCTAATTTGAGGTAGGGCAGCATTGGTTACAGGTAGGGCGGAAGTAGTAAATTTATCATAATTGATCTGCCCTCGAAGCACGGGCTCCTAAATAAAACACTATGTATATCACTGACCTCTAGGTTAAGCATTGGAGCGGATTTCCAAAGGTTGCGGGTTCGATTCCCGACTGAGAATTTACTTGTGACCCAAGTCGATTTTTTCTACACTACAGGAAAAAGGATTAAAGGATAAAAAAAAATTCCATATTTTTGGGTAATTTTCAACAGGCCGTAACTTCGAGAGAAATGGTCGTACAGGAAATGTCAGATGAAAAAGACTGAAATTCGATTGGGAGTATTAACTTTTTATTAATTTAATTAAAAGGAAATCAGTAGAATCAAGGAATACAGTGTTCACAAGGCTCGGTAGCTCAATTGGAAGAGCATTGGACCGGATTTCCAAAGGTTGCGGGTTCGATTCCCGCCTGAGAATTCACTTGTGACCCGAGTCGATTTTTTCTATTATAATAATTTATCATATTTTTTATTTTTAAAAATTATAAGCTTTTCAGAGCAAAAAACGTGATCCTTTAATTTTTTAATAAATTCGATCAAGCGAAACAAAAAAACGGCTGGCTGGATTCATTTGGTTATTTGTAGGGTTTTTGTGGACATATTGAACTGTAAAAAGAACACTTAACATTAGTGGTTTCCTCAATATTTTCGATCCAGCGCTTGATTTTCCAAAAAATCATCAACAGCTTTTATTTTGTTGCATTTTCAAATTCATGTGACAAAAATAAAACAATTTTTTTTCGGAAAAGCAATGGCTAGTCGTTACAGAGAATTCATTCAAGTTCTTGAAACCCACCTTTAACTTTGTGTGATCATTGGTTGCTGAGATATCGATAATCAAAGAGAAAAGGAACCCTTTCCATTTGAAGACCGATATCTCGGCGAGAAGTGGACGTATCAAGGTGTATAAAAAATAAATAAAAGCTTAATGAACAAAGTATCCGATCCTTACAGTGGTTACGCAAAGAAAAAAAATTCCACGCCCGTAGACAAAAAATAAAACTAAAAAAAAAATTTTTGTTGCTGGTTTTTCTAAGATTACTCAAAAACCGCGGAGGGTACAAAATTTTAATGTTCTAATTCAAAAACTAGACACTTGGAGCTCCAATTTACTTATATTTTTTATTTCCTGTACGACCATTTCTCTCGAAGTTACGGCCTGTTGAAAATTGCCCAAAAACTTGGATTTCTTTTTGATCCCTTATTTTTTTCCAATAGTGTAGTATTTTTCTATTATGATAATTTATCTTATAAGATCGCATTGAAAAATGCATAAAATATATAAAAAATATAAAAAAAAATAATTATACTAATCTATCTCAGTTTTTGGTATTTTTAAGGTAGGGCATTGTGATTTCAAGGTAGGGCATTGCCCCACGGTGCCCCCCCCCCTAGCTACGGCCTTGAGTGTGCCTGTGGTACTGGCCCACGTGTTTCTGCAAAGAGCTTCTTTGGGCAGTAAGGTAAAAAAGTATCCAAGATCCTAATTCTGACCTTGAGCAAAAAAATTGTCATCGTAATTGGTCCAGCCGTATTCCCGTGATGCGCGCTCAAACAAAAAACATACAAACACGAAAATAATGACAGTATATAAAGAAATTAGTGTTATTGTTAACACGTTGACTGCCAACTACGAGATAACTCGTAGTGTGTTTCCTTGTCATATTCGTGAGCTACAATTAAACTCGTAGTATATCAGTGCTATTATGGATAATGGCTTCTGGGAAGAGAACAAAAATTCAATGCTGGCTTAATAACTATGTACTATAATTAGAGTTTTTAATAATATAATATGATTAAATGACATTGGCTTCTGGCATTGGAAAGACCGGAATTCTGAAAATTGCCATGGCATTCAACGTGTTAAGGTTTACATAAATTTTGAAATATAGGATTGATGATATCAAAATGGGCTTAAAGGTCCAAACCCACATTGATAAATAGCGCTGGTAGTATTTTAAAACACACCAACATTGTGTTTTTTTAACTTATATACAAGGTCATTTTAGTACCGGGTGATATTAAAAGAAAAAAAGACTTGTTTCGCTACTTTCTTCAAAGAATATAACATATAAATTTGGATGGTGTTTGAGAAATGACCTTTTATATACAGTAGTTAAGAGCGCTTCAACCTTCTTCAGTACACCATATGTTCGTTCTACTCATTGGTGATTGATACAAATGTACCTAACTCATTGGTTGTTTCGGATTTAATTCTTTCTAATAATTTGATTCTTGATTTTCTCTTTCATTAAATCAGCTTCCGAACTTGGAAATCAATCCGCTTCGTATTTTGGTTTTGTACATTTGGATTTGGCTAAAAAAAGGCTTAAGAAAACCTTAATATTAAAGGAAACATTAAACAATATACTGGGGATGACCCCATTGTAGGTGACTTAATGTGCAACACGATTGTGACCAACAGTATGACGAGGATGTTTGTTTGTCGCCTTCTATAGACTATGTACTTCTTAAATACAATGTATGTAGTAAGAATTATGTCATGTGTCGCGTGTATATTCACCCAAACGAAAAAGCAAGCTATTTTTGAACGAATTAATTGACACAAACTTAGACGTACTTTATGTTGTGGGTGATTTCAATATACAGTTTATTAACTGGCCACATTAAATATACATCATGGAACTGCTGACTGTAACTTAATAACTAGGTTAATGTATATATTTTAAAAAACAACGGATAGTACGCAATTTAACAAATAACACATATTAGATTTGTTTGTATCAAATAACAATATAACAACATGTAACTATTTTTCACCACCCAACCCATCAGTTCCAATAGATAACTATCACGCGCCGCTTTGTGTTTTGGTTGATTGCAATTTAAACTACAAAAGTATAAGCAAACTACCTACACCTAAATATAATTACTGAACAAATTAATAAAATTGACTGGATAAATTTACTTCATTGTAGTTCTTTGTAGAATTCGATAACAATTTTCTATGAAAGGATTTTTTAGATTATTAAAACGCACATCTCTGCGATATCCAAAATAAAATGTGGTTTTCACAGTCACTTATCTATGTTTTTAAATAAATAAAATAAATATTTAAAAATGAAAAAAGGGCATGGCAGAAATGGATAAAAATTAATCTTATAACCGACAAGGCTTTCAAAATGTATGGATATGTCATGAGAGCAGCTGCCCCTCTTTAGAAACCCTCATTCTACCTTCTTCTCCACAAATCTTTGATACGGTCGCAACTCGAATATGTATCTTCTATTTGGAATCTTCGCTACGCTAAATATTAAATCCAAATAGAGAGAGAGAGAGAGTGTGTGCAGCGCAAATTACTAAGAGTCGTGAATTATCGCTTGTTTCTTTTCTAAGTCCTCTTACGATACACTCCTAAACAAAGGACCAAAATAATTTATTTCATATTTCATATTAAATTGCCATATCATAGCAAGATCGACTGTAAACAACTGACAACCCGAATTTGCATTCCCATACCTTTTAGATCGTAAAAAAAATCACGAGAGACTTGTAAACAATACTTATTTACATCGTCTCATTGTAAAAAGAGCGAGCGAAAGGGCGAGCGCGCCCCTTTGCGTAGATTTATGAAAGAATACAACGAATATTTTGCTCATATTAAGATTTTTGCAACCTCACTTCAGTAAAAATATTTATGAAATTATAAAAAATAAAGTCATTGATTGTAAAAGTAAAGTGTAAAACACCTAAATGGTCAAATGTCAATTTAATAATTATCATCGCCCCATGATAACAGTGAGATTGGCTACTTTGTTAAGTCTAAAATTACTAATAATTTAGCTGTAAATGTAATTATATTTTGTACCTTGAATATACTAAAAAAAATTTTTCGTCAGCACAAAGTGAAATTTTACTATTCATTCTCAGATGAATCTGCATTTTCGTCATTTACTCAGACTCGTTAAGGTAGAGCGAGTGTACTAATTACACAAAAAAAATCAATTCAAAAGAACTTAAAAAAATATACACAGGCGAAACCATAAAAAAACACTAAAGTATATAGGTAAGTTTCTACAGTTTACCATGCTCAGAACCCTGAAATACATGGGCAAGTAGTTGCAATATACTAAACTGAGCACCCACCCACCGTCAGTCGCAGTATAGGAAAAACGTTTCTTTACGTCTATGAAAAATCTTTCAGGTATGGAGTATGACCCGAATATTGCTTATAGAAGTGATAGTAGTGTCGCTTTGGGTTCTACGACATACAAATGTCAGTAATGCAACGCCCTGAAATGGAGATATGAGACACCAGGTATGTGTTGCAACACTGGAAAAGTGTAACTTGATCGATTGCAAGAACAGCCTGAAGTTTTATTTAGTTTAATTAACGATCTATATCGAAATCATGAGCACTTCGTGGGTAATATTCGAAAATATAACGTCTGTATTCGTATGACTTATTTTGGTGGAAAACAGATAACAGCAGACGGTTTTTCACCGACTTTTAAAGTTCGAGGCTAGGTCCACCATTTATTTGGAAGTATATTACCTGAACATGGAAAAGACACCCAGTATCTTCAATTGTATTTTGTCGGTGAAGGTGATCGAAAACCAAAGATTCGATGTTCTAAATTTCCTTACTTAAAATCTCACACTCACTCAGTTAAACAATTGCAGAAGTGAACCCAAATATAAAAGAACTGAAATCTGCCATTGATAAAATTGATCATTCCAAGTTGTCCATGCGGATAAAAAGCTGGTTAAAGAACATAGAAGCAGTATACCTGCTTCTATGTTCTTTAACCAGCTTTTTATCCGTCTCTTCATTTGCCGTTTGTGCATTATAATGCACAAACGGCAAATGAAGAGTCTTTAGTATTAATAGATCAGCAACGTGACCGATGTGTCCACTGTTACACTCCAGAGTTGACATAACTCGCTTCTGCGTATAAGTGAGATACATCGTGCATATGATGCACTATAGTTAGATGTTTTGCGGGGTCCCATCATCCCGATGGGTATACAATCAACGTATCACAACGTGATCCCTTAACTTAGTTGCCGCTTAATGAAACTGTCGCTGCTGCAAGTTTTTATTCGTACAGATTGATGCTCAGAGAAGGAGTAGATAACTATTCAGTGAATTATCGTGTCCTGTTCAGTCAATATTTGGTGGACGTATACGCCAAAATATATCAAACATAATCAAGCCAAATTACGTGCAGATTCATTCATAAGATGCTATTGGCCGCCAAGACGCAGAAGCTAATCAGGTAGGACAAATGATAAAAAAGACCTTGTGGAGCGCGATCTTAGCACTCCAACATAACATATTGCGGGAATCGAACCCAAACAAAAATTGTAACTAACGACACAGCACAGTACAGTAGACAGGAAAAGCACTCACAACACACGAAGAACGAATAATATTAATATATTACACAATAACAAATTACCACAGTACATACAATTCGAAGTTTACAGCACAGCAATTAATTTTATTTTTCATAAAACATACAAGCGCAAGCGTTCTATATCGCGGAGTGAAAAAATACAAATCATTTCAGCATCGCCTATTCAATTTGCAAGCGAGCCAGAGGGATGCGTGCGATACGGAGGTGTATATGATCACGCGCAAGAGCTGTGATATGCGTTATCGCGATTGTATGGCTCAAGGTGCATAAGCGGATCGGGTAATTTCCAAATTATTAACTCCACTGGGCGGTTGCCCAAGTGTAGTTGTGAGAGCGGATGCTCGCCACAACCTCATGATCGATACGATATAATTTCAAGAGTCTTTCGACTGAAGGTGAAAAAGACCAGGAATTTATTAACGAAGAGCAAATAATTGGCGAAGTAAAGTGTTTTATGTATTCAACCGAATGGAAAAAAAGAGGTCTTCCTCACATTCATATTCAAAATCGCATAACCCCGAATCAAAATGACAACATTATTTGCGCTGAAATATCAGTTCCCAAACGAGACACAGAGGTTAAATGCAATAGGGACCTTGTGCAACTTTTAATCAAATTAAATAAAGGATAACACATACACTAAACGTTACCCCAAAGCTTTCATAAGAGAAACTCAAACTGGCGATGACGGTCATCCTCCTACATGAGAGGTTCACCAGATGACGGTGGATTCTCTGTTGATATTAAAGGTGTAAACATAGATAATCGCTGGGTAGTCCATTATAATCTAGTGTTATTTAAAACATTTAACGCTCACTTGAATGCGAAATATTACCGTTTGGTAAAATCTATAAAATAAATCTGTAAATACGTTAATAAGGGTTCAAATCAGGCTTCGTTTGCTGTAAATAATGAGAAAGATGAAGTTAAATCTTACGTAAGCGAACGATATATAAGTTCAATAGAGTTTCGTTTCTCCCCCGTAGTTCACCTCGCTGTCAATTTGGAAAATGGATAAAGGATTTATTTTAATGAGCAATATTTGAGTGGTAGAGTAAATTATCCTCCCACAACTACACTCCTCGCTTTCTTCTATTTATGTAAAGTGGACGATTTTGCAAAAACATTGCTTTACCCAGAAAAATCTGCATACTACTCGTATGTTAGAGGCAATTGAAAGTTTCGCCGGTGTGAACGCTGTAAAGCTATTGGACAAATCCCAGTTTGTCCAGACTCATTAACGGAACTAGTAAATCTGAAGTTCTTCTTGCAAGTTTAGTTGAAATCCATCCCAACCTTAGTTGGGATTTCAATCCAATTTCCGAGACGAAAAGGAGTGCATCTATTTTTTCAGGTTTAATATTCGACAAAACGAAAGAGGACATTTACACGTTTGTGTCATGTATCCGTTGACCTAAAAGCCAAACTAGCAAACAATATCCTTATGTTAAATAACATTAACAAAGAAATTATTGTCACAAATAAATAAGTGAATCTAAAGGGTGTGGGTAAATATCTGTATTACACATATGAGTTCTGAATTTGATGTTTTCAAAACTTTAAAGGTTTTTTTAATAAAACCACATTTACTGGATTTATGCCGCATTCCTCTTTTTTATGTTCATTTACTCTTTTACAGGAGCCGTGTTCACAGGTGTCTCAGGTTCTTTATTTTTATTACCTTAGTCATGCTGAATATTTTTACTATCTGTTATAGTGTTAAAATAATTTGTTAATGGACATTCTGCATTATTATTAGATGAAGAGCGATAAAAATCTATTAATATTTAAACCAGAGAAACAATTTGGAATCCACTTTTTAAGTGCGATTGACATATGCTATATCACCACCATATTTTTAAGCTGATTAAAAGTGTTAAATGTTCAGTTATTATTTAAATGAGCTTTTTTTTTATTTGGCTTTTAGTTAAATTAGAATATCAGCTTTGAAAGAAAGCTATGGTTACCATGTAATTATCAGAATTTTTGAATCCACTCTTTGTGTTTTGCAGAGTATTTAGATTCCTAATCTATAACAGTTAGTAACATTTCTTGTTATAAAAAGTTGACATAGCGTTTGAATTGTTTTTTGCAAGATAAATAAGAATTATATAAGTGTTTGTGAGTGTATAAATTTGTCTATTGAATTAATAAGGGTATTTTTTTATCTTACACACTATTTATACACATAAAGCTCCAAAATGTATGAAACAGTACCAAAAAATTAAGATTATGTTAAATAAATCTAAAACAAACCTCAGTAACACACCCAAAAAAAGCTATACATGTTTGTAATCAATTTCATTTTTATCTGAAGATAATATTTGTTCTGTTTGCTGTTATCACGTGCGTAAGATGGTCGACGATATTTTATTATTACTAAACAATAATGCGGAATATCATGAAGGGCCCACGCTGACATATTACGGAGTTGACCCAAATATTCGTCCTAGGGATAGTCGTTTTATGTAGGATGACTTTGGTCGCCGGGGGCGACAATACTGCGTATAAACGGATGTTTGAAAATGTTATGTTGCGGTTCATTTTATTATGGAATGTTTTTAATATCTTTTATCTTTTGTTATTTTGTAATGTTGTTTGATTATGTTTATGTTATACATACGAACGTCGGTTAAATATATCTAATTGTAAGTATGTTAACAACGGTATATAGTAGTTAAATAACATGTTATTGCGGTAAAAGTTTGTCACGTTACGGCTACGATTCAAATCTGGTCTCTATATTATTTTTGCTCCATGACCACTAGATTTTTGTCTATATACAAAATTTTCCAAAACATGCAAAATGCACGCCTTCCTGCACATTCACAAATGGCAAATAAATGCAAATACCAGCAGATACCAAGACAGCAACATAACTTGTACCTTTACCAACTACTATGCAAGTACATTCATTTTACGTCTTGCATATATTACCAAAGTAACTCAAATATTTTGTTTGCCATGTGACACCCGCTTCTATAAAAGACAGTATATTTTCAAATACAAAAGATTTTATTGCCAAATGATATTCTATTGTGACCTTGTGATATTATAGTATAGTCTTTTTTATCTATATAAAGAGAACGGGGTTTTGTCTTTCAGACATGCCAACTCCATCGTAACCATATTCTATTCAGTTCCAATGAGAGGCAGCTATTGTAAATACGTAACCAAGCGACAAAGTTGTAACCTCTGACGTTGGTTAACGACAAAATATTCGTTTATGTCCTGTCTCTTCTCATTGTCTCTGAAACACTCCATCAGCAAATGTAGCGCGACCATTTGGAAGAAGAAACACTGTTATTACTATTACCTACTCCATCGTTGCCGACAAAAACGAAAAAGAAGAACGCGTTCATTGTCGGTTAAAGAAATATTATTAAATCTGTTTCTCTATACGTAATAGTAATAACAGTGTTTCTTCTTCCAAATCCATTTTGAAACTGGCCTAGCTCCCTGTCTATAGCGTCAGCGGCTGCCGCCAATGCGTGTCGACGGCTGCAGTTGGCACTGTCGTTGGCAACGTGCCGCCCGTGTATAAGAGCGCTTAGGAGAAGCAAAATCTATATTCACAAAGCAGAAACGTCATTTTTAAATATATGAAAAATAGAAACTCATTGCTTAGCAACGCGATACGCATACGTGTTCCATGTATAGTATGAAATATACATAAAAAACTCATAAAAGCGAGCAGCACGTTGGTGCAGTGGCGATAGACAACAACTACGGTTAGGCGTTAAGCAACTTTCGGCGACTAATGTTAGATAAGTGTCCAAAAATCTCATTTATACAATGACGATATATAAAATATAAAACGGTAAATTATGTAATGTAAATATTATACTGAGTGATGAGTATGCCCAATATCGTGTTATGCTAAGTACAGTCTACATTATGCAAAATAAATGGTCTCCCGTAGATGATCGTAAAAATTAACAAAAAATATCTATTGCAGAAGAGACGCTTACAGCTAAAACGTTATTTCTAAAGAGCTGTTTTTAATTAGAATGAATCTTATTGTTTCTTAACAACTTTTCACTACAAATGCGAACATAGTACTATATGGTACTAGTTCTCTGGATTTCCTACTGTGAAGTGAGGTCAACTCCTACAATAAGGCATGGAACTCCACACCTTATTGTAGGAGGCGTTAAAACTAACTAACTTTAACGCCTCGCCTACAAAGTCTTAGAGACAAACTAATTCGAATAATATATTTTATCGATTTGATCTATGCATAAATATAAAAAGGTTATCCGTTTCCTGAGTTCATCCATAATTTGTGTAGACCATATTTACAATATGAGCCTTTTTTTAGACAGAACATGGAACATCAATATTTTCTTTGTTAAAAAGTGTCCGGCCCCCCCTAGATTTTGAACAAATTTATTTCGGATTTTGTGTATTTCAATTTCACATTTTATATCAGTGATTGGGATATTATCTCTGATTATGATAAATTTGCCGTTGGGAATGACTAACAATCACATAGAGTAATTTGCAGTTTTTATTTTATAGTATTTTTTTTCTATGTCTTATTCATTACATTATGTCTTTGTATTGTGTCTCATTCGGTTATTTACTTTGATTTTAATTAACAAGTATGCACAGACTTATACATTACATTTTATACTCAGCTTGGTCTGCTGGAAAATACGTTATGGCAATCAGCAGGCCTTTTGTACTGTCTGTATACAATGAAGTTTAAATTACATAATAATCAAATTTGTACAGAAAATGCTTCTGAGCCTAACTTATAATTAGTAAAGAAGAATTAAGCAATTAGGACGTTAGCTCTCAGATTATTTGCGGTCCAGCGAGTTCACAACTCGCATGGCTTAGTTAGCAAACTATTCTTTTCAATTCCGCAAAACGAGACTCAGAACTACAGAACTCCGCCGTAATGGTAACGCAGGCCGTGTGAACGCTTTATTTGAAGCTTTAAAACTTTTACACGTCTAAGATATTAAAATAGTTTGGAAAATTGTGGTGATAGTGGGCAAAGTGGTTGTTTTTGAATAAAAAATATGGTCACTACGAAAAAAAAGGTTAAGTGAAAGACAATGATATAGGACGGCTGGTAAAAAGTTGTTGTTATATTTGAAATATAAAATAGAAAACATAGAAAAAAACAAATAGTTCGACATGTACCGTAAATTTACATTAACTTAAAAAATTATAGATGGAAACTTCTCTTAGATTGTTTAATAGACCGAGCCGTAGAAAAAACATTCCATTCAAGGCAATATTTATCAACACGATTATCTTTATCAAGAATTTTGCATATTATATGTGAGATCAAAACTATATGGTGGAGCTTGTAAATTATTTTTATCAGATTCCATGCTTAGTCGAATGCCCGTGTGAGGTCAGGTTCAGAAAAAAATGTTAAATAAAATATGTAAAACATCTAGAAGGCTAATGCTGTGCTTGAAGTTCTTTGACTGTGTTATACAGGGGCTCTAAGGAATAAGGTGGGTTGATGCAGTGCCCTGGGTTCTATGACCGTATTAGACAGAGGCTCTAAAAATGAAAGAGAAAGGAAAAGAAGTGATTAAGTGAAAATACTGAAATATGCTCACCAGATGAGGAAGCTACTGTGTCTCAAACGCAGTATTTGTTAATTCATCATCAACTTCCGATGCTGAAACAGTGGAATTTCTTCCAATAATTTCAGAAGTTGTATCAATAGTTGATGACCTACGACGTAAAGTAGTGATATTGTTATCTTGGTTTAACGCATCGTCTTAGATAAACTGAGGAGCTGCAGGTTCTATTATAACTTCAATAGCCTCTGGTGCTATGCCTGTAGAAGAGCCTCGTGTTCTAGTTGCATTACTGTCTTGTGTCGTATTTGAGTCATCATTAGCTGCACGCACTTCAGTCGACACGGTTAGTTGCTGACTAGGATTTCGGGCGCGTCGAAGTTGGTCGTGAGAATTGTTTTCCGTGGTCTGCCATCACCACTCAAACGGCGTACAAGGAACTTACATCATTTTCTTAAATTATGAAACCTTACTAAGTGCGGTATATTTTAAGTCTAGTTAACACTAATTTCTAGGATTATTCTTAAGTTGGGGAAATGATTTTGTTTTCGCATTTAGCAATTCAATTCGTAACCTTCCATCATCAACAGTGCCAATGACTGCTTCTACAGCATCATCATGTGACAATTTGTCTCTGGTTAACCTACTCCAAAAAAACTCTGAAATATCTTTCAAAGAACCATAAACATGTTCTCTAAACTTAAGAACATCGCGAAAATATCTATTTTTAGGCTCAAAGGTCATTATCTGATGTTGCTTAAGTTCCTTCCAAGATGTAATAGTAATGAGCTACTTATCCACCCAACGCCTTGCACGACCTTTGAGCAAGCTTTGGACGTAAATCATAGTCTTGTATTTAACTATAGCCTCTCAAATGTGAGTACATCAATTTCTGCTATTAATATCGTTTCACCATCAGGAACATAACAGGGCAAGTAAATATCATTTATATGAGTACGGACCGGTGGGACTGGCGAAAAAAGTTTTTCTGTCTTTTGTTGCATCATAGCAACAGCCTGACTTTGGCCGTTTCCGGAGGTTCAGAAACAGTGCATCACAAGGGTTGCGTTCCCACTTCTGTATTCGTATCATAACTATGTGGTGGAACTTGTAAATTACTTTTATCAGACTCCATGCTTAGTAGAATGCCCGTGAGAGATCAGGTTCAGAAAAAAATGTTTTAGAGTTTCCAATAGTTAAACTTATAACTAACTCGAATTAATTACAATCATTTATAATTTGTTAAATTATTGAACCCAATCTATAATCAGCTCTTAATAATAATTTACCTATGTATCCAGGCCAAAGCAAAGCAGTCCGGGTACGAACAAGCTGAGGCGTTTCCATTACACATTTGAGTGTTATTTACAAACCATATCACTACTAATAAGCGCCATCTAGCGTTATAAAAAATGGCAACAAAGATAACTAAAGGATATAGCAGCAGTAAGATGGCAGCACAGCAAGCTAAATGCTTCAAATATAATTCGAAGGTGAAAAAAAAAACTACTATACCATGTTCACTGTGCCAAAACCACTACGATTTCGATAGCCCTGGGCTATTCAAGAAACTTCAACGGTTGATGGGTCAGATAACCAGAAAAAATAGAAATGTAAATTTTGTGAACAAAAACATACAACATTGAAGTAAAAACAGAAACAAATTGCAGATAACGATCAGTCAATATCTAATATAACAACTCGACAAATAAGACACCTTTCACCTATGAACAGTTCATTGAAAACTTCACAGTCGACACCAACTAGTAATATGACCAAAGTAGATGAGTTTCACATACTTACACCTATTGAAGTCTCCAATGAATCTCTTCGTCGCCTGAATAATCATCAAGAAGTGTGGACTTCACAAAAAGGGATACACTTAATGTAAAAAAATGCAGGAAACTGTAGACAACCTGACCATGAAACTCGCAAGTCAACAAATTATTTTGACGGCACTTTTTTAAAATATAACGATTTGCAAAAAAAACAATAAACAAGCTAACAATCGATGAATGTTGTGTCAGCGTCGGCGTCGCCTACAAGCAAAATTAACAGCTGTCGGAAAAAAAAAACAATACCAAAACTGACTCCCGAAACACTAACCACGACTCCAAAATCATTAATAATGACCGAAAAAGTGAAAAATATTAATTTCGATAATTACACTTCACGAAATAATGGTCCTGCCAATTATTATTGGACGCTATTAGACTATTGCGTCCTTGTTCTTCACCAAAAATTTATTGAATTCGGACGAAATTTGAAAAGAGCATAGTTTTAAAATTATTGAGCTAACAAAACAAATTAATAAATTAATAGGGATAATTCATTCGCTACTAGAATCAGATTATTCGAGTTCGAATACTGTGTGATTAAGTAGTCCCAAAATATCTCCAGAAAAATACATATATTTGGCACTCAACAATGTGTTACCCTTTCCTCCAGATTAATGGATTTTTTGACCAATACGAAGTACAACAAATATACTGTTACAGCCGAAACCAAATCCTATGCATTATGAACGGACGTGCATAGAAATTGTGAAAATACTGCCATAAAGAAAAGCGAACTAGTGATATGCGTAGGTGAAAATGACTATGACTGAAAAATTCTGACTACGCAATTACGATTGTTTCTAAAAAAATTGTCAAATAACATAATAGTGTTAAATGTATTATTATTATTGGTTATTTTTTTGACTCAACCGAATAATGCTATTAAAAACATTGTGATGAATTGCTACGTTGTAAAATGTAGAAACCGTAGCTTATCCGAAATTTGTAGATCCATCTATTATAAAATTGACAGATTATGCATTACAGTGGTTTAGTTCATACTTAAAAAATCGTCGGCAGTGTGTTGCAATGAGTAATGTTATAAACCAAGTATTAGTGACGTTCACATCTGACTATTGTGAAAATAAATTCGGTGTTCCACAAGCAAGTATGTTACGCCCCGTTTTATTTATTCTCTAAATAAATGACCTGAATAAATTTATTGACCATAAATGTATTTTCAATGCAGATGTCATTTCAGTAACTGTCGTTAATAATGCCATTGCCTTATTATGTGTTTGGCTCAATGACTATTATTTGAAAATTAACCTTGACAAATTAGTTCTTATGCAATTTTATAAATCGAAGCATACCGAGTACAATTTCAAACTAAATATAGCTAAAGTAAAAGAAGTCTCTAATACCAAATTTCTCGGTGTTACCATTGACAATGAGGTTAATTGGAGCTCACATGTGGATGGCCTCTCTTAGCGAATCAATAGATTATTGTATGCCATTGTTCAGGTTGAAAAGGTGACTGATAAAAATATTGCAATTCTCAGGTACCGTGCATATGTTGATTTAATCCTGCGTTATGGATTGGCCATTTTTAGGAAACTGTACATAATGGGAAAGAGTATTTATTGCACACAAGAAATGCGTCAGAGCCATAGGTGGTATTAGACAGGATGAATCTTTTAGACCACTTTTTAAAAATTTTGGTCTATTGCCGCTATGTTTTAGAGGTGTGCGTTTTTGTATATAAACATAAGCGTCTATTTAAAAAGACTTATGATGGCAAAGCAATGTGGAGATCCACAAAGAATTATACTGGATACGGTTCCAAAATCATGTGAATATTTTAAGAAAGAAAAGATCGGAAAGTACATAGGGTACCTTTTATCTAGAAAAAGAACTGCTTTCCGAAGGTTAGAAATATAACTTTTAAACGGTGATATATATTAACCAAGCAAAGCCCCGGGTAAAAACTAGTCGTAAAATAAAAGACGTAGTCCTACTATAATATTATAACAATATTTCTTACATTCACACCATTTAGCTAAGCCCAAAGTAAGTCTTGTATTATGGATACCAGCCATACATATATATAAATTCTCATGACTTAATTAAAAATCGTCGTTGCGCGTGCAAAAATCGCTATGAGTTATTTAGCTATTTTGGATTTTTATGCAGTATTGATCGTTATTTCAATGCACACATACTGTAAAAACAACTATGTAATAAATGAAATATTTAAAGATTCATCAAACATTTCCGGGACCAAAATGCGAGGCTAGTGCGAGGCTTTGAAGGTAGTATACTCGCGCTGGTAAATCCAATCGGTCAACGATGAAAATAAATATCTCATTAAAAGCATTCACAGAAGTAAGTAAAAAAAAAATTGCATAAAACTTAGGTTTTTACTTTCCTAATATTTTCAGGAGGAAACAATTTCCATCTTGAAAAGGATAACAATCATCAGAACTAAGCAAAATTAACAAAATTGTTTTGTTTTTCATTTTATGACTTGCATAAATTTGTGACTCCGGAGTTCTCCATTTGGACAATGCATTATATATTTCCTTGCAGCAGACTCCGTGTGGGCTTGTACAATGCCAAACATGTCCTACTTTCTACCTTACTCGAGAATTTTTAGGGAAAATCTCCCGCACTATAATATTTAATCTAGAGAGTAGTTTTCATTTATTAGGTACCTTAAAGGTTCCATCGCAAAAGGTAGTAAGGTTTCCACTCAAACTTGAAAAGCTTCTTTCATGGTAGTCGGTATTGGTTTTATTTATTTTTTAATAAACTCACAGAGTCACTCACTCGCAATGATTGTCACCACTAACTGTAATTTACAGTGTTAGATTCTGGTAACAGAAAAAAATTTACTCGATTGAAAATGTAATGTAAAATAACAATGCTCTTTCATGTAAAATAGCAATGGCAAAGCCCAAATAGCAATAGTAAAACACCAGTAAATAATATATAGAACAGATTAGAAAAGTGTTTATTCAGCACAAAATGTTACATTTATTTAACATTATAAATACACAATAATATTTATGCCGCAACGGTCACATCTCAGCATATGTCACCGCCTGAGCAGAGACGCTCATTTTCAGATGCGACCTTGAGTTGGTATTGTATGTCGTAGTATTTATTTTTTTAATAAACATATATTTATATTACCGTACAAGTGCGAAATACGATACCTACATACAGAATATTTATAAAACACTCTTAATGAACAGCGCTAAATAATAATATGTGTTAATAACAACTTGACTAAAACCAAACTTTATCTCTTACACTGCCAAGTTGTGTATCCAAAAGGTGAGCCTTGAAATAAGTGATGAAACTTCGAATTGGGATAGGATAAGGAATGTTATTCCTAATTTTAGTGTGCAGCAAACAACCCTTTTAGGCTGTAGTATTATGGAATGGAACAACAAGATGAGAAGAACGGGTACTCAACTTTGTTACTTTCTCGTAAAGATGGGGTTTACGTTTTTTATTATGCCAAATAGTGTAGAAAAATGTGCACTTTTTCTTGGATTCATGTTCAATTAATAAAAGATGAAATATGACTCCTTGGTGGTTGTTGAAAATGTGAAAAAAGCTCTTAAATAAAACTCTTCTTCTTCAAGGCAGCCACTTTGTTGAAAATGTGAAAAAAGCTCTTAAATAAAACTCTTCTTCTTCAAGGCAGACGTATAATGAAACAGTAACAAAATACAACCATAAAAATCATAGAAAAATAGAGTTGTCAAAAAGATCATAAATAATATAAAAAAGGTCGATTAAGCGTAGTCAACATGGGTGTAAACAATTCCAAATTCTTCCAATTTATAAACGGTGGGAATGGGTACAATCAATGAAGGTTTGCCATAAATGCCTACGAAAGGGAGGTCATGCATATGCTCGTTGTAAAAGATTTTCATGCAAGTACAATGCGTGTACGAAGAAATTCACACATCATTCCATTCTTCATAGAGATTCTTTCGAATGCGCCACAGTTTCTTGTGTACTATCAGCGCCTGAGGGCCCTGCTATTTCTCATAACACTGCTTCGGAAACTGTAGCTCATAGTAGCACTTGTTCATCTTCCCGCCCTCTCCTCAAGATGATTGCGGTGACCGTCTTTGGCCCAAAAGGTGCTGTTGATGCTTTCGCATTGTTAGATGACGGCTTCACCGCTACGTTAATGGACTCGTCTCTCACCAAAAGTATTGGCGCTGAAGGACAAAGTGGCCTTATGACCATTGAGGGCATAGGGGGGATGACCAAAACAATGAAAGTAGATCGCGTTAGTTTTAAAATTAAAGGTCGTCACTGCTCCGAGCTCTTTGAGCTTAAAAATGTTCGCGCTGTTCCCAGCTTGGATATCGCACCACAGTCCGTCAGACTTCACGATATTCAGGCTTTAGATTACATCTCCGACATTGCCGAGCATCTGAGCTATGACGACGCTAAACCATCACTTTTGATTGGCGTAGATAAATGGCACCTTTTATTACCTCAAGAGGTACGTCGCGGTACTCGCACCCAACCAGTGGCTACTTTGACCTCCCTCGGGTGGGTTTTGTTTGGCAAAGTTAAGTCAAGTTTTTCGCGGAATTGTTTCGTTAACCATTGCCGTGACGTTACTGCTTCTGAACATGAATCACTTGACGTTCAACTGAAAGAATATTTTCGCATTGATTCTATCGGCATAGTAAAGAAGCAGTATATGTCAGATAGCGATAAACGGGCGCAACAGATTTTAGATGAGACAACGCGACGTCTCCCATCGGGTAGGTTCGAAACGGGTTTGGTTTGGCGGGCTAATATCGGCAAGGTTCCCGACAGTCGTCCTTTAGCCCTGTCTCGGTTTCGTAGCCTAGAGAATAAGTTTAGACGTGACCCTGCGTATGCCGCATCTTACAAGAGCATCGTTCAAGGTACTATAAGTAAAGATTACGCCGAATTGTGTCCTCCGTTCCCTAGCGGAGCCGTAGCCTGGTATTTGCCGCACTTCGGTGTAGTTCACCCCCAGAAATTGAAGTTAAGGGTGGTATATGACGCCGCCGCGCAGGTTCACGGTGTGAGCTTAAATTCTATGTTGCTCTCCGGGCCTGATCTTCTACAACCTTTGTTGGCTTTGCTAATGCGTTTTAGAGAGGGTCGAATAGCTCTCAACGCTGACATTCGGGAAATGTTCCCGCAGACGAAAATTCGGGTAGAAGATCGGGATGCGCAGAGGTTTTTGTGGCGCAACGACCCCTCCGAGCCGATTCGCGAGTACAGGATGTCATCCATGATTTTCGGTGCCACGTCAAGTCCATTTACGGCTCTTTATTTGAAAAACCGTAATGCTCAGGAATTCAGTCATTCGCATCCGGCGGCCGCTGCTGCCATTATAAATGATACTTATATGGACGACTACTTAGGTAGCGTTGATACACCGGATGAGGCAGCAAACCTGGCGCGTGACATAGTTCATGTTTTATCGCAAGCTTCTTTACAGATGCGCGACTGGGTGTCAAACTCTGAGCCGGCGCTTGCATCAATTTCGCCAGAGTTGCGCCTTACAAACATGTCCTCAGTGGCTGTTCGAATACTTGGCGTGAACTGGAACATCAGGGATGACACTCTGTGTTTTTCAAGGGGCAATTTAGGTGATTTGCCTCCAATTTTAACAAAGCGATCTGTTCTTTCGTTTCTAATGAGTGTATATGATCCACTGGGTCTGCTTACTCCAGTTATAATTCGCGGACGTGTATTATTTTAACAGACCTGGAAACTTGGTTTACACTGGGACCAACAGCTGCCTTTCTCTTTGGTAAATAAGTGGACTCTTTGGTACAAAGAACTTTCCGCTTTATTTATGTGTTCGATCCCCAGGCATTATTTGTCTCATAATGTCGCTCATGAGATTGAGCTTCACGTCTGCCGACGCAAGCGAGGTTGCTTATGCTTGTGTAGCATATTTGAGGTTTGTGTGCGCCAATGGGAAGGTGATGCTCAGTCTCATTGGTGGAAAAGCACGGCTAACACCATTAAAGCCAGTTTCAATACCTCGCTTGGAGCTTCAGGCAGCGCTCGTGGCCGCACACCATTAAAGCCAGTTTCAATACCTCGCTTGGAGCTTCAGGCAGCGCTCGTGGCCGCACGTTTTGCCCAGTATATTGTCGAAGCTCACAGGCGACAACCTTCAAAATTATTTTTTTGGTCAGATAGTATGACGGTTCTACGATGGCTGCGGAGCGACGCCCGCTCATTCAAGCCATTTGTTGCTCACCGGGTAGGCGAGATTACAGAGTTAACTGACATTTCGTGTTGGCGGTACGTTCCGTCAGGCTTGAATGTAGCGGACGACGCTACGCGCGTCGAACACCAATTCCAAATTTCCTCTCGATGGTTTCTGGGGCCATCATTTCTGTCATTACCCTTAGTCGACTGGCCACAGGAACCATCCACTCAACCGCCCCCAATACTCGAGGAGCTTAAACGAAGCGCCATGGTCCCTGATTTGGAGGCGGTAGGGGCAAATGTTTCGCGAACACTGCCTTCACCGGTGGTTGCGGACGCCACTCGTTTCAGTCAGTGGCTTCGTTTGCTACGGGCTACTGCTCGAGTTGTGCTATGCGCGGAGCGGTTTAAAGCCCTTCTGGCATCCTCGCGTCAAAGCGTTGATACAGATACATCTTTAACTTCACGTCATTTAATGGAGGCCGAGCGACAACTCCTCCTTCGTTCTCAGTTGGATTCCTTCGGGGATGAGTACATCCTTACCCAGCGCGGCCAGATGTTACCCAAAACTAGTCGCTTAAGGCGTTTAGCGTTGTTTATTAGCGAGGATTACACGCTACGACTTTCCGGGAGGATTTCTACAGTTGAGAACGTCTCCACCGCTACTAACCCAATCGTGCTCGACGGAAAACACGTGATCGTGCGACTGGTCATTGCTTCCGTTCACCAGCTCATGGCCCATTCCAACAACGAGACCGTGGTGAACGAGTTGCGCCAAAAATATCACATCATTGGTTTGCGACCGGCAGTGAAGAGAGTGGCCAATGATTGCAGTCAGTGTAAAATTCGGAAGGCCTCACCAACCACACCTTTAACTGGCGATTTACCATCCGAACGGCTGGCCCACCACAAGAGGCCGTTTACTCACGTAGGCTTAGATTATTTTGGACCTCTCCAAGTCTCCATAGGACGGCGAACAGAGAAGCGGTATGTGGCGTTATTTACCTGCCTCACGGTGCGCGCCGTCCATTTGGAGGTGGCAGCCAGCCTTAGCACTGATTCGGCGATTATGTGCATTCGCCGGTTCATCGCCCGCCGTGGAACACCAACTACAATATTTTCAGACAATGGGACGGCGTTTGTGGGGGCCAGTCGAGAATTTAAATTATTGAATGGCGCGCCGGTAGCAGAGTTTGCATGTAATAGGCGAATAAAGTGGAAGTTTATTCCCCCTTCAGCTCCATTCATGGGCGGATGTTGGGAGCGACTCGTGCGAAGTATTAAGACGGCTCTTTTTGTCACGTTGAGGGAGCGTTCTCCGTGTGAAGAAATATTCAACACGCTCCTTATGGAAGCTGAGGCCATTGTCAACTCCCGGCCCCTCACGCACGTCTCTGTGGATCCCGAGGTGGATGAAGCCATCACCCCCTCGCATTTTATATTGGGTACGTCGTCTCCCTACAACGTTCTAACGGCAACGGATGACGCGGATATGGTACGCCGAGTTAAGTGGAAGAAAGGGCTACGTTTGGCGGACCATTTCTGGTCGCGCTGGGTGAAGGAGTACCTACCGGATTTGAGGCCTCGACCTTCCGGGGCAGCTTCGGGGACACGCACAGTTAAAATCGGGGATTTAGTATTAGTTGCAGATGGCAATTTACCTCGAGGAGTCTGGCCTCGTGGGCGGGTGGTTAAGGTATTCCCAGGTCGCGATGGCATAGTGCGTGTTGCCGAAGTTGCCACTGAATCGGGTACTTTACGTAGGCCAACGCGGAAGTTGGTTTTGTTGACATAGCGTAGTCACTCCCTTATTTTGGTGTTGCCACACGGGGGCGACCATGTTGACTACGCTTAATCGACCTTTTTTATATTATTTATGATCTTTTTGACAACTCTATTTTTCTATGATTTTTATGGTTGTATTTTGTTACTTTTTGATTATACGTCTGCCTTGAAAAAAAAAAAAAAAAATCTTTTACAACGAGCATATGCATGACCTCCCTTTTGTAGGCATTTATGGCAAACCTTCATTGATTGTACCCATTCCCACCGTTTGTTTACACCCTAGAATGACATGTCCAGACTTTTCGCAAAATAAACAATCCTCCTTGAATGACTTCGGGTTGTCGTTTGCCACAGATGCCGCCGAAAAAGAAGTTTCGTTTTGACAAACAAGATGAACATTTTGACGCTTGTCAACGGTACCATGAGTGACATGCAACAACGGTTTTGATGGTTCCATGTACTCGTATCTTGCGCGAAGATTTGCTTCGCTCACTGAAAATTTAGACAAAAGTTCTAATCTGTAATTATAAATGCTTTCGTTTCTGCATGCAAAATCCGCCCAACGAGTTCGTAAAAGCGGCGTTAGCTTTCCGACAATCTCGTTGCATAGCTCCGGAGAAGCTAAATACTCCGGCCGATCCAAAAGCCGCACCACCTCTACACAATTGCGTACTTTGCATGCAAAATTATTTAAGTCTTTCGAGCTCTCGTGGTTGGGTAACCTAGATAAACTACGAATCAAGGAGAGCTCCGTCAAAATAATCCGCTCTGGGCGGGCAAACGACTCCTCGAGAGCTCGAATGACTTCGACCGGGTCACGGGCGACCGCAATGAGAACGCTGACACATTCGCGCGCGGCCCCACGTAAAGCAGCGCTAATTCTAGCTAGATTTTCGGAAGGAGAATACGACGGGCTCGAGGCGTCATAAACCCTTTTAAAAATGAGCCAGTCGGTAGGATATCCGCTGAATATACTTTTTTATTTGATGCTCCGGCAGCTACCTCGGCGATGGCAGAAGCCAATTTTAGCATATTTTGTGAAGTATAAAACTCGTTATTATTTTTATTGATGATACAATTTTGTTGTTGAGTGCCTAATGTGGAGTATAAATGTGTAGGAGCCCTGTTGATCTGTGCATTGCACTGCCCTGAAGGAGGATGACAGGGGGGGACGACCAACGGGCATGAGGCTACAGCCGCTCTGCATGAGCAGTCATGGGGAGCTGGAACGCTGGTAGGTGCTTGCGGCATGGCAGTCGACGCGGAAACCACGGGGCCCTCAAAAAACGCAGTGTGCGCTAGGGCCTCCGTAGGCAAACCCCCGAAAGGCGCCACATGGGCCAGGGGTTCCGCGGGCGGGTCCTCAGAAAGCGCATCATGCGCAGAGGGCCCGGATTGCGAGCTGCCATGAGCTTCAACCCACGCTTGAGTGCGGCTACCATGGCTGCGTGAACGCTGAGAAGCGGTACGGCTTTCGGAATTTAACCTAGCAAGCTGGGCGAGGCGATCCGCGCTCGGCATGCGCTGCCTCGATTTGAAGCCGTACCGAAGAAGAAGACGAAATCTTTGAATGAGACTCACCACTAGAATTCTTGATTTTGTTATCTTTCTGGGCCTCCCGAGCTTTTGTAGAGCGTGTATAAGCATGTTTAGTTTATACTTCTGACACCACTTTGTTGAAAATGTGAAAAAAAGCTCTTAAATAAAACTCTTCTTCTTCAAGGCAGACGTATAATCAAAAAATAGAGTTGTCAAAAAGATCATAAATAATATAAAAAAGGTCGATTAAGCGTAGTCAACAGTGGTATATAGAAACAGAACCTCATACAGGCATTTTGTATACGTTGTATTAAAGACGTAATCAAACTTGGAAAGTATCAATGCATCAATGAGTCTAACACACAACTCAGTACTTAGAAAGCTACAAATTTTAAAGAGCACTTTTAAAAGATAGAAACAATTTCGAGCCATTTCACGAATATAAGTTTCAAATCTTAACTCCGAATTCATTATTAATCCCAAGTTCCGAGTCTCATTTTGTAGCAGAATATTTTCATTTCCTAATTAAATAATCGGGTTCTAGATGCTATCTTAAAAACTTGTTGTTTTGAGCCGAGGATCATAATGTCAACTGCTGCATCGATATCTTGAGGATAACAATAAGTGTAAATCTGAAGGTCATCAGCATATAAATGGTATTTATAATTTTTTATCCATCGCACAATGTCAGCGGAATAAATAATGAAAAGGATGGGGCCCAAAATCGAGTCTTGCATAACTGCAGATTGTATAGAATAGGAAAAGGAACCATCACTGTTTCGTAACCTGACATACTGCGTACGACCTTTCAAATAACTGTGAAACTACTTCATAGATGGTACATCAAATCCATAGTAAATCAACTTAGACATTAACAATGACATACTTAGTGTAACAAATGAACGGGAAAAATCAAGAAGAACTAGTAGACGACCCTTACCTATATCTTGAGCCTCCAAAATATTGTCACCTCCAGTAAAGCTGTTTCAGAACATTGGTTCTTACGAAAACGAGATTGATATCTTTAAACTTCAAATATTTTACATTATCCGTATTTCAAAATCTCCAAGTAAAATTATATTGTCACAATTAACCAAAGCGTTTATCGAATCAGAAAGGGCGTTCAGCAATATGTCTACACTAAGTCGAGCGGGACGATATACTGTACCGATTGTAAATTTCACATTATTAATTGAACATTTAATTCACATCTGTTCAACTGGTAGAAACACAGAATACTCTTAAACCTTAATTCTCAAACTCTTTCTAACATAAAACTCTACCCCTCCACCGCGGAGCGAGGCATAGGAAGTGCCCTGCTATCCTCGTTAGGCCGAAGCCAAGTTTCATTGATTGCAGCAATGTCCAATGAGTGTCTATTCACTGCCATGATCAGCTCATTATGATTATTACTCAAGGAACCTGGATTATATAAACCAACATTTAATAGCTTGTTAGTCGTCATTGTTACTAAAAGTCTTTGACATATTGGAAAAGTAAAATTATCTCAGGGAGTTTAAGGACGATAAACATTTTAGTGGTGTTAACTATGCAATAAAGAATCAATAGATTGACTATGTCATAATTCCATATGAAGTACACCTATCAATAAAATTTGGAAACCAGCAAACATAACATAAGAATGAATGGACTCCCAATACTAATAATACATAACAATAAAAACCCAACTTATTATACATACCGCTGTTTGTAAGATAGCACTCATTCTTCACAAAAAGGTAACATAAATATAAAGTACAATTAAATGAAGAACAGTGTTATGCCAACCTTGAAATATAATTAAACACAACACACGACACACCATATACCCAAGTTAACATAATTTGTATTAAATTCTCAACAGAATACAAAATATAAAATATCATAAAGCGATACATATAAAAATAAAATACAAATTAACTATTAAGTTAATACAAATTATGATGTGTTTTGTATTAACAAAACACATCATAAGTCCATAATAGGGAATGAGTTGTAATAAACCGAATCTGACGAAAAATCTTATCATAACAGAAAATGTAATCTCAAAAAGAAACACATAAAAATCTAAATATACAACGTAAATTAACGTCCTACGCAGTACATCTCGTAAACTTAACAGGAAGTTAGTTAGGATAAAGAGATTTTGACTTAAATTCACAATATAATATTTATGTGAATTGAAAAATCTCAAAAATGACACTAATAGTTAAAATAAAGGAATTAAAGTAAAGACTGCCTCCCTACGAAACACATCACATAATTTCCTTAACAAAAAATTACTAAATATGATTTTTATTAAAAAGATAGTCAAGAGACTCTGAAATAGGAATGTACTCATACCACAACAAAACATCAAGAGAGAACTAAGGTTAAGATGGGCCAAAATTTTTTTCTATGTCCGTTTCGTACCGTAAACGGTGACGAGGTGTCCCGTGCTCCTTGCAGGCGAAAATTTTGCCTTTACGAATCCAAACGTATTCCCAGTTGGAGCGCATAGACTCGCTGAGAGTCTTTTGAAAAATCACTCTATTAAATCGAGAAAGCCGTTCGTTGACTTAAAACCGACGTTCAGGCGTAGACAGACCAAGTCCAGCAGTAGTGACGTTGCGCCGCACTTCCGCAGCGCTGAGCAGCTCGTCACGAAGTGAGCGCCGTACCAACCATGCCACTAGAGGGTGTGGCCGAGGCGAACCTTCTCCCGAGGTCAAGCGCCACGCAGGGCCTACGCGTTCTGCATTGACAATAATATCCTACTCGTCCAGAGTGACTCCAAGTTCCAAGTTGATTAGGCAGTATCACTTCAGCGGGCGGCACAAAGATGCCGTTAAATTATTTAGGAGGAAATATATTATTATATTATACAACTCAATAGTACTTAATTTTATCCAAATTTAAATCTGAAACCGAAAAAGTTTATTATAATTAGAAACTGAGTAATTACTAAAACAGTTTGATGTCACTTTAAAGGTCATTAAAACATAAACAATCAAAATATTTGAACTGAACTTAAAATAATATGAACTCAATTATTATACGATATTATTATGACTCGTGCACAAAAATTGCAACAAAAGTCATTGAAATACTTCGAAGTTACGGTAAAAATTAAGAAACTATTTCTAGCAAAATTAAATACGGAGCCAATCTGAACTATGACAGCAGCGCCAAATAAACGTTTTTTTTTATTTTTGATATTTGGTTTTATTATCATTAACATCATTAGTACGTTTTTTATTATTTTGTAATGTAATATGCACTTATATATGCACAATAGAAACGAATAGAACAAACTGATTGCAAATAAATTAAATTTTCGCAATTTAATAACGCAACAATATTTTATAGTGTTTTATTTAATTTTTTTGAAATCAAAATGGTTTTACTGCATTATGTTTTATAAATAATACTTATATAAGCATTATTTGACTAGTATATTCCATTTTAAATGGAATAAAGATTTATATTTCTGATTCATGAAAATCTCATACATTAATACTTAGGATAATTATCTGATACCCTAGTAGTGGTGTATAAAACTTAATTGTATATACTATACTTTGAGGTTTGAATCGATCAAAAAATATATTATGAAACCAAACTTGAACCTGAAATCTATCTATTAATTGTACGGTATTTTCTCCTATTATGTTTACTCGTAAGGATCATTTTGTAAATAAACATCCGCGTCTAAAAATTTTCTATCGTCAAGGTGTTGAAACACTGAGTATTAATATTACCATTTAATATAACTACGTAAAAAAACTGCGCATCAAACGCAGTGGTTTTAGGCATCGCTAGATCATTGTTTGTAGATATAGCGTACAAAAAGATATATTATTTTTAGTCACGTACCACGCTGATACACGTCGTAAGTTTTAATATCGCTGAACAGGATGGCTTCCCAGAGCTATGTTATATGAAATCGCGTGCCACTTTTTACCGTCAGCGAAAATTCAATCGGAATTGTTAAGTAAATCGATAACTCCTTGAATACAGAAAATATGCAAAACTATTCTCACAACAACGTCGGAAATGAAGTTGGTAAGAGTAACACAAAATTCATACCTTGAGCCACATGAGGAATTCAGTCACAACGATGGTAGCACAACACCCAGACCCGAGTCAATATAACTAGTCTGGCCATAAATACTGTTACATAAAATATTTTCTTTTTTTTTGAATTTTTAATTATTTTGAATTTGGACAGCGTTTATTATTTAAAAACTTCTTTCGATTTGGCACCACTTCACATATTTTTTCGTGTACATTATTAAATTACAAGAAAATGTGTTCAAAAAAATGGGATTGCAGTAATCGCCTTGCACAAAGTGGGTATGGAGCCGTCGGTCATATTCCAGACACTTCAAAAGCTTGGTATCAGCCGTATGTTCGTATATCGTACTACCAACAGATACAGCAACACTTCCTCTGTCGAAGATCATAAAAAATCGGGGCGGATGCGTGCTCTAAGAACTACAAAGGCTATTAATGCTGTTAAAGCCAGAATTCGTCGAAACTCCATTAGGAAGCAAAAAATCTTATCGCGAGAAATGAAAATGCCCGCTAGCACTCTGTCGCGTATTATGAAACAAGACAATAAGCTTTTCGTCGACATACTCGTACAGGACATGCTAAATGTATCTTTTACAATTAAAGAGAGTGGATCTATCAAAACGCCTCCTGTCACGATACGCAGGTGAAAGTGGCAGGTGAAAAAAGAAAGATGAAACAGTTTTCACGATTGAAGAACACTGCAATAAGCAAAATGATAAAGTGCACGCTCACAGTTCTAAAGAAGCTGCTCAAGTGGTCGGAAAGGTACAACGTATTGAGTGAATCAAACCGGCAAACACGCGGCGACTGCTGCGTTACATTGCTCAACAGACACAATAATGAAGGAATTTTAAATCGGATCATTACATGTTATGAAAAGTGGATTCTGTACGAGAATCGGAAGTGCTCGTCGCAATGGCTGAACCAACCAAGTGAAAATTGGAGCACCAAGTGAAAATTTACTCATAAAAAGTTACTTGTGAGTGTTTAGTGGACTAGTACCGGTGTCGTTCATTTCTGAAATGTGACCAAACGATTACGGTAGATATCTATTGTCAGCAACTGGAAACCTTGATGGAAGAACTAGCTGCTAAACAACCGAGGCTGGTCAATCGCTCTAGGCCACTGCTGCTTCAGGGCAATCCCAGACCACACACTGCAGAACAGACGTTATTAGGGGAGCTACAATTGGATTGACTACGACAACCATCGTACTCCCCGGACCTAGCTCCAACAGATTACTTTTTTCCGGAATTCCAATTACATATAAAGGCCTAATATTAAGCACAGTCATAATATAAAGTAGTCTACTTAGTGTACTACAAGTAAACAACAGACACATTTATTGATAAGCTAGGTAATTAGCAAACTTTTATCTAGCGGTTGGGTGGCAAAGTGGTGAACTTCTCCTTGACTGAAATCCACATAGCATATTACAATTTTCAGTGGCCGAAGAAAGTACTTGGTCTAGGATATGCACGTTCAACCTATCAAATGTACTTACTAAGTAGAAATTGAATATGAACTATAAAATCAGTTGTAAACTAAAAAGAAGCGGAACGGTAATTAGAACATTTTTTAACATAATGTATGTGTGGCAATGAACACAGCTGACATAGCTGTGTTAAGGTAAAATATTGTGTGGTTTTGACTCTGTATTATAAACACAGAATTAATGAGACACGATAGTATAAGACCAGTGAATGTACTATACTTTTACAATATTTGTTATTATAATTGCCTGTCAGGCTCAGTGTAAACATTAAAAAACTTCAGAAAATCTTCTTTTTTACTATGTCGTATAAATAATAAATTACGGAATATGTTATGGTGCATTTTATAGCCGTTGAAAGTTAGTAGAAATTAAGGACCTTTTTTAATTATTTGACTTTTTTATTGCTATTCCAAATTGTGTTAGGCTGAAAAATATGTATAAGCTCATATGCTTTTAAAGGGCCTATTTCCTACCGTTTTCCCGTAGCTCTTAAAACAACCTCTTTGTATAGGTGTCACGGCTCTTAACCTGTATCCAACTCCGCTGTCCACCACATGTTAAGTAACAGAGCATTATCTTTAAAAAATGGAGTAATAATGACAGTTATAATGTTTTATAATATTAAAATTGTAACACCTACTGATATAGTATAATAAAGGTACCGAAAATAAAGAAATAAATCTAAGTCTGTAATAGAAACATTACTGTATGAAACCCTTTTTACCAGTTCATCTTAGTACAAATTTATTCGATGTACCTATGCTGTACAATACTGTGTCAATTTATTATAACCAACCCCTATCAGTGAAGTGACTAGTCAACTCTGGTTATTTTTACTTAATAAATAAATTTTGGACAAACCATTTTTGTGGTCCTAAACAAGATCTGGGTCGCCCGTCATACGGACGAACCGTACTGGTAGCACCGAAACGAGTGTTCGGCATGATTGCTAACGGGTAGCACTGTACGGGCTCTATATACCCATACGGAATGATCTGTATTACTGTAAAACAATGTTCTAGTGCAATCTTTCTCAAAGTGGGCGATAACGCCCCCTTGTGGGCATTGAAGAACTAGAGGGGTTTAGGGAGTTAAGGGACCCCAAAAAATGGGGAGCGTTAGTGTTGGGTTATATATTAAATTTCACTAAAATTAAAACCTACCTACTACTCAATATTGAATAATTAGTTTATACCTCTATACTGTATGATGGTATAAAAACTTAAAATACTTACCATAGATTTCGTTGTTGTAAATCAGCTGGTTCATCGTTAATTGCTTTCACTGGTAAAAAAATCTAGTCTAGAATGTAAGTGAAAACCAACCAGAAGCAACATATATAGCACACTATAAATTAATTAATTGAAGTAATTAAAATTGTGATTTTTAAGTTTTAGGAGTGTATAAAAAATTGGGAGCACTGTAAAATAGTTGATTTTCAAAGAAAAAACTTTGATAAGCGCTGTTCTAGCGTCTCACGCGTCGCTTCGCTCCGGGACCCCATAAGTGCGACACATATCCCGTACAGATGTGAAACCAACCTAATATTCATTACACTAACATATACCTTAATCAGGATTTAAACCGAGAACCTTTAATGCAATAGGCAGGATCGTTACCATTGCATCAACCGGTCGTCAAAGATTTAAAGTTGGAAGTTCTAATTAATATATAGATACCTATGTATGGCACTTTGATTTTCAGTCACATTAAACTTCGTTCGTTCATGAACAATTTCCTTGAAGACATATAAAAACTATTCCTAATATAGAAGAAATATCTATAACAGATTTAAGAACAACAACATTTAAAAAGTCTTATAATTAAATGGTTCAATAATAAACAAAATAGAACAAATATGATCTTGGCCAGCCCACATCTTTCTAGCTAACCAAGCAGACGCCGTAACCAGCAATGTTATTCAAAGGACTCTATTTTTGAATATTTTTCAGTATCGCAAGCATACATGCCAGCAAGCATGCAAGTAGACATGCAAAGAATTATTATTGCATACAATAATTGAATATTAATATCGTATTTTCAATGTACCTACATTACTTTTAGCAAAGTAAAATTTGATGTAACGGCTATTTTACAATCTAAAACTGACGTGGAAACAAAATAGGGGTGAATAAATTCGATCTAACACTTTTTCGAAAAAAATAAAGATATATTGAGTTTGTAGTTATAAATAAATTCCAGAATATTTAGATGTGATGTCGTTACATCACATCTAAACACACAAACGAGAAGTATTCAATATTGAATAAAAAGATCTCCGAATAGGGTTGTGTATAGAAATCGTTACAGAAATCGCAGTGAAGTGACGAATTCTCGCAACGACATTATGTTATCACTAGTAGTGGTCCAAATTAGTCGTAGCAAAAATGTATCCATAAAGAGATTAGAACATTTACCCCTGGAACAGTAAAAAGTTCTGGATCAATGATATGTGTAATGGAAGTACCTATCATAAGGGTTTATTTCAAGCCGAAATTTGTATTAGACGTGATATTTGTCTGAGATTTGTTTATGTATCGACTTCGTTACAAAAGTATAATTATACTATACAAAGACATAAGAAAAGGTCAAATCGTTTTCCTTTACCTTAGGACTGACAACTATTATTAATTTTTAAAATAAACAAGTATTAAATTGTTGGCATAATTTTATATTGTTCTTATTTTTTTTTCAATGCTATCTTATAAGATAAATTATTTTAATAAAAAAATACTGGAAAAAATCGACTCGGCTCACAAGTGAATTCTCAGGAATCAAACCCGCAACCTTTGGATTGGATTCCATTTTTCCAGTATTTTTGTATTAAAATAATTTAATTATTGCGATATTATGTACAAGTATTTACACTCAGTATTTATATATTAAAATTATTTCACATATTTATTTAAGGAAACAAACAGCACTTATACTACTAATGATATGTATTTAATTAAATATTGCATTAGCCAAAAAGAATTTCCAACTATGAAAAATTTATGCGAAATCTAATAAGTTTTGTGTTAACCTTATCTATTCAAACTGATTATTATACAGTAAAACACCTGATCTCTCTGCTTACGATGTAATTTTAAAGATTGAAACTGCACGAAAATGTCTTTAAATTTATACTCTAATCTTTTTATGAATGAGTTTTGAATTTTTCAATTTGCTCGATATATATAGCGTAGAAAGGGTTCCATAAAATTTTTTTTATTTATTTATTTGTCACACAAAACAGATTTACAGCAGTATCATTTTTATACATTATAAAAAACAAAACAACTTGGTAGGCTGCAACTCCAAACACATGTGCGAACAGCATGTTTTAACATATCGTACATTTATATTATACAATAATAATTATAAAAAAAATGAATTAAGATTAAAAAATAATAATAAGGACTAGATAAAAAAATTACAATTACATTAAATTAAAAAATGATTAAATGAATAATTAAATTAAATTGATAAAAAAAAAATTTGGAAGGACGTCAAATTATTACTTAATAAGAAAAAAATATTTATATGGTTTAACAAAATTTTATTGATGCGTGTTCTATGTGGCATCTAATAAAAGAATTGTACAAGCTTTTTTGGAGAAATTGGTTCTTAGAGTATTTAGTTCAGCATATAGCAACGGAGAAAACTGGAGTGAGCACTCAACCTTGGACACTTAAATAATATTCGACTAAGGAGAAAAGGACTCAAAGGTTATTAAATTTGAAGTTATATTTTATAGGTTTTGATTTTCGAGAAAAGGTGATATTTATGAATGTTTAATTTTAATTTAGACGTAAATGGGGGGTTTGCTAAATACTATTATGCTTTAATTTTTATTCTTTGCTTTCACAATGCCATATTTCTATAAGATATATAAAATACGTCCTCTGGTTGGACCTCAGAAGTGTGGTCGCTTTTTTTACATGCGTATTTTATGTCTAATAGTAGTTTATGATACTGTTGCATAATAAGGGTTCTTATAACATGAGTGTGTTTTAAAAAAACGAGCCGTAGGCGAGTTTTTTTATAGCATCACACGAGTGTTATAAGACCAAGTTATGTACAGTGTCATACACTACTTTATCTACTCTCATACTATAATATGTAAAACAATATTGCAAATAAAACGCTGAATATAACAACAAATTTATTTAAATGTCAAATGTTGGCGCCAAGGTGCAAACATCAATTGCGCATGCGTGTTGCGTCGGTCGTCGAGGACTCGTTCATTGAAACCTTTTTAAAGTAGAGGTTCAACCTCCTTGGTCCAGCTGGAGGTTGTATAGGTGTATCGTTATGATAAAAAAGTTATATTATGTTACAGGTGTCCATACAAGACCTGTATCGTAATGAAACTTTTTTTTTATTATTTTTGGCCTGTACGTAATGTTTGTCATAAGCATTTTGTTTTCAGTTTTAGAATCTTTGTATTATAGTATTAGAGTAGATAAATACTATTATGTTACTTAATTGATAATTATTTAACTTTATGTTATTAAATCCTCAAATTGTTAATAACATCAATTTAGTAAATAAATTCTATTTTGTTAATTTATTAATCATTATAGGTAGTTTTCTGGATAAGAGCGGAATGGGATATTTATATCCCGAAATCGGATTCTATAAGGAATCAATATCTGAATAAATCAGGAAGTATAGTCTTTAACCGTGACCTCCAACCTGCCTACCAAACGGGGGCCTTCCGTTTATAAAAAATATTGGTGTTTTGGGAAACAATCAATCTTCTTGACTTTTAGTTAAATAGATATATCGATTATTGTAAAGCTCTAAACTTTTTATTTGGTCCGATTACCGAACAAAATAAATAAATATTTCAGTAACTAAACTGAAATATTTATTTATTTATATATTACATACACAAATATAAGAATGTATAATAAACAAACTTAAATGCCTATTAATATTGTTTCCAACCAAGTAAGATAGTCATAAAAAATGCTATCATAACTTTTCAATTATTGAATAAGCAAGAAAGTCCTCAAAGTATGTTTTATTTACATAACAGAGGTACACTTATTGTTTCGTGAAATTAAATGGTGTCAGCGGTTTCATAGCAAAGAAAGCCCTTTTGTAACAATATGGGCTTTGTTCTTTTTTGTCCAGTCACTGTCGACTTATTAACAACTTTTTTCTTAAAAATATTTGCTTGCTCAATTGGAATATTTCAATCATGAGTTCACAGGCGCAAATGCTTGACATCTTTCTCAGAAAAATGCTTTCAGTTATAAATTGTTTTGTCAAGAAACAACCACAAAGAAAGTGGACATGGCGAAGCCCCGCTGCCGCGCTGGTAAAATAAATAATGAGATCTATTTTATTAACGGATAAAATTCCGCCATAATAAACACATATTCAAAGATGTCCTAGTAATCCCCGTCTTATCCAATGCTCTCTGAATATCAATGTAAAGTTTGAACGCGTCCGCCTGAAATGTTCCAGTCAAATCTGGGTAATCAATTTTTGGGGTGGCAACAGATGTTGTTGACGTCAAACAAGCCCTCGATAGAGTGGTCGTTGTAAGTTGGCTATTAAAATTACTCATTTTGTTTCTTATCTTGTTGTATAAAATGGATATGTTTAAATGGTTATAACAAAATAAACCTGATAATAAATTCTATAGGTTATTAACAATAAGCAACGAGATGTTTTCAAGAGTTTAGTACAAATGCAGAACTTTTTGCGAGATATAGAAATATGTAATTTCGTTAGTATTAACTAACATAAATATTTTTTTAACTTTGTATTAGCTTTTTTTAAATCTGTAAAAAGTTCTACATATATTGTGTCGTTTTACCCTAATACATATTTTCAGAGCCTTACTAGCAATTTTTTTGTAGTAAGTATCTATAGTTTATCTCCACTATTTAATTTTTCTTGTATCCTATCTGATGTGTGAGCAGATATTTCATTTCGAAAGTCATTTTTCTGTCTGTCATATATTTTTTTGTCAGATTGTTTATTCGCTTCGACAGTGCATATTATTACTGCTTCTGGAATGTCGTATATCCTGGGAGATTAGATATTTTTAATTGTCTGTTCTACTTCATTATTACTTCTTACAATTTCTACCCTGGAGGGAGACCTCCATCCCGCTGAGTATTATCAGATTTTCTGGCGGATTATTCTTTACCAGCGCTTTAAAGCACTGTCGTCACAATCGTTAACTGCTTTAGTTACGGCATCTCTTCAGTGTAGTATTTAGCACTTATCCGAATATATTGATAGATCGATCGCTCTGTTATCGACCTCTAGTATCTACGACACATCAGTGACTGCGCGACGAGATATTGAAAGTCGATTTTATTGGACGTCACATTACCTTGTCTACCATAGTGAATAGGTAAATTAAGTATTTTTATTTTATTTCAAAGAAATAATAGAATAAATAGTACAGAGACATCATTAACTTATAATGTAAAAATATTAAAAGGAAGCATTTTCCTGTGAGAAATATATTTTCTTTCTGGACATGAGAGACGTTATCACGCCAACAGATCTTAATTAAGGTAAACAGCGTCGTCGACTCGGTCTCCACAATAAACTAATTTTACAAGATCATAAATTACCGCCAATTTTTAAAAAAATTCGTAATAGTTAATATTTTATTAAGGGTATCAAATTTTATGTAATATAAATAAGTTTATTAGGATTGGGCTTATTTATAAAATGAACTTTTTTACATCTATAATTTGTAATCGCATTTCTGTTAAGGTATTTGCAGGTCGTTGTTACAGATTAGAAATCTAAACGCGTCTAAAAATCTTTAAACAACTAAGTTTTGTGTTATTTCCGCCATGATAATTATTACTTAATTTATAAGTATTAAAAATATCAAAACCATGATTTCCTTGCATTCCACACAAACCCATTCCCTTTCTGCGGTCGAAGTAAGTATTAATTTGTATAGTTGTTTAATAATGAGGTATTTTGAATATAATGGCTAAATAATACGTTTCAAAACTTATACTAAACTCACACTGCGATGAGACTTTTATTTCGTACTGTGTAACTTACTAAAACATTTCTTCACGCATTACCATCAGTCGCATCCATCTTATCAATGAGCGAATACATTAAAAGGCCCCAAAATATTTAGCTGATCTTTTTAACAAAATTTAACCATGATTAGTATTTTAAAACGCATCGCAATCTTTTAAAACATTATCTGGCAACGTAGATATCGCATTTGCTTTGAGTTTCTAGATGTTAGTATAGAATACAGACCTATTTTCTTAACAGTTTATTTCACAATATATGCCTGCCTAGCCAACATCACAGCCTGTGCTATTGCAAAATAAGTAACTACGTCACGACAGTTTCATAGGCTCGGTAGAACAATAATGTCATATAGCTGTCTGCTGCGCCGTGTCATACTGACAGTTGAATCTCGCGAAGTCCATTGTTTAATAAGCAACACGATTAAAATAGTTTACTCATGCTGTTTACTTATTTATTATCTGTAACTTTAAAATGTCGTCTTATTGTCTAATGTAAATTTAGTCCGTTTAGACGACCAAATTAAAGTTATATATTTTTTTTTGCTAATTCAATAATAAATTTGGCTTTTTATAGTTGAGTATATAAGAATTATCAGAGTTTTATTATTTTTATGCATTTTACTTGTCAAAAATATAAATATTTGAGACTCGATTATTAAGATAAGATTATGCAACTGACTGGACAAATCTAAACCGATTGAAATTCTTTTACCAATATTAAGAATAGATTTTCAGGGTGAACATGACCTATATTTTATTTTATGAAATATATTTATAAATTTAATGAAATAATCATAGGAATCGTTATCGACCCATGCATTAGTTAAGTGAACGCATTTTATTATATTATCGACTGAATCATCTTATTAAAATGCGTTCATTTTACCAATACCTAGGTCGATAAGAGTGAATAATGGAAGAGAATTTAAGCGCATAGGTTCCTATTTCGTATTTTCTTTGGTGGAACTTTATTAGAAATATTTGTTTTACTGAATCCTTAGCTAGAAATGTTTAAAAAATCGACATTCCTGTTACAGCTGATGCCTTCCATTAAATAGCAAAAACTTTGCTATTACTTTGTATGTAAATATCAAAAGGTTTCGCGTGAGCTTAAAAGACAAACTGAAAGCATCGCACTACATTGTTTCTGACACGCCCACAAAGCAAGTTATCTCGATGAAAATATGTACGAAGTTCATTTCGACCGGACGAAGTTGAAAACTGAGTACCGCTCAGCCCCTTTGAAAGTTTGACATGCGCTTATTTGCTGTGAATTCTCTCTTGTCTGCCACTTTACATTTAACAATACGACTTTTGCATTGTTTCTTCGTCACAATCAGGGCATCGCGACAATGAAGGGGTAAAAACTGTTTACCTGCGGCATGACGAGGTCGGCCTTGTTTCCGCGATAAATATTCATTAAAGCTCAGACTTGGTTAATTAAATCTCTTTAACAGTGTTCTTTTGGTAAAGAATTATCAGACGAGTAATTGTTTTAAGGGTTTCTAATGACGCAGTATTTTTCTTTTAGTATGTCAAACACTATTTTATATCTTTTTAAAGAACTATTCGCCAGCCACTATTCAATTTCACGTGTCGAAATCATCATTTTCAATGAGATACGAAAAATCGTAACACGCAACGATTCTTCAATATTTTCTTACCTATTCACAATTTAGAAAAACTTGTTGTTGAAGGTTATGACAGTAACATATTTAAACAACATTCATCTGAAGATAAAACTAACCTGTGAGATTGAGAAAGACAAAAGCTTATCATTTCTTGACATGTATATAATATCTGCAGAGATATGTTATACGTCATGTCCGGCAGGGAAATTGAAACACAGGAGAGCTTCCAGATTAATACACAGCAAGACGTCAGATCGATAGACGTGAATAGATAGTTAATATTTATGCGATATGTAGGAAACAAGAGTGAATCATAGGTCTAAAATATAAAAAAAAATATTCAATTAAAACTATGTTCCCGATTTTCAAAGGTGTCGCAGTAGGTCATCGAAAGATATTTTTCGTTTAGATAAACTAGGCGTTTATAATCCACTAAAACTGCCGTATGGCTTTACTATAGTAAAGCGAAAAATAAACATCAGAAATAACAAAAAAGCGGCCAAAAATAACAATATCCAAAAATCACTAAACCCAATTCTTGATTCTTACATACCAAGAATAGTTAGGAATACGTTTGATAAATCCAAACTCAAAATTTCAATCGTAAAAATCGGCTTACATAGAAGATCATCTGGAGTCCAGCTTTATATAAAAACAACACAACGCACAAAAGTGACCGGTGTCGGGAACACTTTCAAGTGAATATTGAGTTTACTGATAGTGGTGCAGGTATCGAGTGTAATAAAAGACTGCGCCGCGATGGAGGGTAGACCGATTCGTCTGCCCATAATACGTACTTGCAATAAACTTCAGTTCTTTCGTGAGGATGGCGCATGAAACTGCGCCGAAATATCGGAGCCCCAAAAATCCTCATATAAATAATACTATTGTTGGTGACTATAACAGCTTAAAATTTCTGATTATACCTTGATCTTCTAAAATCTTTTTAAATAAAAAAATAATGTATGATCTTCATTGAGGGTTATGTTTTCTATTTTCTTTGACCGCCATAAAGTAAGGAGAGATTACGTGGTATAAGGGAGAGTTTAAGTGATACAAGTGGTGACATATTGTGTTGTTCGATGTTACAATACAAGACAGCGTTGGATGCATGCAGTGCAAGACTTATCGTTGTGTACATCCTTGGGGGAGGCCTACACCCAGCAGTTGGCATCATTAGGCAAATATGACGTTGGCGACTATCTCAACTAAACCTTAAAGTAGACCATGTTGCAGAGCGTAAGGATAAGTTACAATACAAATATAAATTATGGCTTTAGAACATGTTGTACTGGCATAAATAGACTTAGAAAAGAACAGATACGAAAAGCAGGAAGCTATGAAATATATCTGAAAAGAAAGCAATATAGCTGATATTTTAATTTCTCTGTTTTTATAACAACTGGCCTTACGCGTTTAATTATCTTTTTTTTTATAATGCTGCCGGTAAAAGTGTTTTTTTTTTAAAAAGAGCCACTTAACTTTTATTCAGTTATACTTGATACTGGCTTCCTGTCTCATGATTAGATTTATGATTAAAAAAACACGAAATAAATGTACTTGGTCAAAAAATGTGTGACCGAGAAAAGACAATTCATAAGTGTTTACTCGTAATTATTTTTTATTCATTAATGACTTGTGGAATATAGATGATGTGTCTAGATGACGAACAAACCAGACAGAACGCAAATCTTTAATCCTTAGTTCACAGTAAAACCCTATATAGTTTCATATTCAATTCGACACTCAAAACGAAAAATATTTTCTATAATTTGCATAATTCAATAAATTATGCAAATTTGATGGAATTTATTAATTTGTTCATTATGTACGCAGACAGATTATTATCAATTCATTCATGGCATTAGGATTCATATAAATTAGGTAGACTAAACAATAATCATAAATGTAAATAGTGTACACAACCTGATTAAAATGAGATATGAGATAATATTACTTAAACATGAAGAAGAAGATGCGAAAATACATTATTAAGCATACCACGACCTCGACAATTCAGATTTTAAAATAATTTTTGAACTTTTGAAATAATTTATGCAAACATATTAATTTGGCACTCCTTAATTATGCTCGGAGAAGTTATCCCGGTTTGCTCCCTTCTAGATCCGGCGCTGAAACTTTATTCTGCTTTAGGATTTACAAGTACGATAAAATATTATGATATGTATAATACAAGAAATAAATTAGTAAATTAATTCAAAAATAAGTCATTGTTTAGTACTTTAACATGCGTATAATATAATATATTTCTAAGCTTAAAATTATTACTTATACTGATATGAGAAAAATTATAAAAACCTGGTAACGGGGCTCAGATTAAATTTTAACACAAGATAATGTCTTTGAATTTTATACAAGTTTAATACAAAAAGAAGGTGTTGGGAATGCAATATAATAATAGAGTGCTGTAAAAAAGCTAGACTCATTGCAGAGTGCAATAACTGACAACAACATAGCAAACTACAAGTTCCGGTTTATGATATTAGATTTAAGACAAAGTGTCCCAAATTCTTGTAATAAAAGACAACGGTTATGGAAATGTATAAAGGAAGTGCAACCTAGGAGCGACAGTCATAAAGACATATCCCAAACCTGTAATACACACTGCAATGTTAGACGAACTTAGTCCGATTCCAAATTATTCGGTGAACAAACTATATATCTCACCCCATTAATTTAACAGCAAGAAACCTCAGGAGTTATTAACCTAGAACAGACTTCGTCTAGTGATAGTGATAACGACCCTCAAAAGTTGCTCCAAATGAAATCAGTATCATAAATCGAGTTATAGTATGAAAACTAAATGAATTTACAAGTTAAACATTTCTTTGCTATTACGCATAACTCGGACAAAATGCTGTATCTAGTAAACTAGCAATACTTTACATCATCTTTTTATTCACTGTGATTTTATATGCCGGTATTTATGAATAAAAGGCTTCATGCACTGTTACGAAAATTATAAACAAGTTGTATAACGCTCATTAGATTTATTGTTTTGCGCTCGACTAGACTTTTATATATGAGTTTAAACTGTTTTTATCTTTTTCAATTTTTTGCTAAACCAATTAAATTAAGCACTGGTTAACAGTATTTTTACTTTTTCTCAGCATTTTAAATGATTTCACAATTAAAAAAGGTTAAAATTGAATTTAATTGAACTCATCATACATACGAAATATGGAAATCCTTTCCCCCGAATGAGTTGTATATTTTTATATTCAAAACTCATTTTGAGTGCTTTTTCCTAGAAATCTTTTTCAAATATTATCATGAAAACTTTTACTCGGGAATATGATTTTCAGACGGATGCAGAGCAAAAACTATTTAAACAGCGTAACAATGATGAAAGCTCTAAAATGTTTTTTGAAGACTAATAAACTCCATCGTCATAAAAACAAAACCCGTGACTTAATCATATACAAGTAATTGGGCATGTGTGAACAACTTCACTTACAATTATTATTACATATAGCTATGGTAAGAACCTTTACGACCGCGTGGCCTGGTCTTTGACTTGACCCTAGGCTTTACAACTACAAACCGAAAGCATTTGCATGGCAATTAGAACAGACTCGGGGTCGTATTACCATTTCAATTGTGGGGAATGAACTAGCGCCGCACTGAGTAACACCTTTTCGCATTGAATGAAATCTTGATTCGTTGATTTTTAAGTCTTTTTACCATTTCTGACTGAAAAAGAAGTTTGTAAGCTCGCGCAAATTAGCTGGCTCGTCGCTACTCCCGCCTTTTTCTTTTTACAGCGGCTTTATTCATGCCGGTTAGTGAGGAGCTTTGGATTATGCGCGATTATTATCTGTTGTATAATCCCTGGAAATAAACAGGAAAGAAACTCTCTTGAAGTTTATAGTTAACGTTTTAAATGAAAGATTTGTTGATTTGATATGAAAACTAAAACACGCCATTCGTATTTATAAACAACAGTGCTTTTGGATTTCCAAAGCTAATTTTAAGAAAAAAGCTCGTTGGTAATATTTATAAACTAGTCGTTCCGATGTGGAACTATTAGTGTTAATAAATTACTCATCCCATACAGCGTGTTATATAGATATCGCTTAAATAGTGCTATAATAGAGACAAAATACCGCACATGCTATTGCTATAAGCAACAAGACTTGATACCACATATTATACTCTATATCGTACCTACATATAAAAACCTATATGACATATACACTATATAGTTAAACATACATCAGTTAAACCGTTTGACCCAGGCTTAAATCGCCCAGCTTGGAAAAACATCTTAACCTTTGGCTTACTTATATTTGACTTCTTACACTAACTCTATTAATAAAACGATTTAATTAATTGAAAATAAAACAACGAACTGAGAAAGCACATTCATTACATTTAAACCACATAATTATTGGAGTCGTATGAGAAAGCAACTCCTTAATTGTTACACAAATTAAATACCAAAAATTTCGACTTATTGCTCTCCTGACCCTCGTCGTTTCGTTCCCACTACTAAATCCATTTATACAACCCTGTCTGTTTCGGGTTCTTTGATGTAACCCTTTCTGATTTCATCTTCCAGTTGATTGATTTAACTTATTATCTGCCCATTTCCTATACTCCATTAAGAATTATAATTAGCACAGCAAAAAAAAAAGTATTTTCTTCACTAGTGTAAACTCAAAAATTGGGAACGAATAATTGTATATCTATGTTTAGTCAATAATAACAAACATTTTGTTTTGCGAGGTAATGTCCAATTTTTGACGTGATAACGCCTTATGAATCAATGAACGCCGGCTGCACGCACGAAAAAGCATGACTCATTGTCACGTTCCCTCATTGTCACGTTCCGCCAGAGCCCAACGAGCGAGAGCGTGAAGTAAGCAATAGAGAGGCACGATCGGCCTAAGCGTCCGGCTTGTGACGCATCTATCTCTCTTCCACTACAACGGCCGATGTGTCAGAGTAGAAGAGAGACAGCGGCAGCACACAATGTACCCGTGAACTGTTTTGTCAACTATTTATAATGTGAAGTGAATTAATTCCTTCTTTGTATTATACAAAATAATGATAATTCAGTGATAATAATTCAATTCAGTTCATATAAGTATGCAATTTTTCATCAATTCACGTAAAATTATCGTTCGTAAATCGACTTTACAGACAACCAAATATTTAAGCCTGAAAAGGTAATATTTTTATTTTATTTATACAAAAACATTTTTTTCTGTCTTTAATAAAAAAATATTTATATATTTTTATTAAGGTAATAAAGTTAAAAAACATACCACACCTTTAGGATTTAAATCTTAAGTCACTATTTTTACCTGCATGGCACCCACAACAGCAAACAAAAGTCAATGCAGATCTTTTATAAATAAAAACCTGATAACGTGACTTAATCATTTTCATGCCATTGATCACTGCTGAAGATTATATAAGTTTTGATATAGACATTTTAAATGGAAATCTATTTAAAATATAAATTGTACTTCGTCGTTGCATCCTCGAGATTTATAATCACCTGGTAGTCCATTCTTCTATGTACCAGGCATCAAACACATATTCAGAGCTATTACTTAAAAAAAATTACGCGCTATTTTACCTGCCGCGCTGTCAGTTATTACAATGTTATTCATTTTCGTGTTCCTAGCATCAACACATTTTTAAGATAAATAGTGCCTTTTCAAGTTAAGAAGGCACAAATATAGTGATGTTCACATTCGGAAGAAAATACGAAAACTGAAGAAAAAACTACGTAAACGACGATCTTCGAGTAATTCAGGTACTATACGAAATTTCATAATAGCTTGTATTCCTTTTGGCCTTTCTGTCCCTTTCGGGACAGACGAAGGTCTACGAAATTTCAATTCAATTGTACAAAAATAGGTTAAACTAGGAACGAGTGGATTAAATATTGAATTAAGGTAATTTTATCCACTGACTTAAAAAAATTACTAACCCACGTCATTTATTTTCGTACCTTTGAGGAACAATTCCGTAAATTCATTTGATTAAATGTTAAAAAATTAAAATTATCATCTCGACTAAACTGATATCATATACCCATTTTACACAGAATAAGGAAAGTATCATAACCGTTGTACATATTTGTGTTGTGGTAAGATCCAATGCCCTTTGTAAATATGGGCAATAAGGCAATAAAATAACTAAGTAAGATGCTGCATAGTTTCAACTACAGTTAGAATTATTTTAGGCACATTATAGATGATTATAATATGTGTGTGTATAAAATGATTTTGGAAAATGCACAATAAAGTAGTAGGTACCGTGACGCGATTGCGGTCTGTGCTAGTATAACATTTAGTATAGTGACGAGATAACGATCAATACCTTGAAGTACCTACCTGTGCTGTGACATTATTATAGCCCCTCAATGACATGTTGTTTATTCCTTCCAGACAATTCTCTCTTTTCGTGAGACCCTTCACCTGCATCAAGGTGTGGTGATTTGGAGGGAAACAATGATCCAGAAATAATCGATACTGACTGTGGATTGTCAGAAGTAGGCCAAATTCTGTAGGCCAAAACTTGCACTATGACAAAAGACAATGACAAAAGATGTAAAAAGATATGCATACGAAAAAATATGTAGATAATATGTATGATGTATAATAATAAAACATATGTGGCGTACACTCACAGACGACTCTGTAGTACTAGAATATGTCACAGGTTATAAAATTACATTTGCCAGGTTTGTAAAACAACAAACCGAATCTAAAAACCCATTTTTTTTATCTAACTGAAATACGAAATCTGAAACGGCTATTCAGATCTATGTCAGTCTGGTGCTGTTATCATTTCAATATAGAGGAATAATTTATCTCCCCCATACTTAGAACCACACCAGATTCGAAAATTTTTAGGTTTCAAATTAAACTCATAATTAATGTACTGACGATTACCATTAGAAAAAGAAAAACTTATTATTGTTAAAATTTATAACCATTGAAACAAAGAAATGTATTAAAGTCAGAGATTTTGCTAACTTTTTAGGCTCTTTGACTTCTGTGAACGAGCTGTAAACGATGGATGGCTGTACACAAAAAAAAATGAAAAGAGAAAAATTTTTAGCTTTGAAAAATTGTTCATTCCTTCCTTTGATAATTATGACTGTAATATGAAATTAACACATTACCTGAAAGAAGATTTTATATGGTCGAAAACCCTTATTATGACTACAATAAACCCTATTCGTCAAAACCATTTTGCACTAGAAATTTTCTCTGACGCTTCTCTGTCAGGTTGAGTGTTTATAGTAATGATGAACGCGCTAGCGGCTTCTGGAATCTAAACGACGCAAAAAAGCATATCAACTATTGACAGTTAAAAGCGGCTTTAATATGTATTAAATGCTTCTGTAGAAATTTAAAGAATAAAGAGATCTTGCTTCAGTGAAGTCGACCATAATTGTACGAGACGTTGCATCTAAATTGATTTATAAAATATTGCTCCTTTGTATTTTTTTTTTCGAAAATGGCTCCATAAAAAATTACATTGAAAGATCTGACGCGACAGGCAAAATGGCGCGTATTTTTTTTTAAGTAATAGTCCTGAATATGTTTTTGATGCCTGGTACATACAAGAGTGGACTCCCTAGTGAACATAAATCTCTTCGGATGCAACGTCTCGTACAATTACGGTCAAATTTCACTTTAGGTAAGTATGTTTTACCATCAATTATTTGACCTAGATATTTATTCTATCACCACTATATAAAAAAAAGTTTAGTTTCAATGCAGACTTTTGCATAAACTGACAAAACAAAATAGATGTATATTTAAATATTTCTTATTATTTAAGTTCCAGATGCATACAAACATAACTTTGGTCTCATATGTGTAAAACAGTCTATATCTGAAACCTCCTGTAACAGAGATAACTTGATTACCAAGCGCAACACGCGGCATGCCTCGCTTGATCCCCGATTGTAGGCGAAAAGCAATTTCGCGCGGTGCACACGAATTTGGTACGTGTCTATGTGTAGTTTCAATGTTGTACTATTCACGTGTTTGTTGAATAGTTAGAAGCGTGTTATTATAGATATAAGCGACTATGCTGCGTCAGGCGTAGGTATTAAGTCTGTTCTAAAAAAACACACATGAACACCATGAGCGTTCCCAATTTCACCAAATATTATTACTGATTTTGTGACCGGCTCAACGTACACATCCGAAACATGGCGATAGCTCTTGACGAAAGTACACGTCATGAATTTACAGAGGATGATGAACAATCAAACGTGTGTGTTGAGTCGGTCAAAAATCGATAATAAAAGTCAGCGAAACATTGAATCGATTAACTGTTGTGTGAACTGAAATACTCCTTTTCAGTTCAGCGACGCATGAAAATTCGTATTTACAGCTTTAAAACGAAGATTGCATTGCTGTTCGAGTTACTAGATATTCTTGCTAGAGGTATAGTGTAGTGAAACTATCAAATAAATGTTGAGATATTATTAATATACAATAAATTTTGTGTTATTGTAAATTTTATGCTTTTGTATTTATTTCATCTTTCCTTTTTGTGTCCATAGAACGTACGGTAAACGCCTATGTTTATATAATACTTTTCTATTTTGGTCACAAATCACTATTGTGCGAATAAATACATTAGTACTCACATATACTTATAACTTACATACTTTTCCTCTGATGTTAAGTTGAATGCATGTTGTTGAATTTTCTTTAAATGAAATCGGTGCTAAAATAATTATAGAAAGAAAGAAAGAAAGAAAGAAAGAAAGAGTTTATTGACCCAATTATACATTAATAAAAGTAAAAATATAAAAATAAAAACAAATTAATAATAATAATAAAAAATAAAAAAAAACACGGGGGCCAATCAGGACCCTGCCTCAGCATAATGCCATTGCTCTGTGACATGTCACAGTGCAACGGCGCTGATATTCTGGCAAGGCCTGTGGGAGGTACTACATTATAATTAAAATTACAATTTTACACAAACAAAAAATAGGACACAATTAAAAAGAACAAAAAAAAAATGAAATAAAATATATATATGCATAACAATTATTTGACAAACATTTATATCCATAGAGTAATATTCGTCCGCGCCTAGTCTGTGGCACAAACAGACATCACTCTATGGATCCATGGACAATTTTGACACTGACATTTACACGTGTACAAAACCAAGCCAACTCGACAATGTCCCGTCATGAATTGCCACGTCTACAATTACAAAAGAAAATGTTTGAGGATTCTTCAAAAAGTACACACAAACCCTTACATTCATTTCACAGTGAAAGTTACATTATGTGTATCCGTCTTGTCCATACGCCTAAGGAATGTGATTAAGCAACCAAGATAGCGATTTCAAGCCCAGATAACCCGGCGCCATCCACGCGACGTGAAAAACCATACAGTAAGTAAGACAGTTTGGTATCCAAGAAACGGCATTAGGAGTAGAGGCCGCAAACCAAGAAGATGGGAGGACGACTTTAAAAGTGACCTTAGGACCCCTTTGGATAAGAATAGCAGCAGATAGGGAACAGTGGAAAGAGTTGGAGGAGGCCTTTGCCGTAAGGCATACCGAAATTAGAGAAATTTTATGACCTAAGTGCAGTTTTGTTAAATTAATGTTTCAACTTCTTATTTGGTTTAAGTACAATCATTACCATTTAAAATGAAAACAGTGTAATTTTTGGAAATAAAGGGCTTTAATTATTTTTATTATTATAAAGTAAGAAATTAATTTGATTCAAGTTGACATAAGAGCAAATGGCTTTTTACATGTTTCTTAAAAGTTTTTAATGTTTTTAGGTCACGCACCGGCGGCGGGATGTCATTCCAGCAATTATCATTACTTTTTGGACGGATTGATTAACCTAATATTTAACGGGTGTAATATTGAATACGGCGTATCTTAATGTTATCTTAATGTTTTCCGCATTATACAAGTCGTTTGAGTTGAATTGAGCTAATCAATTGGTCGCGAGTATATCGGTGTTGTATTCGAAGATCTTATAGATGACAAGTTTGAAAGGTAGAATTACTGTTCATTTGATCAGAATGCATGCAACATGTAAATGAGGTCGAATTGGTGTCTATACCTCTATGAAGTCTAGTCCTAAAAAAGGTGCCCAACGGGCAATCTGCCTCCAATGGCAGACAACAAAAGATTAGAATAACGATTAAATATGAAAATTAATACTAAAAAAAATATCTATAAAAAAATTATTTTAATTGATATTTATTATTGGGCCTGTTCAATATTAGATTATCCAAAACTAACAAAAATATAATACTGGTTGAATGTCATAATGACAATAATTTCTAGTGAAGATACAAATGCAAATCATTTCTCAAATTGTAGTCAGTATCACTGATTTACCGTACGAAAAATCGATAATCGAATCGTAACGAGTCCACATCCGATGGCTAGAATTCAAACAAACCAGTCGTAATCGGATTGTGTACCTGTTTCAGTTGCCCATTCGCCGCACAGCAGTCAATTCATATCGGGCAAAATTTCAAATAAAGAATCTCTTGGTTTTATATAACTTGAAATGTTGTTGCTATAATTCAATTCAGGTTTACTACCATCTTGGTTTATTCTCAAATAGAAATATCCATAGTTGTAGTAAGTAATGATTTTTTATATTATGTCTGGTGCAACAGAAGTCATAGTATTAGATTAGACCACCGGTAGTGCGGTAGAAATTTTTTATATGTGGTCTGTTCTGTAACAAACCAATTATATAAAAAATATATATGTCGGGGTGAACGTCAGGATTTTGGTCCGAACCTTCCGATACCATATGGGCAGAGTAAGAAATCGTACACTGAGATTACAACATCTAATTTTTGAACACAGTATTAAGAACCACGTTGCACGAAACAAACTTGTTATAATAAGGCACTTAGCGAAACATAGGACAGTTCCGTGACGACGTCTTCACTTGACGAACTCGATCGACGACGCGACTCGATCGAAAGTGAATCGGAGCTCGCATGTTGACAGCATCACGACTCTGTCGAAGCGCGGGAAATCGTAGTTTATGTTCGCCGGCTAGAGGGCGCGCTTGCGTTTCGCTTTGTATCCGTACTCATGACCGGATACAACATATAATATAAAATATGACCCGTTCATAATATTTTTTTAACATAAAAAATTGAAATGTTCTCATTATTTATGATAGTCATGCCAAGCATCGTAACGCAGTCAGTTTGGAATGATAATATAAAGCAGCTGAACGATTCACGTTCAAGCTATGAATTACGTCAATCGACCCACATCGACTTTATGCGACTAACGCTCACAGTGAGCATAAATCCAGACGAATGTAGCAACTCATTCGTAGCACATTTCTTGCGATCGTGCACTTTAGAAATATTGTTAGCATAATCTCGCTTCTAAAAAAATATACTAGCTTAAAAACGCTTACAAGTTACGTTTTCAGCTTCAGTTGCAAATTGAATATTGGAAATTTTGAACAAAATTGATAGGTATTGATAGGTTTTTTTTTTTACTACCCACCATAAGTAAATAATTAGGATAAGGTTCAATAAGGTTTTTTTTATCTGCTGCACGTATAAATGCTTATTTTTCAGCATTTATACGTGCATAGCATCTAACGATGGCTACTTATCACAGTAAAATGTAACTTCCTACAAAATTCAATTTCCCCCAAAGGAGATTTTATTGATTTATGCTATAACGTATAAAAATTATTAAAATATATAGACCAGACTCCACAACCGTTAAGCCGTCTTGGTAAATCGAATCAAGTTTATATATACGCTTTGATAAATTTATAAAACGATCCGCTTTCCTTCCCCAGTTTTATTCATACAATTGGATTTCATCTCTTTACCTCACCACGATTAATAATAACAATTAACAAACCTGCATAAGTATGTATATCTAAAATTACAAGCCGCAAAGGAAAACCAAAAAAGAAAAAAAAAAAGTAAAACCTTTTTCTTAATTTTGTTTACCACATATGAAAGCAATTTCTCCGTGTATATACAATCATCTAAATAACACATAATATATAAATACAAAAAACAGTACACACTGCGCAACTTTATGAAAACATGTGAGATAGTAATTTGGGCATCCCAGCGCAGCCTATATCTCACATAATATATTCATAAGTTTCTCAGTGAAAGAACAGTTTTGCCGTGGTCATCGGCCGCTCAAAGTCACCCTCTTTCCCATTATAATATTCATATCCCATGGCAAAACAACTCATTACTTTTGGGAGATATATAAGCTAACAGGAGATTATTTCATAATCTTATGCTAATTTTGTTGGAGGTATAAAAGTGCTTTTTTTCTTGGGAAAATATAGCTTAAATCTGAAAAAATAATTTTGAATAAACGTAGCGACAAAATAAAAAATTTAAATCGTCAATAATTTCATTTTAACACAGTAATGTGTACTTAAAATGTCTATTATTAGCACATACAAAATTAAAATGGTAAACGTACGTAAAAGGTTATTTCAGATAGAAATATTATGAGGGATGGAATGAATCGATAAATGCTAATCTATAAATTTTACAATTTTAACGGTCTTACCAAACAATGGGTAATCCCAGAAAATAACTTAAACTTTATAAATGGCTTTGTCCATCGAAGAAGTAAATTTATTCTTAGGAAGCTCATTTTATTTGCCAAAAGTTTTAAAAAAACCTAGTTTTGCGTTAAAAATATTTAAATTTTGGACATGATAGTTTTACTCAATGAAACATGGTTCAACGAAAACCACACTTTTTCAAAATCGAGGACTGACGGTACAACTGGTTCTATAAAGAAAAGGATAAATAATTGCTCATGCTGGGACTTCGTCAGATTTTGTAGCGCGTCGATTACTAGCGTTCAAGTCTGCAAAAATGTATGAAAAATAGCAAGAAAGGTTTTTTAATTATTTTTAAAAACTTGACAGAGCCGCATGCCATCATCATATACAACGCTTCATACCACTCTGTTCAAAAAGATAGAGCGCCAACGCTATCGTAATGATAAATGAATTGATCTTATAGCTGGAAAACAAACTAATACAGGCAGATGCGATGATGCTGAAGAAAAATTTATAAGATTAGTAAGCATTCATAAGCCTCGAACTCCAACATACGTCTTGGATGAAATCGCTGAAAAATGGGCCATACTGTCACTTTTTTACCACCATACCACTGTCTGTATAAAGTAGAGTTCCATTCCAATTGAAATTATCTGGACCCAAGTCAAGGTCTGTGTTGCTACGTACGTTCAAATTCAAAAATCTATCAGACATATTACTTTTTACTTACTTTTAAATAACTTTTCTTAAGCATAACAAATTTAAAACTCATAATTTTCAATGCATTTCCATGTTTTCTACACTATTCAAACATATATTTTACTATAGTTTCATTTTATATTTCATTAATTAACATTTTTAAATATTTCACTACATCACATTCCTAATTATTAACTACTGCAAATGGTGCAATGGTGTCTGTAATGCCGGAAAATTGGACGAAAATGTTCAACAGAACTAGAAAAATCATACAAGGAGATTGAGAGCACGAAGTTCAGATTGACAACATAAGTAATCAAAATTAAAATAAATCAATCTGCAAAATTGCTCCAGTGACTCGAATAAAACAATGAACACTAACATTTGACTATTTGAAACGCAAGGATTAAATATAAAAAACAAAATAAAAGGCGCCCTAAAAGTGGTTTTCATTTAAATGACTACGATTTAATTCAAAAGTTTTTTCATTTAATAAAACTTTCACAATAATAATTTCTCTTGGACGATAAAGCACATTATTATTATAAAAATGCCAATTACAATCTATGATCGATTATATCTATAGGTATTGTTCCAGCACTAGGAATATCACTTGGACATATGTCAAAGGTAAATAAGCAATATTTTCTCAAGTATAGTAATCTTCTGTAACATTGTGACTTGATTGAAAATAAGTTACTCTCAACACAGTCTCTACGAAAATTGATTCACGATATTAGGCTACAAATTTTTTTCGTTACTTACCGTGACCGTTTGGTGCCACGCTAGTGATCCTGCCTTTCACACCGATTGTCCTGGGTTCGAGTCCCGCAAGGCGCAAATGTTTGTGTAATGAATACGAGCATTTGTACCTGAGTCACGGATTTTTATACGTTTTTTATACATATTATATATCTATGTATCATATATGTATGTTTATCCATTACCCTAGAATCTATAGCACTAGCCTTATAGTACTTACATTAGGATAGGCTAATTGATGTGAATATAAGAAATATTATTATTATGAGCCATTGCGCACCTCCTAAAGAAGATGTTGTGATCTAAACTCTATGAGACCAAAAATCTAAAAAAAAACAGTGCACTTTACTGTCTCATAAGTGTTCTCCAAAAAATTTGATTTCAATACTTGGCTTCAAATTGTTAATCGATGTATTTTAAGTTTTACTTTTTAGTTATTCTTCAGTTATTTAATATAACATGTTACATGGAAATCGGGATGAACAACTTAAAATAAATTGTATAAAATGTTATAGTCCACCCTATAATCACTAATTTTGTTAGGAATAGAATCAGAATAATCATGATTTTCCCCCAAGGATATTTTTTCTGATAATTAATATTGTGCTTTAAGCACAAAGTGACGAATGATTTAATGTTATTCAAAAACTCTTTAGTAATGTACTCTTTGTAAATTAAATTGCACTGAAATATTGGACTATAGATCTTTCAGTAGAAGCTTGCTTTTAGCACCCACCGAGCTGTAGGTACTGAGCCCTCTTTAGGGGTCTATTCTCTCGTAGTAGTGCGGACATTAATAGCTTGATGATACTTTTGAAAGAGTATTAGCAATCCGTTTGACACGTTATTAATATTCCTCCTAACCCCTAACAAGCATTTGCTTCTGTTAAGAGTGGTGGAAATATATATTATTCAGTTTAATGTCCGTGGGTCCGCGTCTGTAGTACATCGACGAGTATCGAACTCGATGTGTTTGGGTTAGTGCTCATATCTTAACCGATGGGTTCGACCACCTGTATATTAATATTTTGTTGAATTGTTCCAAAAATACATTAAAATATTTAAATATCCGTTTATATTTCGAAAAAATATAACACATTGCTAATGCTTAACCGATAAAATGAATTGATTTGTATGCTGCGTAGAACGGACAACTTCTACGTTCTGCAATTTACTACATATATAAACCAATATAAAATCACGAATAACGTGGTTAATTTTAGGAGTAAGTTTATTAATACAATGGCTATTTATTCACTAGGAACCAGTAATTCTTTTTATTAAAGTAATAATGAAAGAAAAAATAATGTACACCAACACCCAAAGGCTCATAAAAGCTGATCGTAATAAGTAACATACTTTCTTTTTAACAGGTCTTAAGTATATAAAACAAAACAGTTTAATAACCATTTTTGACCGTTCATAGGCATCAGTTTTTAAGAAATCAACAAATAGAGCAACGTAACACACTTTCAAAAACAGAAATACAGCTAGTCCGTTCTTTTATTTTCTTTTCTCCTCCATCCCTTAAACCATGTAAGTAAAGAACGTCTCAAAGTATTTCTCAAAGAACAAATATGAGCCGGGTAATAACCGTTACCTTAAGCGTTAGAACAACTCGTAGCACCTACCTTCTACCTAGAAACTACCTAGAGCCGCACGTTCTGCTCATAAAGCCCGCGACTCGCTCGCTGGAAATTGCCCCCCAAAGTATCTCATCGTTTGGTTCGTATAGACTTAAATAAGTATATGGCATCTAACAGCTCTCACGAATATTCGATCCAATATTCTTTACTGAGCCTTCACACTTGTACAAGTGCTTCATCGTATCAAACAAATTCTTTAATGACGCAGACCCTGTTTTATGTTTTCAAATTGCTAGTGGTATCTACTCCATTCGGATTCATCCATGGAGTAGCCATTCGGATTACTAAAAAAAACTAAATTACAGATTCAGTCATTTCAATTTAGTAAAAAAGAAACTATCGGAAAATTTTGTCTGTGAAGTTATAACGAAAACATTTAATTTAAGTGATCACTTTGTTTTTTATCTTTAATTTCGAATCTGGTAAAGAAAACTTTTTTCACTGCCAGATTTTTATAATTATTCCGGATAAATTTTGTAACTTCATACATTAAGTATACAAGGTCTAAAATCACAAAAAAGTAATAAGTAAGTAACATAAAAAGAGGTTTATCAAAAGTAAGTCCTTATTACTCTTTTGTTTAATCATATTCTTAAAGTGAGTAAGATAAAACATTCTAATTTATTTTAAATTACGGGGCGATCGAAAGAATAAGTTTTAGACTAAATTTGCTTTGAGAACCTTATTTAATCTATAGTCTGTCTCAATCCAATTTAATGAAAATGTAAACAAAGACGCCATTTTTGCTTTTATTTAGTGATGTGGTAAAAGTTAAACCATTTATGATTCGATTAATCAATTGATTGCCTCGATTAGATTAATTGAACACTATTATGTTGGAGCTTCACGTTAGCGGAGTTTGTTTTTATTCCGAGTGTCGGATAATGGGCATGTGTTCTCAAGCCTCGAGAGATGGTGCTGTTCATCGCGGTTATAGAGAAATGAAATATCGAGCCGGATCACAATGTACAGTAAATGATAAAAATTATAAGAGAAATCATGGTGAACACTAAATTTATTGCCATATTAAATTACACTGGAAAGATTTTGTTTAAAGTCTAATTAAATTGATAAAAAATGATACGAGTACCTACACGGTATGATAACTGAATGTGAACTAGTTATATTGAATTATAATAATTACTATGAAATATTAACTGCGAGTCCGAAATGCTGACCATACTGAATGCACGGTCGTTTGCACCGTATTATACAATGTACACCATATTATGGCGATCCTGATTACACATATTGAGTATTAAAAATTATTTTTCGGTTTACCAATAACATGATTGATATGGCTCCAATAATTTCAGTCTGCCGCTGAGATATCAGAACTTTTCACGTCGGCGTTATTGAGGCTCTCAGCATATAAAATTTAGGACCGGTTTAAAAAAGGCAAGGTTTTGATATTAGCCGAGTGACGGGTACCCTGTATCTGACTAACGATATCCTGTATCTGACTTTGGACCCTGCGAAATCGCTTACTTACTAGAGCTTTACAATAAACTCGAAGTTCTCCTAAAATACTTAAAGCTTACTTACAATATAGGTGGAAATAAACTTTATGAAAATAAACTTTACACGAAGTAACGACATAAAAACAAAACAACATTTTTCCATTATCACAATAATAGCAGTATTATGCTTTTGTTGCATAATTGATTACTGTTTACAACAAATGGCAACTTTTTTCTGATGAATAAGTTTTGTCACTTGATGTTCACTAATTTGACGTCGCTGATTCTAAATAAAGCCTTATTTTATTGGTACCAACTCTTGTATACGAGTTACAGCTCTCTCTTAAAAATCCCTGTATTACGGTCTAAATTTACGAATAATTCATAAAATATTATGTAAGTTTTCTGATACATTTTCATAGTACATCGTCAAGAAGAATTCGTGTGGATAATTCGAATCATTTTTGTTACATTTGCGGAGAGTATATCTTCAAAGAAAACCGTTTGAATGTGACAGCGTGAGTAATTGAGGCTTACAAAAATTACTTTGGTCACCCATTGGAAATGAAAGATAAGCCTTGGATTCCATAAAAGGTATGCAAACGCGCGTCGAGTTTCTACGTTTGTGGACAAATAGGAATACGTAAGGAATACATTTAGATACGAAACAGCCATGATCTGGAATGAACCCGTGGACCACCACGATGACTATTATTTTTGTATGGTGAATATAATCGGCATTAATCGTAAAAATCGAGTCAAATGGGAATATCCTTGTAAACGATCGGCATATGGACGTTTATTGAGTCCTAAAATGTCACGTGAACCTCAAACTGATGCTTTACAAGTGTATTGAGCCTATGAATGTTGAGACGAAAACAGGGCTGTAGCTAGAGTCTAATTTGAGGTAGGGCAGCATTGGTTACAGGTAGGGCGGAAGTTGTAAATTTATCTTAATTGATCTGCCCTCTAAGCAAGGGCTCGTAAATCAAACACTATGTATATCACTGACCTCTAGGTCAAGCATTGGACTAGATTTCCAGAGGTTGCGGAGAAAAAATTTACAGCAACCAATGATACCACAGAAAGTTTCTGTGCGATCATTGGTTGCTGAGATATCGATAATCAAAGACAAAAGGATCCTTTTCCATTTGAAGACCGATATCTCGGCGAAAAGTGGACGTATCAAGGTGTATAAAAAAATAAATAAAAGCTAAATGAACAAAGTATCCGATCCTTATAGTGGTTAAGCATAAAAAAATATTTCCACGCTCGTAGACGAAAAAATAAAACTAAAAAAAAAATCTAAGGTTATTCAAAAACCACGGAGGGTACAAAATTTTAAAGTTCTAATTCAAAAACTAGACACTTGGAGCTACAATTAACTTTTTTTTTATTTGCTGTACGACCATTTCTCTCGAAGTTATGGCCTGTTGAAAATTGCCCAAAAGTTTGGATTTTTTTTATCCCTTAATTTTTTCTAGTAGTGCAGTATTTTTCTATTATGATAATTTATCTTATAAGGTCGCATTGAAATATGCATTAAATATAAAAAAAATATAAAACAATTTAATTCTACTAATTTATCTTAGTTTTTGGTATATTTAAGGTAGGGCATTGTGATTTCAAGGTAGGGCATTGCCCCACAATGCCCCCCCCCCTAGCTACGGCCTTGGACGAAAACTGAGATCAGGGATAGTGACTTTGATTGGGATTGAAGATGATTAAAACGACCTTAACAGAGATCTGAGATTATCATAGTCAGCTTTTGAAATTTAGACTAAAAAGAAGATTGAGAAAAATGCATGGAATGAGTTAGTTTGGCTTATTCAACTTTATTTGGTAAATAATAAATGTCCTGACTATTTTCGACACATCGACCAACTGATGAGCAACTTTTAAAGCATTGAATGTAATTTGAGCATCAAGTTACACTTTCTTCACAACTACTTCGACTATTTTCCCGCTAATCTTTAGGATCTTAGTGAAGAACAGGGCGAGCGATTTCACCAATACCTTCGTACGATTGAGGAACCTTACCAGGGCTACTGGAACGTACACATGAGGGCTGACTATTGTTGGTGCATACAGAACAGCTCTCTGCCTTCACCTTAAACAAAAAAAATCTAAAAAAAAAGTTTTTTTTAGTTTAATAAATACATAAGATGAGATATTTTTATAAAACAGGTTTTTTTGAATAAAAAGACCCATGCGTCATATTTTCAAACTTGTGCTGATACAAAAATTTCAGTCACAGATTTGTAATCTATAATCTAAGATCACAAATTTGTTGTTTGTCTGTCCGCTCTTTTTCCCGCTCTTTTTCCATTGCATCAATAACGTTACCATAGCAACGCGTTAACCGCAAGTAGTAGTAAAAATATTTAATAATAGAAAAAAATTAAAGAATTTTGTCCACCCGTGCGAAGCCGGGACGGGCCGCTAGTCGTCATCAAAAATTAGACTAATATCACGCAGTTCTGTTATACAGTGTTACAATACATTCAACAAGTATCTGTTTAAAATAAGTATAAAATATTCAATCATCGCTATGGTTATGAAAACAACAGGTTTGTTGTGGTGTCGATCAGGTGTGTCGTAAAACTTACCTACCATGATTGTAAGTAATTAGGTATGTACATAACTATGATCTTTAATTACGACAAATCAAATTCAAAATAATTTATTCAGTTTGGGTTGACGAAGTACAAACATTTACAATTTACAACTCAAGAAGACACACCATCGGTTTGTATATCGGACCTTATACTAAGAGAACAGACAGAAATAACAGAAGACAGAGATCTTCTGTTCTGCGCTCCCTCTGTCTTCTTCTTTGCGGCACATATTATGTAAAATAAAGAAAATGGTACGCAAGCACCAAAATAATATTTTGGCTTTTACTAATATATAAACGTATTGGATTTCAGCTCAACCTAGGAAGATTTGTGTACTTGTTAAGTATGTATACAAAAAAACGTGCCTAACAAAATGCCTTTTTTACAGTCACCATTCGACAATATGATGCAGTAATAATTCAGTCGCACAAAAAGCTACTTTTAAACTTAGTAGTTTAAAATTATTTTCTGTACGACAGAATTATAAATTTTATCACAACTTGAGAATTTCAGATAAAACTAACCGGGTAGCGTAAACACAAAAGCGACTACAACACAGACTATAGCTGCTCTGCATACAACAGCGTCCGTATAAATAAATAATTACAAAAACGACCGCACCACAGATATTTGAAACTATTCCGCAATCAGCTTTGACACTTTATTATAGAAAAAAACAACTTCCACACAGCTCTCACTCACTATGTAATACAGCTTAATACCCAATTCTATAAATCAATGAATTGCTAGATGGCAACTTTCTATACTCTTACTGTTTGCAGAAATCCATTCATTTCCTCATAAAATCAAATGCTACTGCACCTCAAACTAGTTTGATGCAGCAAGGTTTGGTCGGACTGTAATATCTCAAAATCACTTGTAAAATAATACAGCACACACTATGGGTGTCTGTATTCCACCCGCCTTTTATTTACGCAATCCCATATTAGCTGAGCTTTTGTCATTTAATAAAAATTAATTAGACTATTTATAACTTCTTTATATTCTTTATAAATAAATATATATATTTACAGAGAGCATTAAAAGCGCAATATTTCCGTGTCCTTACCTTTTCATGTATCATTATACATTGAGACAACATAAATTAAAAAAATATAAAATAAAAATTACTCGTATAAATACTCCAGAAGGCTCAGTGTATCTTTTTAAATTTGCAAACGTTACTGTGACGTTTGAGTTCAGATTTAAAATAAAGACCATTATATTAAAACCTATCGTACAAATATCAACTGAAGTTGCAGATGAGTACAGTTTTAAATAATTTCCGTTACATTGTATTCTAATACTAGCGACCCGCCCCGGCTTCGCACGGATGCAATGCTCTACTATATTATGCAAGTATTATACATATAAACCTTCCTCTTGATTTACTCTATCTATTAAAAAAACCGCACCAAAATCCGTTGCGTAGTTTTTAATAATTTAAGCATACATAGGGATATAGGGACAGAGAAAGCGACTTTGTTTTATACTATGTAGTGATTTAAATACAATTAAAAGACAAAGAATTGCTAATATGCTAGACAAGTTTTATCTCTCAGTTCTTCAAATAGTGGCAAAATTTATGCTTTAGTACAGCCAAAGTTAAACTTGGTCACTTTCTCAAATAGTTTCTGTGCAAGGAAGTGTGACAGTATAGTACATTATGTATTTTCCACTAGTAAATCTTAAAAGTACACAACAACTCTACACTAGTTTGTAGCATTGAAGGATTTCGTAGCTTTAACTGACTGCAACTGTTCTATTTTTCATTTTATTTTAATTTTACCTGTTACCACTAGCGTGTATTCGTGATGCACGCCATATAACATCACAGATATATCACAGAATTCCCTTCGATTGAAATATTACAGTCGCTTCTCCATATATCTATGTACATAATACCTATATTATATCTATGAAACGAAACTTGCTAGTCTAAATTCAGTTTTTTATATCAATTATATAAAAAACTGTTTTTTTACAATTTCAAAATTTATTTTTTAATTCAATTTTCTACTTTTACTTTTTATAACAAACTTACGAAATATTAATGAACTACCTTTACAATTTGTTAAAACGTAAATAATACACTCGTTAACAAAGGCATAGAGTTCATGGCCCTGTTTCTATTTTCCTTGTAAAATCAATATTTTATAAGAGCTGTTTATTGTAATAGTTTTTTTTTCTAATACGTGTTTAATAAGAGAGAAAACAGCCCTTGCCGAGTGTCTTGCCAGTTTTTTTCAGAGTTCTCCTTACTTAGCCGTAGTTACGCATTAAAAATGCATCGTAAATGCTCAGATTAAATAAAAATCATTTTATTCTCATCATTTATATTATCTGCAAAAAGTTGTTACAACGGGTTCCAATTTTTGTATGTAACATAGTATATTAACACAACAGTATGCATCGTAAAGTCCCTAATTTAATTAACATTTCACCAAAACCAATAATAACGCTTCCGAAAATATAAATCGTTTTGATTTAAAATATCTGTTTCATAGCATTCCACGTGACTGCTTTTATTAATAGGAGTATTATACTTTTCCATAAAAAAAAAACATATTTTTCGTGCTGCCAATGCCATGCCATGATTTCAAGTCAAAGCGAAAGTTGCAATAGGTAGATATTTACATTTGATTGTTTATGCAATAAAGCAAAAAGAGAAAACTTAGAAAAAAAATAATACCATGTATAATATTAAGGGCTAGTTTACAAACAAAGCGCATCTAGAAGTACCGCGAGGCTTATCTGCGTATTGCAGCCGTGTTAAACAAGCCGCCTGCTTTGAAACTCCCAATAACAAAGTATGCTCAACATTGCAAAGCTGGTACGTTATTATAGTCCAATTTATAGCACTATATCTCAAAAATTTCAAAAAGCTACTGTTTTGTGTGAAAAGATCTATATTTTTTGTGGAAAATATATTTATGTTATTATATTGAATACTATATAATACTGCTTTAAATTTAAACCAGGTTACTTTAGATCAAATACAATAAAATGTAAAATAATAAAAGGCACTTTTCGTAAATTTCGCCTTACGTTTGCTTTTGCGTCCCGGTAGTAAAACAATGCGTAATCTATAATCTAAGATCACAAATTTGTCGTTTGTCTATCCGCTCTTTATCCATTGCATATGCTTTACCATAGCAACGCGTTTACCGCAAGTAGATCGTCTACCGGACGCTAGATGGCGCTGACGGAAAAATATTTAATAATAGAAAAAAATTAAAGAATTATGTCCACCCGTGCGAAGCCGGGACGGGCCGCTAGTATAATTCAAATAATTATTAATAAGTATTAGTAGCAACGCATTTGTACAGCGATTGTCACTGACGCTCTCGCGGCCTGAACTCTTTTCATATATAATTGTATAATATGCATGTAATTAAGACATCATAGCCAACGAACTTCACCATTTACATATGAAACTAATAAAATATATTTTGCAAATACTCTAATCGAATTATTCTTGTGGGGTATTTAAACAATAAATGAGAAGAAAACTGTATAATTGACTAGCTCATTTGGCACAATCAAATACGTCATTCACATACACGTACTGAACATGTGTGTCACAAGGTTATCATCACAAATCACAAATCGTTTTCCGCCATCGCCTCGCCATCCGTGATGGCATCATTAATAATCTTAAGTCATCACAATAAGGACACCTCAAATTATCTTACGTATCTTGGTATGTAATTAAAAATCAGTGATATTTTTAAACTGGTCAGAGGTTATACCATTTCGAATTTCAAAAACCTTCTCCAAATAACTTTTAACCAATAACTCGATTTGGCTAAAGTTTTAAGTTTAATTTTGGTACTTATTTTCATAGTATTAAGGTCCATTTGTAAGTCATTCTTCAAATATTCGCCATCGGCGTAATTTATATGGGCTTTTTGAATTTAAGGTATTAAGAAAGAAATTAACCTTTTACCGATAATCCCCTCATTTTAATCGGCTGACTGGAAAGCTCAATGCCAATGAAACCGCGACGTACTCAATCGAACATCTTGTCAAGTCTTGTCAAATTTAATGTTACTCTACATTAAAGTAAATCTCTTTCAGGCCGAAAAATAATAAATTGTCTATTTAACAGTACCGAAAAAAAGTTTTATTCTTATATACGAGTATGTTATATTGAAGAGAAGTCATGTTTCTACAACTTAAGACCTTTTTTCCAAAAATTAATTATCAACCCGCCAAGGCCGTAGCTAAGGGGGGGCATTGTGGGGCAATGCCCTACCTTGAAATCACAATGCCCTACCTTAAAAATACCAAAAACTAAGATAAATTAGTTTAATTAAATTGTTTTATAATTTTTATATATTTTATGCATTTTTCAATGCGATCTTATAAGATAAATTATCATAATAGAAAAATACTACACTACTGGAAAAAATTAAGGGATCAAAAAAATCCAAATTTTTGGGCAATTTTCAACAGGCCGTAACTTCGAAAGAAATGGTCGTACAGGAAATAAAAAAAAATAAATTGTAGCTCCAAGTGTCTAGTTTTTGAATAAGAACTTTAAAATGATGTATCCTCCGCGGTTTTTGAGTAATCTTAGAAAAACCAGCAACAAAAAATTTTAAATTTTTTTTTAGTTTTATTTTATTGTCTACGGGCGAGGAAATTTTTTTTTTTGGGGAACCACTATAAGGATCGGATACTTTGTTCATTTAGCTTTTATTTATTTTTTATACACCATGATACGTCCAGTTCTCGCCGAGATATCGGTCTTCAAATGGAAAAGGATCCTTTTGTCTTTGATTTATCGATATCTCAGCAACCAATGATCGCACAGAAAGTTAAAGGTGGGTTTCAAGAACTTGAATGAATTCTCTTTAACGACTAGCCATTGCTTTTCCGAAAAAAAATGTTTTATTTTTGTCACATGTATTTGAAAATGCAACAAAATAAGGGCTATTGCTGATTTTTTGGAAAATCAAGCGCTGGATCGAAAATATTGAGGAAACCACTAATATTAAGTGTAACTTTTACAGTTCAATATGTCCACAAAAACCCTACATAGAACGAATTTAATCCAGCCAGCCGTTTTTTTGTTTCATTTGATCGAATTTATTAAAAAATTAAAGAATCGCGTTTTTTGCTCTGAAAAGGTCATAATTTTTAAAAATGAGAAAAGAAAATGTTTTTCCTAGCTTTTTCCAGATTTTAGTTCCAGAAAGTGCTTAAATTTTAGTGACGAAAGGTTGTCGTCGAACATCTCTAATAATGGCCCGATCATCGCGGGCATTAGTAACTCGATGGCAACCTTATCCGGAGCGACGATTGTATTGGTTCGTCTCTTGGTATCTGGCATAAGCTAGACGTACGACGGATTGACTTACACCCATCCGGACGGCAACTGGATGTTGACTGTAACCTTCGTCAATAAGAGTCACGAACCGAGCAACTTCTACCTCCGATAAATGTTGTCTAACCATGATTGAAAATAGAAAAATTTTCAATTTTAACCAAAAAAAAATAAAAAATAAATCTTCAAGCCCAAAGGGATTAATTTGGAAAAAACTGTTAAGAATTATTTTTTAAGGATTTGCTAGGAAAATCGTATGAAAAAGATTGAAATTCGATTGGGGATATTAACTTTTTTTTAATTTAATTAAAAGGAAATCAGTAGAATCAAGGAATGCAGCGGCGGAAACGCGTTAAAAATGATCGGGCGATAGTTTCTTGAATTTCCTTAACTTTCTGAAACAAATGTGGAAAAAGCTCGGAAAAACATATTTTTTTTATTTTTGAAAATTATAAGCTTTTCAGAGCAAAAAAACGTGATACGTAAATTTTTTCAAAAATTCGATCAAGTGAAACAGAAAAACGGCTGGCTGGATTAATTTAGTTCTTTGTAGGGTTTTTGTGGACATATTGAACTGTAAAAGGCACACTTAACATTAGCGGTTTCCTTAATATTTTTGATCCAGCGCTTGATTTTCCAAAAAAATCACCAACAGTCACACCAATTTTGTTGCATTTTCAAATTCATGTGACAAAAATAAAACATTTTTTTTTCAGAAAAACAATGGCTAGTCGTTAAAGAGAATGCATTCAAGTTCTTGAAACCCATCTTTAACTTTCTGTGCGATCATTGATTGCTGAGATATCGATAATCAAAGACAAAAGGATGCTTTTCCATTTGAAGACCGATATCTCGTCGAGAAGTGGACGTATCAAGGTGTATAAAAAAATAAATTAAAGCTAAATAAACAAAGTGTCTGATCCTTATAGTGGGTAAGCAAAGCAATTTTTTTTACGCCCGTAGATTAAAAATCAAAACAAAAAAAATTGTAATTTTTTTTGTTGCTGGTTTTTCTAAGATTACTCAAAAACCGCGGAGGATACAACATTTTAAAGTTCTAATCCAAAAACTAGACACTTGGAGCTACAATTTATTTTTTTTTATTTCCTGTACGACCATTTCTCTCGAAGTTACGGCCTGTTGAAAATTGCCCAAAAATTTGTATTTTTTTTTTATCCTTTAATCCTTTTTCCAGTAGTGTAAAAAAATTGACTTGGGTCACAAGTGAATTCTCAGGTGGGAATCGAACCCGCTACCTTTGGAAATCCGCTCCAATGCTTGACCTAGAGGTCAGTGATATACATAGTGTTTGATTTAGGAGCCCGTGCTTCGAGGACAGATCAATTCTGATAAATTTACTACTTCCGCCCTACCTGTAACCAATGCTGCCCTACCTCAAATTAGACTCTAGCTACGGCCCTGCAACCCGCACCAACAAAATGGTAATTATTGTTAAGCTACCGCAATATCGCTGCCCTCGCGTTAGTACATGACCGGTGATCTCTCCCTAGAGTCTGCGTCTTTAATTAAAGACTCAACGCCATAAAAGTCGGCAGGGTTATTTTGTTATATTCGGTACGTGTCATGTATAGCTTTAGGTTTTTGAGGTTTCTTCGTAGAAAGTGTTATTGTACAGTTTAATCGTTCTGATTTCTCAGCGATCTACTTTATTTAATTATATTTTAATAATGGCTATTTTTAAGTGCTGGCTTAATGTTTTTTGCTTATTACAGCCTAACATCAATAAAAATAATTAAAAACATTAAATAAAGTAAAATAAAAATAAGAGAAAAAATAATGAAAGTGGAGCAGTAATGGACATTACCTGGGACGTTTGAGTCAATAACTAGCTAGATTACGGACTAAACCCAAATTACTAGATTTTATTATATAAATAATTTTGTTTATTCTGTATCCCTATTAATAATTACTTTTCCACAATTCAAAACATGACTTATCTATATTCACAACTGAATTTTTAAAATATCACAAACAATATTTATGCTATGATGATTTCTTTATTGCTTTAAGCACTAAATGCCTGTTAGATCAGTTATGCTAGCAATTACCATATTAAACAGGAGCGGACTTGAAATATTTACTTTTATTCAAATAAAATGTAAATATTTCTAATCGCAGTGGAGTTGAAGGATGTTTGCCAATGTTGTACATACTGAACACGTATGAAACGAAATATTTGTTGCGAAAGCTGGCAGGTAACTTCGTAAAGTGAATTTTGTATTCAAAGCAAAACTGCACTTACCTCAAAAGCACATACGGACTGCACTTTATGTGATTTTATATTTCATATAAATGTTTCTGCACTAATATTATTTCAGTTGCAAAACTATATGTTTCAAAATGGGCTAGATCTAGGTAATAATAGGTAAAAAAAGGTTCTCAGTAAATTTAAAGTAGTTACTTTAAATTTTCGGGTATATTTTTGTTGTAAATAAATGTTGCAATTTTGACTGTGCATTGAAACATAAAACATGTACAAACGAAAACATTAACAAAGAAAATTAGCATATGAAAATATATCTAGCATCTTATAGGATATTATTATATTTTTAAATCTCAGTACAATCTCTATTATTAAAAATCACCTATAATCGGATAATATGAATTCGCAAAATTCAGTTGTGGGCAGAAACTAAATCTTATTGAGCCCATGATTCGACAGAGTGAGTGACATACTTCTTAGATTGCTGGATAGCTCTAGGTCACAATTGACCGATACAGCACCGTCGGGTTTTAGGGCTGCGAAATCCTTGGCCGGACGTCATGCTGAGGACGTCATTTCCCCTGAGGGTGTCTGCCAACCAACAATGATTCACTACGGCGCTTCAGTCGGCGAGAGCATGGAAAGTAAAGCTAAGCACATACGTGTTTTTAACGCGCCGTTTACGCGCTTTTGTGTCAATACAAAAGCGATACTCACGCGAGTTAAACGCAGCTTGTCTTTGAATTTATGTATGTGTTCAAACATAAATTCGCTTGAATCGGTATCTGTATTGATATTCTATCAATGCAAACGCATTGGACATACTAAAAAATTCTTTGTGGAATAAAAAGAAACGCGGAGCCGACGCGCATCTGACGCTCCTTTCTAAAACGCGCGTCGATATCGCGTTCAAAAAAGCAGTGTGCATAGGCGCTAAGCTTTATTTATAGTAAACTTATTTTTCATGTCACAGTTTGTGTACCTTAATAGCCATTTTAGACTAGATATAGAAGCATCTAGTCTAAAATATATCCATATTGTGTATAAATCAAACTCCATCAATATTTAACTAAGCATAATATTTTTTTTGTCAATACTGTTAAAATAATCTATAACATATTTTAAGGAATAAGATATCCATCTCAACGTAAATTTACTGCATTAAAACCGGCATTAAATGTTTTTTTTCTAATAAGTAACATTAAATAATTTATTTTCCTTTTTTGCACCCCCTTTTTAAAAAATGACCATTACGCTAATAATATGTCTGGACAGGAGCATACACTTTCCTTATAAGGACACCGCAAATATATTGGGTCCAATACGGATTGGTGCATGTGAACGACTACAGATGGAAATGGGATCAGTTGTTTAACGTATTTTCTGAAGCACGAAGGAGGAGCATAAGACGTTTTGGCCAAACATCCGATAGTCAGTTATGGAAAATTACTTTACCGTCACAATCATCGATCGACCGATCAATCCATCTCCATCAAAAAACTAAATATTTTTTCAAAATTGATAGAAATGTACCTATTTGTTATCTCTATTTTGATAAATATTTCTTTAGTTGGTCTCCTATGATATGAGAACAGTTGTTAAACAATGTGTTCAAATTCATAAAAACTCTGAGACGATGCAAGTTTTATCAACAGTTGTGATTGAACGCGTAACAATTAGCATACCCTTTGTTATCTTATCCACTAGGATACATTGTTATATTAAGGTTATATCATCATCAGGAAACATCCTAATTTCAATAGAGACGAAGGTTGGAGCGTTCCATCTGCTTGGGACCCCATAATTGATAAATTAATACCTACAAAAACACACATCAAGACATGATGATGTAGTTAGCTCTTTTTGCAAATAATTAAACAGTAAGATGGAGGTCGGTCCCCCTGCCCGAGTTTCTTTCGCCAGTTCTTCTCGGAAGGCCCTCCCAATTTCCGAACTGGTAGTAGACTCAGTAGTATACAATGTAATCGTAGTGAGAATTAATTAAAGAACTAAATAATGTTTTAAAATAAATTAAAAAAACTGGTTGGTTGCCTGTAAAGTCGGTATACGGGCGAAAGTTTTACGTGACAACGACTTTGAGTGGTAAAATAATTTTAATGTGAATATTCATTCGTATAGTAGGAAGAAGGATGAAATAATAGTAACAATTTAAAACATTTATTTATACAAAGAATTATATTTAAAACATTAATTTATAGGCACGCGTCCCTTCCACTTTTTATGTCTGTCTCTCTCGCTCTTAGGCGGGCTAACCATGCCCGAGTGGAAGGGACGCGTGCCTCTCACTCGCTCTCATTGTAAGCGCATAACGTGAGCGGACCGTAACGCAGTTTCTTGAAGTGTCACCCGGCAAACCAATTTATAAGACGTTGTCACGTCAACAATTTGATTTATATAAAATAATTTAATAATTAGGAACGTGCCCGATTAAAATATTGTGAAGGTAGTAGAAAATACATGACAACCATCATCTTAGTCATCCTGTGATCACGGCTCCTGTAAAGGAGTCGAAACGTCAGGATTAAATATAAAATAAAATAAAACATGCGCAAAAATCCGTAAAAAAGTGTTTTATTCTGATGTATATTTCATCATCAATTCATCCCTATACATAATCTTTCATACAACTGTTGGGTACAAACTGTTTTGTAACAGCCTGTGAGTGAGAATATGAGCCTTTCAGGCGATAAACATTAAATAAAGACTAATATTCTAATAATTTTTTTGTTTATGAGTTAGACCCTGAAAACATAACACAACACTGTTGTGTACCGGTAAACAAACCTAGACCGCACCATATGTACGGCGATAACTCAAAGTAATTACGTACGAACTACTCAATTTCCCGTTCAAGCCAACTTAACTCGCCCTAGCAGCACTATTACGGCTCCGCCATGACTGCGACTTCGAGCGACCTGACCAGCGTAGTGTAACACGCGATAAGCGCAGAAAAATACGTTGGTTGATTAAATGTCATTATTAATTCGACGATTTTCTTAATGCGTGTACAATTAACAAAAAAATTAAGAAAATCAATTAGTTAAAATCAATACTTTTCGAGGCAAACATTTTGTAATGTATGTCAAATTGTGAAAGTTTCCTGTTAGGTGTATAGCAGCAAATCTACATATAATCTGAGATCACAGTGGTTTGTGTGTTTGTCTGTCCGCTCTTTTTCCATTGTATCAATAACGTTACCATAGCAACGCGTTAACCGCAAGTAGTTCGTCTACCGGACGCTAGATGGCGCTAACGGAAAAATATTTAATAATAGAAAAAAATTAAAGGATTTTGTCCACCCGTGCGAAGCCGGGACGGACCGCTAGTTGATACTTAAAATCAGTGTTTAGAATTGTTTCTATATCCGTCTAAGATCACCGCTCACCGCCCTGCTTATCGCTTAAGATACATGTTGTGATCAGGCTGTTATTCGTTTTATTCTTATTCCGCACCGCCAACTAATCCTAGTTTTAATGGCCCGAGGCGGAGGGGGATTGTATGGCGTTTAAGAATCTAGTTTGGCCACTGCCCCGGCCACCTACATAAAACTTTTAAAACTCTGAAACTGCCGCACCTGAAATATCGTAATAATTCCGCACGACGACGCTATTGTAACTATCGAAATCCCATTTGAAGATGTCGGCTTTAAAAACGGTATTTTTTCCCAGCATAGTATTTTTTTTAAACAACAATAATTTGCACGTAGTTTCTAAATGATAGACAAATTATTTAAGTCAGTCACAATGATAAAAAATATGTTTATACGTGTATCAATACAACTTGTTAAACTTGCACACATCACACACAGCGTTATAACACAATAATTATGTATAATAATATAATTATATATTATTAAAATATAGTACAGAAGATCAAAATTCAGAGGAGATATTATATTTTGTTTATTGTGATCCAGCTGAAAAATTTCAATTTGTGACAGTTTCAACTTCTTAGACGCTTTCCTTATTCGCTCCTATTATTGTCGTATCATAGTTGTAGAGTTACAATTTTATAAAATGGCTCACTTTACTCCACTCATCGGTCTTTAAGCAGATATTACAATAGTGATTTAGAAGTTACCCAATGATTTCCCTTGTCCGTTGTAAAGGTACCTTAGGATTTGTTTTTCTCTTTATTTCTCGGTAAATATCTCTGATACAACCTTCTTTAAATTGTCCCTTACCCTACGGAAAAACCTTGCCCAGAGAGAATTATAATGTAATTATATATTCTGTAGGCATTTTGTGTAACAGATCCGAATTTATTTATTTAATTCCTTTAGTAAGTACATATCGGTGCGTTTCGCAATCAAAGGAATAAGTTTCATTCTAGGTTAACATCGTCATATCTGAAACAATTTTCTTCATCGCTTTTTCAGGTTTGATCTTAGTTCCAAGAAATGCGAGATCAAATTTCTTAAATAAAGAACGTCAATACCAAAATATGCCAAGTACTTCGATACTGAAGTTAAATATTCTATAGCGTTTAACAATATCGCTAATATGCTTCTAATTCCATCAAAATTGCGAGCAACATTGTCGTCCCCGAATTTAATGAACGACAGATATCTAAGCCATCGCTATTGTCTCCTAACATTTAAGAGAACTAGTTACACCAAAAATACGTTCAGAATGTCAGTTAGAAAATATGAAACGAAAAAACAATAAATGAATAAAACAAAATCGCTGATTTGATTATGCGTGTCGGTTTGTACTCTTAAATTACGGAAAAAATTTCATACGATTTTGACTTCTACTCGAAGGATAAAAGCGTAACAGAATGAGCCATTACGTTAGTAAAATCTAAACCGACTCAAACTAGTGTGCTTACAAGATATTCCAACCAAGTGTCAACATTAAATATCTAGATTTTTTTAATAATTAGTAAATAATAATATAGCCACATGTAATGCTTACAATGTTAATTAGTTTTTAATGGTTAATAATATGTTTAACAGTGTGTTACATGTAATAGCTATAATAATGTAATATTATAGCTATTACATGTAACAGAATGAAAATTACCTTACTGCACTAAAATTAATGCAATAAACTAATAATTCAAAATATTAATCATTTTTGAATTTTACGTCTTTTAAAGTATTAAATGTTTCGAATTATACAGTAACCTTTAATTCAATTACAATTTAATACTCTGGAGTATGTTTAAACGTAATTTAAAAAAATATCTAAATATTTTTTATCAAACACTATATTATGACAATACTTTGTGTGTTTGTTTCCATACTAGCAACGCGTGGCCGAGATTTACCAGCAACGCGTGGTCGGGTTAGCATGTTATTTTAATGGTGCAGCCGTAGTTCTGTATTTGTAGTATAATTTAGATCTGTCAAAGTGGGTATGGACCTGATATATTAGTACAATAAATCAAGTCTTCACCCGTTAAAGCGTTTATCTTGACATTCAAAATGGCGGTCAAAAAGACAAGAATCCACAATCCAAAATAAAGATACAGAATGGTAAGAAAACTACACAAACACAGATATAGGGCAGCACTCATGACACCTTAGTAAATTTCTGCCCAACCCACCATTATCCAGCCCAAATATTTATGTGGAACATAAGAAAATAGGCAAGATGCGGCCTCTAACATGACTTTTCGAAATCGCCCGCCTCGACCCCAACCAATGCAAGCACTACTAGTCACTGCGCCTATCAGTCTATTAAGTAATCTGGTAAGAGATAATAGCAATAGTAAATTTATTTATTCCAACACCTTTTTTTTTCTAATGGTTAAGTGATCTGCTCTCATAATAAGTTGCCCTGTTCAAAACATTTGTCTTATTCAATAACAGAAGTTCAGATTAAGCAACATTAAAAATGGTTTAATACTTTTAATGGTTTAATAATTTGTTTTCATACAAATAAAAATTAACAATGCGTTAAGCACAATATTAATATTCCCATTAACCCTTCTTTTATCCGTGCTAAAGGCTTGTGTTACGCTGCTGTCATTTCAACTGATGAGCTACGAGCGAATTTTACTAATCTTAATAATCAACTAGCTTCGCACGGGTGGACAAAATTTCTTTAATTTTTTTCTATTATAAAATATTTTTCCGTTAGTGCCATCTAGCGTCCGGTAGACGAACTACTTGCGGTTAACGCGTTGCTGCTGACCCGGCCACGCGTTGTTGTGTCTCAGTTATAGATGTCGCTGTACCGAAATGAATCGCGCTAACGTTTCGGTTCTACGACTACACATATAGCTAACCGTTCTTAGCCTCCTTGAATGTTATTCTTAAGCACTATAATTACGCATGTACAATGGAAAAAGAACAAGAGCGGACAGACAAACACACAAACCACTGTGATCTTAGATTATAGATTTAGCTTTCAGTGACTTAGTATAATTAGCTGTAGGTATATGGCAGGGATATGATAAAAGTATATAATGTTATTACAATTGGTCGAATAGGGATGGTCCAGCTTTGCAGTTAAGGCGTATGGCCCCAGGAACTTTAGATGCCAACTCAGGAATTACTCGGAATACCGAGTACTTAATAGGTAAGTTAAGTTACATTTCAAACCATATCACATCCGAATTTAATACATCGTTGTTGTATTTGTAACATCTTTAACACAAGTATTAGGCGCAGTTAGCTCAGTGATTGCAACGGTAACATATTTTATGTTCTTTTCTCACATTACAGGTAATTCGGCAAGTAGGTAATATAATTTGTACTAAGTTTACCATTAGCTACGTTTTCTAAAACGAGCTGGTTAATATTACTACGCTTTTACTTTTTTAAATAAATTAAATTTCAAAAAAGGAACTCAAATATCCCAACGCATTCACGCGCTTTAGTAGTTCACAAATTTATATGAGTACTATTTATTTATTTGTAGCTTCCTCGAATCAACTGGGATCGTTAAGTCAGTTAATCTAGACAGCTCAGTGACCTATTTTGCAACACTTATCTATACAGAGCAAATTCAATGCCGTAGGTAAACACACAACGAAAGGTGTGGCAGTCGCTTAATGTTATAAGTTTAAAATCTTTACTAAGAAATAGAATCATAAATACCTATCTAAAAAAACGCTTGGTGCAATGGTAGAGATCTTGTCTTTAACACTAACGGTCTTGGGTTGGCAAGAGGTAGATGTTTGTATGATTAATACGAGCATTTGTAACTTAGTCAATGAGAGGCAGACCCCTCAGTTTTCGTTGTTATTAAGTCGTATTTTAGTACAGACGTGCATGCATTAATAGTGTGTGTGAGAGTGTGTTTGAGCATGCGCTCTTGATTGCGTGTGTGTGCTTGATTTTTGTGTATGCTGTACAAACAATCATTTTTTAAGTTATTCAAATGTATCATAATCCAATGACTCTAGCCATCTTAGCAAGAATTTCTTAAAAAATCTGGAACGGTAATGGTAGTTGTTACTATCTAGGAGTAGAAGTTTATGGCAAAGGCGCGACGCAATATTTTTGAAGTGTTTTTTTGCAACCTATGATGTGTCATTATTTTTGGTGATTCGTTTATTTAGTTTTATCATTTATGTATACTGCATCCGACTCTAAATCTAGTATCGTTATTAGTTTTCAATGCCTCGACACTCATTCACATTTACATCAATCAGAATATTTTTTATTTTCCGGAAATATTTTGTATTCAAGGTTCTATGGCGTTTATTTACTCAGCAAACGACGTCAAAATTGCAAAATTCCGCTCTGTCAGGGGCGCATGCCGCGCTCGCTAAGCTTCAAAATCAATTTGGAGTTGTTTACAGGGGAGCTTCTACCAAACAGACTTTCACTATATTTAGCTACATAGTCTAGATCAGTGGTTCTCAAAGTAAATTTTATCATATATGTACGGATTTTTCGTATAACCCATTTTTCTTAAGTCACAAACTAAACAAAACATTTTATGTTATGAATGATAGGTTATATGAGTTCCAAATAGCACAGACAATATTTTACTTGTAACAATCTCTCTTTAAAGTTATCTTACTAAAATGTCTTAGCATCAAAAATAATGATATCGATCCTTGATTAAAAATCTATTTATGATTTTTTTTTATCTCGTAAAATAAAGTTATTTATAAAGAAATACTTAAATACTTCAAATCTACATTTTATACGATCTCTTTTTCTTCTCTTTCAGCTTCTATTTTAAGAAACGGTTCATGCTGCTAAAATACTTTTCTACGTGACTACATAACTGCATCTTATGCTTATAATAAGGCATTTTATTGAAATTATTTTCTGCTAAAATGTTCACCGAAGCATAGCGTTAAACCCAAACCTATAATTTAAATATTACTTTCTTAACTCTTATTTTTGTATTTTTTTTTTCTAATTTTATTTGGTTTTCGTTTTTATCATTTCTTATCATGTAAATTATTTATTTTTTCATCAAATAGAGTTAATTTGACCTTTAAATTCATATAGTTATCGTGATAACTATATATAACGACAACTGATCAAAGGTCATTTTGTCAGTTTCAGAAAAAGGTAAGCTTAGCTGCTTAAGGACAAAAACCCATGATTCAACATAATGATACATAGCTAGTCGAGGTATCGGTAATCGGTAATCGAGGTATCGGATTCGACCTCCAGACGGGTCAATAAAGTGAATAAACCATTTTACATTGGCGCGAATCTGGGTGTTGTGGTTCCGTTATATTAATTAATTTATAGTGGCAAGGAACTATCACAACCAGATACGGTCCCCACCCAAATTACTCCGGAAAATCACTTGTTTTCTGCTATTTCAGCAGCCAGTTACTATTCGTAAGTACAATGAGGTTCATTCCTCCATAGAGAAGCAGTCAAGACATTAATAGGCTGATATTGAGGATTATATATATATTGAGGATAAAGAAATATGATAATGAATAATGTCGCGAACCATTCAATTTGAAATTCGTTTGAGGAAGTGCAAAAACGTATCTAAAATACATTGTCGTGAAGGGACAAAATATAAAGGTTAGAAAAAGTAAAGACGGAAGATCAGGGTAAAGTACAGTTAATCTATTTACAAAATAATAAAAGAACAAAAAAATTGGAGGTAAGAAGAGTGAGGGCGAGTATGAGTAGTGTACAGTGAAAATGTGAGTAGGTGGTTGTGGGTCGTCGGCGATCTTCTATATAGGTGGCTTGAGGCCCGGGGCTTTAGGGCCCAGAGGCGGTGACACCGTCGGATGAAGGGTGGCGCTGCCGGTAGACAGGTGGCGGGGCAGACGTCGGCCGGAGCTGCTGATAGACGGGCAGCGCTGCTGGTAGGTCGGGAGGCGTGACAGGTAGGTTGGGCGGCGCTGCTGGTGGACGGCCTGCACCGATTTACTGCCGGCGCTGCTGGTAGACGGGCGGCGCTGCTGGTGGGTCGGGCAGCGTAGCAGGTAGGTAGAGCGGCGCTGCTGATGGATGGCCTGCACCGCTGGTGGTCAGGCAACGTTAGTGGTAGAGAGTGGCTAAGTTAAGTGTAGGTTCTTGAGCCAAAAGTTTGCCTAACGGCGTTGAGGACTTTTCTTGAGTCCCGGGGCAGCCGGCCCCGGGACAAGGCCTTTGAGAATTTTGAAGAGCTCGGTAGCGAGCTATAGATGTTACCGTGGCAACTTTTGCCGAAGAACTGCATGACTTGGCAGGTCAGCTCGGTCTTTTATAGGCCCAGAGCCATTTAAATTTAGATTGTCTTCGAGAAGACATAAAAAGAATAAAATCTGGTTTTCTTTGGAGGTTGAATACCATAAATGAAAGATCGTGTCATGGGTAGCCATGGCAACGGAGAAAAACTTATATGTCAAAAAATTAAATAAATACATTTTTATTAATAAAATGGAAAAATAATAACGGAATAGATTAAACAAAAAGACAGGTTAAAATAACAAGCAATGCCGGTAAGTGTGTAGCATTCTGAATAGAAGTTTTGAGTGGTTGCGAAGCTCTATATGAAAATTCAGTGTTTCTTTTCAGCAATGAAGAAATTATTGAGTAAAATATTTTTGTATATATATATATATATATATATATATATATATATATATATATATTTACAGAGATTAAAACGTTTACAAATGACGATGCAAAATGGAATGATAAAATATACAATTCAACGAATGTTATGAATGAAAATCGGAGATTATACAGGTACATATTAGTATACATTACAACATACATTGAAAAAGACTTTTAAAAAAAGCAATGATTGTTCTCTTTGAGTTAAGGAGATTGAAATCTACAATATTCATTTCGGAAAGTGGTAGCTGCTTTTCGTACTGTCCCAGGAATACCGAGAAATCGTGCACTTATTTTGCTAAAATTTTTCTACTATACCTACATCTCCTGGGGGTTGTTGTATAGTCGCTACAAGATATTACCCTTGATTATTAATAAAAAAAAAACAAATCTTTTCTTAACATTTCATATTACTGCTTTAACACTGTTGAAATTCGTTACACTGCTGGATTCGAATCCTAGTGATAAACAATTTTATTATATTTAAATTTTTATACGTTTTATAATTCCCTATCCAAGATTAAGTATAAATAAAGTTAATTACATACCATTGAAAGATCGTTTCTTTTTGTTTGTCTTTGTCGATTTGCTCTTCTGTTTATTTTAAAATTTAATAGAGGATATCGATATAGTTTTCTTTCGCAAGTATAATGATCCAAAAGAAGGTTAATGCATAATTATATCTCCTAAGATAAAAAAGTTAATTGCCTGATCTTCATATCAGAATAGACGGCAACATTCTGACACACCGAGATAACTAGTTTATGGCGGCCATGTTTCTAATTATCGGTTCTGTTACTGGCATTGCTTATGACACCTATTGGTTTGTCACACAAGACGGACTCGCTTACTAGAACTATTTGCTTGCCTCGATGATACTACACAACACAATAACTAATAGTACGAAATAGCCACTTTCACTCATAGAGACAAAAATTACCAAACTCTTTGAGTAAATAGAACTTGCTTTTAAAGCTATTCTAGAAGCACGATGACTGACGCAATCTGTGGAGATTCTCGTCACGACAATCAATCAATAAGTAAATCAAATTTAATATTATATTTTCTTTTTTAATTTAATATTGTCTACGTATTCAATGCAATACCGTTATCTACACTCATCAGCAAATCGTTATACTTTTTACATACTTTTTATTCAAATAAAAGTTAACATCAACTTTATGCAGATGTTGAAAAGCTCATTAGCGCATTCGGCTTGACAATGCAAAGGTCAATCCACTTTCGCAAAGGTCTGTTATCAGATGGGTAACTTAAATCTTATCTCGAGTTCCTCCGTGCTTCGATAGCCGTTTGTCAAAACATACCAAAGTCGAATAAAACAGAGCAGAGCACAGCGGGGCAAAGCAAAACAAACCAAAGCACCAAAACAAAATATCTTTGTGTAATTTCTATTTATAGAGGTGTAGGAAGATGAAGATTTTTTTATGTTTGAAAGTATTTGTAAAATCGTCTAAGAAATAATATTTTATTTTACCTTATCCCGGATAAAGTTATTGTTGTTTCGCCTGGCGCTCAGATTTGAATCTAGGGTTGAGAAAGTTAAGCCTTGTTTTAAGTTTTTTAGGATTACCTAAAGACTTCATTTATTTTTTCAGAGTAAGCAAACCTCTGACTTGAGTTAAGATTTACAGGTCCTTAAAACATAACCGTAATAAAGCAGGAAACTCTTCTTATAAACTATAATATTTACAGGAGTTTATGTCTTTTTAATAAACTTAAGGGATTGCTATTTCAATAAAACAAAAATTTAAGAAACATTTTTGTTTCACTTTTCACACACTTCAGATGAAACTAATGAACTTAATTTTATCAAGACTGGTTTATTACATTTGAACCTCGACTCTTTCCTTTTAACTCGACTTTAACTTTCATTTGATTCCAGTCTTATCAATTACAAAAAGACTAGAGCTTTTTTAAGTCAAGGCTAGTAAAATGAGTTAAGCCTTGTCAAAGGGCCTCGAAAAACTCGAGTTCATTTTTAAAACTAGTCACGTCCTTAGATGAACTCAATCCACTTAGCTGAAAGCTTTTATTTAACCGATCGACTACTGCCCCCTTAAATATAGTTAAAGTTTAAAGCTCTATTTAACATCTTTAGTTAATTATCTATTAAATAACTGATGACCACAAGTAAAATAATCATTAACTAATTTTTTTTTACTAACCAAACAAACTAACCAAACACCAATAATTTGTTAATGCATTAAGTTGTTCTTCATCAATGAGTACACTGTAAGTAACAAAAAAAATATAAGATACATCAATATGGTACTATGAATTTAAATAATAAGAATAATAATTTACACAATATGTTTAAATATTATATAGCATCTACCCAACTAGTTAATAATATCTTGTTAACATTGCAATAAGAGTAAAACGAGACGGTACATATTAAATACATAAAAACAGTTGGGAGGTCATACTCGCAATACTGTTATGATTTAGCATCGCATGGAACGCGAATAACGTACGCGTCGTAAAGGAATTATGAAATTCATGAGATTGCGACGCGACCTACTTCATGTATTAATTTAGAAATGTTAGCAGATAAAAGAATTTCGGATTATTAATATTTAGCTCTGACCTTTTTTTGTATAATATTTTTGTAAGATTATATAGAAATATGCTGTAATTTCTCAAATACTAATAATTCTATAAATTCACGACCGTTTGGTGCAACGGTAGTGACCCTGCCTTTCGCACCGACGGTCCCGGGTTCAAATCCCGGAAGGGGCGAATGTTTGTATGACGAATACGAGCATTTGTACCTAAGTCATGGGTGTTTTTATATATTTCTATGAATATTACATATCTATGTAACATATATGTATGTCTATCCGTTAACCTAGTATCCATAACACAAGCCTTTACAGTGCTTACTTTGGGCTAGGCTAATTGGTGTGAATGTAAGAAATATTTATTTATTATTTATTTATTTATTATTCACTCCCGCTTTACTTCTGTGTATATTGTCCGTGTCTATCGATTTACAATTTCAGTATTAAATTAGAAAATTTATTCTGGCGATGGCGCGGTAGTTATCGCGTTCGGCTTACGACTGCGCAAGTTACGTAACCTTTTCAAGATGTCATCGGAAATATAATCAAAATATATTATGTCGAGCTTGTTCCTGCCTTATGTTCAAGATCACAGCTGCACCGCAGTCCTTTTTTCATTCATCTCAGCCGAAAGACGCCTACTGCTGGATGGAAAACACCCTAAACATGGAGTGTTGCCGTAATCTGCAGGTTTTTAATATGGAAATTGCCGGAAATCGCTGGCGTCCATTTTTTTCTACAGTCTTTGGCACAATAAGTCCAATTTCCTACGGCTGATGATAATGAAAAATATTACTGACAACCGTGATAAAACATCGTTTTTCGAGGGCTGATCCAAAAGTAATGATAATGAATATTAAACAACATGATTATAGTTAATTTTTATTTTATTTTTCTACATAGTCTCCTAACAAGTTAATACATTTAGTTCATCTTTTTTCTAAACCTAAAATTCCCTTTGAAAAAAAATATTTTTCTTGACTTTTCAAAGAAGCCTCTACAGCGGCCATCGCTTCGCCGAGATAGTTCAAAGAGATAGAAGTCGTTGGGAGCTAGATCTGGCGAATAGGGAGGGTGTTCGACCAATTCAAATCCCATTTCTTGAATAGCAGCTATCACAACTGCAGCTTTGTGAGCAGCTTGCCACGTCTTTTTTCTTTGATGGCCTCCCGCAATCTTCTTATTTGGTTTGCATAGTAAAAGACTGTAATAGTGGCTCCCTCTTCCAAATATTCCACCATTATTATTCCTTCTGCGTCCCAAAAAACGGAGGCCATAAGCTTTCCCGCCGAACTTGACGCTTTAATTTTTTTCTGCGTCGGTGAGGAGGCTCGTTTCCAAGTCATTGACTGCTGTTTCGTTTCAGGATCGAAATGTTATATCCAGGTCTCGTCCATGGTCACAAAACGTGACAAAAAACTGGTTGGTTGCCTGTAAAGTCGGTATACGGGCGAAAGTTTTACGTGACAACGACTTTGAGTGGTAAAATAATTTTAATGTGAATATTCATTCGTATAGTAGGAAGAAGGATGAAATAATAGTAACAATTTAAAACATTTATTTATACAAAGAATTATATTTAAAACATTAATTTATAGGCACGCGTCCCTTCCACTTTTTATGTCTGTCTCTCTCGCTCTTAGGCGGGCTAACCATGCCCGAGTGGAAGGGACGCGTGCCTCTCACTCGCTCTCATTGTAAGCGCATATATAGTTGAGTGGGAGAGAGACGCAAGGCATTCGGCGGGCCTCTCTCTCGTTCGGTGACTCATCGTAACGTTACCGAGCGTTACACTTTTTCATAAGTGACTCCCAGCCGCAACCTAATTTAAGACGTTGTCACGTCAAAAAATTTCCTGGTCAAGTTGGAACTTTTCAAGATTAGCCCTCGAAATGTCAATTCGTTTTTTCTTTTGTTCGTCGGTTAACATTCCCGGTACCCAACGCGCTGACACCTTTTTTAGTTTGCGAAGATTCTTTGGATACTGCCATATGAGATCCCTGTGCCATCAGCTACGTGCCTGATGGTCACTCTTCGATCTGCCAACAAAATATTTTCGACCTTTTTCACTTTATCCTCAGTGAGGGACGTGGATGGGCGTCCTTCGCGAGGTTCGTCTTCTGTGGATGTTCTGCCCAACTTACACTCCTTGGTCCAGCGTGCAACTATGGAATACGGAGAAGCAGAGTCCCCCAATGTTTCCACCATGTCGCTGTGTATGTCTTTGGTAGACATTTTTTTCAAGAGGTACTTGATGACGGCTCTAATTTCTTTTTTCTCCATTTTGATGTTCTCTCTCCGACAGCTAGTATTCAAATGAATGTAGCTCCCGAAAATCATGGCCTATTGATATGATTTTTCTAGCCTGAACTAGTGGGTGGTATAGCAGTATATACCGCGGGTCGCGGTGATACTGCGCTGCCGCAATACAGTTGTTATAACTAGTGCGGAGGGTAGTTGTCACAGCACACCTGTTACATACCACCACTAACCACTTGAAATTGTGATTTTTGTTTTTTAATTATGTAACAGTACCTTTATGTTTTGTCAGAAATAAAGTTATTATTATTATTATTATTATTATTATACCTATATATATTGGATTTTTGTGTGCACTGGAAATAACCGATTATCATTTCTTTTGAATCACCCCTCGTAGTTTAAAAAAATATATTAATTATAAATCTTCCAAATTGAAATCATACCTTATCTGATAATTTTACTTCTTTACTGATAGTTATAAAAGTATACTTACCTACTTTTTATATACTGGCATTGTTTAAGTACTACCCCAGTAAATAATAAGAAATAAAATAATTTTATTCTAGAACTATTTGACCATAATCAAACATTGCCAAGACTCCATAATCATTATTTCTAGCTAGGTTTTCAATTTATCTGGGAATCAATTCCAATTCCAGGGGACAAAGCCCTCTTCGACCAGTGAAGCCGGAACCACTCGATCCGAAACCAATAAGGCCACCCGGGTGAAGAGAGGCAAATAACGCAGAGGAATAAAAACACACATTTGGTATTATTATTATAATAATAGCGATTTATATATGACATTAAATAAATAATACTAGTGGTGACGCAGTAGTCGAAATTTGACCGCAATTTATTAATATTTAAGTATAAACAGTATCCAAGTTCTTTTGTTAAAGACCATTAGCAAGGCTACACGGTTAATTTATCTTTTAAAATATAATAATTTTATTTCAAATATATAAAAAAATACTGAAATACAACTTTTTATACACTATTTTATAAATTTAAGCGTCTGAGATAACTATAACAAAAGATGAATTCTATATGCGATTTTTTTTTTACTTTTTCTGGACTGAAAGTTCATTTGAAATGTTAATTCAATTTAAGCTTTAGGTAAAAGCGCTACGATTGTGAAATTGGCAAATTTGGCATTCAGTAAAACCATTTATCTCTTTTCAGTTTTGCCACAGACTTTAACCATAAGCAAATACACACACGAGCACAAAAAACATATTTTGCATAATATTTCATAACGGACTGGCCAGTTATGTAACCTTTTTATTTAGAACCTTAAGTTCTAAATTAGAAAGGTACTAGAAAATTTCGACGGATGTTCACATGGCTCGGTAGCTCAATTGGAAAAGCATTGGACCGGACTTCCAAAGGTTGAGGGTTCGATTCCCGCCTAAGATCTCGCCTGAGCCTTCTTCCTTCCTCGGGAGATCATTGATGTAAATAAGGAAGAGGACACGTCCAAAGACGAACCCCTGAGGAATAGACTCCTGCACCGGCCAGGCCCTCGACTTGACACATGTAATCGTTTTTGAGCTTTGATCTATATTTCCTATTTCGACGTACTGTGATTGCTGACAAAGCATACCATTTATGAGCTACACCATAAATACCAGTATCATAAAGTTTATTTAGAAGAAAGACATATTTAATTCTTTCGTATGTTTTCGTCATATCAAATAAAATTCCTATTGCGTTTTTCTGATCATTTAGTATTCAAAACTTCATTAATTGGAGCGGAGTGAGCGAAGCTTCCATGGATCAGCTTCAATGGCTCAATGTCTGTTACGCCATAACTTCCCGAGTTCTTAATCGATTTTAATATTTTTTTGTGTGGAATCGAATCAACAGGTTTAGGACCAGATTGTGACGGAGCCCGAATTTTGAAATTCGCAAAAATTCCTTTTTTTTAGGTATTACGCTCCGCTCCAATATCTATGGTGCTAGCGTAGCTTTATGCTTAGCAACTGCATCGCCTAGTTGAGCGAAGCTCTCTTTTAGGCAACTCACAAATTTCGCGTGTCTCCCTCCTGCTACTTAACGGTTCAACCGATTCGAACAAATTTTGGCATGAACATACATGATTATAACCTGACGGACATAGGCTAAGTAAAAAAAAATATAGACCATACCATAGAGGAATAATCACGGAAAGAAAAATTCAAAAGCTGATCACAGCCAAACCGCTGAGACTACATTGATGAAATTTGGCGCCAAAACTCACATCGTGGTCGTGACTAAAGTGCAAAAACAGTTTTTAAATCGGACATACCATAGAGATTCCTCTATGGTATGTCACCCTTCAAAAATCTAATTGCTTCGCTCAGTATTTGCAAACAACAGCATGTATTGCAGACCTAGTATATTTATGTGGTCAGAGATGTTGAATGGTTTTCCTAAAACATTTTTGGGTGTCATCGAAATAAGTTTCACAAAAAGAGTTTAATCGTTTGAACATAGCTCTTTCGAATATTTTCGAAATTACAAGTGCAATGGATCGGTAATTATTGTAGTCCGTTTTTGCGTTTTTTATGTTTTGACTTTACAATAGCAATTTTAAGTTAGTAAGGGAATACTCCATCAGAAAAGGATTTGTAAATAATTAAAGTTCACGCCGGAACTTGTTCTTTGGTATATATTGTCATTAACACGAACGGTAGCTCGTCAACACCGCAACTAGATTTTCCCACGTTTTCTTTGGTCGCTTTCTTGTCTGTTTGCTTGTCTGTCGTCTTGTCTATCCGGTTGGAATCTTTTATCTCAATTTTGAGGTACTTCCCGACCACCTAGCGAGTTGAAACTTTCAGGGTAGCTCAGAACCCGATGACAATGCACGCTTAAACAACTTTCGACTTTCTAGGTGCACTTTCAGGTCTACTTTCGGCAACTTTCACTTTTGTAGGGGGCTTATCCGATTGTTGCGTAACACATGGTTACTTCGTTGAGTTAATAATTAAAAAGAATAAAATAATACTAGTTTTAAAAATCTTCATCGCGCATCTTTACAAATACTCTCAACATCTATGCATATCATACATTTCATTACATCTCCATAAGAAACACGCGCCCCCACGATTTGAGTGGCCCCTCGCTTGGCCCCGCCGGGTTATTTTATTAATTTTTGGTCACTGAAAAACGTGGTATTTTAAGATTTTTAAATTTTGTTTTAACTGTCGCACCAATGACATAACCTCTCGTTCATCCACTGGACTTAAGAACATCGAGTGCAGGGAGGGGCGCATGACAGGACGGCCGCGCGGCGCGTGCACACTACCCTCCGCCCTGCTCCCGACTGATGCGAACAGCTCGTTAAAAACATTAGATACCTCCTTTGGGTTTGATACCAGTTTGTTAATTAGTTTGTTAAAAACTAATATAGTAAAACTGATATACTAAGATAGTAAAATGTATAATCGTTAAGTATAAGGCAAATTACAGCAAGTTAGAAGTTGTCACAATTAAGAACTCATTTAACCCTGTACTATAATTTTCTGTCGTAACATTCAGTATTACTTTGATTTACAGCAAGAACTCATTAACTGTCTTGTTTGATCGCATCGAAATTCTCAATCGAACTATAAGCGGCACAATCAAAATACATTCTGCCTCCAACAGTGATCTCTATCACGCCACCCGCTGAGAGAACAGAAGCAATTTACTAAAGTACCTCACCCGCTGATCCAGGATTTGCGAGGGATCTAACGACTAATATAATCAAAACTTAATTGACGATATTGAGGTATCGATTCCTGAAATGTTATGGCAACTATTTAAAATGGAATGTCCTTAACCCGTTGCTTTGGTTAATTTTCACATGTTTCTCAAAGCGATTACTAAGAGTTATCCTTACTAATATTATAAATCGGAAAGTGAGTTTATTTGTTTGTTTGTTTGTTTGTTTGTTCCGCTTTCACGCCGTAACTACTGAATCGATTGCTTTGAAATTTTGCAGACGTAAAGATAAAAGTCCGGATTAAATAATAGGGTACTTTTTATCCTGGAAAAAAATTGATATTCCCGAGGAAAAACAAAAATATTGTTTGCTTGATGGATGGATTGTAGATGGCGCTGTGTGTCGTTTAAAACAAAGTAAAATTTTGCAAACGAATATAAACATGTAAATTTAGAAGCTAAATGATACGATAATGAATCCCCGAAAATGAGGAATTCCCGAGGGATGACGTACAATTCGTTTTATCGTCTAAACTGTTTTTTTTACATCTACTTATATGTTGCAAACGAATATGAACATGTAAATTTTGAAGCTAAATGATTCACTAAATGACTCATTCCTCGGATTCCGATTATTCCAACAGACCTCCCATTACAATTTAAAAGACTACAATTTCCTATAAGGGTTTCATTTGCAATGACCATTAATAAAGCACAAGGCCAAACTCTAAGGGTTGCTGGAGTACACATGGAAAAACATTGTTTTTCGTATGGTCAGCTCTATGTAGCGTGTTCCCGGGTTTCCAGTGCCCAAAATCTGTATGTTTTTGCTCCACAAGGGAAAACATATAATATAGTGTACCATTCAGTTTTGGTTTAACAACTAATTGTATCCAGCGTTACATCGCGCTTCTTAGATTTTCCGTGGGAATGAGAAGTTTTCTTATAGTTGTGCTTTATACCGCAATATAACCGAATTCCACGCGGGCGAAGCCGCGGGCGGAAAGCTAGTATTCCATAAACCGAAACTTGCTGATTTTGGTATATATTTGCAATTGAACGATGACCATGACTTATTTGACAATTTGTAATAATAATGATTCCTAGGTTTGTCAAAAGTCCAAAAGAGATAAATTATTATAATAGAAAAATACTAGAAAAAATCGACTCGGGTCACAAGTGAAATCTCAGGCGGGAAATCTCCCGCCTGAGATTTATTTATTGAGAGTATTTTTCTGAGAGTATTTTTCTATTATAATAATTTATCTTATAAGATCGCATTAAAAATGCATAAAATATATAAAAATTATAAAACTCCAAAAGAGATGTAACATTGATAGCTTAATGGAGAAATATTTATCCTAATATTCGAATATAGCTCACTGATAGACCACTTATGTGTACAATATTTTATATGCTCCTGTTAATATGTAATTTGTATTTACGTATTTGTGGGTATTAAATCAAAATAACTTTATTACATAGGCCCTAGAGGGCACTTAAAATCGTCAATTTTACAAAATTAATGAAACATGAAAAATATTCTACTCAAATCAAGATAACCCGGGCGCTAGTGGTAAGTACATCTGCGGAGTTGATGCCGCGCATGTAATCGCCACGAGCGACCCGATTCCGAATGTAGGGACAGAAATAAGAAGAATCGGGCAAAAACTCATGTGCCAAAACGCTTTTAAAATCGCCAAAATTCTTTGTAAATTGTGAATATTACAAAACGAGTCAGAGAACGTGCAATTGTATGTGCGTACACGCGACTTGCATTGACAATTACTCTACATTCTGACATTTTTCAAATAATTATAATTTAAGTGTTAACGCAATCACGATAATTTTGTTTACATGTTGAAAAATAAAGAGAACTGTATAGTGTCATCACATAATATGTTAAAACTGTATTATCAGAAATGTTTATAAATATCTGATTATAACACTATTTTGTAAATCATAACTTTGAATGCTTACAAATTGTATTTGAATATATTTCTAGGTAATAATGCAACGAACCTTTCAATTTACGAAAACAAAATCATAATAGCATATACTGTCGGTGTTTACGAGGTACCCAGCTGTCACGGTGAAACCTAATATTTAGTACAACAGGAAAACTCACTCCTATATTACGAGATCCATAATTTTATGAAAAATACGCCTGCTGTCGCCGTCTTTGATTGGATCTCTGGTGATTTGTTTGGCGTAGAATTTATTTCACAAAGAAGTAACCACGAACGTGACTGACATAGAAATTTGTTCTAGGAATTTTTATTTCTCCCTTGAACTGGTTTGTTTGTCTTGACATTTTTTACCGGGAATTAGAAACACGCCTTTGTTTAATAACTTCGTCAATTGCAGGATATTATTTTGTGACGAAAATATAAGTTTTCTGAGCAAAAAAAAATACTTTTAATTCAGATGATATTTTAGATACGACCACTGTGGATGATTGGCTTGCATACACGTTTTCATGGTAACGGCACTGCGAGGTCCCGGGTTCGATGGGTTTCGGATGTGTGTTATACTTTGTCCAATGTAGGGTGATACTTTTGACAGTTGACACCTATGTAGAGGGTATAAAGTTGCTATTGCAATGTCAAGCCAAACATAAGAAAACAAACACAACCTTAGTACGTAGCAATAAGGAAGTGACACCTGTCAAAAGTATCATCCTACATTGGACAAAGTAGTGTTATGATAACGTTATTGTATTTGAATTCCATAAAACAAGTGCTTTAGCTACTTAAGTTGAGTTTAGAACAATGTAAGTGATGTCAAAAAATTATTTATGTATTATTATTAAATAGATTCTAGGATTGGGTCACTGACACTGTTTTAAAGTATAGTAGATACTATTTGAGAAGGTAGGAAGGTAGACTAGGCGTAGTTCCTAGCGGATTCGATGATTACAGAGGCAAAGCAACTTTCGCAAGAGGCAGTCATGAGATGGGTATAAAAAAACCCTACCTCCTCCGTGTTTCACGTATCATATAATATTGTATCTTATAATAATCGAATTATTCCTCACATTCAAACCTACCTCAAAGTAAGAACTATAAATGTTATGAATACTAACAGGTTGGCAACTAAGTAATTGCGGATTTCACTCATAGATGGCTTTAGTTGAATTTTAAGGTTTGCTGACGTAATCGAAATGTCAAACACATTTTGTTATTTGATAGTTGGTACTTCAATTGTCATTCAGTAAAAAATTTTTTTTGATCGGTTATGTAGTTTTAGTTTGGCGTCTGTTGAAAAATGGAAAATCAAAACGAACATTTTCGTCATATTTTGCTTTTTTATTTCCTGATAAGAAAAAACGCATCGCAAGCTCACAAAAAGTTATGTGCTGTTTATGGTGACGAAGCTTTAAAAGAACGGCAGTGTCAAAATTGGTTTGCCAAATTTCGATCTGGTGATTTTTCACTCAAAGATGAAAAACGCTCTGGTCGTCCAGTTGAAGTTGATGATGACCAAATCAAAGCAATAATCGATTCGGATCGTCACAGTACAACACGTGAGATTGCAGAGAAGCTTCATGTATCACATACATGCATTGAAAACCGCTTAAAACAACTTTGCTATGTACGAAAACTCGATATATGGGTTCCTCTTGTACTGAAAGAAAATCATTTAACACAACGCATTAAAATCTACGATTTCTTAAAGAAACGCAATGAAAATGATCCATTTTTAAAACGATTGATAACTGGTGATAAAAAATTGGGTTGTTTACAACAATGTCAATCGGAAAAGATCGTGGAGCAAGCCAGGTGAACCAGCTCAAACAACGTCAAAAGCTGATATTCATCAAAAGAAAGTTATGTTATCAGTTTGGTGGGATTACAAAGGAATTGTCTACTTTGAACTTTTACCACCAAACCGAACGATCAATTCAGATGTCTACATTGAACAATTAACAAAATTGAACAATGCAGTCGAAGAAAAGCAGCCCGAATTGACAAATCGAAAAGGTGTTGTATTCCATCATGACAATGCAAGGCCACACACATCTTTGGTCACTCGGCAAAAAAATGATTGGAGCTTGGTTGGGATGTTTTACCACATCCACCATATAGCCCTGACCTTGCACCAGCTGATTACTTTTTATTTCGATCTTTGCAAAACTCCTTGAATGATAAAAATTTCAATAATGATGATGATGTCAAATCGTACCTGGTGCATTTTTTTGCCGATAAAAACCAGAAGTTTTATGAACGTGGAATTATGATGCTGCCTGAAAGATGGCAAAAGGTCATTGCTCAAAATGGGCAATACATTACAGAATAAAGTTATTTCTTTCCATGAAAAAATTGACATTTATTTTCTAAAAAAAATCCGCAATTACTTAGCTGCCAACCCTATATATTCTACTATAATATGCTATAAGACAGACAGACAGTATGCATATACGATTCATAGATAAGTTGTATTTATAAAAATATATATAAAAATACCCATGACTTAGATACAAATGTTCGTTTTCATCACACAAACATCTGCCCCTTCCGGGACTCGAACCCAGTACCATCGATGCGAGCTAATCAGAATTGATACCGTTGCACCAAACGGCAGTTCTAGGGGAGACCGGGCCACAATTAACAACAATTGCATTTTTAGTTGTACCTCCGAAATGATTAAACATTTAAACATATTTTTTTCGCCACATGATGCTGTAACTATTTAGGTAACATGTTTTTAACTTAAATCGTAAATTAAACAACAAACAAAACAAACAGCAAGTAACAGCTTTCTTTCTCGCAACAAAGTCGTTTGTTAATTTTTACCCCGTGGCTAGAATTAACAACTCAGGGGTAAGTATTAACATTCTGTGACATCAACTAATACAAAAGATAAAAAATAAATGTATAACGTTACTTTCCATTAATGAAAGTGCAATTAATATGGATGTGTATGCAGCACATTTTCTTGTATAATATTACAAATTACAATATGTCTAAACATGAACAAAAACTAATAATCCCTTAACTGTTATATTATAAACCTTAGTTAGGTTGACAAGGGTAATCAGCTATCGCTGTGATCTCACTCTGCCTTCGCATTAACTTAACTCTTTGCATCTTTGCGCAGAAACCCGAACTAAATGTAAGTATACTTTAACACATACTCTGCCATAGTTTCTTTGTTGGTTATTAAAGATTAAACGAGTTTTCTAGTAACTCTTTGCTCTTGATGCACCCGCTTTACTTTTTTATCACACACAAGGGTAAACCGTAGCAGAACTTAAATTATTTTGCTACATCTCTATAATCTCTACTTTTCTCTTTTTATACGTTATTATTGTTTATATGTATTACGTCACAAAATGTGACAAGAAACGAGTTGTTAATACGAGCGCCCATATCTGGGGTAGGTTCTAACATGCAAATACTAATCCCGCCGATCTGTTAATTTTAGCCCCAAAGGTACATTTTTTGGAAAAAAAAAAAAATTGGAAGTTAGTAAATACAGCTACGTAGCATTATTAAGTATGAAATATTAATTAAAACGCCGTATACTTTGAGTTTGAATCAAATTTTGTAAAGTTAAAAATGCTAACGAAACTCCCGTCAAAATCGGACCGTTATTTCATTATTACAAACAGACACTCCAATTTTATTTATATGTTTAGATTAATGCACTTAACTGCTGGGTTTTTTTTAAATAAATTTTTACTTGAAATAATTCAACTTGTCCCTGGTGTCAGATAAGATTCTATCTCGCTATCCGAGCGAGCGCTGTTCTAATTAAGCTACCGCGACCTTCACAGACCCGTTGACATCTTCCATATGCTTCTTATGCTGACGACAGAGCATTCTCTTTATGTTCTACATGAAATAACATTAAGGCATTTACTATTTTTTTATTTCCCTTACCGACACTTCTCATATACCATCGCCAAACCTTCACCGCCAATATCGGAGCAATAAATGTCTTAGCTCGCAGTACGTTGCTTTTAAGATGTAATTTGCCAAAGGAAATATTTTACGACAGCTAGACGTGACGTGAGGCAATCAATATTATACACTTAGAAACAAAATGTAATGTAGAAGATAAGAAATTAAATATAATTCATAAGATAAGAATTGATAAAAAATATTTAATATCTACACTAATATTATATAGAGGAAAGATTTGTATTTTGTATTTTTGTATGTTTGCAATGAATAAACTCTAAAACTACTAAGCCGATTTCAAAAATTCTTTCACCATTGGAAAGCTACATTCACGCTAGGCTTAATATTTAATGCTAGAAAAAAATTAAAGAATTTTGTCCACCCGTACGAAGCCGGGACGGGCCGCTAGTTGTTAATAAGTATGTAATAACTACCTTTAATTTATTTTTCAATATATATAGTTCAATGTCAATTGATAAAATCTGATATTTTATAAAATAGGTTGATATAAAACAAATATAACCCTATTTATTGACTATTTTTGAATAACTGATGTAATATAAACAAATATGTATATAACACAAATACACACAAATAGATAATGGATAATCAAACAATACAAGATGGTTATAATTGGAGCGGAGCGAGCGAAGCTCCCATGGATCAGCTTCAATGGCGCCATGTCTGTTACACCATAACTTCCCGAGTTCTTAACCGTTTTTTTTATTTTTTGGATGGAATTGAATCAACAGGTTTAGGACCAGATGGTGACGGAGCTCGAATTTTAAAATTCGCAAAAAATGTTATCGAACCATTTTTTTTTTCATTTTTAGGTATTAAGCTCCGCTAAAATATATGGTGCTAGCGTAGCTTTATGCTTAGCGACTGCATCGCCTAGTTTAAAATACTTTTAGTCAAGAAAACTGTAGTCTGTTACATAAGTAACCGTAGAATCAAAACCTGTTTTGTGTAACGTTAAGAAAGTAAAAAAGAACTACTATTTATTAAAAAGGGTTTAGCGAAGTAAAACACATATATATCTACCATTTTCCGGATTGCACTAGGTCGCACCCTCAAAGCATCGTCTATAAAACATGGTAATTGAACAACTTCTATGGACAGTGATACGCGGGGAATGACAAGACTGTTACTACTAATGCTCCTTAGTCAGGCGATTCCCCACTTTCTGGTTACTTAGTAACATTCATGTCAAATGGTTTTCACTTCACTTTTATCACTCTATGTGGACACTGAAAACGGAAGTCTATGTTTTCTCTCTATCAATGCGTTTACTGGTCATCAAATGTAAGTTGGCATTTGGCGAATAAATGATCCACATTTTTATAGAAATTTAAAGACTTCGGTAGTAGTAGTTAGAGTATATAATTATTATTATACAACTACAAAAAACAGTAAAACTTGTGATATTTTATTGTGAACAGTGGACGTAACATAACACAAGAAGGTTGATAGCTTTTGTTTTAATTTTTTAGTTTTGTATTGTTTATATCTTTGCCACCCGACCGGTTAACCACATGTATTTGAAGACGGTTCTCTCGATAGATTATTATTACAACATACGAGTATATGAAAGAAAGATAAAAAGTCGTATATCGAACTCTTAAGAATGTGTAAGTTGGCTGTGATGCAGTGTCAAGTCCTATTATACCGCAATTAACCTTTAATAAGTTTAGTATAGACGCTAACGCTCCCCTATTCCATATATCCCTACTGATGGTATGGATGAATGGATAATTTATATTAATTTTGTGGGGTCATTTTATTGTGGTTTATAGGAAGCAAATCCCGATCACTAGCATATACTGGTAACAAGAGAAATACGATTGGGAAAAGATTCAAATGTTGATTTAATCACAGTATTAATTATATATCACATGTACATCAAATAATGTCTATATAATGCTATAACTTTCTTGTTTTAGAATACGCATAGCTTAAGCTTTTATTTTATTTTTTTGACGTATCGTTACTGAAATATTACAATTCCACGGATGGTAAATACAAGGAGTGTTGAGTGATTAATCTGTCAATGTTCGCTTCGTGTCGACGAACGCCTCCTTGGCTACACATAGCATTGTATTGACAAATCACACGACCTACAAAAAGATATTTTACTGTGCAAAAAGAAAAATATATTATGGTTATGGAACAGAAATAAGAATATCATTTTGATATTACTATCGTATGGAATTATGTGTGGTCTCAGTAAAATAAATACTTAATTATTGTAATGGAAAAATTCTTAGATTAAAAAAGAGTACTCACGAGTGAAATCTCAGGCGGGAATTGAACCTGCAACCTTTGGAAGTCCGATCCAATACTCTCCCGAGCATTAGAGCTCTTTTTATTTAAGATAACATTGAAAAACTATAAACAAAAAAATATAAAAAAATAAGTACTGTTTGCGGATAATTATATTAGGCACATATGAAATTGATGTTTTTTGTTCTAAACACATCGATTAGAAATATATCCTCTTTGTTTAAGAATTCCAAATTTAAATTTATAAATCAATTTAGCCGGTACATTTGAGTTTCGAAAACAGTCATTCATTTGTTATTTTCTGGTTAGTTTTTCTTTTAGTCGCTCATATCGCAAAATGAAAAACATGACATATCGCTATATTTACAAGTACGAATTCTACCGTGGCACTAGTGCTGCAGAAAAAGCTTGAAAGATTAACGATGTGTGTGGCAGTGGTGTCGCAGGAGAAAATACAGTATTTTGTTGGTTCCAACGTTTCCGTTTTGGAAAATTGGAACTTCAGAACAAGCCCCTTGGACGGTCGGAGACCAAAGTGGATAATAAAAAATTAAACGTTATTGTGGAAGCGAATTCAACGCAAACCACATTGGAGTTTTAATCTACTTGAAGCAAATCGTGAAAGTAAAAAAGCTTAAAAGGTGGATACCTCATGAAATGAGTTAATCAACCCAGTTAACACGCGTCCCTGCATTACATTGCTCAACCGACACAATAATGAAGGGAGTTTAAATCAGATCACTACATGTGATGAAAAGTGGATCTTATACGATAATCGGAAGAGCTCGTCGCAATGGCTGATCCCTGCAGAACCAGCCAAATCCTGCCCCAAGCAAAAGAGTTACTTGTGAGTGTTTAGTGGACTAGTGCCGGTGTCGTTCACTACATGTTTCTAAAATCTGGCCAAACAATTACGGGCAGATATCTTTTTACAGCAACTGCAAACCATGATGGAAGAATTAGCTGCTAAATAACCGAAGCTGGTCAATCGCTCTTGGTCAGTGCTGCTTCTGCGGCCGCTAAACTAGAAGAATTGCAATTGGAATGTCTGCGGCATCCACTGTACTCCCCAGACCATGCTCCAACAGATTTCACATTATTTCCGTAATTAGGATCTCTTCTTACAAGAAAAAAATCAACTCCGATGTGGCAGACCAAACTGCCTCTAGAGAGTTTATTTATTCTCGCCTCATGTGGTTTTTGATGATGGCAAAAGAAAATATATAACAATGGTGCATACTATGATTAATGAAAAAAATAAAAAGAAGCGTTTTTTTCCTCCCATACATAACGCCAATTTCATATGTAAGTATGGCATTTGGATTCCTTTTCAGGAACCGTATTCACAGCATGGCTAAAATAGTGTATTCTTACAGTCCAATTTTTTATCCTTACCTCAAATTTATGTAAATAATGTAAAATAATTAGAATTTTATTCTATTTTGGATTGTATTATAATTATCGTTGTAAGTCTCTAAGTTTCTACAATCTATTGAGTCTACGTCGGAAATTAATTACCTCTTCCGAAGAGAACAAGTGAAAACTTGCAAAATTCTTAATAATACTGAGGCGAACACGTGAGTTTAATGTTTTTGAATTATATAAGTTTTAACAGTCAGGAACGTGCCTAAATATTGTGAAGATAGTAGAATATATGACAACTATTGCCTTAGTCATCCTGTGATCACAACTCCCGTAAAGAAATTGAAACATCAGAGGCTCATCATCAGGCTATTGTCTTTCAGAGTCGGTCTCCACCGTAAACTGGTGGGCGTAGGCTTCGTCATTACAATTTGACCCTATTAGTGACACGCCGTAAACAACAGGACCTTTTTTCCTTCATAAAATTGTAACTCTATCTTTGATTTGTCAAGATTAACTTACCTGCTTAAATTTAACGCCAGAATTCTCTCTCATGACCGCAAGATATTTGTATTAATAAGCAATAAAAAATAATACCTCATTTTTCAATCCAGTCGTACAAATGTGCCGGCTTTACAATGAACTGCTTCAGGATGATATTGATTTTCACGGTGATATTTTCGAGTCCAGATAAATTCGATTCCGTTACAATGTCCAACAGATCGTCAGCTGTGTTTACTAGCGTCAATTAATAGATGTAGGTATCATTTATCTTTATTATCACCTACTTAAACTGTTTCTGTTACTCTTATTTGTGTCGCCATTGTTGGTGCAACAACATATGCAAATTTTTTAAGCATTCTGTATTTAAACGTGTACAACGTTTTTGGTTATGATCTAGTTTCTAAGCATTTATTTATATTTTTCTTAATTTTGTATAATTGTTATTTGTTGTGTATGCCAACAAATAAATAAACAAAACTAACAAAACTTGTCACACTCTAAGGGGGTAACCCTTAGGGATTGAACATCCAAAAATCCCTTCCTAAAAGGAACTCAAATGCTAAATATGAGAGTCCTGGGACTTATAGTTTCTGAGATTTGGTGATGAGTAAGCGACATTTCACTTTTATATAACTAATCTGGCCATACATACTGTGACATTCAACTTTTTAATTATTTTGAATTTGGAACGTGTCCATTATTTTTAAAACTTCTTTCGATAGCACATTTTCATTTTTTTTTTGTTCATTATCAAATTAAAATATGAAATGAGGTGTTAAAGAAAGTAGAATTGCATGCAGTGACCACCTTGCACAAAGTGGGTACGGAGCCGTCGGTCATATTCAGGACACTTCAAAAGCTTTTTATACGCCGTATGTAATATGTTCGTTTATTGTACTATCAACAGATAGAACAACACTTCCTCTATCGAAGAACATAAAAGATTGGGGTGGCAGCGTGCAGTAAGAACTACAAAGGCTGTTAAAACCAGAATTTGTCGAAACCCCATTAGGAAGCAAAAATTCTTATCGCGCGAAATGAAGATTCCCGCTAGGACTCTGTCTCGTATTATAAAACAAGACCTGCAGCTCGGTGCTTATCGTCGATATACAGGACATGCCCTACATCAATCTTTACAATCAAAGAGAGTGGATCGTTCAAAATGCCTTCTGTCACGATACGCAGGTAAAAGGACCAGAAATATCCTCTTTACTGATGAAAAAAATTTATGATTGAAGAGCACTACAATAGGCAAAATGATTAAGTGTACGCTCACAGTTCTAAAGAAGTTCAATGGGTCGGAAGGGTACGACGTGGTTATCGTCTTGCGTCAGTGATTGTTTGGTGGGGCGTGTCTTATCAAGGCGTCACAAAGCTACATTTCTGTGAAAAAGGAGTGAAGTTCCAGCCAAACTGTATTAAGAGATAGTCTTGGATCATGTGAAACCTCTCAGCAATACACTTTTTAAAAATGTACCGTGGACTTTCCAGCAGGACTTTGCATCTGGTCACCAGGCACGAACTACCCAAGCCTGGCTTGAAACCAACGTGCCGGAGTTTATAACAGCTGAACAGTGGCCCTTTTCTAGCCCAGACCTCAACCCTTTAGACTACAAATTATGGTCAGTTTTAGAGGACATAGCCTGCTTTAAAGGACACGGGGACCTCGAGTCTTTTAAAAAATCTCTGGAGCAAGCAGGGTGAAATTTTTCCATGGAAACAGTGCGTAAATTCATTGATTCGTGCCCAGACAGATTAAAGGCCTGTATAAAAGCCAAAGGTGGCCATTTCAATTAGATTTTTTTTTTTTTGCTGAGTCATTTGTAACAAAACTTATGGCCGGACTAGGTATAGAGATTTGAAATTTAAAATTATATTTTTTGTAACAAACTTGACAAGTTTATGACAATACAGGCACAGCAAAAATATTAGCTTTATATCAGATGACGAAAATTAATATCTAAGTAAACACAAATTCTAAAGCTATTACACTTTAAAAGAAAACTCATAAGATTCATTATGCACATAGGTATGAAAAAAGTTTTAGTAAGCTCCTCAAACTTATGGAATTGAAGCGTTAAAGGGAATATGCGATTCTCGCTGATCCCTTCGGATAAAAATGGTCTACACGCGGAAACTTTAAGAAAGTTTAAAATACAGTTTAAAAAAGTTAATTACGTCACACTTTAACAAATATTCTGAATATAAATATGTAATAGAATAATGACCTTATGTATCATTTTAAAATAGGTTATCTGTTATAAGAGAATATTTACTGTAAATTTTTAAGAGAATCAACCCTTTTAGGTCACGATAATAAAACATAAGACATCTAATTAACAAGGCTGAGCGATAAATAAGATAATACGAACAGGTAATAAATCACACAGCCCTTCCAGGCCAATTTATCCTCCTTTCTCGAGTTCATGGTCAATTAGACAAAAGAAAGTTATAGCAAACTTTAATTTAGCCCCAACTAATTAGAATTAAGCCCAAAACGCCTCCTTACCGCAAAAGCCTACTTCTAAAGACCACTTATTACAAAACTTCATGTTTTCTTGGACGGTTTGGGGAAGCTTTACAGTTAAAGTAATGGTTGACTACATTATTTTAACAAACCTGCCACACTCGATGAATTAGATATCAAAACAAAGCCTTAAATTAACAGTTATCGCACATATGAATCTACTGATAGCTCAAATAGTCATTTAGTAAATAAATAAAACGTCTTATAAACGAATCTTTGTATTAATTACTTGATATAGATTTCGCTAGAATAATTTAATTGCTTCCTACAGTATTTTCCGGTGGATTATAAATTCCAACACATAGAGATTAGATTAACTTTTAACTTAAAGATTATATAAGTATTATAATATTATACAGTGTTTTGCTCACGTTATTTGAATTTGGAATTTCAAAGTCGTTTCTAATAATTTAGGTGTTAAAAGTAGGTATTAAGAACTTTTTTGTTTCATATATTGTTATCAAAGGTAAATACAAATAATAATACTTAACAAAATCATTTATATACGGAACAATCATAGGTTAAATACCTATGTTGCTGTCCCAAATATTTGCTGGTCGATGGCACAGTCCGAAATCTTCCGAGTCCGATGGACAGAGCTGAATTAGTTGAAGCATGCTTGACATCCGCTAGATTGTTTCTGTTGTTGGATATGCAAAGTCAAATACCTAATACATTCCAATAAAGCCTTTGGGATGACAGCGTACAGAGACGTAAGTTTTGATTAATAGTTTCTTTCGGAATTAAAATAAAGGAACTTTAAAATGTACTTCCATTTATAATCTTTAAAAACTTACTTTCTAAAGGTGTTTAGAAAAACCTTAAAATCTCGACTTTTTGGACTAAGCATTCCAGAAATCGCGTTTACGAGATATAGCGTTCATCTTGAAATAAGAGTTATTAACACTAATTCATCCCATTCAAAAAACGGGAAGCCTCCAGGGGGAGTTTTGCAAAGGAAAAGGGTGAGTTAGCCATAATCACACGGGCATTGGCGGTATTTTTATATCAAAAATTACGCAGGTTGAACTTAATATTTACAGATTTGTCACTTAAATTTAAGATTTGATTAACCATGAATTAAATGCTTGTGAAACTCTATAGTGACTTCGTAAACCTTCTCCCATTTGAAACAAAACTGCGAGGGCTGAGATGTCACGTTCGAAATTAACGACACGCATCACGGGTATGGATGTAATCAAGTTGTAGAATGTTATTCATTTCAAATCAAAATTAACTAAGTTCAGTAGTTTGGTTTTATTTCTGTAAATATGTTTTATTTGGTACTACCATTTGGTGCAATGGTAGCGATCCTGCCTTTCTCACCGACGGTCCTGGGTTCAAATCCCGGTAGGGGCAGATACGAGCATTTGTACCTGCTTTATGGGTGTTTATATATATTTCTATGAATATTACATATCTACATATCATATATGAATGTCTATTCGTTACCCTATTATCCACAACACAAGCGTTACAGTGTTTACTTTGGCCTAGGCTAATTGGTGTGACTGTAGGAAATATTTATTTTATTTATTTGTTTTAATATGGTTATTAAATAACCTGCAATTTTCGTTTTTATGCAAAAATGTTGGCCGGTGAAACAAACAACGGGATATACTTTATCGTCGAAAATTTGAGTACATTATCACACAATAACTGACACTCAGGGAAACGGAAGAGTCTATTTTCTTATATCATACACGGATAAAACATCATTCATTAGCTTTCATCATTATTAAGAATTTGTTTTCGATAAATCTCATCCTGGCGGGAATAACACACAGAAGTATTTAATGATCCTTTGTTACTTTTTTATGATACACAATATCTATTTCTTTTAAATAGAAAAATAGGCATGCGCTGACCACTATCTCGCCTGATGGTAAGCGTCGATGCGATCTAAGATGTGATACCTATTTACCAAGCAGATACCTATTTACTCGTAACTTGAAGACCCCTAAATTGTATTTGTTAGGAAACACAGACTCGGGCATAGAAATCCGTTCCTTAGCGGTGCGTATCACAAAATTGGAACAAAAACTCTTAGTGCGACTCTTTGGTATATCCACCATATAACGGTGTCGCCAATTTGTAAGTCTGGTTGTCCGATGAAAAAGCTGCATACTCTTCGAAATGTATCCTTTGAAATACAGATAAGCTTGCTACCTTCCGTCTATGCTCAAGGCTTTTGAACTTTTTATAGAAAAGATCTTCTTTTCCAATGAGCCACTTGGCCCTCCTCTCAATGCACTAAAGCGTCTGGAACTGGTATCGGATGGAACCGTCCCAAAGATGAGAACAATACTCCATACACGATCGAACTTGTGCTTGGTAAAGGATGAGCAACTGTTCCGGTGTGAAGTATTTTCCCACCTTCGCCAGAATGCCAAGTTTTTTTGAAGCCACTTGAGCCTTGCTCTCAATGAAATACCCAAAATTGAGAGCTGGTGACAAAGACATACCGAGAAGCTTAAGATGGTCAGTGATCGGCACGGATACTCCTCGGAAAGTAGGAGTCAAGTTGAAAGTTTGAATTATATAATTCTTCTTGCAATCCTTTCCTTATTTTCTAACTACTAACAGCACACTTAACTTTAACCCACTGATACAATATCATTAACTAGTTCCAAACAGGAGATCAGGCTCAGCAAATAAAAGACACTTGAAGTGGTGCACAGAATCTAAGTCTCAAAGATTGTGGCCAACATTGAAGCATTACACGTAAATATATATATTTTAAATTAATGGAAGTTATGTTTAGTTCTTACACTTCTTTACCTATCGCACATTTAAATAAAATTGGATTTTACACTTTAACTGGGTTATCGACGTTCCTGTGACCACGGGTCCTGTAAAGTACTCTAAATGTATACAAAAACAAGAATAAACCCCTCGTTAATCCGAGTAAAGTGGTTTTATTTAAAGAAAATTTTAGATTTCACATATTTTTCCCAATACCATTTTTATTTCAAATATATAAAGGATAAGAAACTGTTATTACTCAAAAATGTTCACTTTCTTACGACTGTCACTGCAGCATGAATAATATATTTCATTTTGAATATCCCTATATTTTTATTTACCCGTATCACGTATCCTTTATATTTTTATCTACTCTGATACTATAATACAAAGATTCTAAAACTGAAAACAAAATGCTTATGACAAACATTACGTACAGGCCAAAAATAATTAAAAAAAAAGTTTAATTACGATACAGGTCTTGTATGGACACCTGTATCATAATATAACTTTTTAATCATAACGATACACCTATACAACCTCCAGCTGGACCAAGGAGGTTGAACCTCTACTTTAAAAAGGTTTCAATGAACGAGTCCGCGACGACGCAACACGCATTCACAATCGATGTTTGCACCTTGGCGCCAACATTTGACATTTAAAAAATCTTTTCAATATTTAAACAAAGTTTGGTTTTGTTTGCAACATTGTTTTACGTAATATAGTATGAGAGTAGATAAAGTAGTGTATGACACTGTACATAACTTGGTCTTATAACACTCGTGTGATACTATAAAAAAACTCGCCTACGGCTCGTTTTTTTAAAACACACTCATGTTATAAGAACCCTTATTATGCAACAGTATCATAAACTACTATAAAGTACTACACGTCTGGTCTTAATTTAAGTCAAAATGCTGTAAATGAACATTTTTGTGTCGGGTGAAGGTATAGCAGATCCTTTTACGAGCTGTGCGTAGATGTCCTGTGGGAGTACATTCGCACTTGCGCTGACGATAAAATCAACATAAATTGTCGCACAACTCCCTCATTTCTCACACATAAATTCTTGTGCATGTATGTATGTACCAACGTGTAAGTAATGGTTTTAGATATTTATGCCGCTGACGTGCTTAACGCTATGTCATCGGAAGTATTGATGGGAAATTCGTATTTGATTGTATCTTACGTTTCGTAATGTGCAGCTGTATCATCATGACTCTCTCAATATCTTGTATTGAAATTATGCCTCCCTTGGGTATTGAAAATATCCTAAAAGAGGAATAATCAGTTAGTTCCTCTGATCTATTATATTAAGCCTTATTTATTATTTTTTATCTAATTTGGGATAAGGGATAATCAATATTAATACTTTAAAGGCAGAGTGTATCATCATAAAGAATATGGACACCTTTAACACAAAATCTTTCATATCAGGAAGAACGGTGGAGATAATACTTTACAGTGAGAAATACAACATGTTTTTCATGACCTAAAATAACCCTTGGACACTTTTAGACCGCTCTGTCTCTTATGACTTGCTTATAAAGGTAAGCTATCCGCTAAAGTATTTTCAATGATATTTTTAAGAAACAATATTAATATAGGGCTATTTCAGATATTTTTCGAAAATTAAATGTGAGACCTGAGCGACAGAAAAAATCATTATATTATTTTCTACCCTTAGGGAAACTCGTGCCGAAGTAATGATATTTCGAGACATTCAACGCAGTCTCCATAACAAACAATAAGAAGAAATACCGAACAGAAACCACTTGGTATATTAATATAAAAATTCCATCCTCATTTACGCAGTCGCTTTTCTTATTAATACAATAAGTGTAAGTGTGTTATTAAAAAGACAAAATACACAATATGCCAAAATTTTAAATTGTTATCTATGTCTTTAAAGCTTAAAATTTTACTATTATTAGGAACAAGACAATTTATTAGATGACTGAGTATCATTATAACCTAAATATTAGACGAGTAGCACTCTTGGTATCTTTAAAAAAGTTACCGATGACTAAGGGGAAAAGTGTAAGAAACAAATAATATAATATATCATTTACATCACATTAACTGTTCTGAACAAAAGTTAAGTAGCCGTAAAGAAAGTTGATAAGTTTTTGGGAAACTAAATGTGCAACGACAGTATACGATACGATTATTGCAGTGGTTTAAAAGTACTATTATCATTAACAGCCGACGCAAAAAGAGGGGTGTTAGAAGTTTGATCGCTATGTGTGTGTTTTTTAGTCTGTGTATCCATTTATTGCACCTTAGCTCTTAAATGGGTGAACCGATTTGGATGGTTTTATAGCTATGGTTCTTAGACATGTTTTATTAAAATCGCTTTAGCCGTTTCATGGTTTAAAGCTCTTTTGTTAGCTGCGGTAGGAATCTTTGCCGAATAATGAGAGTAAATTAACTGACACTATATACGGTTGTTATAAACAATCATGAACATGATAAAACAGAATACGTAATAATAAAATAATATAGAGAAACAGCAAAATACATTACTTCTAACAGAAATGTAGTATTTTTGAGTTTTAAATGCTTCTTTTACCCATAAACAACAGTTCACAACAAATTAAGTAAGTACTTAACAAAGGTCGGGCCAAGAGGTTCCCTAAACTATTATTTGAATAGTAGGAAGTTAAAAATTCAGTGCGTAAAAATTTTCAAGTGATATGTACAAATAAATATGTATTGTAAATGTTACATAGGCTCTAGTTTAGCCCTAGTTTTATACATTTGGCTAACATTATATTATAATGTTAGTAGAATGTATAAAACTGGTCATTAACGTGCCCCGATGCGCTACAAAGTCGGATAGATGCTTTTTATTTTATAGCATTCCTTTACATGGACTCGTAGACGAGCATAGTATCGGCGATAAACTAGTTTTACGGGCACCACGACGACTGCTTATACTCGGACATTTCTTGCCTACTCTAAATTTGCCTACATTAAATCTGCTGGGAGTTTATTGAAAGTAAGATGTCTTGCACTGAGTTTCATTAAAAATCAAGAACAAAAAAAATATTTTTTATTTCTTAAAGTAAATGACTGCATTTAAATTCAAATTGACAATTAATCATAAACATTCAATTTAACATAACAGTTAATCTTTTAATTTTAAATAAAAAGGCTTAAATTTCGACATGTCCTTTTCAAAGCTTAAAAGTAAAGAGAACAGAGATTAAGAGATTTTTCTAATCTATAATCTAAGAACACAAATTTGTTGTTTGTGTGTTTGTCGGTCCGCTCTTTTTTCTACTCTTTTTCCATTGTATACGCGTTACCATAGCAACACGTTACCATAGCAACCCGTTACCGGGTCAGCTAGTCTAATCTAAAACCAAATTTAAAAAATGTCAAGTACAAAAGTATCAAGACGTCACACATAACGTCAAACGTTTTTTAAACTACAACTCAAAACATTTACTGTTCCCCATTTTCTAGTGCCTTTGAATATAATATAATAATAGTAAATGTTTTGAGTCCACAGACCACCTAACCGTGAACTTTGGCTACTTTCCTTTTATTTTTTCCAATAGATTACTTTCATCTAATCTATTGCATTTTTCAGGTTTGGCTTGCAAATAAACCTTGAAATATAGTTTTGTTATTTGCAATTTGACATAAGGACAACCTTAGTTATAATACAAGAAATAGTCATCCACTCTCTTATCTATCTACATATGTTTTAATGTTACGAAAATTAATATCACTTCTTCAGAAATATTATTTACTTCTCTTCCTACATATCTATGACATTTTAATAAATGGGAGCTGTAAAGAAACCCGTATAAGTATGATAAAATATCAAAAAGCTATCAAATAATATACTAAAGCAAATGAAATCAAGGAGCAACTTTCAGTTTAGTTGTTCAAGTATCTGGGCAGCTGTGACATAACCCGAAAGTCTTATGAATTATTTAAAAGGGAAACGGCCTTCGTCAGGCATTTGAATTATTTTGAAGCGGTTACTCCTGCATAATTAAATGCTCCGTATTTTACTGTGACACTTTTACACGAGGGCTGTAGGTCGTAATTGGGTATTTGCAAATTCACTAATTTATTACGCATTAGCCCGACCCAGTTGTGTAACACATTTCAAGCTGGCACCTGCAAGCTTCCAGAAAGTTCCCACTGTTTAAAACTTCGTCGTAGAACGACGAACGACGTAGGTCGGGTTTAACGCGAGTGTTCTATATTCGCGATTGTCTTCAACTTTGCCGACAGTTCCAATGTAAAAGACAACAATGTCATAGAAATTAGCTTACTCATAAAGTAGTTTATAACAAACTACTGAACAATTTTTAAAATTAATTCGTTGAACGAGGTGGTATACCTATGTCAAATGTTGAATGGTTGACTAAGTAACCTTAAAAAAATTATTACATATAATCCATTGTTTAATTTTACGATTACATATTTGAATAACTTCCAAAGCTCACGAGAAAGTTTTTCTAAGCTTAGAAAACTTGTTGCGTAGTTAATTAACAATACAGAGTGTTTTTATTGTTGCTGGTTTTCTTTAACTAAATTTTAAGGATTTTACAAAAAAACACGACTAACAAGAATGATACCAAACACAGTAAAATAAAGCGTTGTTTTTTCATTCTCAATCTCCAGAAATACGCAAATGTAACAAACGGTTCATAACGAACTAGAGAAGATAAAAAGAATGGCTCAATTACAGACTAGAGCAATCTAATGACGGTAACAAGTCGGATCTTTTTTATTTAAAATACCTTTTTTATTATATTTTTCTCAGAATCAAATAATTTTCCACCGTTTTTAGGATGGTGTGAATAAACCTGACCCATTTAAGAACAACGCCTTTTCTTCTAAACTGTTGCTCTAAACAGCGCTATCAGTGAAAAATATCAGTGATGTCAGTTATCAATGATACTGAATGTTAACAGTAATCTACATTCAATTCTAAGGGCCTAAGCAAAATTAATAATTATGTAACAAGCCAATATCCTATTGTACACCAACTAACTATTTATAGAAAAGTCAATTATTACTAAGTATGCTATATTATGCTATACTTATTACTAATGATTAAGTACTTAACCTAAATAGGAAGTCGTAGTTTAATCATCCAACATCGTAACACTATCAGGCTTACCACCTTACTGGTGCAAAACAAAATAAAAAAGCTAACAATAATATGCATTATTTTATGTTTATTGTATTACAGTATTAACTATACAATATGTATTAACGTGAGACCGCGGGCCTTACACCGGACACACACACAAAATGTCATCAGTCATTTGACACGCACTTCGCCCCGCGCTTACCACCATAAATAAACGTATTTTCGGTTTTTAAGTCGCAGTTAGATGGTTAAAGCTGTGGAATAATAATACCGTGATCTAATAAAGCTCTAGATGTACATTAATATTTTTATATTATAGCAAACACAGTGTAATTAAAATAAGAAAAATAAACAATCAACACGAAGCTTCATCAAAAATATTGTGTTTGTTTTAACGATTGATTAAATGTTTTTTAAAGTTGTGCAAATAATATCTCAAATAATTAAATATATCTATATAGGTAATCATTGCACTAGATTAATCTAACTAGATTAGTTAGTAAGGCATACATACTACATGTAATAACTGTTTTGGATCAAAGCTTATTTCAAACATGTAATAATGTAAATTTTGTGCCATAGTTGGTGCAGTCATAGTGTGCAGTCGAATTCACAGTCCATTCCCGAGTAAATAAAACGACGATAGAATTGCTGAAAAAAAAACTACAGTTGAATGTAAAGTTTTATTTGGGATTTCGTATTTGAAAACTGTCGGATGAAAGCACGAAACGAGTGGTCCACCGAATTAAAACAGAGAGCAAATGTTGAGGATTTTTTGCTATAGAGTTACGTCCACGATAAATATTACAACACATAGTTTTGCTGAGAAATTGATGCGCTATATTTTTCATTACAACTACATAGATAAAGATAAGTAATAATGCGTAATAGCATTATTACTTACATTTAAAAAAATTACACGCACTTCTCATAATTACAATAGTTATGGATACTAGGGTAACGGGTAAACATACATACATGATACATAGATACGTAATGTAATATGTCATGTATATATTTTTATATATAAATACCCATGACTCAGTTACAAATTCTCGTATGAAACACACAAACATCTGCCCCTTGAGGGACTCGAACCCAAGACCCTCAGTGTGGAAAGCAGGATCTCTATCATTGCTCCAAGCGGTTATTTTAGATATTTATGATTCTAATTCCTAGTTAAGATTTTAAACTTATAACATTAAGCGACTGCCACACCTCTCTTTGTGTTTACGTACGGCATTGAATTGGCCCTATATTGATAAGTGTTGCAAAATAGGTCACTGAACTGTCTACATCAGCTGAGTTAACGACCCCAGTTGATTCGAGGAAGCTACGAATAGATAATATTAGGGGTTAAAGTATGAAATTGCCGATTTGTACTGAAAATCTATATTGTTTATTTTTTAAATTTTTAACAAATTTATTTAATCAAAATAGTTGCCATTATTATCTATACATTGCTGCCATCTAATGGGAAGGTCATTAATGCCTTTGCGATAGAATTCCGACGATCTAGACTGCACAAACTGTGTGAAAGCATTTTGTACTGCCTCCTGGGAAGAAAACTTCTTGTCACGTAGATAATTGTCCAAATCACGAAAAAAATGGTAGTCCGTTGGAGCAAGGTCTGGTGAATACGGAGGATGACGAATGGTTTCTAACTGCAGTTCCTGAAGGGTCAAAATGGTTTCTCGTGCTGTGTGAGGTCTCGCGTTGTCGTGGAGCAATAATGGTGAAGATCGATTCATGAGTCGGGGCTGTTTTACTGCTAGTTTTGTCAACATGGTTCGGAGTTCGGCACAATAGACATCTGCCGTTATTGCTTGACCAGATCGGAGAAAACTATAGTGAATAACACCATGCTGAGACCACCAAACAGTTACCATTACCTTTTTATTGGTAAGTTTTGCTTTAGGACACTGTTGTGGCATTTGACCTGGGGTCAGCCATTGCATTTTTCTTTTCCGGTTATCATAAAGAATCCACTTTTCATCACATGTTACAATTCGATCCAATATTCCTTCATTTCTGTACCGGTTCAACAAGGCAACACAAGTTTCAACACGCGTTTCTTTCTGCAGATCAGTCAAATCATGAGGCACCCATTTTTCGTATTTTTTTATTTTATTGATTTGACGCAAGTGAGTCAATATTGTGGGTAAGGTAACGTTAAACCATGCCGCTAATTCCTGGGTACTTTGACTAGGATCGGCTTCCACTATCTCTCTTAATTCATCGTTATTTACCTGTGTGGGCGGTCTTCCTCGTGGCTCGTTCTTTAAGTCGAAATTTCCATCACGAAAGCGTTTAAACCAAAATCGCACGGTGCGTTCATTAGTAGACCCCTCTCCAAACGCAGCATTGATATTGCGGGCTGTTTCTGCCGCGTTAGTTCCGCGTCGGAACTCGTATTCAAAAATAACTCGAATTTTCGCAGTATCCATCTTTCTTGTCTAAATTGAATAACAAAAACAATTGAAAGTCGATATTCAAATGTTTTACATTTTTTAAAAAAAGAACATCATAGAAACCATTTAAAAAAAGTTTCATTCGAAAACCTCAAACCATGAAGATTCTATGTCAATTCAAAGAACCTATTGCAATAAAACGGCAATTTCATACTTTAACCCCTATTATAAATTTGTGAACTACAAAAGCGTGTAAATACATTTGAGTTCCTTTTATGAAATCTAATAAATAAAAAAAGGAACAAAGAAGTATCATCAGCCAGCTCGTTTTAGAAAATGTAGCTAATGGTGAACTTACAAATGATACTACTTGCGGAAAAACCTTTAATAAGAACATAAAATAGATATATACCTATTCAAATAGCAGCGTTTTAATAAAACCCCTTTTTATTCAACTACAGTGTTTGAATGTTGATGAATGGATGGCGTGGAATTAAAACGAACTGTGACTGAGCGGCCGCTCAGCGTCTGACGGGAGCCTGATTGCCTAATGTGCAGCGTATTGGGGACGGTACAAAGACCCAAATAGTATGTCAAATTAATAATAATAATAAAATTGTTTTATCATTTTATATGTATGTCAATTAATGACATAAAATATTTTCATTGTTTATAATTATCGTTATTAAAATTACCATTATATTTAACCTTAAAGAAGTAGTATAACAAAATTTCGTTAATATTAACAAAACGAAACCTCCATGGTATCAACCAGTAAAAGGTAAAAGTAAAGATTAATTAGTGTTTTTGTGAAAGATATCTCGGTCTTAAATAATAATTTTAAGAACCTCATTTAAGAAGCATGGAAAAAAGATGACATAAATACCTTAATATTAACTTACGGAAATAATTATATTTCTGACATTACATATTGCCTAGCCCAAATTAAGCATTATAATATAAGTTTTGTGTTATGGATAGTAGGGTAACTTTAGGTCACAGTAATTACTGTGATCTGAGAGGGTAACGGATAGACATACAGACATATATGACACATATGTAATTTTTATAGAAATATACATATATGTATAAATACGAGTTTTCATCACACAACCATCTGCCCCTTCTGGGACTCGAACTCAGAACTGTCGTTGCGAAGGGCAGGATCGCTACCCTTGCACCAAACGGTCGTGTCCTATATTGGAAATGTAATTTAGTACAAATAGTTAACAAACTAACTAGTTAATTAGTTTTTCGTGGCATTTTCCGCACTTAGCCTCTTGATTGGGCCATTGTACGTGATTGAGTTTTCTTCTTTTACTCCAGCCATCCTAGTCCATCCCAGAAGGCGAGTAGCCTTTTCAGGTTACTACAAGCTTCCGGTAGTGATTTTGGAGACTGGAGAAAGCGTGCCCGTTGATCAGCCACGCTCCTGCACTCCGAGAGCACGTGATGTGGCGTTTCTTCCGCCTCCATGCAGCCTCTGCATAGAGGGCTGTCTGTCACACCTATGGTAAATAGATGTTTATTCAGAGGACAGTGTCCGGTTATAGTACCTAGTACCTGTTTGGTCTGGTGAGGTTGCGGGCAAGCTTTTTCGAAGCCACCGGAATGGCATTCTTTGTCTGCCTGCAGCCTACACTATTTTTCCATTCTGTTTGGTGGTTTTCTTCTGTTTTTTTACGAAGCCATGTTCTAACTTGTGCCATAGACTGGAGTGTGTTATGACATTCCAGTACTAGGACAGATGTTATGGTGTTGCTTTGCAGAGCTTGAAGTACGGATGCACTGTCGGAGACGATTTTGATTTTATGACATCTCTGGCTGCAACCGCCTGTGCTGCTTTGGTGATACCTATACATTCTGCCTGGAATATGGTGTTGAGTTTATCTAAGGTGGTCGAGATGTTGATGTTTAGGTCATTCGAGAAGACACCAGCTCCAGTGCCCTGTGTGGTTTTGGAGCCGTCTGAGTATATCCTTACTTCGCTTATGCCAGAGATATCATCTTTTTCTGCTGTAAGTTGGATATTGTATCTTCGATCGAAAACATGATGACACTGTATACTGTCCGTAGGTGCCTCAAAGAGTGGGTTTTCTTTTAAGATTTCCTTTAGAACAGTTGAGTGTGGTGTTTCTATATTTTGTTTCTATAGTCCGTTTGCTCTTCATCTAAGTGCGGCCACCTGTGCCTCTTCTTGGATAGCAAGGTGTAGGGGTCTTAGATTGAGCAAGTATTCAAGGGCGATTGATGGAGTGGTACTCATGCATCCAGTTGCTGCAATGCTTGCTAAGCGTTGTAGGCTTTTGAGTTTTGTTTTTACTGTGGTCAGTTGTGTTCTGGGCCACCATACAACTGAGCCGTAGGTTATGGATGGTCTGATAACTAAAGTGTACAGCCAAAGTGTTATTATTGGGTTAAGACCCCATTTTTACCAATTAGTCTCTTACACTGATAAAAAGCTATGCAGGCCTTCTTGGTTTTATTTTCGATATGACTCGCCCAGTTAAATTTGTTGTCAAGGATAACCCCCAGATATTTGACTTGTGTTGATAGGGAGAGTTTGGTGTTGAAAAATATTGGGTAGTTGAAGTTGCGGTAACTTCCTTTTGTGGGTGAAAAGGATGAGTTCTGTTTTCCTTTAGTTTACTGATAACTTGTGAACGTCACACCATTCTTCTATAATTCGGAGAACTGAACGCATTTCCTTGCAAAGAACATTTTCTGCGTTCCCGCTCATCAGAAAAGTGAGGTTGTCAGCATAACCGATGGTTGTGTAGCCTTGTTTATTTAATCTTCTAATAAGACTGTCCACTACTTGGTCCCATAGAAGTGGTGATAGAGCGCCCCCTTGCGGGCATCCTCTGACCACTTTTGCTCTAGTTGTGGTATTCATTTCTATTTGTACCGCCCTTTTGCTGATGAGCTCGATGATCTAGTTTGTTAATACTGGTTCCACTCTGTATCTTTGAAGGGCGTTGTTGATTCTATTGTGTGTAGTTTGATCGAAAGCTCCTTCTATGTCTATAAAGACAGCTAGAGTTGACGATTTGTTTGTGATGGCTGATTCTATCTTGTGCACTACCATGTGTAGGGCTGATTCAGCTGATCTGCCTTTCCTGTATGCATGTTGTTGAGGATGCATTAAGTACAAATATTACAACCGTATATGTATTCTAAAAGTGATCCTGAACTCCTAATATTTCTTTATCGGGTAATGCCACGGAAAAAAATAACTGCTACATGCATTAGCATGTAGGTGTGTCAATTGTATTAGGTGTTACAAACAGCACTTATTATCAGTACAAGCATATTATGTATGGCTCAGCTATGGGGTGGCGAAAAAAAAGCACAGATCCTTCGCCCGTTTCCTGTCATTGCATGACCAATGAATCAAGATATGTAATAAATTTCACCGTCAGAGAAACTTTATCTTTACATCCTCGTCTGTTCTCGACCAGACGCTGGTGTTTTTTAGAACAGACGCCAAAATAAATGTCTGTCTTACATTGAGCACATACCACAATTGGTAAGTATCAAACGTCGGGTGGTGAAAGGAAAGATAGCAGTAACTTTTAGGATCGTTCTGTGCCCTCATTAATTTTCTAGCATATGAGTCTTGGCAAACCTACCCCAAGTATACAATATCCAGCAATTGACAAGCATACAGCGAGGAAAACTGTTCTTATTAGGTTTTAAACACAGCCAAGCCTACGGAGCCTGCCAACCAGCGTCTGAATGCGGATCTTAAAATTGAGTATACTGTCCAAGATGATATACCTAGTTTATTCATATATTATCACATCGCTCATATCTGTTGGCTGATGATACATGATACACATGATACAATAGACTCCATGACATTTCACTAACGGATTATATTTCCGTCTTCATTACGACACAACGCCAGTAAATGGATTCATCACTTTTTATGTCGAAAATAACTTATGGTCCAGCTCCTTTATGTTTTCCTGTTATTTTTTATATTATATTTTTACCTAATTCACTCGGTTGTGTATATTTATGTAACATTTTTTGGAGAGGACTCCTTGCCATATTTAACTTTTTAAACAATTTTGTTTAAAAAGTGGAAGGAAATGTAATGTTCTGTATGATGTCTACAGAGTTAGCACATTAACAGTCTGGATTTTAAATTTATTTGGATGCCCTTATGTTCGTTTAATAATCTCACTTCTAATCAAGAGTGAAAGAGAGAACAGATTCATATCTAATAATAATTCACCGATAATCTTAAACGCATTATCTAATTAAGCAAATTTATAAGAATGATGATTTTATATTTGAAATTTAGATGCTGATTGGTAAGTATTTATAATTAAAAAATTGATGTACTAATCATACGTTGGATACTGACGAACCGATATAAACTTTATATAAACTTAAGAAGACCATTTCCTTGTAGGTAATCTACACATATAAATAAAATTGGATTGTCTGTTTGTAACAATGAAATAACCGTTTTTTACTACATGCATATGAATATATATATGATACATACACCAAAATAACATTTTTTACAATTTTTGTCTGTCTGTCTGTTTGTTCCGGCTAATCTCTGAAATGGCTGGACCGGGACTTTGACTTTGACGGGACTTTTATTGGCAGGTAGCTGTTGTAATAAGGAGAAACTTAGGCTACTTTTATTTTAGAAAAAAAGAATTAGAAAAATAAAATTACTGTGCCACAGCAACGCGTGGCTAGGTCGGCTAGTATTTTAATAAAAATGTTTTACGAACATGTTTCTTAAGAAATTTTATTTATGATTAACTTGAAGTAATTAATATGACAATCTATTTTTCTTAGAAATCAACGAGTATTAAGAACTTATTACTTGTATTCATAATGCCACCTGATAAAGAATTTTGTTTAATAATAGTTAACTATCAATTTTTCATGAGTCAAAAAAATTATGCAGAAAGTTTCTAGACAGATTTTTTGGAATTGAAATCAGCTATACTTACAAAAAATGCTGAAACCTTTTTTTAAACGATAACGTTTAAAATAATAAGTTATTCAATAAAATTACGGAAATTATTTTTATACATTCAAAATCTGCAACTCATTTGAAACCCTATTTATTTAATATTATTATATTTTTCAAAAAGATGTAGTTGCTTATACCTTAGAATTATTGCCCATTTCAATTAAAATAGTGCCAACGTAAAAAATTGAAAATAAAGAAGGAATATTTATCATATCGATTTTAGTTCTTTTTTTATTTAAGTTTGATTAGCACAAAATATGAAATTTGAAATTGTATAAAATATACAAAGCAATTTCTCAAGTTATATTTTTTGTTTATTTGTCATCAAATAATAATTGAATTTATGACAACTAAACTATGTATCATTTGCGGCATAATGTTTTCTTTTATACCTTTATAGACATGTAAAACCTTCAATTTAAATCGTTTACAATAGCTTAACGGTTTATAGAACAATTTCTTCCCCTTTATCTTTTGAGTTAAAATTGGGTTTTCGACAATTCTTTTAATGTCAATACATATTTTTGTTTATCTAAATGAATGATGTAACAGTACTTAATACGTACCAAAAAATGATACTTAGTACTCTACAAAAATAATACTGTCATAACGGTTTACTGAGTACTATTTATACAAATAGGTTTATAATTATTATTAGCATTGTTTTTCTTGTCCATCAATTGTTTTGTGAGAATAATTTTCTAAATACTTATAAAAAATTCTGAAAAATAACAATTGGTTTGTATTTTTTCTTATAGACTTTTTTTTGGTATCAGTAGATTCACATCCAGATTATGATATGGTTTCTGTAGATTCACATCCAGATTGTTCGCATACATTCGTATGCGATCGAAATATCGGTTAAATATCGGTATAATGCAGAAAGGGTATAATTACTTAGTAAGTTTCAATAATTAAGTGCCCAAATATAAAATAATAATTAATTGACTTGCAGCGCCATCTATGACACTTAGTTGGAAACTCATATACAAGCTTTCGGAACTACTATAGCAAGCACGATGCCGTCCCTGCTCTACGTATGACTAAATAAGTTACTTTTATTTTTGCCAGAGGGCGCAAATGCTTTATATGCAGTTGCATTTCAATTTTTTTCTCAGTTCTATATTCTGAAATTACGTATATTGTGAAATAAAAATTGAGGCTTAATTTCTAATATTTCTGGGACTCGAGCGCAGGCAGGCAAGGCAGGATTGCTACCGTAACTACCGTTGCACCAAAACTAAATTATGACCAATAATTGACAAGTTATTACAACGTACATTAGGAATATTCTTTTTTTTTGAAAATAAGGTGTTTTTCATTGTGCATAATATAACAAGCTCTATGTAGAGTGTATAGTTTAGGAAATTAGTAAGTGGTCACACAAGTCTTTCATAAGTATTACTTTTTATTCCATACAATGTTATGCTTCAAATCCACATTTGTTTTCATAACTACAAAATTTTACCTACTTTCTAGGTACCTCACTCTACTCATTATATAATTGAATGAAATAAGAAACTTTAAAACTGGTTTATCACTTACATCAGTGCCAAAAAGTTGATAAAATAAAATCGGTTAAATGGCATAGTTATGGTTTAATGGTATCTGTATAACTGTGAAATCGGTTTGCCAATTTGTATTAGATGTTTTCATATTAAATTGATATCAATATATTTATATCGATAATTAATTATTTATACTACCTAATAAATAAATATTTCTTACATTTACACCAATTAGCCTAACCCAAAGTAAGCACTGTAAGGCTTGTGATATGGATACTAGGGTAACGGATAGACATACATATATGATACATAGATAAGTAATATTCATAGAGAATATATATATAAACACCCCTTTGTACCCGAGTACAAAATGCTCTTATTTATCGTATAAACATCTGCCCCTTCGGGATTCGAACCCAGGACCGTCGGTGTGAGCGCCAAGATCGCTACCTTTACACCAAATGGTCGTCAATCAATCATATCTTGTTCAAAGTTCTTGTGCAATATTGCAACTTTGTTAAACACAAGATGTATTCCAATACGAATAAGTCCTAAATTCAAACCGTCAAGCAAACATGAGTTTTCTTTTTGTTTGCACGTCTAGAAACTGACAGTAAGAACTTTGAATTATATTCACCTTTTGCATGATTGCAAAGAAAATTAATTGTAATTACAAACAAAATAAACTGACAGAACAAGATGGCTGGCCTTTGTGACAGGCATGACGTAAAGAAAACATTTAAATGAATAAAAAAAGAAAATAATAGTTGGTGCTTGAGTTGTTTTCGAAAAAACTTTTAGATGAAGTAAAAACCACCTGAGAGGGCTGAGTGAGCTAAATTTACAGTTATGTAAACCTTACTGTCGCGTTTGACTTAAAGTCTAGAATTCTGAACTAATTGACGTAGTATTAGGATCAATCATAAGAATAGGAACTCAAACGGTACTCCGTTTGCAATCTTAAAGACCTAAACACGGGCCTCTACTTTTGATTATGAGATGTGATCCGTCAAAACCTTTATGAATACGAAAAACCTGCTAAGAAAAAAATACAACTTATGTTTGGTATTTTTCATTCTATTACCAATCTGCCTTAAATAAAAATTCAAAAAATATTTAAGGTACTGTTTCCAGTATTACAATGTAATACGGTTTATATAAACATCTATATATATATATATATATATATATATATATATAGCGATCCCGTTGACTGTACAACGATATTCAACAAAACCGAGTTGATACAAACTTTGATCGCTTTTGTAGAATGTAATAAAATAAAACTTTATTATTATATTCTATATATTTATTTATAAGCTCTAAACTTAATGTATTGCAATATTTTGCAATAAATGAATACATTTCAAATGGTCAATTCAAGTGAGGCGTCAAAATATTATATAGAAGACAAATGCTAAGTTAACAGTGATATTAGAGACCAAGGAGTAATTCCTTTACAAGTTGGCGTGTAGTAAATGCATCTTGGCCGATTCAAATCCTAATATAAACGGACTTGGTCTCTTACAACACGCGATGCAATATGCACAAGAACAAAGGTATGTATGTTAAAACTAGACAGTATGAAATCTTCAACTTTGTAACAATAGTTAATCTAATAATAATATAGACAATTTGTATCAAAACTTAAAATTCATGCACAAATCCAAAACAAAACTCAATCTTTTTTCCAATAACATAGAAATTGTTGGAACCCATGCTTTCCTTACAAAGAAAATATTATAAACTTGAATAAACGATTGACATAAAATTTTTAGGTATTGATGTCGCAGCTTACACCAATAGCTTAATGCGTCCTCCTTGCTTCGGAGCTTTAGCCCTGTAACTTTAAACCTCTTTAAATTTTTACCACGATAACTTCTATACTTCTAAGATAAATTATTATAATAGAAAAATACTAGAAAAAATCGACTCGGGTCACAAATAAATTCTCAGGCGGGAATCGAACCCGCAACCTTTGGAAATCTGGTCCAATGCTCTCCCAATTGAGCTACCGAGCCTTGTGAACACTCTTCGAAATTTTCTAGTACCTTTCTTATTTTACGCTTCTATACTTCTACTTCAATTTGCGATTACAATCTAGAAAACTTGCAATAATTCGTTCGCCTTGTCAAATTATTTACAAATATTATTATCTCATCATATCGCATTGGGTTCTCATTGTTTGTTCTTCTTTTATACTAATCGTTCGGTTTTTGTAGAGAACTGCTCAGGAGTGTGGCCCCTTTTTATAAATCAGGAGACATTAGTGGACATTAAGGCGGGAACATATTATTAAAACGCGACCCGACGCAACGTGTCGACACCCGATATGCACCGTGCACATTACCAACACGCGACGCCACGACATACTAGCAATTTTTGAATACAGTTTGCTTACAGCAGCGGAAGTGTATGGTAATATACAATGGGTTTAATAAATAAGGAGTGTCAGATGAAGATTTTGAAGAAGATTTGATGCAAATTTTGTGTTCATATATGATACTTAAATGACTTAATAAAAAGAGAATAACTAGGCGTTACTGGGTACATGAAATAAATCAAAAGAGAAGTATTATACTTCAAGATACTGAAAGATTTCATATGAAAGATTTCATAAGATTTCACTATCGGTTTATTCAATTTCTTGAATTGGCAATTTCTTCCCATGCATATAGCGAAATTCATGCCATATAGAACAAGATATTGTTTTACCAACTTAATTAATTTTTCGTCGGTCATTTCGCTAAATAAATGCAAGAATTTATATTAATATGGCATAAATTCCGTTCCACAGTTTAAAGAATAGGGATCGGGTCAAAGAATTCGTATATGCTCCGTGGCAGTTCTCGAACGACTGACGCGTGGCGTCGGGTGTTGTCTAGAAACATACCGCGCGCGCCGCGTCGGATGGCGTGTTTACCCCCACCATGGACAACACACCGACCTGGCCCGTCTGGATCGGGTGGCGTGTGCGCGCATGGCGTCGCGTCGGATGTTCATAGTATGATTCTGGTCTATAGAAAACAATACATTTGATTCAACTCAACACGCATCGCGTTTCATCGGGTCGCGTCGCGTTTTAATAATGTGTTTCCGCCTTAAGGCGGAAACACATTATTAAAACGCGACGCGACGCAACGTGTCGACACCCGATATACACCGTGCACATTACCAACACGCGACGCCACGACATACTACCGATTTCTGAATACAGTTAGCTAACAGCAGTGGAAGGGAATGGTTATGTACTATGGATTAACATAATTTATTATCTCTTGAAAACCGTAGGATGATGTGCGATCTTGTTTTTCTCTTTAAATTATTAAATAATAAGATAGATTGTCAAGTTCTTCTATCACAGATCAACCTTAGTCAGTCAGTCAAGGCACGCTCCTCACGCCTCATCAAAATATTCGTACCACCACAATATCGCAAGAATTATACTCGCAATAGCTATTTTGCTCGCTGTCTGAAGATATATAACGAACAATTCTACAAATTAGACCTGTTTTGTAACACATTGACTGGTATCAAGTCAGACATTTTTAATATGTTTAAGTAAAATGCTAATGATGTTCGTTTTAATAATTTTTACGTAAATTAATACTTATTTTGTTGTGTTGTTGCCTTAATCATAGATATTTAATAATAAGCTAATTTGTATTTTAATGTACTTTTATATTTTGATTTAAACTAGTTTCTGTTCCTACATTTATGTACCTAATTAATATTGGGCACTCATTATTCTACAATTGATGTCAAAATCTTGTGTACTTTATTATTTCTAATGACTGTTTCGTGCCAGAATAAATGAAGAAAAAATTAATAAAATAAATGCAAAAAATAATATTAAATTGACATAAATTCTGTTTGATAGTTTGAAAAATAGGGATGGGTCAACGAATTCGTATTCGCTCTGTGTCAGTTCTCAAACGACTGACGCGTGGTGTCGGGTGTTGTTTAGAAACATACTGCGCGCGCCGCGTCGGATGGCGTGTTTACCCCCTCCATGGACAACACACCGACCTGGCCCGTCTGGATCGGGTGGCGTGTGAGCGCATGGCGTCGCGTCGGATGTTCATAGTATGATTCTGGTCCATAGAAAACAATACATTTGATTCGACTCAACACGCATCGCGTTTCATCGGGTCGCGTCGCGTTTTAATAATGTGTTTCCGCCTTTAAGCTCATTATGATTAGAAGGATAACAAGGTTATCTCATCTATTAATTAGGTAGAGCACATTAGCATGCAGTTCTTACATGTAGCGCTCTATTTAAGTTACATATAAGTTTTTACACTGCGTTATCTTTTAAACTGTGACGAAGGTAATTGAGCTGTCATCTGAGATTAATGCTATTGCTGGTTGGGCGATGTTGTCGGATAAGCATGCCACGAAAGTCCAGGCATTTCAAATTATCTCTGGCTGTTGGTTTGACATTCCTTGTTAAAATGTTAGGTCAGATAGTTTTTATATCTGACACATGGATTACGTGCAGGATTTCAGTTCCATCATAATGTATTTCTCTTTAATTCCTTTTAAAGTTTTGTTGTGGTCTTGCGAGATAATGTTCTTGTGATAAACAGGATGAAAAGGTATTCAAATAACCTTTAGTTTTTACCTTCTTTATTTGAACTAAAAATTACGTTTGTATGTCTTTAGTGAAATTTTATATAGTATAGTGTTATACAAATATATTATGAACATGGTACCTATATAAAGTAGTTTGTAAATATGACTGAATTTTACCATCATTTTATCCTATATATTGTATATATGCTATAAAAAATCCATATACAGTCAACAACAAGTCGACCTATACAAATGTCAAATTTCTCCAACCAATTTCAAAAACAAACACATTTTCTTATTCGGAACGTGCATGACAGTAGCGCCATCTGTAAACGCAACTTTAAGGGGCATATGTCAAAAAATAAATAACAATAGCTTGTATGTTTTTATAGATTAGAGTGAATAAAATATACTTTAAAAGACAATAAATGGTATGTTGAAAGAAATTTGAAAAAAACTGTTTATGGAGAAATGGACGTTATTATAAAAACTGGTTTTGAAAGTGTAAAACACACAATAACTTTCCAGCCCCAAACTATGCTAAAAGGAAATAAATTGGTGTTAGCAGAACATGTGAGGAATGTAAAAGAATTAAGAACAAATGGAAATAGTTATTTAATAAGAGCTACCATCATTCGTCTAATATCGGTGACCTCCACACCCTATAAAACAAGTTTAAACGTTTAGCGGAGTCAGTAATATTATTTGAGTCGAAATGAAAACCAACTGCAAAGTTAAATTATATTTTATTAGGAAGACGTGTGTATAATACAGTGCGCTTTACAAGTGACTTACTGAACGACTGAGAGGGCTTTCTCACGGTCTTAACGTTCGTATAGATATATAATATATCCTATGTACTTATGTAGTTACAAACGTAAGTACTCTCCTAACCTAAAAACATGACTACACATTTAGATAAAATAAAATTTGCACTGACTATTTCTGCTGATATTTTTGCAGTTTACGATGCAACAACAATAATAACCCATTTTCAAAAATAACAAAAAACAACATTTACAAGTTTGTTTCCCTTGCCCAATTTGTTTCACATTTGTGCCGCGACAAGCGCAGCGATCGTTTTCTTTACCCCTTCCACCCACTTCGCACAGATTCAATTGATATTATTAAACTCTATTTCAATATCAACGAAAAAAATGTAATGGTTTATGATAAATTAATGTGTTCTTGAATTTAAATCGCATGAGAGGCAATCGCATCGCATTATTTTTACAAAATCGGAGTTTTGATTCTCATCCCGTAACTCATGTTTTGAGAATTGTATGTATTCTTGGTAACAATTTTTAAAGATATAATATCCAAACAAGCTATAAAATCTCTTAACACAATATAATTTAAAAACAACAGTCATAATCTGTGATATTTCATCTACCCTCAATGTTAAGAAGTGTCTGAAAAATCATATCCATCTCATTATACTTTGTCCAATGTAGGATGATACTTTTGACAGGTGTCACTTCCTTATTGCTACGTACTAAGGTTGCGTTTGTTTCCTTATGTTTGGCTTGACACTGCAATAGCAACTATATACCCTCTATATAGGTGTCAACTGTCAAAAGTATCATCCTACATTGGACAAAGTATAATGGTTTGTCTCACTTTTATCCTTTTTTCTGTAAATATCTATTTAAAAATAAAAACTAATCTCTCTGTTTTTAATGACTTCGCAAGATCTGATGTTTACAAAAATAAAACGTCAATTCTAAAAAAAGCTAATGGAACTTTATTGTAAGTAATTAAATGTAGATACTTTTTGGTATTTGATAATGAAATATGGGCGCAGATATTTGTAAAGAATAGTCACAACACCGTATACCTTTCTTCCAAATATTAAATAAAGTAAATACACGTGATATCATATTAATTTATCCAACTTTCAATAGATAAATTCTGAATTATATCAAAATTTAATTTTATACTTTATCATATATATGTGTCAGGATTATTCGATTATAATTGAAAAAAACTCTCAAGTTAAATATAAGAAGATCAATCAATGGCTTTGGATGACCATAAATATGTCTTTTTAAACGAGAAAACATTTATAACGCTATTATCGTCAGATAACCATATTTCTCGACATAGCATTACACTTCTTGACGTATTATATATACTTAATGTGAATATAAATCCCAAACACGTGATATTTTATACCTTATAAAGATATAAACTACCTATACTTGTAGAAATATGTTTATTTTTGAAGTGAAAACTTCTTAAGCGGCGCTGTGTACTTTTTTTGGAATGGGTAAAAATTTCTAAACTCGCCTCAGGACACGAAATCTGATCGAAAATTCGTAAGACGGCGTAGGGCGCTTGCATGATGTGCGTATAGTCGTGTCATTTTTAAACTTCATAGTGACAGTTACATTATTATTTTTTTAAAACTGTCATTATGAAATTTTAAAATGGCAGGTAATGTCATGAGAACGCATGCGTTCAACTGATTTTATTCATTGTTCATGTGCAAAATCCTGCACATGCGCACAAAAAAATGCAACAAACACTACTTGGTGTGTTTGTTGACATGTTTGTTTACGATAGCGCAATAAATGAATATTGTATTTTACCACATAAATGATAGCACTTTTATACTGTCATTTCAAAATATCAAAAATGCACAATGTTAATATTCAAGTTTTCACTTCTGCCGGCACTCCCGGAGTGCATCCCGTCGTTTTTTTAAATTAATAACCGTTGTAAATCAAAATCTTCCTGAAAATAAATACAATTAAATAGATAATATTTATCGACGTAGATAATATTATGACAAAAGTTTTAAGACACCCACTGTTAAGCATACCACTCATCTTACGATCTTTGTAGCCATTACTGAGTTGCCAGCATCCAATGGTTTCTCGCGATACCCACAGAGCGTTGCAAGCGTCCACTTCTAGACGTAATCCTTACCAACAAATGCAGCGTTTCGGTCATAGACAGCTTGGAAATGGCAGTAAATGCCCATAATTCGGAAAACGCCATTTTGTAGTCAACGGGAGATGTATGATAAAAACCACCGGTATCATTAGTCGCCCTTTAGGACACTTTCTAAGTATACAGGGTTATGTTTTTCTGCTCTGCGGGAGACTACACGGCAGCAGGATTAGTAGTGACTGTTATAATACATATAAATATTTTAAAGATTATATTAGCTCCAAATTTGCACCGCACTATTTCGTTTATATTTCGAATAGCTCAACCGTTTAGCTCAAAAATAGTAACGTTTTATCTCAAAATTAGTTAAAAATTAGCCATGTTACTACTTCTTAGAGATATGAGCAAAAAACACAGAAAATATTTAAAATTGGTATTTTAATAGAACTATTTCAAAAACTACAAGTAATAGAAATATGATTCTTAGACAGGTCGAAAGATAATTAAATTACATTATTTTGGCATTTAAAACTGATTGGGTCGCCATGAGGCTTAGCGACCATTGAACTAACGGATGGCAGAATTGGTATTCTAACGTTTATTATAAGGGGTCAGTTTCGTTCAGTACTTTTAAACTACGCTTTGACTGTTTTACTAAATTCAATTGACGAACGTTTGGTGCAAACGTTAGCGATCCTGCCTTTCGTACCAAAGGTCCTGGATTCGATTCCCGGAAGGGGCGTACGATTACGTGATGAAGGTGAGCATTTGTACCTGTGTCTTGGGTATTTAAATATATTTCTATTAATATATCATTTATGTATGTCTATCCGTTACCCTAGCATCCATAACACAAGCCTTATAGTGCTCACTTTGGGCTAGGCTAATTGGTGTGAATGTAAGAAATATATAATTATTTATTTACAAAATTGTAATAATCTTTACAGCGCCATAATTCATTACAAACATTCGACCTGATTGAAAAAGTCAGGTCCATATAACAGTTGTTGCCACACTTGTATACAGACATAAATTATTATTTTTTATACTTTGGAAATTTTTACAATAATTAAACCTAGGTACCTCTCCATTTATAAACATTCAGAAAGAAAAGTAACCCAAGTTATCTTGCAGTAAATTCTAGCTAGTAATGCAACTCTTGGTTTGTTTCTTGGTTCATCAATTGACAGATAGTGTGGGTACTTGCGTAAAGTATTTTTAGTCCTCCTAGACACATGCGTAGGTAATTGCTCGTGGCAACAAGCTTTAAATGCTCTCACACTTGTTCCCTCGTTAGATAAAATCTTTACTTACACATCACATTTGCGTACGAGAACACATATCTTGCGAAGCAAATATACCAATTAAGTTCTTGCGCAGGTGACCGATAAATCAGTTACTCCTTCACACGCCAGCTCTTATATAAAATTACCTACATTTTTAAAGCACATTTAATAAATCCTACTGCCTATGTTCCAAGAAAATAAGTCACTTCTCTCTGTAGAAGAAAGGCAGCCGATAACCCAATAATGAAAAGTAAACTACACCAAAATGCAAATTGTTCAGAACATAATATAAACCTGTCCAAAAATATAAAAAAAATTAACGAAATTTTGATTTTAAGCCATCAAATGTATTAAAATATATGACTTGTTACTTAACAAGTAAGCGGATACTTATCCGCTTACTAAGGTTGATTTTAATTTTTTAAACTGGGATTGAGGATCCCTCCGCAAATCTACTTCTCGGCTCTTATCTAATAATTTATTATAGATATTCAAAGCTCGCATTTTGCATTGATAGCAGCTTTCTACATCGCGTATTCAATATTAAGTTATTTCACATTATCTACACTGCTTCATTACAAATATCTATATTTTTAAAAATTACGGCAACAGGCTGAAAGTTAATTAATATTACTAACCGTATTGTTATTGAAAGTAGAAACCTCACATATAACTCTCGCATAATACTTGAGAGTTCATTAGTTCCCGAGGCTTATTTACATTCATCATAGTACGTCAACAAAGAGGATTTATGAGGTGCAATTATTGCGGCGGGCAGACAAAAACGATGCTGATTGACAAGCCGCGCCAGACTCCTGTGCACTTATTAGTTGTGCCTTATGTAAATTAAGTAACCGCCGACTCATAACGATGAGGCTACAACAATGTGAGGACCACCTCATAACTTTGGGTTTAACTTAAAAATAAAAAGATAGACTTTCGCCTCAGAGCAATAAGGAAAAAATTAATATAGACGGAAAAGCTTACTACTAACTACTTAGACTAAAAGTATAACAGTCAGAACTGTTGATTAAAAATCACTTCCTTCCTTTGTTATGATATTTTTTAACCGATACGTTTACGATGAAAAAAAAATGTAATCGTAATGTGAACTGCAATTTGTTCAAAAATTTCTACAATATTTAAGTGTAGAAAGCGGACAAATAAAATATCATACTTTTATTTTATACTTATTTAATTATTCTGCAAAAAGGTTTGCATTCACGTGCATACTACATTAAACAAAGGGTTCAATCCATCAAACACAAAGTAACGAGAAACGGGAGCGGTCTTATTAAATTTAGGTACCCAGATCACAGCCGGCACCATATCGGGCATGGAAATAAAACGGCCTGCCCTTCAGGGATCAATCAAGGGCGCTTTGTGTGTGCCGACCTGGGTGGCACGCTAAAATATTTATTTATTTATTCAGTGCACAATGGCAACACATTTCAATGACGCCTTGTCCGCGCCTCGCCCGCGGCGTGGCGCACTCGCGATCCTCCATGCAAATAAACGGTCGCGAACAGATGCTAACAAAGTTGTGTTTACACAATCTTTTCTTGGCTCCCGATAGTTTTTATGAATATAACATACAGTCTAATAATTTGCTAGGCTCTCGGTAGGCTTTAAGATTACAACTTATAGTAAACTTGTTTTTGCTTAAAACACTAACATTACTGTTTTACAACAGTGTTGCAGGTATTGTAAGGAATAAGAAAACAATGTGAAACTGAAATAAACGTATTTTTGTTCTTATTACTAGCTGACCCGGTAACGCGTTGCTATGGTAACGCGTATACAATGGAAAAAGAGTGGGGGAAAGAGTGGACAGACAAACACACAAACAACAAATTTGTGTTCTTAGATTATAGATTTAAGCATATAACTGCTAGATTTTCATAACTGAAGAAATTTGGTACTAGAAAAAATTCAACTTGTCTCAGGGGTCAATATGTGTCATTCACTAATTAGATTAAACCGTTGATTGCAAATTTAGTCCCGAAAAAATGTTAGCTTGTAATTAGTCGAATGAGATAGATGTGTTAGAATAAATCACAAAGTAATATTTACAATATAAAAACATTTTTTAGTCTAAAACTACTCGTACCATTTAAGATTGACATTTTGAATGGTACAGTTTATTGCTTCAGAAAAAACCACCTCAGCACATTTAAAACTTAAAAAACCAAAAAGTTCCAATTACAACTTTTCAGTTCTCTTAGTCATTTCGAAAAGTGGAGGTTATAGCTATACATCCACCTACCTACAGCAAGTTAAAATACTTCGCACTGCACATTTTAAGACGAGAAGGGGAGAAAGGCATTAAATTCAATAGGTACATATTCCTAAGTTAAACTTTTCCATATTTTTTTTTATTTTACTTTCTACGGCACTGAATCGGAACCACGCTATTTATTCCATTAATGGGCAGAGACGAAGAATAGGGTCACGATTTCTCAAAGTTCACGATACATTTTAGAGATCCGCGCTTAAAAAAATATCTATTAACATGGAAAATATAAAGTTTATTTGTTTTTTTTTAAGAACGAATTATTAAACACAACCTTATTTTTTTTTGCAATAGAGATATTCAAAATATATTAAATATAAATATAAATAGTATTTGTAATTATTTATTTTAAATATTACAGAATGTTACATAATATATAGCGAATCCGGCAGATGTTGTTGTCCTATTTGATCACCATCTACCGGACCTCTCTCCTCTCAAATAGATACATGAAGCATCAAAAACGGTTCAGTTTAGGACCGAGTTACCTATAACTTATTAGTGGCATAGTGTGAATAATGATACACTGTGATCATTATCATACACTAGCGGGCCGTCCCGGTTTCGCACGGGTGGACAAAATTTTTTCTATTATTAAATATTAGCGCCATCTAGCGTCCGGTAGACGAACTACTTGCGGTTAACGCGTTGCTATGGTAACGCATATACTACAATGGAAAAAGAGCGGACAGACAAACACACAAACCACTGTGATCTTAGATTATAGATTTATATTGAAGGAAGTTGATAGCGAGTATGATGAACCACAAGTAGGCAAGTAAGTAGTAAGTATAGCTGATGAGATGATGATGATGTAGATTCGCAAATTTATCTATTAATGTTTTATGCTATCCGTTTTTTTCATACGATTTAGAAGGAAAATTATCTTTTCACGTATATTTCTCATAACATTTTGCACACACACCTGTGTACCAATATGAACCTAAACTATATAACGACGCATCAATATTGACATTACAATTTCACCTAGTAGAAACCGTTCACACACCTTACGCCTTTTATAAACTGAATTAAACTGAAAAAAGCCTTATAAAAGTTATTTACCTACTACAGGACAATGAACCGCGAGTGTATTTTTTATTTAAACTGCAACGGAGCCAAGAATATTTTGCAGTGTTGCAAACCTTTTTTGTTCTAATTGCACACATTACTGGAAGTTCATGGTTAGTCGCGGTAGAAACACTATGAGAAATCTCTATAAAGTAGCGTGTATCATAAACTTTATGTAAAGATGCTAAGGTTTATATTTAAATAAAGGATGTGTAAAAATAATTTCTAGTCAGTATAGGCATTTGAGACAAAAAGCTAATAGAAGGGGTTACGCAAGAGCGAGGTTAGGCAAAAACTGTTTCCCTTTGAAGGTATAAGAATTAAACAGCTGGTGTAAAACAAGTTCATAAATATAAAATATACTAGATTTAAAAAATCTAAAAATCCCACGTTTTTCAATGTCCTAAAAAGAATAAAATAACCCTGCGGGGCAAAGCGAGGGGCCACTCAAAACGTGGGGGCGCATCTTTACAATAATCGGCATCAATGCATGTCATTCATCTCTTTAAAATCTCCTCTTAGATTTTTTAAATCTAGTATAATTATTTTATTCTTTTTAATTATTAACTCAACGAAGTAACCATGTGTTACGCAACAATCGGATAAGCCCCATACAAAAGTGAAAGTTGCCGAAAGTGGACCTGAAAGTGCATCTGGAAAGTTGAAAGTTGCTTTAGAGTGCATTGTCATCGGGTTCTGAACTATCCTGAAAGTTTCAGCTTTCTAGCTTATCGGAAAGTGCCTCAAATTTAAGTTGCAAGATTTTTCCCGGACAGACAAACAAATAAGAAAAGTGAGATAAGAAAAACGTGGTAATAATCAAAGCGATTTTAAAACAACTTTCGAATGGTCAAAGAATTTTATATAATTTCTTTGTTTTATATATTTCACCACTGATTTTAGTAGTTTTCCTTTTTTCAGTTACCTCACTACACTATAAACATGAATTTAAAAAAAAACATGCTGCTCGTGGGTTGGTTGCTGCAGCGGTAGCGATCCTGTCTGAACATCAAAGATCCTTAGTTCAAATACGCGAGAAATATATTTTTGTAAAGATTATAACAATTTTG